>CM075454.1:20699720-21348609 GCA_037832335.1 Carallia pectinifolia | reverse complement strand
AATCCAAGTAGCTTTTGATGGAATGATCTCCGGATTGTCTGTGTCTGTGTAGAAGACTGCATCCGCCAAATGTGATTCAGCATCATCGAACGGCTTTAAATCAGCATTGACCTTTTGAACACCACCATTGTAGTACTTGAAGCACTGATGCAGGCTTGAGAGCACAACTCCATTTCCATGAATCCACGGTCGTCCTAGCAACATCTTATATGTGGTACGTGCATCAATCACGTGAAATAGAGTGCTAGAAGTGAGATTACCGATAGTTAGCTCCAAGCGAATCATCCCAATTGCTTTCTGTCCTCCTTGATTAAAGCCATGAATCATCAAGAGGCTGTCTGATAATTCATCAATACCGATGCCGAGCTCCTTTATGGTGGATTTTGGGATAATATTGACTGCCGAACCATCGTCAATCAGAATACGTCGAACCTTCTGTTCTTTCACATAGCCTGATACATACAGCGGCCGATTGTGGGGTTTGGACCCCAGCAGGAGATCCTCATCTGAGAATGAGATGGCAGAGTAACATCCGACGTGATTTTGGTCCGCCTGTTGCTCCGCTGAGTTAGACTCATTTGATGGCTGTGATTCAGCTGAGGTCTGGAGAGTATTGCTGACTTGATTTTGCCACACTTCTGTTGATTGCAAAGCTATAAACAGCTGAGGGTTAGCGAGAAGGGTTTGGAGAGCCTCATATACCTTCTCTGTTGTCGACTTTTTGTTGTCGAGCGGCTCCTCCTTGTAGTGTGTCACCTCCTCTGATGGTTTTGAAGTGATGGTGGTCTGGTTTGCAGAAGTTATGCCTTCCTGGTCCAGAATGATTTTATTCTGGCTCTTGAGCTTCATGATTAGCTCCTTCAGGACAAAACATTTCTCGGTTGGATGACTTACTATCCGGTGATATTTGCAGAATCTTGGATCGCTGACTCGATCCTTTTCATTCGGCCGCTTGCACTCTGGGAGTTCGATCAGCTTCACCTCCAAGAGTTGTTCAAGAATGTCGGGGACGTCTGAGTCGGGGAATGGATACTGCTTTTGCTCCAACTCTCGCAATGTCACCTTCCGTCTTTCCTGTTGTTTTGGCTGAGTTATTTGGGTCGGAGGATTTACCTTAGCTTTGGCGCCCACTTTTACTGGTGCGGTTTCAACAGTCATCACTTCCTTTCCTTTTCCGGAACTGTTGGGTTTTTTAATCTCCCTTCTGCCCCCTTGCTGGTCTAACTGGATGGGAACCGTGCCTCCGGAAGTCTGGATGCTTATTTCCATATCATGTGCGCGGGTCGCCAGTTCTTCGAAAGTTCGGGGTTTGACACCCTGCAAGATGTATAATAGCTCCCAATGCATTCCCTGGATGCACATCTCTACAGCAGAAGTCTCCGTCAGGCGATCTTTGCAGTCCAAGCTGAGGGCACGCCATCTGTTGATGTATTCGACAACGGGCTCTCCTTTTCTTTGTTTGGTGCTGGTAAGCTCCATCATACTTACCGTCCTTCGAGTGCTGAAAAATCTGTTGAGGAACTCTCGTTGTAGCTGTTCCCAACTGTCGATCGATTCTGGTTCAAGATTGATGAACCAGGTGAAAGCGGTCTCCCTGAGTGAACGAACAAACTGCTTCACCAAGAGATCTCCATAAGTCCCTGCGTTGTTGCAGGTTTCAACGAAGTGGGCGATGTGCTGTTTGGGATCGCCTCGTCCGTCGAATTGTTGAAATTTGGGCGGTTGGTAGCCCAAGGGCATGGTGAGACTTTCGATCCGTCTGGTGTATGGTTTGACGTACATCTGTGATCCTTGGAAGGATGTAGCTTGTTGCAGTCGGATCGTATTGGCTATCATTTCCTGCAATTGTTGAACAGATAGCGAAGCTACAGAATTTGAGGGCGGCAGCTGTGTAGAACTACCTGGTCGCTTTTCTGCAGTGAAGACGTCGGCTGGTGTGGCTTCTGGAGTGAAACCGGGTGGATATGGTTGCTACTCGCGGATCTCGGGATCAACTTGGATCGGGGCCTTTCCTTTAAGAGCGGCGATCTGTTGATCTTTTTCCTCCACGACTCTGATCAGCTGCAAAATTTTGTTCTCCAATTCCGAAATTCTTTCTTCTGTGCTGGTTGTGTTGGTCATCATGACGGCAACAGATGAGGCTCCGGGAAAGACTGGGGGAGAGAACTCTTTTGATTCTTCTGTGTGAGTCGGATTTTGTTGAGCAGGCTTCGTCGTGTTGCCCCCGACTTCGATCGGGGTGGGTGATCGACTCCTCCATGCGGCAAGAGAGTCAGGGGAGAGATCCAGTTGTGCGAGCTGTGGACTCTCCATTTCGACATTTTGTCGGGTTTGGACGGCAAGAAATTGTGTCCGTCCCCGGGTTTCTGGACCTGCGTACCCAGGTAGGGTAGTTGATGCAGGTAATGGAGCCGTTGCCTTCTTTTTTGTGGCAGCAGTTGTACTCCTTTTCGGTGCCATTTGATATGCTGAACACCTGCAAATTTTTTTTTTTTTACTTTTTTTTTTACTTTTTACTTTTACTTTTTTTTTACTTTTTTTTACTTTTTTTTTTACTTTTTACTTTTACTTTTTTTTTTACTTTTTTTTTTTACTTTTAAGGAATAAGAGATGAGAGGTGAAAATGTCCCACCGAGCGTGCAAAAAATTTGTAAGGCGTAAATTTCGAGTCTAAAACAATTAAACTCGAAAATACAAAAATAAATTACAAATAAAAATTGTAAAGTAAAAGAAAATTTACGTGGGGTCGATCTCCGTAGATCCTCCGATTAGTGTTCCTTTTTTTGACTCCGTCAAGGGCTGCACGAGTTTGATCTTGACAGAAATAATTTCCACCGCTTTTTCTTGAACTGGATATACTGAAACTGTATCTGATTTGGACGTTTTGACTACGTTTTGGAACCGTAGAGATTTGATCTGAGCCGATCTGGCTTAATTTCACCGAGAGTCGAATGGACTTGTTCTCGGATGAGCTGTCTGGATTTTGCTGAGAGTCGTATGAGATTTAATCCCAGCCGGATTTGTAATATTTCGATTTTTTTTTTTTACTATCTCTCTTTTTTTTTCTTTTTCTTTTTTTTTCTTTTTTCTTCCGCTTGCTTTTTCTCTTTTTTTTTTTTTTCGCTTCGCTGCCTCTTCTGCGCTTTTCTTTTTCTTCTCTGCTTCTGCTGGCTCCCCTCTGCATTTCATTTAATTGGGGAGGCCATTTATAGGCCTCCCCCATGCCTGCCTGCCACCAACCAAATGGTTGGTGGCATTAATTAGGTTGGCAACTGCCAACCTTCAAGGTTGGCGGCTGCCAACCATATAATATATATATGTTTTTTTTTTATAAAATTCGTTTACACAAACCAAACACACATCTAGAACGCTTGTCTCACTATCTAAGTTTTGCCTCCCAAAACCCTCTTTGGTTAGAGGTCACGTCCCAACTTGAAGCACATAGACACATCGATCACTGGAGAGCTCAAAATCCACTACCACTGTTGCCACTGCAGCCACCATCATGTGATTTGGTCACCGTGATCGGGTAAAATCCTGCAAGCATACATGACCAATCGTAGTAATAAAATTCTGGTGAATACTCTAGGTGTCAAACCCAAAGGAACAGGAATTAATTATAATTTATGTTATTTAAACTGAAGGCTTTATATTTGAGAAAATTAATAAAAAGCAGAACTATCAAACTAAAAATTAAGCAATTTAATTAATGAAAAATCAAAGGTAATTTAATTAAAACTAAACACAAAATAGAAGGTACCATGGTTATGAGTTTTTACCTAGAAGGAGCTGAATTACATAAATTTTGTAGATTAATGATTTGAATATCAATTCTTCTTCTTTAGTTAATGTTTTTTTATTAAGTAACTCTAACCGTATTCAATTTATTTGTTATCTTCTCTCGAACTCACACAAAATAGATTAAACTCATTAAGAACAAAGAATTTCTAGTGACATCATAGAAACTTATCTCATGTCTGACTCAAAGTTCATATGTTTATCTATTTAGTGCACGATCGTGTCTCATCTGTCAATCTCAACACAAATTTTATAATTACTTTTATGATGGCCAGACGCAAGAGAATAATCAAATCAATTTTTTGACATATAATTGCAATAAAATCAAAAAAACATCTAAATATTCACAAAAATCAAACAACTCAACCCTAAACTAGATTACATCCGTTTCGCCTTAGTTGAGGGTTTAGCCACTCATACTAAAAACCAATGATTAACTAGTATTAAATATCATAAAGTTCAAAAGAAAAAAAAAGGAGAAGAAAAGGAAATGAAAAACTCGTGTCCAACGTCTTCGTGTTCCTTCTTTATATTCTTCTCCTCTTCGCTCTCTACAATATCTCTCTTTTGCATATAAAAGAATAGCCTCCAAAAGCCACTACAATATTCTGTAACTTGAATATTTATATTCTTTATGAATACTTAAGGAGTAAGCCCTAAAATATCCAAATTTAAGGCGGAAAAGGATTGTAAATTTTTGGACAATTTTGACCCTATATTTTCATACACAAGTTTCTATCCTTACCAGGTCGAGTCTGAATTTAGTCAAAACAGTAAAGTTGTAACTTTATCTCTTAACTTCAATCCGGTTTAAGAATTATCC
This sequence comes from Carallia pectinifolia, assembly GCA_037832335.1. Taxonomy (NCBI): domain Eukaryota; kingdom Viridiplantae; phylum Streptophyta; class Magnoliopsida; order Malpighiales; family Rhizophoraceae; genus Carallia; species Carallia pectinifolia. The sequence goes on along the minus strand of CM075454.1, from coordinate 21,343,988 downwards.
AATTCTAACTTATGTGAAGGAAGTTATGGCTAAAAGATCGAATAGTGCGTAAAGTTGAAAAATCTGTCTGAGTAGTATCAAATCTGCCCCAATTACTTCTATTTGTATCTATTTGACCTATAAAATATAAAATAACAAATAGAAGTAAAATCCATCGATAAATATATTTACATAAATAAATATGAAATTAAATACCAAATTACACGTAACGTTTATGCAAATATTAGACTTATCACATTGCCAAGTGACAAAATCGGCACCGTTTAACTCTCCACTCCTGATTTACATACACCTTCCGCTGGTTCTGACTTGTCGTCGTAGTTGTGGCGAACATTAGACTATCTCCACCAAACTTTTGGCTCTGATACCACTGCTGGGATTTTTTTAATCCTACACACCTGCGAAAACGCAATCCAATTTAACTACACATATACAAGAATTAATGGAAATAAGATAATATATGCGTATACAAAGATTTATGTGGTTTGGTAATTTTCTGCCTACATTCATAGAGAGAGTATCATCTATTATTATGTGATGAATACATTGTACAATCCGGAACCCTATATTTGTTACCTAAACTTAAATGTCATGTACACACATTTCATACCCTAATAGACTACCCAAGAACTACACCAAGAGATACAAGAGATATCATTAAAGACTATACCTAGACCACGATCAGCTCTTAGCCTGACTCTCGCTACTCTCCTCTCCTCTCTTGGCTCCTCCTACCCTCTGTCTCTGTGCTTGTCACATATACCAATTGATCCCTTTTAAAGGCATCAATAAAGGAGATTTACTTGGCTACCAAAGAAATATATTTCCTCTTGATGCCACTTGACTTCCAAGAAAAAAGAGTCTTCCCTTCTAATCTAACTTTTTCCACTAAGAAAAAAATATTTTCTTTTAATTTTTTCATCCTATCACATGAGATAGACCCTAACATAATTAAGGATTATTACCATTTATTGAACATTTTAATAAATATTTTGGATTTATTAGCTCAATTATGCTTATGGGACGTTTAGTTGCACATCCATCTATGTTGAACCAATGTCATTCCCAAAAAGAGAAAGGTTAATTGATGTCTATCGTGATCACTTAGGGAGTCTTTGGTTTTGTTGTTAGAGCTGCTGTTACTGATACTTTTTTGAAAAGTAAGAAATTAAAGTGTTTGGTTAAACAAAAAATCAGTAGCTAATTGCTGATAGAAGTCTCAAAAGTAGATGATATTAAAAGTAAAGATGACCTACTTTTTATTTTCATCAATAGCTGATAAAAATTAAAATTACAAAATTGACCTAATGGGAGTGAAGACAAGCTATACAAAGAGACGGTACGGACACTGTTTGGAAACCGAAGGCAGAATGCATTTATTTTGAACACTTGCATTGTGACGAGATAATACATAGTTATTAACAATTTTTTTTAAAAAAATTTTCATGTTAAAATAATAAAATAATATTAATTTATATAGTAAAGATGACATCATTTTAATATATATACATGACTTTGCATCTTGTTATTTTTTTGCCTAGTCTTTAGTTTTTATTGTGTAAATAGTAAATTACACAATAAAAATAATGATAATTTTTCAAACACACTAATTTCTATAATAAAAATGATATGTGAGAAAACAATAATATTATTATAAATTATAGTTTATCTTCAAGTCACACGTTTAATAAATTTTTATTTATCAATACATTATATTCATTTTTATAAAATTAGTTTAGATTAATTAAAAACAAATTAGTTTAAGTATTATAATAAAACATAATTTTCTAAAATAATCATTTTATTATTTAATCGGTAACAGTTAGTGTTGATTTAACTAAATACTGTGATTTCATTTTATTTATCAGCAACATTAATAAATAATAGTAATCAGTAATCAGCAACAGTAACAGCAATTGCTAACAGTAAAACTAAACTCCCCCTTAGTTGTGCATACTCTTCTTTTTATTCACCAATACCTATTTTTGTGTGACCAAACTGTGAGGAGATAATAGTTCATCCCTAATCCGAACCCAAAAGGGACATTCAATAATTAAGAGCTTATATCAAGGTCTTAAAAGTCTTAAGTTTAAGTTGTTGGAATAAAGAGGTGAAATTTATAAAAATGACAAAACTTTAATCTCAAACTATTTATTTTATTCACGCAATGTGCAGATTTGCGTGATCTTTAATTTTGTTTAAAAAATATAAAAATTTTAATAATCTTAAATAAGAAACAAATAACACTACGTGCAATTGTTATGTTAGGATTATTTTTTATCATTTATTGTTTCATCTTTAAATAATTGGGAAAATGGAAATACAGGGTGCATGTATACATGTAATACTCTAACAAGTGTTATTGGATCTTTCACTTATTACAAGAGAGAATTTATATGTGCAGATTAAGGTAGGAACTAACATATATCAAGATGAAAGAAAAAATTTAAAAATTGAAGTTATGTAAAATATTATCTATTAATTAGAAGAAAACTATTGCATTAAAAAATATAAGACGAATAATGTATACTGAGATATACATTTGCCAAAAACTTGCATAGAGACATCTAATAAGATTTTTTTTTTTATTAAAAAAAAAGATCTCATGCATCTTTAAAAAGATGAATATAAATCTCAATTAAAACCGAACAAAAATCTATAGAAATTACGGTGTAATTTTGTTACCTTTCCTCTTAGACTCAGTTTGGTCATTCAACCTTGTCTATGTCGATCCGTCAAAACTATTTCTATACAAAAGAAAGGAGATGAATTGAAAAAGGAAAAAAATGATTGGACGAATGAAGAAATGGGAAATATCAACTATCCATGGAATGGTGGAGAATAAAATTAACAGTACTAATACTCATAACTTGTTTTTTTTTTTTTACTAATCTGTCGATCTAAATTAATTTAAAGTCCATTTTAATTGCTTTCTTGAAATAGAAAGAGAAAATAAACGAAAAAAAAAAAAAATGAAAGCGTAGAGGAAGAGAAGGTGAGGTTAAAAGAAAATTAAAGTACATCGATATCGATTTTTCCAGCGGATTTGGCTTTTAGTTACTGATAGTAACTGCCAGTGTCTCTCACTATAGCTTGCTCAACGACATTGTTATAAGAATATCGAATAGGAGCAATATGGTGGGTGACATGAAATGCAACGTTTTGATAATGTCTTTTAGAACTTGCCAAAAAATTGATAGTATTTGCAGTGAAAAATGGAAGAGAGATGCGTGGAAAAATCTAACAATTTGCCTCTTCATGATAACATAGGAAGAAGAAGAAAAGTTGGATAGTTATACTGAGAGAGGCTTATACACAAATAGAGGCCAAGTGTAGTGGATCTAAACTATTATTACACTCAATTTTTCTTTTCACATATAACCAATAAATTGAGCGTTTTTTTCAGAAAAATTATGTAAAAGGAGATAAGAAAATCTTATGTCTTATATAAATATGGTGAAAATTGAAAATGCAAATTTATTGGCCAAAAACTGAAAAACTTTTCCTAATTTCATAAACATCCTTTCAATTTGTTTTAACTTAATTAAGTGCTCCTATTTTTATTATTGAAGAATATTAGAAATCATAAATTGAAACAGTCTTTTAGTTATCCCAAGATTAATTAGAACATGCTAATTAAAGAGTTATCAAAATTGAAAAAACAAAGGGTTATCAAATTTTATCTTAAATTAAAATTGTAGAAATGAGAGTCAAAAACGAAAGGTCCATTATTTTAAAATAACAATTCCACAATTAATCACTATAAAACAAAAGGAGATCGAAATAAGCTAAAAACAACAAAATTTAAAATAAACTAAAAGGAAAGGAGAAGTATGCCACTTGGTATACTAATATCATGGAATTAATACTATTAGATTGATTTATTTGAAGGATGAAAATGCAGAATCAACATTGATGGTATTTTTGCAACTTGTAGATCCAATCAACTTTCAAAATCTGGCAACACTGGCCAGCGCTATCAATTTCTGATTACAGAAAAACTGTGAGTCCCATGTCACGTCAACCCAATAATGGAGGTTATTCCTTGAGCTGATTTTAATGCTCATTTATTGCTTAGCCGATAACTAAAGATTGTACTCTTTCACCACCATTAGGTACTTCGGATGATTAAAGTAAGTTTAGTGGGTTGGGTAAATGTACAGTCGGCATGATAAAGAGGGTGAGTTTGTTTTTCACCACTTCTTATCTCTTTTGTATATAATTGTAATTTTTTACAGCAACGTTAATTTTCTCATTCTTTGACAAAAAATAATAATAAAAAAAAAAATTGTACCCTTTAATTTGAAATGACGTGATCAGTGGAGAAGCGACGTGATATGTATGGAAAAAAAATTGTATATTTATTTGAAAAGAAAAAAAGTATACAGTTTGATTTTGTTTTATCCAAATTTTTACTAAAATAAAACAAGATGAGTTTTTTTAAAATAATTGTAAAACTTTTTACAATAAAAATGAAAAAAATAGATCTTATTAATTTTTTTTAGTTGTTTCATTACAGTTTTAAAAAATCTTACTCTCATTTCATTGGAAGAATATTTTGAACACTTACAATTATGACGTGTATCAGACTCTTTTAAAAAAAGGTGCAATTACGTGTTCCGAGACTTTTGTTTCGGAATTTTATACCGAACGAAACTGCAACTGTTATTTTTGAAATTATGACTGATATTTTTGAAATGTAAAAATAATAATTGGTTCAAAAATATCAGTTCTAATTTCAAAAATAATAGTCTCAGTTTCATTCGACACATAATTCAACACAAAAATTACTCATCCACCAACATTTATTCTTTAAAAAATTGTATTCTTTGACCAACTAGCCGTTGCTCATGCAGATATGTGTTCAAGTGAGTTGAGCGACGTGATCATCCGGGAGAAGGGCCAGTTGGCCAGGTTGGCTGGCGCCCGTCTCCAAGCCATGTCAAACAATCTCCAAATTGTTGCGCACTAGGCGAGCATAATGTAATTGATGGGTTTGGGCACGTTGGACTAGATGACCCCCATGAGTATTGGGCTGGAGGCACAGTACGATAATGTCCTCGTCAGCCTCACTTATGAAAAAATAAATAAATTTAATTAATTTTTTTTTATGAGACACTCTAATAATTAAAATTTAAAATATATATTTTAAAAATTTTAAATTTTAATTTTTAAAAAGAAGTGCAAAATTTATAAAAATAAAAAAAATTACTCTCATTTTATATCTCACAGCTCAACTGAAGGAAATATTAATAATAATAAATTTAGTTAAATCTTATTGATTACATTTAATGTCATATTAACTTATGTGAGCGCGCGCACACATATATATATATATATATATATATATATACTCCTTAATTTAATATCTCATTCACTTGAAGAGCAGTGATAAGAGTAACGCCCTATTCCTTAATTTATATGACAACCATGCGAATACTTAAAGTCAACAAATCCCACTAACTATATGGATTAAACACGTTGGGTTAGCTTGAGGGGTACAGGCCCCATGGAGTTAGGACACTGACGAGAATTCGACTCGTTCCTGCCAGCTTTAACTCTCCCACTTAAGTGAGATTGAGGCCTTTCCTTTTTTGAAGTACAGTGCATCACCTACATTATTTTTAGATTTGTCTTTAAACTCTTGCTAATATTTAATAGGCCAATTTAAGCCAAAGATAGCAATAGGGTACCCCAAAGAAGAACATGAACTGCACGTCCATCAATCAAACTCAAATGCATAAAATATAACTTTTTAGTCTTTTACACTTCAAAGGACACACCACCCCAAAAATAGTTAACGTTACACTCAACATGGAATCCGGCTCTGCGAGGCACCAAACAACAAGAACCTTTAGTTTGTGCTAGCCCATGACATGTCCACGATTGCAAACAGCCATACACGTCTTTTTCATAGTTTCCCACCTTTGCATAAGCCTTGTTAAAGAATGTCGTCTCCTTCCCATCTCTCAAATATTTTAAACATACATATGACTCTTGTCTATCATCATTATCTTCTTGTGTTTCTCTCTTTAAGCTTCTTGTTGTTTAAATACTTTTGCATCAATGTCCACCTTTGAACCGTCATCATCTCTGTCTCCATCTCCGCCTCCATCTCGTAAAACAATTCAGTTAGTGCCCAAGTCTGTATCGGACCGACTTCTCGAAAAATTCTTTGATGCTAGTAAATATGATTTTGATTACGAGCAAAGTGGACTGTGGTCTCCTCCGGTTAGAAGAATGGTTTTCTTGAGCTCACCTGACCGGATATTCACCGAGGAAGAAATGCTCGAAAAGCTTCATGATATCATCGATGCTCGTCGGGCTAGAAGGCATAAACATAGATGTTGTAATGTATGGTACTAAGAATTAATCTTTTTTACTTCTTTTTTTTTTTTTTTTGGTCTTAATTTCCTGTTTCATTGGATATTTGTGGGATAACTAGAGGCCCCAGAATATTTGAACAGGACTTCAATTTCCTCCCCATTATTCTTCTGTTTTATTGTATACAGGCACTGTGCTGCTTCTGATAAGGCATGTAGATAAGATATAATTGAAGCTACCCTACCCCCCATCAAATTCCATGAGAAGGGTGGTGTGTTTCAGGTCAACAACAACTTATTGGCAACAAGGAACTGTTTTGAAAGAAAAATTATCATTTTTTAGCTGTAAATGTTGTTATGATTTCATTGAGATAGATCAGAGAGAATATATCAATTTGTATGCAGTGTCCCCTTTAAAAGTGCAAGTTGCATTTATCTTTTCATTTCTGAAATTAGTACCCAAATGATATTTCTTCAGCTTCTTTTCAGATTTTCCATCATGACTTTGTATGAGAATTTGGTTAAGTTCTCTGTTATCAAGCCTGCAACTCAAGGCCCAGGTCAGCCATGCTGCCCTGACATTTGGAGGGATATCTCAGTAACTCATTCGTTCTTTTCCTTTTTCCGGTATACTTAAGGGTGATGCATAGAGTCGCATCCCGTTTAATATTTTACTTTTCTTTTCAAAAACCAAAATTAAAATTGAAAAGGTGTTACCTAAACTCTAAAGCCTAAATCCCAAATTTTATACCTCAATTTTTTTTTTTTTTATTTCTCCATTTGGGATATCGAGCTACCAGCTGGGTGCCCCAAACTTTTCAATTTCGGGTTGCCGTGTGGAAAATTTAGTTTAACTAACCACATTCCTTTTTTTTTTTTTGGAAAAACAAAGAACTTTTCTAATGAACATCAACTTCAAAAAAATTGTCCCTCACAATATGTTTAAACTTGAATAGGTTTGTCTCTGAGAACATGCGGAAACGAGTTTAATTCTAAGTATAAAATTAGGCAACTAGTTCTTTTTGACCCGTAAATGCTAAATTTATTATTTTGCTTTTCTTTTTCTTTTTTTTGTACTGCATAGATCCACCAATCTATGGACAAAACAATAAATGGATAGCTTTCACTCTCAAAAACTAATTTTTTCAGGTTTCTCTTCATCAGGACCATACCACATGTAGTTTACCATCCAGCGAAAACTCCACTTATTTAAACAATAATTGATAGTGTCGCCATCAGTATGGTCCAAACAAAGCGCAGAAGTAGTGCAGAAATCATTGGAAACACCACATTTCAAGGTTGAAAAATTCACATATAATATAACCAAGTATAGTTTACATGCAATCGCATCGTCAAACTCTAAAACGAAGCAGTGAAAATCACAAAATAGAATCAGAAAAATTTCTTATGTATGAGAGTACGTAGTAATCTGAACCATTAAAATGTAAAAGATTATATTGAATTTGAAAATTAAAATAACAGATAAACAGTTAAATACTGTTGAATTGACTATATATTTCCTACGTATCTCATTAAACGTATCCAATTAATCTTGCTCAAATAAGATTAGGGGCATTTTTTTTTTTTTTAACCAAAGGAAAATAGCATTAGATTAAAATTGAAGGATCAGCACAAAGGGTCAGCCCATACTAAAGCCCAAACTATCCCTCAAGATAGCTCACATGTACAATAAAGTAAAAACAAGCCACCACCACAAAAGAATGGAGCCCCACCCCCAACAGGCGTGAGCAGCCCAACACAACCACCATGCAGGCCAAAGGCAGAGTCCAAGCCCGAGCCTATAGGCCAGGAAAAGAGAGCCCGCAAACGAAGCTTCCAGACGCTCCCCGCTCGAAAGTGACAACACTGAGAAATCCAGCAAGAGGATGGCAAATCGCACACCAAAGGGCTGATGTCAGCGCAATCAACAACACAACCAAAGCACCACAATCGCCAAAACGCACACAAAAAGCGTCAATCGAATGCCATGGAGGATGTAGAGAGACTAATGGGAGAGAGGCGGCCGCAGATCGAGAAGAGGAAGCAGTGACCAAAAGGATGGTAGAGGGGGGCAGCCCAACTCTCCAGCGCTCTCCAGCACGCAACCCACTTGTACAGAGCACCACGAGACCAAAAGAGACCACTGAGATGCAACAAGCAGCAAAAAAATGAGAAACCCTCCACCTCCACGCCCGAACAACGAAGAGGGGGAGGGGGAGACCCTTGACACCAAAGGCCCGCACAATAAAGGAGCACAGAACCACTAGAACTACCAACGAAAAGGAGCAAAACAGCAACCATCTAGCTCACGGAGGAGCACCAAGCCTAAGAAGAGGCACAAAACGGCCAAGACGGCCTACGAAAACTGATCGGAGAGCACAAGGACCCCCGACAGTACCCAAGAAACTCTCGGCATACATTAACAAAGCTAACGTACATTAAAGAGTTTCAGTGGTTGAGTACTCTGTGCTCCAATATGTCATTACTTACTTTTGATGTCACATCATCATCTCAAGCTAAAATCACCACCTAGGGGCAATGCTTTACTTACATTGATCAAATCAATACAAATTCTGTGAACATTAAATGCACGCAGTTGACATATTGCCTCTGAATATCACATGCATTTCACATTTCATCACGTGGTAGTCGCCTGGCGGGCAAGAGAACCACAGATAACTTGGCTATTGCGTGCTTATCGAATCCTGTCGAGGAAGGTTTGCACATTCATCTAATTTATTTGTTCTCTCCGGTTATAGCCCACGTGTGGTGGAATCTCCATTTAGGTGGGTAAATCAAAAGTCACCAACCTCGGTGAATCTGAATTTACAAAGGCTCAACTTACTAGACGTCAAATTAGTAGGCATCATTAAATTTGTAACCTTTACACTCATCCTCGTCAATGGGCTTCTTTGATGAGAGAGAGTTAGGATTTGAATCTCACTTCTTTCATTCTTTTTTTTTATAGACATATGTCTCACAATAGATTAAAAAATATAAAAAAAAGGCAAAAGTTTTTAATGACTTGCATCGTCAAATTGGTACTTGTTGCAGTGAGCAAAGTTTCGAATCTCCGCCTAATTCTCACTTAACTCCTCCCTATGTGATTGGGACTGTCCATTCAAGACAACCAAAAAAACAAAAAAGAAGAACGGATTGACTTGAACTTACAACTAATTGGTCATAAATATTCAACTAATTATTTAATCTAAAAGCGTATGAAACTCAAAAATATATTCCGTATACCGAACTCTATCAAGATGAGATTAAAGTGCAAAGCCACAACTTATGCAGCAGAGACCAAAAAACATGAAGAGGGTCCAGAGCAGTGAAACTGAAACGTTACGTATCCCATTCGCTGGAGACCCTGTCGCACACAAAGCCATCTTCCTAACAGTGTTTTTAAGGGGTAATAATAGATGCAATCAAGGCTGAGTAGAACAACTTGATGCCTTCTCAAAAGGTAAGGTTGATCAATCAAAGTCAGGTCCTCAATTTTTTTCTGGGTTCATCTTTACAAGTTCATTTCTGCACATGGAACAGTACAGAGTTCGTTGAAGCCCATAATACCAATGAACTCTACAGCTCTTCTGCCACATATGCTCTCTTCTATGTCTTTCCCCAGTTTCCCTTGATTTCAACTGTCATTTATACTTTCTAACACCCTGTAGGGTTCTCTTTATCATGCGCATTGCACACATTCCCCCATGCCAAAATTGGTTTGTCGAATATTATGTTGTAGAAAGAAATGAATTGATGCCATTGACGGGGTTTGAAAACTCAGGCATGCTGCGCTTCCCCCATGGAAAACGTATCTGCTGATTTGAGCCATCCATCTTATATATCAGATTTTAGCTCGTATGCTCGGTTCCCTTTTCCCTCACATTTTGCTTGCATGCTAATTGGAAACATCCATGCATGCACAATGAGGAGTTAAAATATGATTACTTGATAAAATGAAACGGCAGACCCGGCTGTTAATTATGTACATCTAAACACACGCAAACACTTGGTTTTTAGTTACCTATTGGACATTCATCCCAGCATATACCATTACAAGCTTCAACTTTTCTTCCTGTTACCTTCCGAGGTTGTTGTGAGTTTTCTCCAGAAACTCTGCACTCTGCTTTGTTTCCTCTTGTTGGCTTATAGCTGTAAAATCTGCATGAATTGGATAGACTGGTAAAAAACATTAGAAGTACAATACTATTCTAACAGAAGTTTAGAAGTGAACAGCAGTGGGCAACATGAAGAGGTAAATTTTAGGCCCCTCTATCTGTTTTAGTAGGAACAATGACACTGCAAAGCATTTAAGGATAGGTATCCGCGGTAGCATTTAAAAGTAAACAACTTAATTTCTGTAGGGAAAAGTTTCTAATCATCCACATATGACAAAGTCGAGGAAGGGCAAGCCTTGGTGTAACACAAGGTTACTCTATTGTGAGGTGAATGTCACAGATTCGTGTCGCAGAATCAACCTCTTTGTGAAAGCAATGGTAAAGTTGCATATATTTGACTCTTTCCTAGAACCCATGATGTGAGAGGCTCATGCACTAGGATGCCCTCTTGATACAATAAAGACCAGGAAAAGTCCGTTTAAAGTTTATCATTGGGAAAATCATACAAGTTTTCAAAAATCAAATAGCAGGCAGAAATCATCTTCGTCAGGGAGCCTTTTTGTGTGGCTTGTTACTTCATAATAGGAAGGCTCCTTTGGGGATAATTAGGCTATGGGGCCTAATCAGACTTTCTTTTGACATTTCATGGGGCTCGAGTGATGCAGAGTTAGAGCTTCTCATCAGCAAATCTGGGTAATATTACTAAAGTTTAATCTCATATTTGTTATGAACATTATTATCTTAAGAAACAATTAATGTAGAAGAAATTGATATCTTCATGGCCTTTTGTGGCATGAGGAATCTCAAGAAAAAAAATAGTATGATAATGTTACTAATGCAGAGAGTAAGACTATGGAAGTGCACCAGTTATGCAGATGGTTTAGACTGCAACAGGACTTTTTTCTAGTAATTCCTTCCCCGTGATTCCATCCTTCAAATTTTTGAAATACACATTGTAGTCCTTCTCAGCAGGTGGGTTTTGTGGATCAATTGTAAATGTTTCACTATATGGAATCACACTTTTCACCTGCAAACAACGCGGACAAACGACAGAATCTTAAAATGTATTCTAGTCTCTGCATACAGAATACATTTTATTCTCTAACATCAACCAGGCTGGTAATTCAGAGAAGAGTTGATTGGGTTAAATAGAACCAACATATAGCTCAAGTTACCATCCACTAGCTTACAAACATCATGCTTATATCCATTTGCAAATGACATTTGACTTTGATGTTTGAGCTGTGATATGATGTTGCCCACAGACATCATATCAGTATAGAGTGATGGATGCAGTAGACTGATTGTTTGCTTTTGCATTTATAGCATTCATAATGAAAAATGTAGGAAATTTCTCATTTTATGATAAGATCAAAATAACATCTGTAAAGTCAATTTGAAGATGATAACCTCAAATGTCTTGTCACATGCATATGGACTTTCTAAGGCTGCGACACATATCCGAGCAATCTCTTCCCTTGATATCTTACCCTGTGATACAAAGTTTGAAAAAATATGCATCGCCAATCATTTGCACCAGAACCGAATTTTCAGAAAGGATATCACTATACTGTACCGTTATATTGTCTCCTTGATCAAAGATAAGATCTGCTCCAGCGGGCTCCTCAGTTAAAGCACAAGGCCTTACAATTGCAAATGGCATACCACTTTCACGTATCAGATCCTCTCCCTGTCATTAACCTGGCACATTAAGGAACAGGAACATATCTGGTACAGCTAAGAAATGACATATGACTAATAGCCAACCTTCAACTTGAATGTCAGGATAAAACCCAATTCTTTGTTCAAGCGCACTGCAGGAGGTTGCCTACTCAGATCAACACCAGGCCTCTCTGGTCGCGTAACTCCCGCAGAGCTCACATGTACAAACCTACAAAGTCACAATTCCCAAGAAAAGAAGAAATTTTCACAGCAGATTGAATAAATTGAAGCAGTTTAAAGAGAAAAGTGAAACAAAGTTGGACCTGGGAGTTTTAGGGTCCTTTATATATGCCCTTATGCTTGACACTGGAAGCTGAAATGCACCCTTCACAAAAGTTGGATTCAGTTTCCCATCATATTCGAACTTGCTGAACATCAGCTGAAAGGGAGATCAATTCATCAGTCAGAAGCAAGACAATAACATAACAGAGGACTAAACATAACAAAATTGAGCATGCCTGCAAGGAAACTATATTGCTTGGATCAAAAGGTGGAGCATCTGGCACAGTCCGAGCACGAAATATAGGCCTCAAAGAAGAAAACGGCAGGCATATCTGTAAAACGGGTCCAAATTTAGAGCAGAGATATCTACTGCAACCAATGAAGAAGAAAGTTATCAAGTCACTTACCAACTGCCAGTTTCCTTCTTCAGTATCAAAGCCTATGGTATAACCAACAGTATCCCAATCACGACTGGTGCGAACAATAAGTTTATACCGACGGCCATCACCTTTAATGTATAGCTCCAGACCATCATATGCAGAAAGATCCTCAGGCGCTGAAAAATTCTGAAATGTATTTAAATGAATTTATATCCTCATAGACTAGCCGAATCTAAGAAATAGCACATCAATATTTCCTCCCCCACACATTCACCCCCCCCCCCCCCGCCCAAAAAAAAAAAACCAAACGTTTCCAAGTTTAACCAAGATTAATCTAATTAACACAAATGAATGTGCAAAAAAAAAAAAAAGAGGGAAGAGTGACATTGCCTAGGCTGGATAAGACCTCACATAGCAAATAAAGAAAACTTTTCTCGTCTTTGTACACTATCTGTAGTTTAAACATTTCATACCATTGATTAACAACATTGCTAGGCAATGCATTACTCCAGACCTCAGATAGTTATATAGGGTACGATCCAACAACATTTATGCCTGTGGAATGTAATTATGTAATATGATTATACAGCAATCATACATGTTCTGATGCAATATTAAGCAACCAATTTAATGGGGAGCAACATTCAAAACATTGAAATACGACATATTTATTGATGTAAAACTAAGAGAACAAATAAAGCAGGGTTCATCACACTGCAAGGAAACTAAACTTCTTAATCTTATGGAACTTCATATAGCTCTCAGATTCACATTATAACGGTCACTAAAGCCCTACAAACTGATAGAGAACTCCAAACAGTACTTGCCTGCAGTCAATGGAAAATAATGAAAAAAAAAAAAAATTCGAAGATAGCTAATGCGCCAAAAACATAATTTGAACTCGATGGATCTCAGCCAAATATTAATCAATCAAATGAGGTAAGTTCCCATTAAAATACAATTTAAGCATCACAAAAATGGAAATAAAGGCAGTGATCCATCATTAGTAAAATGATGCACTACTATTTCAAATGTTACTCAATTATTTGGAAAGTACAAGGCTTAAAGTACAATTTAAGCATCCCAAGGATGAAAATAAAGGCAGTGAAAAAAATGTTATATATCCATCATTAGGAAATTGATGCACTACTATTTCACATGTTACTCAATAATTTGGAAAAAAAATACAAACGAAAAGGGCATACAGTCCAAATTGAGATGTACATCATCCATTAGCACAGATATTAATATAGCAGAGGTGGTTAGGATACAGCAAATCACAGAGTGCATAATGACAATGAGAGTTCAAAAAAAAAAAAAAAATGATGCATGTTACCCTTGTTCTGACACTAGCAAAGCCACCATTATTTGCAGTGGAGACGATGCCTTTACCACCAAAACATGAAAAAAAAATGTCAGGGAAAGAGATTCCAAGTCTATAAGGACAACTACGAATATCTGTTTGAGCAGAGCTAACCTTTAAAAAGCCCTGTTGGTTCACCATTTTCCCCACCAGTCGTGTCAATTTCAAATGTACTTTGGCTAACTCCTCCCATTACAACATCATCTAGAGCACCCCAAGGGAGATCTTTAAAAGAGTTTCCTGCCACAAAATTAATTGGACAAGAAAATATCAACCTAATTGCACTCATGCGCCTGATAAGTAATATGCATTTGCCTTTTTATTTCCCAGTCAAATTGACCATCAGAAAAGGAGAACAATCTTTCTATTGCTATTGATTCTAAATTTTGCAATGCAGATAACCAAATGACGGTCATGTTTGTGTGGATTACGATGATTTGTTATCAAAAATTTCCAATACATTGACATTCACTAGGAAAACCTTTCCTGACATTTGAATAACAAAGATATAATCCACAGAACATGAAATGTTCAAGTAGCTTGCTACAGATCGAATCTGAGGTATATAATATGATGAGAGTGGAAATCGTCAAGTAATCTTGTTACATGTTCAATTTATGTCAAACATCATTCGCATGGCTTTTCCATGTTCTGTGAACTCAGTCACACACCTCCCGCAAAGGGGAAAAAAGGAAAACAAAATAATGAATATACAAGGACAATTAACTTGTGCTATTGATCTTAAATCTTGTGTGAATACTAAAAAAAAAAAAACCTAGCTTATGCAGCACCTTCACATCCAAATAGCAGTTTCCCATTTCGAAGCCCAACATTGTCCTTCACAGCATTAATCAAATTTTTCATTCCAACATACTCCACCATTTCAGGTGAATCACCTTTGATCTGCTTTCATCAATCAAATAAAGCCTCACAGAAATCAAAAAAGTCAATGCTTGGCTACTCCAACATAAAGGGGAAATAATCAAAGAAAACTCTTGTTTGAATGTTATGGGAAAATAAATCCAAATTTGAATAGACAAGGTAAAATGTCTGTTCTGTACCTCTGGTTCAAAGAATTTGATTCCCTGTGCCAAAGTCATAATTGGATCAGAAACAAAACTGAGCCTTAAGATGGTGAAGAAGAAACAAAAAACTGAAGGAAATTTCTGACGAGATGCATAACATTAACAATTCCCTACTTAACTACATTCCTCTTCTAAAAAACTGCATGTGTTTATGTAATAACGTTAACAAGCATACTTGGCTGTATTTTGCCCTGTCTGGAGTGTCACCTTCCTTTGGGCCAACAATGACAGAAGCAGTATTTATAACCTTTCTCACTCCTTTGAAGTACTCCGGGATGAGGGTGCTTTCCTTGGTAATATCGCCAACTATCTTACAACTCAAAAATGAATAATAATCAAAAAGGAAGACATAACCAATTAACAAAGGATGGATAGGAAAATGATTAACTTGTATAATCCACAATGGTTAAAATGCACAAAAAAAGAAAGCCAAACTTGCAAATGATTATTTTGGACCGCTAAAAAGGATTCACTTGCAAATTTGGCATATTATTAACTTGTTCAACCTGCAAACAGCATGTGGTGAACCAAAGTTCCTTTTTCTTTTTCTTTTTTTTTTTTTTTTTCTGATGGCCATGTGATGGACCAAATTTAGCATTGTATGAATTTGGTATTAATACTCCACCTAATATTAAACAAAAGCAGCAGACAAGTCAGGAAAATAAGTTACTCTTTGACAATGATGCCCACCTTCCATATATCTCATAAGTTAGTCTCTCTCCAATGTGTGCCCCAAAAGTCCCATCTCTTATCAGATACATGAATTTCTTTTTAACACAATGCATAAATAGTACTCTTTCAGTGCAATAAATAGGAAGGAATGGTTGGCCTTAGAGAACAGGATAAGATATAGCTCCCTCAATCCCATAAAACCCCAATCTTCATTTCTGACAGGCTTAGAAACCAAATACTGCAACAAATGGAATGGTGAAACTTCCAATGCCAATATTTTATGAAGCTTATTCCAACCAAATGAGAATATTTGAAGGCAACATCTTTTTATGCCCCAAACTAAATGAAATATAACAGAAAGTACATGCAACAATTTTATTTTTCTTGATGAATAAGTTTATGTAAAAATCACAATCACAGTGCTTATTGTTGTGCTATGGCTAATAAATAAGCCAGCTTACCAAGTCAATATCGGGACCTAACATCTTTCTCGCCCTTTCTTCATTTCTAACCTGGAAGGTGTTGGATATAGAAACAAAACATAAGTAGACTGATGCACAAGCAGCTTCAAACCATTTCTGTACATGTATTGAAGAGATTATAGAAAGCTAAGAGACAAAATAGGAATAGATATGTTACGGCAGAATACCAATGCACGAACTGGCAATCCTTTCTTCTGTAAGATGTCAACCACTCTTCTGCCCACACCACCTGTAGCTCCGGCAACTAGGATTATTCCAGAGCTTTCCATTGGCTTGCTTGGTTCACTGGCAGATGGTGCGGATAGTTTCTCAATTAGAAACTCAACGAACTTCAAAAACAATGGATTTCTGTCAGTTCTGGTTTTAAAGATATCCTGGCTTGATGAACTAAAACTTCAATGGGAAACAGTATGCAACCTTGGAAGGAGATGGAGGACCATTGAAGAAATATAATGTTTTCAAAAATCTGCCAAAGTCCCAACCTTGCCATCCCGCTTCCACGACAATGGACCTTCTATATGTTCTTGACCAAATATAAGCCGACTTTTGTTTATACTGCAGTCTGTCACTAAGATGCAGAAATGGTTTAGGAAGAGTACAGGCCACTAACCAAGGATTTGTAGAACTATTAGAATACTTGCAACGGACAGGCGACGAAGAATCCTGCAGTATTAGTCGGTTAGAAACCAAAACAAATTGTGAACACAAAAGAAGGAAGGGGCAGATGGGGGAGGCTCATGAATACGAATACAAACTTGGGGTAGACAATATCATCAAGAAGAAATCTAGTGACGGATTAATCAGGCAGACTTTGAAAGAACAAATAACACAGATTTCAGCCACAACTTATCCAGTCATAAAAAATTGATAATTAATTAATGAGCTTTTTATAAGTACTGAATTCCAGTTACATTCTACAAACACTGCAAAGGAGAATATTTGTATTCCTTTCAGCGTTCAAAAGCATAATCAACCTAATTAATCAAACACGTTACCCCAATAAGGTGATTAAACATTCCCATTACGCCATGGATTACCCTGGATTTGGTCTTTCAGAAGGTCTTCATGCCTATATTGCCAGTTTTGACAGTTGAGCATTTCTCCAAAATCAATTCTTCTTGTGATTACCCCATTAAATTGGCCTTATTACTCTAATCTAACATTGCAAAATGACAAGTTCAGACAAATTGACGTCGATCACACAAATGGTAATGCCTATTTTACGTGCCGTGAAAAAATTGCTTCGCATAATCTTTCCCCAAAAGGGGCCGTGGTTTAGTGGTAATCCATCAGCAACCACATGTGTAGGCAAATATCAGGTAACTCCAAAACCCCCATATGGCATAAGGCAACAAAAACAATCCAGTGAACAGTTATATAATGTGATTCAAACCCTGTACTTCAATAATTCCTCCAAAACAGAAACAAAACAACAATCTATATGTTCCATGATTCCCAACTATCCAAGCAATTGATTTTGCTAACTGGTAGTAATCAAGAACAAGACTTTTATGCAACCCCATGAACATAATAAACCAAGTTATCATAAACATAAGATTGAATCAATTGCAACTAGTGCAAGAACGCGACAAACAATCAAAATAAAGAGAGTTTGCAAGAAGAACACAACAACCCAATTACACATGCAGTATGGACATCTATAAACTTGCCACAACTACAAGCCACTGTGCACATACCAGTAGTCTAGCAATGGAAAGAACAAAGAAAAGGATTGTTGACTATAAGCACCTGAAGGCCAAGATTAACAAGAGAAGTGTATGAAGATGATAGCATTGCGAAAACAAGAAGAAAGACACCACTTTTTGTTTTTTTTTCTAGAAACAGGAGGACAAACAAATGTGTGTTGGGTGGTCTGGTGAAATTTAAGATTTTCAGTTGCTGGACGGATGGGGGCTTAATATCTGCCACACACGTGCCTCTTTCTTTCTTTCTTTCTTTATTTTTTTTGTCATAACCTCTCATTTGTTTTTTAATGGAATAGAAGAGCGGGATGGCGCATCAGTGTGCCCATCGGAAAAAAAAATTGTACTGTAATTTTCAAAAAAAAAAAAAACGCATAATTTAGACAACTAAGACATAAGAAATACTACATTTTGCGTAAATTTACTTTCGTCAATTATTATTCTAACGAGCACTCAAACCAAGTCTATACCGTTTGGCGATAAATATAGGGACGATAATTTTATTTATATTCGTTAAAGATTATTCATATCCGTCCCAATAAAAATATGGTCAAAGTCAGTTGATTGGGAAATAAGGCGGGGATCCCCATTCCTCGTCTATCCCCATCCCCATTCCTCGTCTATCATCATCCCCATACCCGCCCCATTTTTTTTATTCGTTTTTATTGTTAATATTTACTACCTTCACTCTTCACTGACTTATATTTTAACTATTTTAAAGTTATTAATATAATTGCTAAATTATTAATGGAATTATTTTCCCTTAACTCGATAGTTTACTCATAATATTGATAGTTTTAATATCAATGATTCAAGTAATAAATAATTCTAATGACAATTACAAAATTATTAACAGATAATGTAGGAATTATAATAACTTGTTCTAAAAGACTATTTGTTTACTGAAAATCTTGTTCTAAAACGTTATTATTTCTTTCTTTCCAAAGGTGTCAGCATATAAATGCCAAAAATATGAGAATAAATTGTTTAAAAAGTTAGAAACGAAATTAAAACTCCCAACATTACAAAACATCTAACACTATATACGAAAAATAAAAAAGAAAAAATTCAAAATTATAGGGTAAAGTTTCAATAGTTTTCATTCATTGAATTTTTCATAGTTAGATTGTTTTTGTGTGGTCCATATTTTTATAAAATATATTTTAAACTTTAGTGTTATAAAGTAACTGAAACCATAGTTTTAAAAACCGGACCGGACCGGTCGGTCGGACCGGAAAACCGGTGAACCGGAGGTCGGACCGGTCCGGTTCATTGATAAAACCGGAACAGGAAATGAACCGCCCGAAAACCGATGAACCGGCCGGTCGGACCGGAAAACCGGTGAACCGGTCGGTCGGACCGGAAAACCAGTAACTCCAAAACCGGTGAACCGGCCGGTCGGACCGGTGAACCGGCAACCATGTCATCTTGATCAAAACGACGTCGTTTTATTTATTTTTTTGGATTAAAAATGAGAATAAATAATACTTATTTATATTAATGAAAAATGTAATATTTTTGAATTATATATTGACTCTATAATATTTATTTTTGATATGAATATTCGATTAATAGTTCTATAATATTTTATTTTTGATATTTATACTTTATTAATTTATTTAATTAGAAAATTATCATAAATATTTTGTATTTTAATTTTATTTTAAATTTAAGTAGACTCATATTCTATTTTTTATGATTATACTCATTGTTTGTTATAAAAAAAAGAAAAATTATAAGTATTAATTATTATTTTATCAAATCAGAATTGACCCGCCGGTTCAACCGCCGGTTTTCCGGTTGGACCGCTAAACCACTAACCCAGTCTTCTTACCGGTTCAATAACCGGTCCGGTTTTTAAAACTATGACTGAAACGCTAAATGTGATTTACTTAAATTATTTTTTTATGTCAGCATTTTTAAAAATAGTGTCATTATATCAGCATATAAACTTGAGAAATATAGTTTCAATACTTGCTTATTATAAACTTCAGCAATATAATATTTTTAAAAATAGTATCATTATTTTTCTGCACGTTATGCATTAAGTTGTGAGACCTTAATTTATATTGCTAATTTTTAATATAAAACTCGTGATTTTGAACTTTAATACTTAGATCACTTATTCATTATATTTTTAAGTTAAAGGATATTTATAATATATACACCTAGTTTGTCATTAATCACAAGTTTCAACTTGTCATTATATTTATAATATATACAACTTGCCTCACTGTTGAGACAATATGATCTAGTTCAGGCAAGTAATATTAGAGTCTGGATGCAGAATCGAAGACGCGATATGAGAAGAGCCATAGCGCCTCCTGTTATAAATCTCAACAGTGCAGGTTCTACTATACCAAATGTTACTGGAATCGTTTCTTGAGAAATTTCCAACCAGCATCATCCACCACCAGGGATTTCCTCCTTCTCATTTCAGATCTTTGATGTGGATCAAAGATCAAGCTTTGAAATGTTTGATGTGGGTCAGAGATCAAACTTTCAAATCTTTGATGTGAGTCAGAGACCAAACTCCCACTGGTATTTTTACCCAGTAGGGAGCATTATTTCAGTAAGTAGTAGTTCAGTTGATCATCCTCATGAGGAAGAAAGGGAAACACTCACTCTCTTTCCTCTTTATCCAGGCGATGTTAAACAGTAAAGAAATTCTGGTAGCGTCGACATTGTTATCCTACCGAATGATGAGGACTCTGTGGATCTAGAGCTACGTGATAGGTTCAATATTTACATAGGTTTATGCATAATTTTTATATATATTTGGATAGTTTAACTATGTAAATATTGTAAATTGTGGCAAATTCTACTTCGGTTGCTTGTTTTATGCTCTGTAGGACAATTGGACATAACCGAAGTATTTGATGCTTAGAAAGAGGAACCTATCGGGTTTGAAGGAGAAGAAACGAGCCGAGCACCAAAGAACCGAGTCAAAGCTAATATGTGGTCAGTTCGGGTAGAATTTCACAGCTTTGCGCACTGCTCAGTATTTCAGCCATAACTTACTCTACACAAGTCGGAATTGGATGATTCTTAAGTCGAATCGAAGCTAAGAGATAGATCTACAAGTTTTCTGTTTTGACTGACTTCAGATTCTGCCTGAAAAGGGTCGCAATTTGGGTCCGAAACTAGAGGGTCAAAACTGTCCAGCAAATTTATAAATCCTTTTCCGACTCGAATTTGGACTCTTTTAGGGCTTACAATTTTATTTTTTGAGGGGACTATAAATACAAAAGTTACAGCAGATTGAGGGGACTTTTGAAGGCTACTCTTTTGGAATAGAAAGACGATACAGAGAGAAGCATAGAGACCAAAGAGGAGAAGAGCATAAGGAAGGAACACGAAGACGTCGGAACGAGTTTTTCAATTCTTTCTCGTTTCTTCTTTCTCTTTTGAACTCTTGATGTTTATTAGTTGTTTATTTTCAGTTTTTAGTATGAGAGGCTAGAACCTTAAACTAGGGCGAAAGGGATGTAGCCTAGTTTAGGGTTGGATTATATGATTTTTGTGGATATTTTAGCGTTCCTTGGATTATATTGCAATTTCATGTTGAGAACTGTAATTGATTTATCTATTTTGCTCTTAAATATACTTTTGTGCCTGATCACCATGAAAGTAGTCATAGAATTTGTGTTGAGATTGACAGATGAGACACGAGTCGTGCACTAAATAGATAAACATATGGATTTTGAGTCAGAGATGAGATAAATTCGTATGATGTCAATAAAAATTCTCTGTTCTTAATGAGTTGAGTCTGATTTGTGTGAGTTCGAGAGAAGAGCACAATTAGATTGAATATGGTTAGGGTTGCTTGACAAAGAACACTAACTAAATAAGAAGAGTTGACATTCCATTCAATTGTCCACGAAATTTTCATATAGTTCAATCCTTTCTAGGTGAATGCCCATAACCCTAGTATTCTTATTCTTGAACCGTCTTCATAGTGTCATTAGTTTTGTTTAATTAGTTTAATTTTCTTAATTTAATAGTATTTATTTTCTTTTTATAATTTTCGCAACACCAATTTTCTGCTCAAACAACATAAATTAAGATTATCCTCTGTTCCTTTGGGTTCGACACCTGGAGCATTCACCAGGAATTTATTACTACGATCGGCCTTGTACGCTTGCAGGATTTTACTCGGTCACTACGCCTCGGGCCTTACAGGAGGGACTGACAGGGACAAGATAAGAAGATTTTTTTTTTCTTCAAGTGTGGGAAAATGGATGTGTAGGAATGTTGGTTTATCTTGTAGTGCATAGTATATACATGAGTCATGTTTGGTGTATGAATGTATGTGATAAGTGGTTGGTGTTGTTTATCCATTAGTGCATAAGTGTGTACTCATCAATTTGGTAAGTCAGCTTGTACTATTATATGAAGGCAGAACAAACCGAGATAGAGAAGTGAGGCAAAATGTAAAACCTTGTAAAAGTGTGTAAGATGTAGGTTTTGTGTTCTTGCCCCAACGGTGTTGTCTCCTTATAGAGCTTTCATATTTTTGCTATTAGCAGCTTTGCAATGTCTAAAATGTTTCCTTTTTAGCTCATAATCTTATTCAAATGGATTCTCTTTCAGGCAGCATCACCAAGACTCAATTTAAGCTTGTTTCCTTTCTCAATGGGACAACTTTGATACTTCTTAAAGAATCAATCATAAGTCTTCCTGTATAACTCCAAATCATACCCCGTTTTTTCCATTTGAAAGTAGATCAGAGAGCTTTTCATACATGTATAGATTATGGTCTGATTCCACTCCGAATAGCCGTGATGCCTTCTGGAAGTTGACTGATCCTACTGGACGGGGCAGGCTGTACATCCTTCAGTATTTTTGCAATATCTCCTTCTACAGAAATCCAATTTGCGTGATTATGGTCAATTTAGAAACTAGACAAAATTATATATGTATGCATATAAGACTCAACAGCTAATTCTTTACCATTTGGTTGCAATCATCTCTTAAAGTGGACTGATCTTGTCTGCCTTGACAGATTGAGCACCTTTCAGTTCATAGATTATAACTTCCTCCACAAATATCCAATTGAGATGATTCTTGAGAATTCAGAAACTAGACAGAATTATCTTTCTGTCTGTATATAATTCAACAACTGATTCTTTCCCATTTGTTTGCAGCAACCTCTGAAATTGGACTGATTCTATCCATAGTGCCAACCCCAATGATTTTGCCTTTTCCATTGTCTCCAAACGTGACACATCCTTCATCCTTGCTTTTTAGTGTGGAGAAAAATGATGCTTCTCCGGTCATATGCCTTACACATCCACTATCAAGGTACCAAATTATATCTTCTTTAAAATATGTTGCCTTCAAGCACTTTTCAACCTACAAAACAAGATATAGAATATTTTGGTACCCATATCTTTTTGGGTCCTTCAATGTTACAACAATCATTCTTCTTCATTGAATCTTTAATCATCCATACTTGTTTAAATTTATTAGGCTTTGCCCAAACTTTAGAATATGACACATACTTGTTAGGATCACTAGGTCTTCTAAGTCTACAATCATGAAATTTGTGTCCTTCTTTATGGCAATAAAAACATGATATAACAATTTTCTTTTCTTTTACGAGATTAGTCTTATTTTTAGTGAGGTAGCCCAAACCGGATTTGTCAAAAAATTTCTTTTGAAAAGATAACATCTCATCTAACTTATTGCTACCTAATGTGAATTTTGAAAAGAACTTTTCTAAATTTGAATTCTTTTTTTTTTAAGGTCCTCAACTTCTTTTTCCAAAGCATGATGTAAATTGTCTTTGATGTAAATTGTCTTTTATGGCAATAAAAACATGATATAACAATTTTCTTTTCTTTTACGAGATTAGTCTTATTTTTAGTGAGGTAGCCCAAACCGGATTTGTCAAAAAATTTCTTTTGAAAAGATAGCATCTCATCTAACTTATTACTACCTAATGTGAATTTTGAAAAGAATTTTTCTAAATTTGAATTCTTTTTTTTTTAAGGTCCTCAACTTCTTTTTCCAAAGTATGATGTAAATTGTTTTTGATGTTAGGGGCCTTTTTAGATATTGCAAGCTCTTGTTTAACAAAATTTAACTCACTACAAGTTGATTTATGATCTAATTTAGCATTTTCAAGTTCTTCTTTTAAAAGACTATTTTCCAAGACAATTTCATCTTTCTCTAACAAAAGTTTTTCACATGCTTTCTTTTACTTTTTTTATTGTTTACATTTTCTTTTAAATGTGATCAACAACTCATCAAAAGCTTCTCTAAGTTCTTCATACGAGGGAAGATCCATTACCTCATTGTCACTTTCATCGTCACCATCTAAGGTCATGAGTGTCATGTATGATTCTTACTCTTTCTCATCTTCATCATCATTTTCACCTCATCCTACAAGAAATGCTTTCTTACCTTTCTTACCTTTTTTTTTTATTGAGATTGGGACAATCTACCTTGAAGTAGCCGGGTTGATTGCATTCAAAATAAAGAAGCCTTTCTTCCTCTTCACTTTTGTTGGACACTTGTTTCTTGAGGTTCCTTCTTCTTTTGGGATATTTCATCATCTTCTTGAACCTTTTGACAAAGAGAGCAAGTTTTTCATCATCAATGCCTGAATCACTTTCAACATCACTTTCATCATCCTTTTGATGTTTCAAAGGAGTCTTGGCTTTAGCTTTGAGTGCTATATTTTTTGAGGATGATTCTACTTGTGGTAATGCACTTCTCCTTTTGAGTTTGATCTCATGAGCCATCAAGGACCCAAGTAACTCTTCCATGGTTAGCTCCTCCACATTGTGAGTTTCTTCAATGACATTAATCTTCATTTTGTATTCCTCATTCATCGAATTCATTGTAAACGAAAAAAAAAAAGTCAAAGTCGGCGTTGCCGATTTCAAAGTCGGCAACGCCAACCAAAGAAAAAAAAATATAAAAAAATTCCTTTCCTATGTGATGTTCACATGGGAAAGGAACCATATAAATAGGCCCCTGCCCCTCAGTTCAAAACATATTCAGCAAATTTGTAAACAGAAAAATACAGAGAATTTGAGAGAAAAAGAAAATTTTGAAAATCTGTCAAGAAAAACTCTCCTTTTCCTACGTGGTTTTACTCTGCAGTATACTCTCTTAACTTCTTTTTGAGAGATATTTCAGGAGTAAACCAAAAAAAATTTGTTGTTTCCATTTCTAAAGTTATCTTCAGGTTTATATTCTCGGATCGCTTTAAATCTGAATTTATGAGAATATAGATCTAAAAATATCAAATTACTACAAATTCGGCTGGGATTAAGTCTCATACGGCTCTCAGCAAAGTCCAGGCAACTCATCCGAGAACAAGTCCCTTCGACCCTCGGTGAAATTAAGTCAGATCGGTTCAGATCAGATCTCTATGGTACTTAACTGTAGTCTAAACGTCCAAATCACATCCAGTTTCAGTCTACCAAGTTCGAGATAAAGCTGTGGAAATTATTTCTGTCAAGATCAAGCTCGTACAGCCCTTGACAGAGTCAAAAAAGGAACACTAATTGGAGGATTTACAGAGATCGACCTCACGTAAATTTTCTTTTATTTTAAATTTTTATTTCTAATTTATTTTTATATTTTCGAGTCTAACTGTTTTAGACTCGAAATTAACCCAGTTACATTCATTAATTTCTGCACAAGTTCACCCTTTCCAAACACTTTGTCAAGATCGGTTAGTCCATTAGTAATAATCATGAGTCTATCATACACACTTTTAACCGATTCATTTAGTCTCATAGTAAAAAGTTCAAAGTCTTTCATAAGCATGCCAAGTCTAACTTTCCTAACTTTTAATGTCCCTTCATTTGAAAGACACAATGTATTCCAAATTTCCTTAACATTTTTACAATGTTTGATGGTGTTATATTCACTTCAAGCTATGGACATTTTCAAATAATAATATGCTCTTTCATCTATTTGGTTTTTCATATAGTCCTCTTCATCCCATTTTCCTATTGGTTTTACTCTCAAGGTTTTTACTCCCTTATCATCAACAACTTCTTCCTTAGGCACATATGGTCCCTCTTCTACACTTTGCCAAAATTTCATCCCCTTAGATTTAAAATAACTTTCCATATGATCTTTATAGTATTGAAAATCACTACCATCAAAGAAAGGTCTCTTGTTTTCATTGGATGAAGATTCCATGGGGATCCCTCAAGGATGTTAAGCCTTACAAGTGAGGTTAAACTCTAATACCAAATGTTGGTCCCTTGGGTGAAGCCTAGAGGGGAGTGAATAGCCTTTACCAATGAAATCTTCAAATAAAAATTTCTGTAAATGAATGTAAACAAGAGATTGAAAGAAATACAATACCAATTTTTACAAGGTTCACCAAATAGCTACGTCCTTGGTCTTCTCAACAATCCCTCTCTTGGAGATTCTTGAGAGTTCAACTATCGGGTGCCTTTGGGTGCACCAATCACCACCGTACAGTTTACAAGAAGACTCTGCAAACACCCTTGCGTCCGCCTTGAAAACGCTTGTTGCACAAGTTCCACTTGTCAACACCACTTTCCCTTTTCTTTTAGGTTTTCCTTCTTGGAGTTCAACCCTAACTCCTTACAAGATGATCCTCACAAGTCCCACTTGAGAGCTCTCACCTATTCTCACAATGTATTACAATACAAATAAAACTTACTAGCTTGAATGCTAGTTTTACAATGAAAGCACTTAGAGTAAAGAAAGTCTTTTTTACCTTGAGAGAGATTTTACAGTACTTGAATATAATTTTCTTTTCATATAAAACATCTTCAAGTGATGTTTAAGTAGCTGCAAGATAGGTTAGCAACTTGTTAGAGTCGTTGCCATGGGTTGCACGTGCATACTTTGTTGTTTTCCTCTTAACAGCTTTACATTGATTCTCTTGTCTGACACCTTCTGGTTGAATGACTATAACTTGGTACAGACAGCTTGAAAAATTGCGATTTCTTTTTTTGTTATTTAGTAGACTGTCAGAGCTCTCTACCCACCAAATTTGACTTTTTTTGAATGAGTATAGTATAGTCAAATAAATGTTGGAATACAGACGTTAAAGTTCCGTTAGACAGTCTGCACACTTTTAGTAGAACGGTAATATCTTGTAGATGGCTTTGAATTTTGATGTGATTATTTTTGCATTGATTAATAGACAGAACAGATAATCTACACACAAAATTTCACATTCAAATTCGTCGTGTGCTCTTCTAGGCAGCAGTTGCAATTCACTCTATGTGCATTGAAGGTTCCTGACAGCTTGCTCTTGGTATAAAATTCATAAGTTTTTCTCTAGGACTCCAAAAATTGTACGACCAAGCTCATTTGAAACTACACTTATAGTCCTGCCAAAATATATATATTTTAGACCCAAAATATATCTCAAGTGAGTGAATTTAGTACCTGAAATCTGTCCAAACAGATTTGTTTTTATGCTGTCTTTCTAAGATAGTAGCTTAATAAGGCCCAATGTGATCTTTCTCTGCCATACACGTGTAAGATGACATATGTATACCTCTTTGGACTTCTTAAACCTGAATTGTATACTTGAGGAACATACAAATGAAATTCACTTGTACTTATATTAGATTGATCCATAACTTATTATCAAAACACCCATCATCAAAACATGAATTCACACTTAGTAACAATTTCCTAATGTATGCATGGGGTGTGAATTTTTCAACAAAAATAACTCTCATTTAGAACGTCTCATCTGACCATTAGTAGAGTTGAGAGTGACTTCACTATTAGAGACTAAATAATTACCAAATTTAAAATTTAATATCGCAAAACAATTTTTCTCTATTAATACGAATCCCTAATCATTTTTATCAAAAAAAAAAAAAAAAGTATAGATGCAAGAACTCAACCCTATATTATCAATATAAAACTCACACCAATTTATCATATCCGGTGCTTACCTCGTCCCACATTTGATTCATAGATTGTTAGCTTCAACTGGTAGTCTGGCACCTCATGCTATGTGTCCTCGTGGGCTGGGCTGATGCACTGGGGTGTTGTGTATATTTCCGTTCTCCATTTCCGTTTTCCGACCAAAGGAAATGCTTTGAGCCGAGATGTCAAATAGGTCCAACAGGGTGGAATTAGGACATATTATTTCGAGTTGCTTTGGTTGTCACATTTTGCATAGGATTTAAATTTGGGTCACTCGGATTCGATTGATCGATCTGCTAAATTTTTAAGAAAATAAATTTTTTTATTAATTTTTATTTTATTATATATTAGAATAGGCAAAAATATATTATCATTTTTTTTTATTTTTTGTGTACTAATTGTATTAAAAGTATACAGGCATATTACACACAGTTCATTTATTTATGTTTTTTACAACATGCGTACATAAATATAAAATATGTATGTATGTATATAATATGCACATACATGTATACATACATACATGTGTGTGTCTGTGTAAATTTTTAAAATACTATAAATACAAGAATTATCCGAAGTTAATATAAAAATAATTATATATATCATAAATCAAAAAATTACATATATATATTTGTAGGATATATAATAATAAGATAATGTGTATAATTTCTGAAGAAAAAGCACTTTTTTTTTCAGTTAAGTTGGGTGAAATCAAATTCAGATCATTTCAGATCAAAGACGAATCAAATTCATCCCACTTAGACATTACAACTCAAATCATTCAAAATATTTAGGGTGTAATTGCCCTGATTGGTTATTTTACAAAAGAAAGGAAAAAGAAAAGAAAAAAATTTTCTTTTTCTTTTCTATTTATTTTCTATCAATTCAAATAACTATATTTTACTTTTTCTCTCACAAATTACTATTCATTTTTTTTTACAACTTTCTAATCATTATTTTTTATTAATCATAATATCATCATTACTGTACTATTTTCTATTTATTTTCTTTCTTATTCACTTTCTATTTAATTTCTCACTATCCAATTTCACTCTAAATATTTTGAATGATTTGGGTTGTAATGTCTAAGTGGGATGAATTTTGCCATCTCCATTTGTGCCCCCATTTTCATCTTCTTTTTCCTCTTTCAAGTTCAATAAAGGGATTGCGATTAGTTATGGCATGGGTTGGGCTTCAGCCAGATCAAGGATGCTGCCCCAAACCCGTCCCCTATACTTAAAAGTTTATCACTTGAGCTCCGCCTAATCTGAATCAATTAGATTTTTGCTTCTCACACCTTTATTGAATTAAAACAAATACAAATCTTATAACAAAGAATAACTATTTTCTCAAAATAAAAAGACAAAAATAAATAATATAAATATACAATGCATAGAAATGTTCGAAGTATCAAACCTTTATTTATTTTTAGAGCTGTATTTTGTCAAGTTGGGAAGGCGTAATTTTTGACAGCCAACCTCAACTATTCCTTCAAGAACAGTAATATATAGTATGAAAGATTTTTTATAATTCGTCATGAATTGAGTTTTTGGTTGATGTGGGGAGAACTTTTTTATAATTTTACTTTTATTTTTTAAAATTAAATCTTAAGTTAAGTTAATATTACTTTAAAATTTAAAAAATTTTGTAAAATTTTGTGAAAAAACTCTCATGATAGTTATCTTTATTCTTCCTCCAATAAGAGGCTAAAAGTGCACTTTCGAAAGACAAGATAATATAGGAGCTCTTAATATGGAATAAAATTGGCAAGCAGTCAATTTATGGGGGTGTTTAGTTTTATTGTTATTGATTATTGTTACTATTATTGATTGTTAATTATTGTTATTAATTATTGATTGTTGTTTCTTATTATTGTTGTTAATGAATCAAATGAAATCATAATGTTTGATTAAATTAATACTAACTATTGATGATTTAACAGTAAAATGACTATTCCATAAATTATGTTTTTTCCATTATAATATATAATCTTTTTACTTCTAGTTTATATAAACTAATATTACTTCTACTATAAGAAAAACCATGCTAAAAAAATATTTTTTTATGGTGAATTATTACATAAACAGTAAAAATATAAGAAAATAAAAAAAAATGCATCTATGAAACTAATACTATTTCTATAAGAGATTCGATAGTGAAAGACTATCTAATTTATTTGACAATTTAAAAATAAAATAAAATTATTTTATTTTTTTAAAAGAGAAAGTTGAAAACAAAATAGTATCTGTGTTAATAGCCAGGCAATAGGCAATACCCATTTTCAACTAAAATATATATATATTAGTCGGTGAATATAACCGTTGCCCCGCTCACACCGCGAAAATGCCCATTTCCAAGCACAACTGGTTTGCAGGGCGCCTCGTTTGCAGCGGGATAATTTTGTAATTTTATTATTTATTAATTACTGATGAAAATTAAAAATAATTTGAACTTATTTTTTTTGTTAAATAATTTTATAAGTGTCTATTAACAATTTACAATTGATAAAAAACTTAACTAAAAACCTGATTCTCTACTTTTTACATTACCAACCGCAACAAAAACTTTCTAATACAAAACCAAAACCAAAAAGCCCCATTTGAAAAGGGAAAAAATGCATGGACCTCACCCTATGTATATATTCAATTTTTTCCGACTAAATTGAGCGATTGTATTAGCAGTCCGGTGGAATGTATAACCTTTTCTTTTTCTTTTGAACAACAAAAAAATCACTTAACAGATTTAGCAGTCATCGGATTCTTAAACTGATGTCGAACTTTTAGTAGTTGACGTCCTCATTCAACCTCTCTCATTGGGAGAACTTACCATCAGAGTACTATTAAACCTAAAATGAGTATTTCTCAAATCTAACTATAGTATTAATGAGTCATGAATTCATACGTTACACTCACACTAAATATTCTTGCTATAAAAGGAAGTGCGGACACAGAGACTCGAACCTAATTTAATGTTGAGGGAAACATGTCAGAA
This sequence comes from Carallia pectinifolia, assembly GCA_037832335.1. NCBI lineage: Eukaryota > Viridiplantae > Streptophyta > Magnoliopsida > Malpighiales > Rhizophoraceae > Carallia > Carallia pectinifolia. Next base: position 21,313,036 of record CM075454.1, on the reverse strand, counting down.
CACTACTAAACTGCCACCTCTAATACTAATATATAACCAATTGATTATAATATACAATAAGTGTTGCATAATTTTAGCCATATTTCACATTCAATTATTTTTAGTGAAAAATTGAAATTAAAAAAAAATCTAATTTTTTGGTCCTTATGGCGCGTAGATATATGTGTCCAAACTTTTCTTGAAATTACCTTGGATAAGCTAGTTGAAATAAGTTTAAATATCAATAAAATCTCTATGATTATGAGACAAAACTTTTTCTTAAAGTAATTATTAAAAAAATTCCAATTTTATACAAAAATTTTGTGGCGGCCAGCTGCGGCCGAAAATTTTGTGGCTGCAATAGCAGTTACGATGGCTACAATCGGCGATGGTGACAATGGTAGAACAAAGATGAAAAATAAAAAGGAAAACAAGTAGATTTTGGTGTAATATTGTAGACTTTTTATATAAAATTTATTGTTTTCTATTAAAAGGTCAATTGAGTCATGTGTTATATGATAAAGATAAATTTTTTTTATTTTCATAAATCTCATATATATTTTTTTTAATATTAGAACTCAATATCTTTAACATAAAAGTGTTAAGTTTTAACTATTAGGATATGCTTAAGTATGTAAAATTTATTTTGTAGATTGAGTTTAATGACATAGTTAAGCACATTGTCATGAACTTATAATTCAAATGATATTGACAATATACTAATAATTAAGAGGTCAAAGATTCGAATTTTTAACCCCTTTAATTGTTCTTCTTCTTTAAATTAGTTGGTTTAAATCTAAAAAAAAAAAAAATGTATAGTGGAGTACAAAGATCCGTTCAAGTATGTGGACTCGAGAAAAACACCAAAAAATATATAAATAAATAATTATTATAAAAATATAATTGAATTGTGGGGTACTTTCAAATTCGGTACTAATTTAATTTTGTTGAGTATTTTTTCTCTCAGATATCCAGAATCTTTATTAAGTCAATGGTCAAATGGATAAAAAGTGTATATAACTAAATAATTATTTTCCTTACCATTGTTTGTGATTACTATTGATATAGTTGTAATATTCATGCAACTTTAAACTTTTCGTCCATTGAAAAGAAATCTTATAATGACTTTGTTTTCGGAATTGTTGACCTTCAATTCGTTAATCCATATATTAATCACAAGTCAAATAGAGTAGGTGTCTACCTACATTCCGATAATTTATTGCCTAAACATTCTCATAAATTGTAGTAATGAATTCTCTACCTCTTTTTCCTGCCAAGTTCTTGGAGGATTCCAAACCATGTGTTAGCTTAATCCAAACTCTTTTTAAATGACAATCTTTTGTAGTTGACTTGTAGTATTAAATAAATAATTGTCATTATGTTGCTAGTTAACCTGCACATTGTCCAGCTCTGGGATATTCCAATAGAGATTTGGGTACTAAGAACTGGGACACAAAAGGTAAACGCTTAATTATTAATTAATGACTAACTAATTAATTAATGTTGATATTATAACTGCAATCCGTGTCTCGCAAACTTATAGTGGATATACAAATGGAAATTTGTGGAGCAGACCATACAGTTGATTGGCATTGTAGATATATATATTCTCGATGTCAATTGTGATTTCCAAAGAAAAAAAGATTTAATTTGGGATGGATGTTTACATCCTAAAACTAAAAGCAGGAGCAGAGGCATATAAAATGTTGTGTGTACAATTGCCACCAACGAAAAATAAAAAAAAGTTATGATAAGATTCATTGTTGCTCCCATTAAAAAATTATTTTTACTCCCACATAATATTTTTGTTTTGCCCACATAAGCCCGTATAATGACCTCTCCACAAGTGCACATAATGATTTTTTTTTTTGCCCCAACAAGTTTACATAATGGCCTTTTTTTTTATGGGCCAAACAAAATCAATAACTTAATTAATAAACTAGATCCGTAATGGTCTTATAATAATTGTTTCTGGATCCACCCCTACCCAAAAGTATAGCCAACATCAAGCCGAACTTTGATGCATTTTTATTTTCATTTTTATTTATCTTTTAGAATTAATAATCTAATTGTTGGAAATGAGGTAAGTAAAAATATAAGTAAAAATCAAACTCTCATCTAAGTAATTGAGATACCATACCTCAATTATTCCAGTTAAACCAGATCCTACAAATAACTATATTTTCACACACTTAAACAGAATCATGATTTTATCCAAGTCTGGCTCTTTTATAAAATGGTTTATATTCGCTGGTAACTACAACACAAGCCGGCTATGGCAGAATTAGACACCTCAACAGTAGGCAATGGATGAAGGGATGAATCATAAAATACAAAATCTTCGTATCTAAATTTATTGTGTCTGAAATATTTGTAACAGAGGAATGTACTGGAGGAATGTTATAGTGAATAAATGTAATAGAGGAATGTACGATTTATCCTTTGTCAATTTAAGAATCAAACATTGAGAAACGCTCTTATATTTATCTTTTTCGATTGTTTTCTTTAGTGTGTCTTCTCTTATTGTCCCATATATAATATTCCTTAATTATATCTCAAATATGAGCTACGGAAAGTACATGTTCGTAATCAATGTTGCTTGCCATGATTCTACATTTATTGATGGATTGGTCTAATTCTCTCTCCCCCCCCCCCCCCCCTTTTTTTTTAAATAACAAGAGAAAAAGAAAGTTAAGAAACCGAGCAGTACAAGAAACAGTGTAAGAACACTAAACAAATATAAAACCTATCATAGTCCCAGCTGGCTGCATCTAGCCAAGACAATACCCATCATGTGCAAGGAAAAGCAGTTCAGTCAAATCAAAGGAAGGCTCTATGTGGATCACCAGTTTTTCCCTAGAATCATGCACAAAATTAGCAAAAAAAAAATCAGCACACTAATTTCCTTTATCTTAAAATATGTTGCAAATAGCACTCTCAAAGTCGTTGAAAATATAATGACTTTCTGCTATGATACGGCGATTAAAATCATATTTCCAACATGCTTCAGTTAGCTTGAGTATGGTAGATAAGGAGTCAGAATCTACAATTACTCCGCAGAAACCTCGCTCCCTAGCTAATCTAAGTGCCCATGAAATTGCCCTTAGTTCCCAAGCAAGTGGCATGCCCATACCACCAAAGCCATATAAGTCAAAACACTGAATCCACCGATCATCCCTTGCCAAACCTCCGAATCCAGATACATAAAGGGGAATCCTTTGCATACACATGCACATTTATTTTCAAGAAAGAAACAGAGGGTGGTAGTCAAGAAATAACACGTTGGTCCACCATGGGAATCCTTCAAAGAATGTCGTGCTGCTTTCTCTTCTGAATAAATTTGATAAATTGCAATAGTTCTTCGTCGAATTTCAAGATCCACAGCAACGAGACACAGATCTCTCTTAAAAAATGTATCTATTTCGCCAGTGCCAAAGCTGCCAAAAGAGTCAAGGTAAATATGCATTGAGAATGAACACTCCTATGCCGAAATTCATTAACGTGGTTGAGTATAAAAAGTTCAAAGGAGAACAAAACCAAGAGAAGTAAAGGTGACATAAAATAAAAAATATAAAAAAAATACAAGTTTAAAATTTAAATCAGTTGCAAATCCTCTATATATATATATTGAATTTATATGAATTAGAGATCGAATCTTAAATTTGAAATTAAGAGCTAAAATGACTTTATGACTAGACATTGTCACTAGTTACCCTCTAATTATCTTCTAAACAAATTTAATATTTTGCATCGAGTAAACTATGAGTGTTTTGCTGACAGTTGTTGCTATTGTTATTGAAAATTAAAAAGTAAAATAAAATAGTATTTAATTAAGTTTTTTAAGTACTGTTGTTGCTAATACATTTTACAAACAATTGCTGATTAAAAAAATAAAATCAGGTCACTTTTTTTTTTATGAATAATAGCTGATGAATAAACGATTACAAAATTGACATTGGTTTAGAAAAAGCTGCGCCACAGTGCAAGGGTCATGCAATGCTACAGGCATCAAAATATATTTTTTTCAACTTTTATGTTTTTTAATCAAACGGAAGGCTAAAATGCCTAAAAGAAACCAAAGATAATTAAAGAAGAAAAATTTTTTGAATTTGTAATTGTGAGAGTACAATAAGTACATAATAATTTGGATTATTTAATTGTAAAAAATATATTAAATTTTAAAAAATAGATAAATTATTAAATATTATTAAATTAACTGCATATCTTTCTCGTGTCTCACTACATATATTCACGTAACCTTATTCAAACTTAAAACAAAATCATGAGGCTAACTTCTTCTGTTTTTTTTATTATTATTTTTTAAACTTTTTCTATTAACTAAAATGAATAGTAAAACTGTATTATTTTATTCACAAAAAATAACTTACACATTAGAATAATATTATTTTACCGTATGTACTACCTCCCGTACTTTTTCTTTTTTTATTTTCTTTTGTTTTTACTATATAAATAGTAACCAACAATATTTTTTCGAACACAATAATCTGTATTTTAAAAAATAATATTTTTAAAAATAATAATATTTATTATAAAGTGTAATTGATATTCAATCACACATGTAATAAATTTTTATTTATGAATATATAAAATATATTTTTATAAAATTAGATTAGATTAACTAGAAATAAAAAAATTATCTATTATAATAAAACAATTGTATAATGTCTAAAATATATTTTTATTACTTAATTAGCAATAACTAGTATAAATTTAGCTAGATATTATAATTTTATTTTATTCATTAACAATATCAACAAGTAATAACAATTAATAATTATTAATAATAATCAACAATCAATAATTAATAACAGTAAAATTAAACACTTCTTAAAACAAGTGGTGCAAGAACACTTGTAAGGCTTGAGGAAGCTTATCGTATGAGGTTAATACCAAATTTCCATATGGAAAAGATCCATTGATGCATGTCACATAAACTTTGATGTTTGAATCACTGAGATATTGCCATATGTCAACGCGTAACGGCAATATAAATTTTGCAAATATAGGCCCATAGAAATACTGTTGGTCCCAATTTAATTTAATCTAATCTATATGAAATTTTCCTTCCATAATATATAGTATCCATGTCCCACAAAGCGCCGTTTGGCAACAATATTGTAGTCCTTTCGCATAAAATAGGCCACAAAAAGCATTGAAGGAATTTTTTAAATTGAAATTCCGATCCCTATAATAAAGAACATTATCAAAGAATCAGCAATATTAATTCTTACGAGACCACCAACTCATCTCATTTTATTTATACGAAAATAGGAAAAATTATTGGATGACACTGTTTACCAACTTAGTGCCGAGTTAACCAGATTGAGTCAATTAATTATGATGCACAAAAATTTGTTAACAACTATATCTACTTCCCCTGCCCATATGATTATTAAATTAGATATGAAATTGTGTATAACCTGAATATTTGTCTAAATGAATGGAAAAAAGATTGTTTGATAATATGACTTTTAAATTAGACAATTAAATTCCTCGATTCATTTCAATGGCATCTCAAATACACCAATGACTAGGAATAAATGAAAAATATGGTAAAAATTTGGTAAGTGCGTATTTTTCATATATTCCATAGCATGCCTGATCACAAATACAAAGCATTTAAGTCTACATGAAGAGAGTTTTAGTACGGATTTCATGACTAATCTTAGTTTTTTTATAGTTATTATAATTAATAATATTTAATAATTTATTTTTCTCGGTTTTCCCTCATTTCTCGTTTAAAAGAAAAAAAAAAAAACAAGCGTTACATCCTGGGAACTTTCTAATATGGAATTTCGCGGCACTTGGGCAGCACGTAAAAGCCAATACATCCTTGCTTTTTACTTTTCTAAAACAAATATTTTGAATATCAATTAGAACTAAAAGGGACTGGTGGCAAAGACGATAGACCGTTGAATGTAATGACAAATAAGAAAAGGTTTTGTGATTATCTCTTGACTGTCGACGGTGCAAGTGGGCAGGTCATACAAAGAAAACCAAGAACATAACAAACTTGCATGGTCAAATTAGACGTGGGATCCTTTATTTTTTCTTTGGTTCGCGTGGAAAAAAATAGATATGGTACATTTGACAGAGCACTTCTAAAACCGGAAATATTCTTGATCAACTGAAAAAACGTGTGGTGGGTATGTATTAATCTGAATTATTAAATTATAAAAAATATATTTAATTTAATTAAAATTAAAATCAACTAGTGAAAATTCCAGGCAACGGTGGCCTGCAGCTTATGTCACCCTCACCCACCACGGCCTCCACGCGGCATCATTTTGTTCTCTAATCAGCACGCGGAAGAAAAATGAGCTACACAACAGAATCGGCTAAACTCTGTTTTTTTTTAAGGTTTTTGAATTGTCGACTTTTTTCACTCATTAGGAAGCACAATTGCACCCTGGCCTCTAGATTCTAATTAAATTGAATAGATCTTAACCTAAAATCCCTACAATGTAAAATTCTAAGTTTCAAAGATTAATAATCTGCTATCCTTTTTCTAAATTAAATACCGGCTTAAACAAATAGCCTCTAACAAGAATAGAAACAGTCACCGTTTTTTTTTTATTAATTATTTTTAAATAACATTCGAATTTAAAATTTTTAGTTTTAAAAATAATTCTACCGTAGTTTCATTTTTAGTGGAAACAACATGGTATTGGTAATCCTGGACTTGTCTTATGATGCTTGGCCTAAATATTAACTTGATTTCTAATGCGCTCTGCCCCTGTCTCTCTCCTCTAGCCATCACCCTCTCAGTGGGCGAAATTTCTGTCTATGCCTCCCCTTTTTTGTTGTTTTGTGCTTCCAATTTTGTGTATATATATGGCTTTGCCCTTCACGGAGGAGCACAATCGGCCTGCACAAGCAAAGCAATCTCCATTAGCATTTTCTCTTCCTCTACAGCAAAACCCAGATCACATTTTCCCTTCATTTCCTCAATATCGCCTCTCTTGTCATCACCAATCTATGGCCATGGGTCGTTCAGCTGCAGTGCTGCTCATTTTATTTGTACTTTCTGCTAGTTTTCTGGCAAATGCAGAGGGCGGCAGCAGCAGCAGGAAGTTGTTGATAAGCAGCAGCAGTGCAGAGGATAACAAGGAGGCCGGCAGCATCAATGGTTACCATTTTTGGCTCAAGAGTTCGTTTCTGGGAGCTCTTTCTAAGGGCAGAGTACCAAATTCTGCTCCAGGCAACAAGGTTCATGCCACCACGTTAGACAATGAGAACCTCTTTCAGAGGCACCTTGCCAGGATTGACAGGATTCTGCAGTCTGTTCCAAGCCCTGCAGTTGGCCATTGATGAGCCTTGCTACAAAACCAGCATTCATAATCTAATTAATAGGTTTTCTACGTCTGGTCTATATCAAATGTTTTCATTTTTTATGTACTGAAAATATTTCAGTCATATTCGTGGAGTTGTTCATTTTATACACAGATACCTACAAATACTATAAATACTCAGAGGAAATCATCCTACCAACTTTTTTATATGATACAAGCTGTTAATTCATTCCATATATGTACTTAATTTGCTTCTGATTACATCAGAAAATAGAGTTTTCTTTCTGATTACAAAGTCTCTATATGCCTGGTAATGTTCATTTCCTGAAAAGTTCCTGTCTGCAATATGGGTTACTGCCCAAGTAACAGATCACCAAGTGAGTGCATTTTCCAGCTGAAATTAAATGACTAGAATGCAAAATCTGAATGGACCAAACCCGAAAAGTAATTAAAAAAAAAAATATCAAATTGTAAATACGGATGAACTAGGCTAAATGTCTTCTCTGAAATTGCTTAATGGGGAATGTTGAAACATTTTAAAAGCTCTATACCAGAAACTTTTCGTGCTTAGGCTACTCATGTTTTGATCATTAGATATAAACATTAGTTCTTGGCCGTGTAACTATTTACTCGATTGGGAAAATGTTCTGAACCAGCAAGAACTGGATTTAGAGTTCGATTTAAAAGTTGAAGTTTTACACACAAGAATTTCTTCAGAAAATTTTTTTCCAAATTTTTAACTTATACTCCATCTATTGAAGCTTTTTCAATCATCATCAATTGCCACTGAAAGTTAGGCAATCCCAAAGGTTATTGGGTTAAACATCCTCTCAGACAACTAAAAACATACAATTGGTCTCTTCTAAAGGCATCTGATTAATTAAGAAGGTCCATTCTCTGTATTTTTCATCACTTAGAATTATGAGAGTCGGTTTTGTGAAACATAAAATCAGAGTGTTTGTTAGCCTAAAAAAAAAAGGCAAATATAACAAGTGCGATAGGTTAAGTATGATACTTACTATTTTAAGTTTTTTTCTTAGTACAATTAACTCATTATCGTACACAAAATAAATTAAATTATTATTTTTTATTTTAAATAAATCTCATTTATTATATACTATTAAATTATAGGTAAAACATATTAAAAAAAATGAGCCAATTAGAAAGCAAAAAGTGTACTGAGGATATAGTTAGAGCCCATCCAGCAATAAAATTTAAACAAAAATTTAAATTTTTGTAAACAAAAAATCAAGATTTAAAATAACATTAAGTATATTTAAGATAATACTAAATAAATTTAGAGTTTAATTTAAAAAAAAAAAAAGAAAAGATCTTGGATGATCTCTAGATGATTTTACACTAAAATAAAACATTTCAATTAAATTTAAAACTCGTTTCTATAATGAATTAAACATTTAAATTTAGTTTTTCGTCATATATATCTATATTTTACGAAAATAATACTAATTAGTATTTAAAAAAGATAAATTAAAGGTAAAAGTCAAAATTTTTTTTATTATTTTGTCTTTTTCTTAATCCAACAGGTGATCCGGATCCAACCTAAAATTTTCGAATCATTTTTGAATTGGGTCACTTTTAAATTCGAGTTAAAAAATCGAATTTCTAATCTAAATTTTTCGGATAAATTCGAACGAATTATCGAAACAGGTTACTTTTTAACACTTCTACTAACTCGAGTGCTTCCACCCTCCACAGCCATCAATGTTGACTGAGGAGTTCGAGGGCTGATGTCTGTTTTAATTGCAACATCTTCTTTTTGTTATTTCAATCAAATTCATTTATTCGCTTAATTATTGAGGTGCTTCTGGAGTTCTTTCAGATGCCAAATTGGGGACGTTTTCGTGCAGTGTAGAGACTGTCCTTCCTTCATCCTTCCTATACAAGATGGAATGATGCGTAGGCCGGCTTTTGACTGATGTTAACCCTTCACAGTACATATATAAGGACCACCATGATAGACCCATACTCCCACTCCCACGTGCAATTCTTCGGCTACTGTTCATGGTGCTGTCAAAATCATAGTCCCGAGGACGATGAAAATTAATTAATTGAGTTTGGACTTGAAAAATATCGTTTCAAAGGGCGGTAGCATTAGCATGTATTGATTCAATGAAAGAGAATCTTATTGGCGCACTACATCAAATGGTCGCGGGCGGCGTGTTGGACATAAATCGCAAGAAATAATTTGTGTACAAGTAAAACTTAGAAGCAAATCTCGCACATTTATTCGTAAAATAATTTGACTAATTTTTTTTTAAGTATTATTCACTTATAATCTAATATCAAATAGTAAGTGGATCTACATGAAATAAAAAAAATAAAATAGAATTTTGTAATGTAAAATTATATGTTAATTATATGCAAAAAAAAATTAGTTAAAATAGCGTAGCAGGAAGTTTACACATACTACAATCAGTATGCTATATTTTAATGTCCTATTCATTTTGAAGGTCTCACTTCAAATCATGTGAAGTGATGTTATAATTTATAGGAAGAGAAAATTACTTTTAATGTGTCACTTATAATAAATAAAAACTTTTAGCATGGTAAAAAAAAAGCTATAATTTGTTTAATTAATTGTATGTGATATTTGTAAGATTTATTAGTAATATGGGAATAACATTTTCGTGCAAGATCAATTTATTTTGTCCTGATAATTGGACGCTCTTATTTATCTGTCTAATTAATGAAAGCACCAATCCATTGGAATTGCTTCAAATGCAAACTCACAATACAATTATATTTTCGATGGTTTCCTCTCTTATCCAATTGTACATTGGAAAAAAATGAAGGGAAGAGACCAGAGAGTGGCACTTCATTTATAAACATGTTCGGCATCAAGCCCGTGTACTGCCGGAGGGAGGGAGCGCCAGGGATATCAATATTTTTAATTTTAAATTTTTAAATTTTTTTATATTTGAAATCTAAATTTTTTTGATATTTTATTGAGTTCTAAATTGTTTGATTTTTTACCAAATCAGTCCCTCTGTTTAGTAAAAGTGATCAATCTATTAAAAAATGATTTTAACTTTACAAAAAATTATTTTAAAAAAGATTAAATATATGAATTGAATATCTTTTCTATCAAAAATATACATGTTACTTATTTAATTCGTATATTTGTTGATTAAAAAAATATTTAATGTGCATATTTTGTTGATGAAAAAAATATTTAATTCATGTATTTAACCTTTTTTAAATGATTTTTATTAAGTTAAACTCATTTATTAATCGATTAACCACTTTTTGTAAATTAAAGGATTGATGTAGTATAAAATTATAAGGTTTAAAATTCAAATGAAATGTCAAAAAAACTTACAATTCAAACGTAAAAAATTTAAAAGTTTAGAATTAAAAATATTAATATCATGTCATATGTGTGTGTATATATATATAGTAGAAAAGTCATAAATTTTGGCAATCAAGATGCTGTGGTTTTTTGCTAAACAGGGCAAGCAAGCCCAAATTAAATAGAGCAACTTTTAATACAAAAAGTTTAAATTAGGAAAATTAACTTTCTTAGAGATAAAATGCGATAATATTGGCTTTAAACTCAAGCTGATAATAAGCTTAATCACACATTGCATGCAGCCCTTTGTTACATCGAGTATATCTTCGTATTTTGTCGATTTCAGTGCAAAATCGGTTGTAAAGAACAAAAAATAATAAAGAAAAAGAGTCTCCTATTCATATAAAAGTTACATTAAGATGTAATCATGTAAGATGCAAGTGAATTTTGATTTTAACAAAAAAATAGTTCATTAGTTTACGATAAAATTGCTTGCTCAAAATTTTTGTCCTATGAGCGTCTCAAGAGATTCTCTGGTGGCCGAGAACTTAGACTTTCATCCTATAGATTTTGGGTTTTAATTTGGGAATAGGATCAACAACAACAAAAAAGAGTTTTCAGCAATAACACATATGTACCCCCCATGCATTTCATATATAAAAGTAGGAGAGTCTCTTACGATATATTTTTTTTTCGGTTGTTTTGCCCCAATTAAAACTTAAAATTTTGAATAAAACTCCATGACTATTGAGTTAGAAACTGAACGTTGGCTTGATAAGAGAGTCCTTGATGCGTCAAAATCAATTAGGCTCATGCACACCATTTTGCAATAGAAGATAAAAGTTGCAAATATAACTTTGATGCCTTCTGTTTCGCAACGCGAGTGCTCCACAAGCCGCCCGTGGTTTGGAAAATCCTCAGCAAGCAGATCAACACATTTTGCGTATGGTTTTTGGTATCGATTATCTGAATGACAATAACCCACACGCTTAAGGGAAAATGTATATGGACACATGAAAAAGTACACACGTGGCGAACGCATTACAAATTGTTTTGTACAACTAGACAAATAATATTTGCAATAAAAATAAATATGTTTTTTATTGATTTTTTTTTACAAATATTAATCATCTAATTATACAAAATAATCAGTCAATTACTATGTATTTATCCTATGTGTACTTTTTTCTACATTCAGCATATGTCTGACCCCAAAATATGGTGTTTTTTTTTTCTTTTTTCGTTGAATTGGAGAGAGAGTTAACAATGAGTAAAATATGGACTTGAAACCCAATATCTCAATCCTAAACTTTAATCTTGATGGCAGACATCCCTCCTCCCATTTCACTTTTTGTAGTTATTTACTTGTTTTTCTTATGAACAACATTATATGTTTTTTTTTTAAATAATATCAAAATAATAACATAGTCTCATTCAATAATATTTAATAATTTATTTGTATTTTTTTTATTTTTTTGAATTCAATTATGCAATGACTTGTATCACTTTGAAACTCTTTATGTAAAGGTTTTTTTTTTGTTATCGTTAATGAAAAAGAAAGGAAAATACAGAAATTAGTAATAATAAGTAACAGTGTTGCACTACAAAGCAGATAGTAGTCTTCTAATTAACAATCGGCCAAAAGGCTTGATTTATTTGAAAAAAAATCTTGGTTCCATATGTAGTTTGGTTAATTGGAAATCTCTTCCTCAATGTGTAACAATTAACAAAGTTATGTGTATAACTTTGTTTCACAGCACATCCAGCAAACCTACTATTTGAATAAAGAAAAAAAATAAAATCCATGGAACGAAGCAATGCCTTGGAAGTAGAAGGCTTACGGGTCTTGAACTTCTTTTCCTGAAGAAAAAGCAATGACGCTATGTGGAGAATAAGCATCGAATTTATTGAATAAATAGTTTTAATTACATAAAATAGAATATTTATATTTATCAATGGGGATGGTGGGAAGAGATATATCTTACATTTCAGAGATATCATTATTTATGGTACAAAAGTTCCTATAAAAATGGGAAATGTCCTACATTTGAGTGTGGTTTGAACTATTAATTTATGTAACTAGAAGTAACGATCATTGTCAATCTCAAAAACTTCATTTTCAATATATCAAAATATATGGAATAACCGTTCCTATTATTATCCCTAATTATTGAAGTATCATCATCCTTGAAATTCATATCTATATATATATACACACAAATATACATATATATGACTAATTTGAAAAATCAGTATCTCAAATTTCTTTATTGATTTCTCTTTAATAAAAGGAAAAAAAAAAGAAAATATATGTTTTATATCTATATCTATATCGATATTTATTATATATATAAACTCGAAACTAAGAGAAAGTGTTTAACTTTTTTCTTTCTCTCACGTGGCAATTTGTCAAATTAAAAAAAAAAGAAAAAAAATCTCCCAAATTGCCTTTTTTGTTTTTTGAAAGGATAAAAAGAAAAAACTATTCTAAAATAAATATTCTCTTTATGTTTCCTTTTTGAAAAAGAAAAAACAATAATTTAATTCTCTTTTTATTATTTTTTTCTTATATAGGGAAAAAAAATATACTATTCAACTTTTTCTTAAAAAGGGAAAAACTATTGTACCTCTATTTAAAGTTGGAAACTTAATTAATGTCTTTTTAATTTAGTGTTTGGCACGAAAATGCTGCCGTTGGGAAACTTTGCCTTGAAATATGTGCTGTGGCTGTGGGGGTGGATATCGCAGCGATGGCTGAAACTAAATGGGTCACAATTATTTTTTCCCTCTTGATTAAGTATTGCTTTTGAATAACTATTTTCATCGTTTTATTTTCTTTTTTATTTGGTTCCTTTGTAGGTACTGCTGGAGTAGAAGGGTTGCAAGGGATATAACGGCAAGAGGAGCCTGTTCATCATTGCTACCTTATCCGTCTTATATCACGCATTCTTTATTTTCTGAAATTATTTTGAAATTGAGAAATAATCACTTTAGTTACCATCTATCAAACTAATAAGTCGTATATTGTTTACGTGCTGAGGCAATTCAGGATGTTGTTGTTTTTTTTTTTTTTTTTGCCTTTTATTGAGGATGTTGTTTTTTTTTTCTTTTATACCGAATATTTAAAAATATTCGGAAAAAACATCCTGAGGGATCGTTAATATATCTCAGTAGCGTAATTAGACTTAATTTTTATAAAGATAAGAGATTTGATCTATGACATAATTCTTTTTGTTATCTCTATGATCTTAATTTTTTCCATGAATTCTATAATGTCACATAATCTATTTCCACTATTGAGGATATTTAGGTGTGTATTTTATTATTAATTACTGTGATTGTTCAAGAGCTAACCATGGGCCTTCGATTCTAATGCAAAGCGAAGATTGAAAAAAAAAATTAAAATATAACACATATTTAATGTTTCATATGTAATATAATAATAATTTTATTAATTATAAAATTAACATTAAATTATAAAAAACCGCACATAACACGTCTCTTTCAAGTAATATATTAATTTGCAAAGGAAAAAGAAAATTTTAACTTTGTTCTCATTGTTCTGGAGGCCCTTTTTAATCATATGGCAAAATTCTTAAATTTAACTATTTTCATTTATTTTATAAGAACTAATGTACATAGATAAATTCAAAATTTATACCGAATACAACAGATGAGCACATAACGCATTGCTATGCAAAGTAATTTAGTGTATCAACCAATCTATGTGATTTTGCTGTGGCCACACTAAATTATTTTAATTTAGTGTATCTAAAATCTACTTCAATCGTATGCCGTGGATTGCTTACTCATACTTGATTTTTTCCAAATTAGGAAAGACAGTCGTTACATTGAGAAAGATGCAGCAGTAATTGTACAACAGATGCCAAAGTTGCGGCTGAATGTCAATTGCATGGTTTGGTACAGCGTGACATGAAACCAGAGGTATGGGCATGTTTATCGGTGCAGGACTGCAGGTAACAGGTCAGATTATATGTTTCCAGCCATGCCTCCTGACATATGGCTCCTTTATATATGTTGTAGAAGTTTGTTTTTAAGTCAACCAAAGTGGGCTCTCCTCCGAAGGCCACAGATTTTGGTTTGTCAGACTTTAATAAACCAGGTGAGTAATATATTCTTCACCTTATAAGTATTTTGCTCATTTTATACATGCAGTTATGCTTTAAAAAAAGCAAGAAACACACACTGAAGAGAAAAAAAATAGAAAGAAGGATTAATTTTGTTGGATTCTTCCTGTGTGGAAGACAGTCTATTTCATTGTTCTTTACTTTTGTTTTTACGGATTAAAAGGATTGTGCTTTAATTTGCATATATTAATTAAACAATTAAAACATGTGGAATTAAATATAAAGAAAAATCAAAAGGACCAAGGTTTGACTATATGTCAATGACTTTTTTGGTATAACCTTCGGCCAAAGATTGGAGAGAAGTTTTTGAGATTTTTTGGAAGAGTATGAGTGACAGAATTGTTTGAAGTAATTATTGCTATAAAATAGAATAGATAAAACCAATAACTAAAAAGGTGGAAGAGATACCTCATGAGAGATATCTCATGTACAAGTCTCAAAAAAATTGTTATATCCATTTCTAAGTGTATTTTTGGTTTATACTCTCTGATCGTATCAGATCTGAATCTGTGAGGGTATAAATCTAAAATATCAAAATATTACAAATCTGACTGAGATCAAATCTCATACGGACCTTAGCAAAGTCCAAATAACTCACCCGAGGACAAGCTCTCTCGACCCTCGGTGAAATCAAGCTAGATCTAGTCAAATTAGGTCTCTGCGATTCTTAACTGTATTCCAAACGTCTACATCAAATCCAGTTTCAATTCTCAATAGGATCTATTCAGTTCAAAATAAAGTTGTGGAATCATTTCCGTCAAGATCAAACTCGTGCAACCCTTGACAGAGTTACGAAAGAACACTAATCGGAAGACCCAACGAATATTGACCTCACGTAAATTTTATTTTATTTTAAAATTTTTGTTTGTAATTTATATTTGTATTTTCGAGTCTAACTGTTACAGATTCAAAATTTACGTCCGTTACAAATTTTTGGTACGATCGGTAAAACCTCTTTACCTCTCATCTCTTATTCCTTAAAAAAAAAAAAAAACAAAAAGGAAAAAGGAGCCGAGAGAAAGAAAAAGAAAAAGAAAAGATAAAAAGATAAAGCAGAAAAAATGACAAAAAAAAATAAAGAAATATTTTTCTAGCAGGTATCCAACATTTCAATGACACCAAAGAGAAATACAACCGCTGCCATCAGCAAGAAGGCAACCGTTGCAATACCTGTGTCAACTACCCTAACCGGGTACACAGGTCCAGAAACCCGTGGACGGACACGATTCCTCGCAGTCCACACCCAACAAAATATCGAAATGGAGAGTCCACAACTTACACAACAACAGGATTTCTCCCCTGACTCTCTTACTGCATGGAGGAGTCAATCACCCACCTCGATTGAAGTTGGGGGCAACATGACAAAACTCGCTCAACAAAATCCGACTCATTCTGTAGAGATCAACACGAAGGAAGTAGAAGAGCCATCTACCCCAGTTTTTCGCGAAGCACTTACCTCACGACTGCACTCACTCGAAGTAGTCGAAGCAAAAAATGTATAATTTTTAGTTCCAAAGTCGGAGGAACAAGGAGAGAGTGGCACTGAGAGATGCTATTTCCAAAGCACAATCTGTCGTTCTCATAGTATATCTCACAAGTACAGTTTTGCCCTCAAATGAAGCAGGTCTGAGTTCTACTACTGCAATGGTCATTTTAGGATATATTCGATCAAAGTTGTTGTCAATGAGAGTATACGTAGTGGTCCTAGTTGTCCTACAAAGTCAGCTAAAGGTTCATCTCTCATGGATACCTAAGTTCAAGAGGAAATTTTCTAGCAGAAAAAAGTCATTCTGACGAAATTTTGCCTCTTTTCCCAGAATATTCCGGTAGCATCTGTAAACACATGAAAAAAAAAAAAAAGAGGAGGCAATCTAGAAGGTCAGCTTCTAGAAAAAGGAAAAAAAATTTTCAAAGTTAGGCACCGGCGAGAAAAAAAAAAGTCAGCAAAAGGTTGGTGACATAGTACCACATAGTGCCACCCAAAAAACTTATAAATAGGCAAAACTAATGGCCATTGGACAAACACACAAAAAAAAACAAACACGGGCAACAGGCAGCAACAATTGCAAAGGAAATCCAATTTGCAATTGTCCCAAAAAGAGAAAACATTATCTTCTATATGTTTTTATATTTTGGGCATATACACTTTAGACGCTATTAAATGCGATCTTCTAAAGTAAAGGCTTAAAATATTTATCACACACATTTTCAAAAATATTTTGGGTATACACTCTCCAGTCGCCTCAAATCAGAATCTGAGAGAGAAAATATCTAAAATATTAAAATATTGAACATCCAGCTGAGATCAAGCCTCATATGGCCCTCAGCAAAGTCCAGGCAGCTCATCCGAGAACAAGTCCCTTCGACCCTCAGTGAAATTAAATCAGATCGGCTCAGATCAGGTCTCTGCGGTTCTTAACCGTAGTCTAAATGTCCAAATCAGATCCAGTTTCAGTCTACCCAATTCAAGATAAAGCTGTGAAAATTATTTCTGTCAAGATCAAGCTCGTGCAGCCATTGACGGAGTAAAAAAAAAAGAACACTAATCAAAGGATCTACGGAGATCGACCTCACGTAAATTTTCTTTTATTTTAAATTTTTATTTGTAATTTATTTTTTTATTTTCGAGTCTAACTGTTACAGGCTCGAAATTTACCCGTTACAAATTTTTGGCACGCTCGGTTGGACTTCTTTACCTCCCATCTCTTGTTCCTTAAAAAAAGAAAAAGAGCAAAAAGAAGCAGCGGAGAAAAGAAAAAGAAAAAAAAATAAAAGAGCAGAGAAAAGAAGAAAAAAAAGAAAGAAAAAAAGAAAAAGAAAAAGAAAAAGAGAAAAAGACAAAACATAGAAGAAGACAAAAAAAAAGGTAAAAAGTAAAAAAGTAAAAAAAAAAAATTTAACAGGTGTCTAGCACATCAAATGGCACCAAAAAGAAGTACAACCACTGCTACAAAAAAGAAGGCAACTGCTTCACTGTCTGCATCAATTACCCTACCCGGGTACACAGACCCACAAACTCGCGCAAGGACACGATTCTTTGCCACCAACACAATTCGGATGGAAGATTTCCAACTTGTATAGCAACAAGATCTCTCCCCCGACTCTCTTGCCGCATGGAGGAATCGATCACCCACCTCGATCGAAGGCGGGGGCAATGCGATGAAGCCTTCCCAACAACAGCAGAATCTGACTTATTTTGCACAAACGAACACAGAGGAAGAAGAAGATCCCTCTACTCCAGTCTTCTATAGAGCATCAAATTCTGCTCAACAGCAGAATCCAACGCGTTCTGCTGAAACAAGTTAGGAAAGATCAGACGGGCCCTCTATAATAGTCTACCGTGGAGAACCATCTACCAATGCTGACGTCAGGTTGACCAACACTACCAAAATAGAAAAAGTGTTTGCAGATTTAAACCGCGGATATTCACAGCTGATTAGCAGATATGCACATTTGATTTAAAATATGAAGGAATTAAGTCAGCAAATGAGCGACGTCAACAAAAGGCTTCGCCAAACCCAACTCGCTGATGCAGTCAACCGCGGAGATCGTCCACAATCATCTCGAATTGGGGGCACAGTTTTTAACCAATCAGACCAACAGAAGGATGAGAGTACCGACTCAGCCACAAACTCACTTTCAACTGGGATGGGTCATGTCTAGTTCGAAAAAATACTTTGATGTTATCAGGTCAGAAATGCATTTCGACCTGACTCAATAAAGCAGGTAAATTTCGAAACTACTGTTATGTTAAAAAAAAATTCTCAAAAAAAAGCCAAAAAAGAAAAAAATTCAAAAAAAAAAAAAGGCCAAAAAATTCAAAAAAAAAAGAAAAAGATTAGAAAAAGAAGTGCAAAAAAAAAGCAAAAAAAAGCACAAAAAAAGAAAAAAAAATGTCTGAAGCTCTTGTGCATTGTCAGAACCCTTCATCAAAATTCAAATTTAAATTCAGGGGTAAATCTCAAACCCCGACTCAAAATTCAACAAAATTCAAAGCCAAATATAAACTCGGCTAAACTCGGACTTAAAGCCCAAATCCAAATTCCAACTTAAAGTTCAAATCCAGATTCGAGGGTAAAACTTAAACCCTGAATCAAAGTCCAGCTCAGTAGCTCAACAACTCAACAGCTCACCAGCACAACAGCTTACCAAGCAGTTTACCAACTCAACAGCTCACCAAGCAGCTTAGCAGCTCGACAAACAGCTTACCAACTCTCCGGCTCAACAGCTCACCAGTTCAACAAAACACTCCTGCGTCGCACGAGTATAATATGCGATAATCAATCTACCATAGTTCATCACTCTTGCCTCGCACGAGTATAAAAGGCGACATCACAGTTCAACACTCCTGACTCGCACGAGTATAAAAGGCGAACAGCTTCACAACAAAGCACTCCTGCCTCGCACGAGTATAAAAGGTGACAATACAACAATGCAGACCCTAACAAGTGAGAAGCAGCCACAGCCAGCCGTACTTCACTTATAGGAGGCTCCATCTGCAAGCACCATCCCAGTCCTGCGCTATGTGTCGAAGTCACGATGTCTAGAAGGTTAGCCCCCTTTTTTTTGTATTAATCCTAAATAGGAGGAAGGACACACCCAACCCGAGTCAGAAGTGCTTCAAAGACAGACTCATCCAATCAAACAGAAAAGATGAAGTCAGGATCTCTGCATTACATGTCACTCAAAGAGGTCAATCTTGGCTCTCCGAAATATTCCCGATATACATTTGTAAGTGCTTTACTTACTGCAGAAGAAGAGCAAAAATATGTCCAGGTATTAAGTTAATACAGGGACGTATTGACATGGAGTTACAAAGAAATGTCTGGACTTGACCCGAAAATTGCGGTGCATAGTCTAGCAGTAAAAAAAGGTGTTCGTTCTGTCAAGCAGCCACAAAGACGGTTCCGCCCGGAACTCATTTCACAAATCGAGGAGGAGGTTAACAAGCTGATCAATGCTGGCTTCATCCGAGAGGTCACCTACCCAACGTGGATTGCCAACATAGTCCTGGTAAGAAAGAAGAATGGACAGTTGAGGGTATGTGTTAATTTTCGAGATCTTAACATTTTCGAGATCTTAACAAGGCCTTTGCGAAATATGACTTTCCGTTGCCCATAACGGAGATCACAGTCGATGCAACAATGGGTCACGAAGTATTGTCCTTCATGGATGGTTCTTCAGGCTATAACCAAATCAAAATGACGTAAGAAGGCGAGGAGTTGACAGCATTTCGCACCCCAAAAGTTGTAAAGACTAAGAAGCGCAAAGACCACCTCGAGGATCTCAAGACGGTGTTTGAAAGACTTCGCAGGCATCAACTCAAAATGAATCCTCTCAAGTACGCATTTGGTATCACATCAGGAAAGTTTCTTGGGTTCGTGGTGCGACATCGTGGAATCGAAGTTGATCAGTCAAAGGTTGAGGTAATTCAAAAGATGCCTGAACTTAAAAACCTGGATGAACTGCGAAGTCTACAAGGAAAGCTGGCCTACATTCGCCGTTTTATCTCCAATTTAGCTGGGAGATGTCAACCTTTCCATCAGTTGATGAAGAAGGATGTCAACTACGAGTGGGACGAAGCTTGCAGCAAAGCTTTCGAGAGTATAAAGAAGTACCTTTCGAATCCACCAGTCCTAAGTGCTCCAATTCAAGGAAAGTCGTTGATTCTCTACATTGCAGCGTATGAAAGATCTTTGGGAGCCCTGCTTGCATAGGAAAATGAACAGGGAAAGGAAGTTGCCTTGTATTATTTAAGCAGAACACTAAACGGTCCGGAGCTGAGCTGTTCGCCCATTAAAAAGACATGCCTGACACTGTTTTTCACCATTGATAAGCTGAGGCACTGCATGCAAGCTCACACGGTACATCTCATTGTCAGAGTTGATCCTATCAAATATATCTTATCTAGACCAATATTGTCAGGACGACTTGCCAAGTGGGCAGTAATCCTACAGAGTTACGACATTGTCTACGTGCCTCAAAAAGCAGCAAAGGGACAAGCCCTAGCAGATTTCCTAACAAATCACCCTATCCCGTCGAATTGGGAGTTCACAGATGATCTTCCAGATGAAGAGGTCTTTTACATTGAGACACTGCCACCATGGACCATGTTCTTTGATGGTGCAGCAAGACGTGGTGGTGCTGGTGCCGACATAGTGTTTGTCACTCCTCAACGACAAATACTACCATATGCTATCATTCTCGGTGAGTTATGTTCAAATAATTTTGCTGAATAATAGACTTTAATCATTGATCTTTAAATGGCTGTCGATATGAAGATTCCAACTATAGAAATCCATAGAGATTCCCTTTGAAGCTTGGGGTCTTGACTTAGTAGGACCCTTGCCAAAGTCATCCGTAGGTCACCTGTACATCCTCGCAGCAACAGACTACTTTTCAAAATAGGCCGAAACTATTCCACTTAGAGTGGTTAAAAAGGAGCATGTTGCCGATTTCATCCAGACTCAGCTGATTTATCGCTATAGAGTCCTTCGATTCATCATCACTGATAATGGCAAGCAGTTCTACAGCAGCTTGATCGGAAGTCCTGATCTGAAAAATCCAAGCGAAAATCCAAACCCGAATATTCAAGCCCAAACACTTGAGCCCAATTCAGAAAACCCAAGCCCAACTCAAAAGCCTGAAAATTAAGTCCAGATCCAAAACCCAAACACTTGACCCAAATCCAAAAATCCAAGTTTAAAAGCCCAAACACTCGACCCAAATGCAATAAAAAAAAAATCGAAACCCAAAAATCCCAAGTTCCAGACACAAGTCCAGAACCCAAGTTCAAAATCCAATCCAACTCCTGGCCCACATGAGTATAAACTGTGAATGACCCAAAAATATAAAAGCGACGGAGGGTTTGAGTCTGAAACCCAGTCTCAGTCTCAACCAATTTTAACCGCATATCAGACTTTTGCTCCTCTGCTACAAGAAAGTTTGAACCAGTTGCAGAACCTCAAGACAAGGGAGAAGAAAGGTCACCCCGCAAAAGGTAGCAACCAACTATGATTCAACTGTAAATTTTGGAGGAAGTCTTCCACAACAATGGAGGTATTATTCCTAATACATCTCAGATTTACCAAATTATCTTATGATTGCGCCCGCACGGGGCGATCGAAGGAAAAAATGTGTTTTATTGGTTCCAGAATCGGAGAAACAGGAAGAAACCAGTACTGAGAACTATTTTTTCCAAAGTACGGTCCGCTGTTCCGATAGTAGATCCCACCGGTACAGCTTCGCCCTCAAATGAAGCAGGTCCGAGTTCTACCACTGCAATGGTCTCTTCAGGTTGTAACGATCAAAGTCGTAGCCTGTGGGAGCATGCGTACTGGTCCTGGTGGTCTTACGGAATCAGTCAAGAGTTTATCCCTCCTAAGTACTTAAGTTCAGAAGAGACTTTTCTAGCAGAAGGAAGTCATTCCGGCGAAACTTTGCCTCTCTTCCCAGAATATTCCAGCAGCATCAACCAGCCGGAAGGCTCCAGCGACGTCAACATCATCGGCCCACCAGACGAGGCCGAGCTTGACTTTGAGTTGCACCTCGGGCCCCGTCTGGATGGCTGACAAGATAAGGTGCAACGACTTCTGCAGCACACAGTAACGACTTTCGTGACGCTCGTCAGCCGCTGCATCTTTTGTCTCTTATGCGGGAAAGGGACGTGGATGACTCTACTCGATTCTGCGTACCTCCTTTTTGACTTTTCAAAAAAAAAACTCTTTATTGTATGTATATATATCTTGCATGCTCGAGTCATAATACTCACCACTCAACTCTTCTTTTTCTCAAAAAAGAAAATGGCTAGCCTCTATACTTGTCTTAAGAAGTTCTTTGATTAAGAGGTTGGAAGCGCACGAGCTAAGAAAAGAAGGAGTAATCTTCCTCGAGGGATCCTTAAAAGCCCTCGAAACTCAGTCTCCAACGCCATCGGTGTCATGGAGTTCCAACTACTCTCCTTAGTTCACATCTATCGCAGTGAGCCGAGAAGTTATGATCGTCCTCCTGGATCTACAAATGCAGCGACGTGCAGGGAAGTTCCAAATACTCTCCTTATGTCAAAGCAGATTCGGGAATCATCACCAAAACCCGTCTCTCTTTGTGCAGGTTTTGAAGTTTCATAGTCTTGGGCCTTTCTCATGGGGAGGTTCAAGTTTTTTGCCTACTGCAGCATCCTCACCAGAGCTTTAAAAGAACTTTTGCTAGTCTTTGCGAGTTATGGAAGTTCGACCTCACCTGGAGCCAGAATGTCAATTTTTATATTGGCTGGGTTGCTAACTTTCTCAAGATCATATCGATTTCCTATTGAGATCCAACAACAGCAGGTCTAGCCGGAGATAGAAGACTTCAACATTCAATGTTCATCAAGACATCTCAAGTTTCAAACTAGACTGCAAGACTTGGATCAGATCACATCTGCAAAATTCTTCCTCACCGACCCTTAAAGTGGGGGCATTTGTAAACACATGAAAAAAAAAAAAAGAGGAGGCAATCTAGAAGGTCAACTTCTAGAAAAAAGAAAAAAAAATTTCAAAGTTAGGCACCGGCGAGAAAAAAAAAGGTCAGCAAAAGGTTGATGGCACAGTACCACACAGTGCCACCCAAAAAGCTTATAAATAGGCAGAACTAATGGCCATTGGACAGACACACAAACAAAAACAAACACGGGCAACAGGTAGCAACAATTGCAAAGGAAATCCAATTTGCAATTGTCCCAAAAAGAGAAAACATTCTCTTCCATACGTTTTTATATTTTGGACATATACACTGTAGACGCTATTAAATGTGATCTTCTAAAGTAAAGGTCTAAAATATTTATCATACACATTTTGAAAAATATTTTGGGTATACACTATCTAGTCGCCTCAAATCAAAATCTGAGAGAGAAAATATCTAAAATATTAAAATATTGAACATCCGGCTGAGATCAAGTCTCATACTGCTCTCAGCAAAGTCCAGACAGCTCATCCAAGAACAAGTCCCTTCGACCCTCGGTGAAATTAAATCAGATCGGCTCAAATCAGGTCTCTGCGGTTCTTAATCGTAGTCTAAACGTTCAAATCAAATCCAGTTTCAGTCTACCCAATTCAAGATAAAACTGTGAAAATTATTTCTGTCAAGATCAAGCTCGTCCAGCCCTTGACAGAGTCAAAAAATGAACACTAATTGAAGGATCTACGGAGATCGACCTCACGTAAATTTTCTTTTATTTTAAAATTTTATTTGTAATTTATTTTTGTATTTTCGAGTCTAACTGTTACAAGTTCGAAATTTACCTGTTACAGCATCAACCGATTGGAAGGCTCCAGCAACGTCAACATGATCGGCCCACCAGACTAGGCTAGGATTGGCTTGGAGCTGCATCTTGAATCCCACCAGGACGATTGACAAAGATAAAGTGCAACGACTTTGGCAACACGCAGTAATGACTTTTGCGACGCGTGTCGGCCGCTTGCTCTTCTGTCGCTTATAAAGAAATGGACGTGGAGGACTCTGTTAGATTCCACGTATTTGCTTTTTAACTTTCCAAAAATAAAAGTAGCTTTTTAGTGTGTATCGATTCCCTGCGTGCTTGAGTTACAGAACTCACCCCCTAAACCTTTTTCTCGCTTAGAAATGAAAATGGCTAGCCCCTACACTTTCTTTTTTAGAAATTTCTTTGATTAAAAAGATAAAGGCGCGCGGGCTAAGTAGAGAAGGAGTAGTCCTCTTTAAGGGATTTTTAAAGACCTTTGAAATTCAGTCTCCAACGCTGTCGGTGTCATGGAGTTTCAACCACTCTCCTTAATTCATAGCTACCACAGAGGGACGAGAAGCTGCAATCATTCTCATATCTCTTTAGATGCGGTAACATATAGGGAAGTTTCAACTACTCTCCATACGTCGAAACAGACTTGAGAATCATCACAACAGCCCGTTTTCCTGTGCACAGGCCTTGAAGTTTCGTAGTGCTGGACCTTTCTCATGGGGAGGTTCAAGTTTTTTACTTACCGGATCATCGTCACTAGAGTTATGGAACTTCAAGACATATAAAAAAATTTTTGCGAGCTATGGAAGTTCGACATCAACTAGAGTCAGAATTTCAATTTCTATATTGGCTAGAAGGCTGACTTACTCAAGATCGTATCAGTTTCCTATTGAGGTCCAATAACAATTAAGCTAGTCAGAGATAGAAAATTTCAACATTCAATATTCATCAAGACATTTCAAGTTTCAAACAAGACTTGAAGATTCGGTTTGGATCACGTTCCAAAACTTCATCCCCATTGGCCCTTGATGTGGGGACATTTAGAAACATGTTTTTGTAATATAAAAAAAAAGAGGTCGGTAGCCACCAACCTTGAAATCAAGGTTGGTAGTTGCCAACCCAAATTAAAAGCCACCAACCAAATAATTGGTGGCAGACGTGGGAGG
This sequence comes from Carallia pectinifolia, assembly GCA_037832335.1. Classification (NCBI taxonomy): domain Eukaryota; kingdom Viridiplantae; phylum Streptophyta; class Magnoliopsida; order Malpighiales; family Rhizophoraceae; genus Carallia; species Carallia pectinifolia. Next base: position 21,287,870 of record CM075454.1, on the reverse strand, counting down.
GAGGCCTATAAATTAACTCCCTCCCCAATTCTAAAAGTATCCAGCAAATCAGAGGTTGAGCATTTGCTCTAGTGGTTGAGGGGCCCTCAACCATGAGGTGAGGGGTTTAACCCCTACCAACCTCATTCCCCTTACCCTCATATGCTCATTAGGGCTTCTTGTAAACCAAAAAAAAAAAAAAACAGTATCCAGCAAATCAATAAATAAAAAAAAAGTGAAAATTTGAGAGAAAAAGAAAGGATAAAAATCTCTCAAGAAAATTTCTCATTGTTCTACATTTTCATATTCTACGATATATTCTTTTAACTCTTTTGAAGGAGATATCTCAAGTACAAGCCCAAAAAAAATTGTTGTATCCATTTCCAAGTGCATTTTTGTTTTATACTCTCCAATCGTAACAAATCTGAATCTATGGGGGTATAGATTTAAAATATCAAAATATTACAAATTCGGTTGACATCAAGTCTCATACGGCCCTCAGCAAAGTTTAGATAACTCACCCGAGAGCAAGCCTCATCGAATTTTGGTGAAATCAAGCCAGATCGAGTCAGATCAGGTCTCTGCGATTCTTAACCGTAGTCCAAATGTTTACATCAGATCCAGTTTCAGTCCTCAGCAAGATCTATTTAGTTCAAGATAAAGCTGTGAAATTATTTCCGTCAAGATCAAGTTTGTGCAGCCCTTGACAGAGTTACGAAAGAACATTAATCAGAGGACCCGACGAAAATTGACCCCACGTAAATTTTATTTTATTTTAAAATTTTTATTTGTAATTTATATTTATATTTTCGCGTCTAATTGTTACAGATTCGAGATTTATGCTCGTTACATACTTAAAAATAAAAATGAGAAAAAAGGCACACCGACAATGTGCTGATATAAATGAAAGGTGAGGGTCATTATGCACATAAGTTTCAGTAAGCGTGTGTAGGGTACGCAGTTAATATAATAATATTCAATATTTTATTTATTTTTTAAATTAAATATATTTTTTACGATTCAATAATTCAAATTTTTTATATATCTACCACACACACCCCCCAAACTGAGACCACTTATCTTTTCCGATGAAGGGCATGTTAACGTGAGACGGATCAACAAAACACTTGTCAAAACTGTCACATGGGCTGCTGTGCTACTGCTTACCCAAAAAAAGATCCTTGACAGTTTGGACCTCGGTGTCAATTGCCAAATAGTGGTCCGTGTAAAAGATTTTTAATTTGAATAACCTAAAATGTAAATCAACTTAATTCTGAGATTGAAAAAAATAAATGATGTTCAGTTGAAAAAAAAAATTAAATAAATTTATATAATATAAAATTCTGATCATCGAAGCAAGGGTGAAGCTGGTTGCCAGTTTTCGATTCACTGTAGTGGGACCAAGAAAATAGCTCTCATAAAGAGACTCTTATGGGTGATTAGTTTTAAATTTTAAGGATGTTATTGCTGTTATTGATTTGAAAAGTAAGAATATTGGTGTTGTGTTAAATTTTATAAAAGTACTGATTATCGATAGATAATTTTAAAAGTAACTATTAAAAAAAATAAATACAAATTACTCTTCAAAAGTATTAACAATTGATGTATTTTGTATAACGGAATTACCTTTAATATTTTATCTTAATTACCACGTTCTTTACTTCTCTAAGACTGCCACGTTTTCTCTTGATCATTATTTTCTGTCATTATGTGTGAAGAGCTGTTAGTGTACATGTACTCTCTCTCTCCACTGCAGCATTATCCGTTTTGTATTAAATTTTTTTTTCGGCGAAGGTTCTACGTAGTCAAAGTTTGACAAAATTTAGAAAAAAGAAATGTTGCTGATAGATAATACATATATAAGTAGTATAACTATTATAAATAATTTTATCAGTCCTACAAATAATCATAGTTTATAAGTTTAACTCTTTTAATTTTAACTCGTGTCCCATTGAAATTACACTAAATAGTATTAACGAGCAAAAACAAAAAAGAAAAAGAAATTACACAGCTAAAATAAATAAATAATAATAATGATAATATTAGTATTTTTTTTGTCTAGTATAATAATAGTAATATAAGTTGATCTTCAAGTTATAAGTTTAATAAATTTTTATTTATAAATACAAAAGATTTATTTTTATGAAACTAGTTTAGATTAACTAGAGATAAACACATTATCTATTACAATAAAATAACAACAGAATGTCTAAAATAATCATTTTGATATTTAAAAAGCAACAACTAATAGTATTTTAATCAAATGCTTTCATTTGTCAGCAATAGAAATTACAATTAGTAATCAGTAATATATAAACCAAACAGACCCTTAGAAGGTAAAAGAATAACTGGACTAAGTGAAATACATTTTCAGTTAGTTGACACAAAGGTTGTTAAAATCAGCATCGTACTTAGAATTGTTTTGGAGATGTCAAAATCAGATCGTAGAATCAAATTGTAGAATCGTAAGATTCTACTACTTTTTTTTTAAAAAGAAAAAAAAAATATAATTGAAGCATAATTGTTAACTTTTAATCATTTCATAGATTTCTTATATCAAAATTCAAGTAATAATACAACAATATTTTTTTTTCACCTCCTGTGAGTTCCAATGTTAAAATTTTTTTTATTTAATATAAAATAAAATATATATTTCAAATACATTAAGTTGTCAAGGAAATTTAAAAAAAAGAAAAATAAAAAATAAAAAGAAACCGATTTTTGAAAAAAAGAAGAAAAAAGAAAAAGAAAACAAACGGCATGGCGGTTTTTTTTACAAAAAAAAAAAAAAAAAAAAAAAAAAAAAACGAAAGAAAAACAAATAGAAGCACAAACGGCTCTGAGGCAATGCCACAAATACGGGACCACAAGAAATTCCGTTGGGGCAAAAGGACGGTAACCGCTAGGTCAAAATTATGTATAACAAATACATAAAATGACCAGAGTCGCAATTGCCCGTGGCCCCTATCATCCTGGGATCGAGAGCGTACAAAGATTTATTGAAAAGTAATTTTTGATGAGATCCGAGTTGTCATTTTAATAACTTCGGTTGACACAAGAAAGAGTGCAATTCTGATTAGATACCCTATTATATATTAAGATATTAATATTTTTAATTTTAATTTTTTAAATTTTTTTACATTTAAATCATAATTTTTTTTGACATTTTATTTGAGTTTTAAATCTTTTATTTTTCTACCAAATTAGTCCCTCTATTTACTAAAAATGATCAATCTATTAAAAAATAATTTTTACTTTACAAAAAAACTATTTTAAAAAATATTAAATATATAAATTGAATGTCTTTTCTATCAAAAATATGTATGTTACCTATTTAATTTGTATATTTGTTGATTAAAAAAATATTTAATGTGCATATTTTATTGATGAAAAAATATTTAATTCATGTATTTAACATTTTTAAATGATTTTTATTAAGTTAAACTCATTTATTAATCGATTGACCACTTTTTGTAACTTAAAGGACTGATGTAGTATGAAGTCATAAGGTTTAAGACTCAAATGAAATGTTAAAAAGGTTTAGAATTTAAACGTAAAAAAATTCAAAGGTTTAGGATTAAAAATATTAATATCTTATTATGTATTAGGGTTCAAAGTTGGTATTTATACTCTACTATTCATATTTTGACGAACTTATTTATTTTTGTGACGAAACTTATTATTTTTGTAACAAAAAATAACGTGATATTTTTTATTACAAAAACAATAAGTCTTATCACATAAATAAATAAACTCGTTACAATATTAATATCAAATCTAAATACTAGTATATGGACACCAAAGTCTTTTGTATGTATTATACTCATAAAAAAAAATATAAAACACCGTGTAAGCAAAAGGAATGAACATCAATTCCACTCCCGAATATTTGACTTTACTCTTATAACATGAAGATTAAAACGACAAATGAGCATATGCAAATGTTAAAAAACTCCACTATGTAGGTACAAATGTTTTAAATAATATTTATAAAATCCACATGTTATTAATATTATTTATATCGTATGATAAAAATTATATTATGTCTATTAAAATTAGTTTGAATAATTATAAATTTTATTAGTTAATAGTGATTAAAAGCTCTATTCTTACCCTATCTCTCTCGTGTAGTCATTATATGAGTTTAACACTGAAAAAAAAAAACCAAAACAATTACATTGTATCTATTATTCTACTGCTTATGTGTCAACCTAGGATTTTTCAACGTTAAATGCCGACGGACACTTTTTTCTTTTGACAACCGTCCACCACACCCACCCAAAAAACGTCCACAATTTAGTCCATGCATGATGCATGCACCTCCGCAAGGACGAGGGAGAGGAATATTCCAAAAGATGAGAAGGCATCATCTTTGGAGCCAAAGTCCAACTTCACCTGTTGACGGGTAGAATCTACGACTTTTAGGCCATAAGTGTTGATGAGATTTATCAGTCAAAAAGAAAAAAAAAAAAAAAGATGAGATTTAATTATATGTCTATAGAATTTCATTAAGTAATAATTTATTATTTTCTTTGCCTCATTAAAAATTTTACAACGTGCATGACGTGAGAATTTTGGCTCGTATCTTTTATCTAGGCATTTGTCCCCCTTTAACCCACATTGATTATTTCGGCTATAATTGTGTAGTCCCTTGGGTTCTATAAATAACTTTTAAATTTCTATATACGAGATTAAGGCTCAATGTAGAAGAACAATAAATTTAGAAAAAAAAAAAGGAAAAAACTGCAATGAGGCTAATAAATGGGTATGGCAGTTTGCGCTCGAACTTGAAATGGGGTTGAATTGAACTGATCTTCTAAAATTTGAAGTTCAAATTCTACTAAATATTCTCGTAGATTCTTAATCTTAGATCCTGTCTAACAAAGGCTAGACAAAGGCTGGAGCAACACGGTCGACCTATGTAACTATTATAAGGGCTCCAATACGGGGATGCCGTCCCTTTTTTCTTTTTGAGTTTTTTTTTAATTATGTTTTTTAAATCTAAATTTTAAACCTATTTAATATTACCCTAAATATAAGTAGTATTATCCTACACTTAATTTAAATTTTCTTCTCAAAAAAATTTTTTCCTTTTGCTACGCATACTGCGCCCTCTTATTTTTATTGTTATTATTATTATTATTATTGGTGCAAAATTATTAATATAATTATTATTGTATCTATTATTTTTCTTACTGTATCAGTAGTAACTTCTGAGTTGTGATGACATTATCAAACGCCAAGCTTTAAAGTTCAAAACATTTTGTGCAACTACTTTGAGGTGGTAGCTTAGTTAGTTAATCGACGTATTTCCATCACTTGTGGCCCAGATTTGAGTTTTAGCGGCAGTGTCTGCGAAGTTTTAACTCCCAAAACTTGACTATGAGATTGTGCGTTGTTGGTTCCAAACTCGACAATCGCCGTGATCAGTTTAGGGGAGTTATGCTCGGTCCCAACAGTGCTTAAGCGGTTGATCTCCTCCTATAGGTGGAGTTGAATGCGTATAAAATAGATAATAATCCAGCTCAATTTACAGATTTGATAATCGATATATTCACAATTAATATTTTTTTCCATGTTAAAAAAAAAAAAAAACATCTTGTGCAAATTTGCAAAACAAGAATTTTACAATTATTTGCAGGCCGGGCTGCGGTAGAACTTATTAATCCCAAGCCCTCTAATACTATATGCAGTGGGCCACTAACCAGGTCGGGCTCGGCCTAGAGTGTAATATTTTATGCCCAGGCCGGCCCATTTGGCCTCCTGATCTAGGCATCAGTGCACCCTACACATGGCTAGACGTAGAAAAAACTGACCCTCGACTTAAATATTCTACTCGTCTGAAACTCGACCTCATTTGCATTGACAGAAAATGTAAATAACACTTAATTAGACTTGAGCTACAAATAAAGTAATCTAAAATTCAAATAATTCGTACTTGAAATGATTCGTAACTTAAAATAACTTGTGTCTGAAACCTAATAACCCCAAAAGATTAAGAACACGAGTAAATCGAATTTAAATCCAAACAAAAAGTTTTTGTAATTATCTTAAAAAATTACATTTGTTGATAATTTTATTTTAATTATTAAATGTTATTTAATTTACTTTTATTATGAATAATAATAAATTAATTATTTTCTAAATATCTGAACTAGCATATACTTGTTTGTTCAAATATATAAAATATGAACATATTGAATGTGAATTTTTTAGTGATGAAAATTGTAACATTATTGAGGTAAAATATAAAATTTATTTTATTATTTCTCAAAATCGTTATAACCAAAACAAAATAATTAAGTTTTTTAGTGGTACAAATGCGTTTAGTTCTGACATTTCATAAACATAATTCACAACCATCTTTGTAGCTCACACTACGTGTAAATGTATTATTATATTAAGAAATTTTATTAGGAAAAATAAATATTTTTTTGTTTGTATGTTACCTTTCAAATTTTTGAATATTAATCACTTAAATAAATAAGTCAATCATAACATAATATAAATTGCGAGTAAAAACAAAAATTCAAATAAAATTATATCTCATTAATTTTTAACTTTTTGGGATTTTTAACTATGATTTCACAATTTCAAAATTATTGGCCCGTCATTATAAATAATCCACCATACAACTACAAAGGTTTTGCAGCATATATTCCCATATTGGTCTGTTCAGTCATTCACTTGGTTTTGAAGACTTGGTCAACATGGTTGCATGGATATGGACACGATAACATGTCAATTTTGAAAAAAGTTAAGATACGAATACAGTATGGACACGTATGTATGTATATCCACGTTTATATACAAACAAAAATTTAAGTGTGTGGGATATATATATTATTTTTCAAAATATAATATTAATCATAAGTTAAATTTTATATTAACTTTAATTTTTTTTGTTAATATAAATTTTATAATATTTTTTTATTATATTTGAAATTTTATAATATATACTAAGTACTAATATAAGATAACAATAGAACTTAAAAAAACTTAAATAGTCTCTCTTGACCTTTTTTAAAACAAAACAAAAAACAAAATAAAGAAAGAAGGAGGTGCCTCTTTTGTCAAAAAAAGAAAACAAAGAAGAACTGACAGGCCATCCTTACTTTTTATTTATTTTTCTTTTTTTTTTAAAGCGTATCCTAACTGTGTCACTCTATTCTTATATAGTTGATTATTTCAAGCGTACATTACATTAACACACCACCCATAAGAGATATAAAATTCTTTAAGAGTATAAACTCAACCTCAAGTATTGAAATTTTTTGCAATATGTATACCATATAAAGGGACTTTGTAATTTAATAGTGCTTACGAGATTAATCAGCGACTTGTTATTACCTATATGAATTAGTTTCAAGGGTTCTCGTATCATATAAGTTGAATTCCGATCACTCTTGACAATTCTTTAGGCATTAGTCTCATTCATTCTTGATGTATCTTTTACTAGCTTCAGCTTAGCGATTTAGTCAAAGGATTGACCAATTTCATCTTTGATCGCACTCAGTAGTTACTTTAACAATTTGTATTTTAGATGAATATGTTTAACATTTCTATTATGTCACATACTCTTGATAGTTGGATATCAAGGATCACCAACAATTATAATGTCGGTTTCACACAAAATGGAATATTTGTTCTCAGCTAATTTGTCTCCACACTAACCATTTCCAATGTTATAAACTCAAAATCCATGATGAACCGAGTAATAATCATTTAATTTATTAGGCTCTCAAGTCACTACTTCTCCTTTTAAGGTGAACTCAAATCTATTTGATAAATTTTATCTTATTTGAATAAAAATTCAGTTTTCATCGCTGCACTTTAGTGGATAATCCATTATATGAAACATATTATAGTTGATTATCAGCATGAGGCTTATGGTCCAAACCAATGCCTCCAAAATACATAGTTGCCCGCTTGTTCCCACAAAAGCATCTCACATCTCACAGATCCAAACTCTTTTTTTTTTTTTTTTGCCTTCCATAAGCTATAACGACTTGTTAGTCCAATAATATGGAAATAATATTTTTAAGTAGAAAATTGTCAAGTGCTAAAATCATAATGACATAATAGGTCCATGTAAGCTACCCATTGGCCGAATAACCAAGTTGTCAAACACTTGATAGTCAATTACATAATTTTGACATTTAAAGATCTAAATACAGTTCAAACTGTATTCCTATGTGCCACTTAAGGCTCTATTCTATTGGCATGGCCAATACCATTCTTAATGTGACCAACAACTACAGAAAATAATGTAATAGCATAAGGAAAAGTAGGCCTGATAATTAACACACTTTATGGTTGCTGACTGACTCCCACCCAGAACATCGACTCATTACAATAGTTACAAAGTGTCATTAAGAGTACTATATAGATATGGTAAATTTGTGCCCAATGTTGCCATGAGGATCGTTTCCATAACAACGAAAATTGAGACAAGAGAAACATCACCTTTGAATTTGTTTGCACCATGGCAGAATTACAATTGAATCATGCATCCAAATAAATTGTGGTTGAAAAGAACTTTCCTTGGCTCAAGAAAACACGGTTAGTATCTTCTTTTACAAACTATCCATCCTTTATAAATAGTAGAATTATAATATTCAAATAATTCACATAGAATTAGGAAATTGAAAACAAATAACACGGGCTTTCTAAGTACTAGTTGCCATTAGCTAATAAGTCCACTAGTTGTACAAAGAATTAAATTATACTTAAGTAGCTGCTTGTAGACAATATATCTACCTTTCATCCAAATGTCTGAGATATTGGCTCCAATTCATATATGCAAATACTACACAGGCATGAACGCCTAAGTGTACACTAAGCAACACAACATTTTCTCCCTTATTTTGCCATCTATGTTTATTGGACAACACACATAGAAAAAATTCATGCATAGAAAAATTCAAGCCCTTTTCTAATTTTCATCCATATAGCCATATATTTTAAGTATTTAGATCTTTTTTTTCAAAAAACTGGTGATGGGATGTGCATCTACACACAGTAAATTATACAAACAAAAACATAAACCTCTGTTCTCTTATATATTGCTGCATTCAAACATAGACTTATAGTAGAATATGTCACACAAATTAACTTAATTCTGATTAGCTCAGAAGGTGCCATTGAATCTTCTTCTTGCAGATCAATTCCAAGTCAAACACCCAATATCAATCTAGAGCATAAGATAATGGGCATCTAATTTTATGATTGTAGATAATACCAGTGCTAAGAAACAATACTTATTGACAAAAATTACTAAATAGCACCATAAAAGAAGATGATCTAAATTTGAAAATATGCCTTCCCAGGGTTGTGGTAGGACTTTCTACTGACCATTTATTTGTGAATGAATATAAAAGACACATAAAAACATTCACATCTAATTAAATTCAATATCCTTCTTTGTCTCTAATGCCAAATAATCCAATCTAATATACAACCTTTTTTTTTAACAAATAAACTTGCTGCTTCTCTTTATAAAAGCCACTCTCTAATTGCTAGAATTTTTTTTATATATTTCAAATTCAACACCATAGAATTAAAATCCAAAAGATAAATATGAAAAGGAGTAGATCGATGTATAGATACCATGATTTGTGTATTTCTTTTGTCACATTTAAGACCTAATGAAACTTTTTTAATCTTTTCATAAGCATTAGAAGACCCAATTGTCATTGTTAGTTGCTAGGTTGACAACCATAAGCACTTTACAATTTGTGGTAGCATGTTCCTCCAAAGCTACACTCGTGAATGTCAAACTCTTCCTCTCCATAAACGGCTTCTTAGGAAACCCACCGATCATGATTGCAGCATCAGCACTTTAGCATGATTTAACATCATCTGTGGTAACAACTGCTCCTTTGAGGAGGAAAGGCAACTTCCATCAACTCCAATTTTATGGGATGTAAAATCAAACCATATTGTATTGCATATCTGACAAACTATCCTTAAAATTATTGGAAAATAATCAATAAAATATGAAATACAATATAAATTCTATGATATTGCAACAAAAATAAATTAAAGAAAAAAGATATCGTGTCTGAAACGTACGTAACACTGTCCTTAAAGATAGTTTTTGCTTTTGTAGGCAAGTAGTCATAGTGCAGCAGGTTATAGAGACTATCTTCCCAATATACGACAGATCTTCCACTAATGTGCACTTCAAATAGTGAGGTCACAGAAACAGCTTCAACTTTGGATTAACCCAACATCATAACTTTTTACAAATAGAGAAATGAAGATAACCCACAAAGGCTTCTCATGGTCTCTCTTGCGCGATGACCTTTGTATAATAGGTCTAATTTTATTAGTTATAAGTATGAATTATGTCAAACAAAGTTATCATAAATTGTAATAGTTAGTAATGTCTAAATACATAAAGGCAGGTAACAATTTTACAACAGTCATATAACGGCTATAATTAAATTGCGATAATTAGCCTTTTAAAAATACACGAATTTACAATAGTAAAATGCCAAGACAATTGTGCTTCATCATCAGTGATATGGGGGTCTACGTGATGCTTAGAAGCTATCTGAATGCTCACCATAGTAACCCCAAATCACCTCCATGATCCTTACTGGATCCCGACAGTCCACAAATTAACCGTTCAAGAATCCCAACTTCCAATTCAAACGTTGCAGCTTAGTAGATTTTTGTCTCATCTATATAAGAAAAACAAGACTTGGGACTTGTAAAAAGATAAGATGCTTTAGCCAGATAACTGCGCGTGGTGTCCTAAGACCGTGACAGTTTCAACATAAAGTTTTTATGGTGACCAACAACAGCTGCAGTTATATTAGAAGAAAACTGTTACTGTGAATCATCAAGTTTGCTTTTCTTGAAGCTACCCAAATTGGTCTCTCCTATCTCGTGGACGCCACTAGCAAAATTACGTTTACCCAGCAAAGAGGCATATTTTCCTATCTGTGCCTTGCCCTTGAAACGTGTAGCCGGCTACGCCTTATTAATTGCAAGATGTTGCGCTCCATTATTTCTATTCCTCTCTTTAGTAAGCTTATTCAATTTCGCCCGATCCGAACTCTTTCTTGGATTAGGTCCTACCCGTATTGTAGTTGGTACGGACCGGGTGTTTGAGCTATGTGTAGTAGTCACACTTTGGCCTTGAGTTGGTAGACTTGTGATAGATTCAATATTTGCATAAATATTACGTGTAATTTGGTATTTGATTTGATATTTATTTATGCAAATATTATGATTATTGGTGGATTTTACTTCTATTTGTTATTTTATATTTTTGTAGGTCAATTGGATGCAAATAGAAGTAATTGGAGCGGATTTGATACTATTCGGGCAGATTTCACAGCTTTGCGTACTGCTCAGTTTTTCAGCCATAACTTTCTCTACACAAGTCGGAATTGAATGATTCTTAAGCCAAATTGAAGCTAAGAGATAGGGCTACAAGTTTAATGTTTTGATGAACTTCGGATTCTTCGTGGAAGGGGTCGAAATGTGGGTCCGAATATACAGGGTTGAAACTATCCAGAAAATTTACTAATCCTTTTCCGACTCGAATTTGGACTCTTTAGGGCTTACAATTTTATTATTTGAGGGGACTATAAATACTGAAGTTACAGCAGAGTTAGAGGACTTTTGGAGTCTATTCTTGTAGACACAAAACAGAGAAAAAGCGTAGAGAGCGAAGAGGAGAAAAGCATAAGGAAGGAACACGAAGACATCAGAAACGAGTTTTTTGATTCCTTTTCTTTCCCTTCTTTTTCGTTTGAACTTAATGATATTAGATATTTGCTTAATGTTGGTTTTTAGCATGAGTAGCTAGAACTCTAAACTAGGGCGAAAGGGATGTAGCCTAGTTTAAGGTTGGATTATTTGATTTTGTGGATATTTAGATGTTCTTTTGATTTTATTGCAATTATTAGTTGAGAACTCGATTTGATTTATCTATTTTATTCTTAAATATACTTTTCTGCCTGGCCATCATGAAAGTAGTCATAGGATTTGTGTTGAGATCGATGGATGAGACACAATCGTGCACTAAATAGATAAACATATGAACTTTGAGTCAGACATGAGATAAGTTTATATGATATCATTATAAATTCTTTGTTCTTAATGGGTTTAATCTACTTTGTGTGAGTTCGAGAGAAGATCATAAATAGATTGAATACGGTTAGGGTTGCTTGACAAAGAACACTAACTAAAGAAAAGGAATTGACATTCAAATCATTAATCCACAAAATTCATGTAATTCAGCCCTTTCTAGGTGAAAACTCATAGCCCTGGTACCCTCTATCTTGTGTTTAGTTTTAATTAATTTACCTATGATTTTTCATTAGTTAAATTGTTTAATTTTTAGTTTAATAATTCTGCTTCTCATTAATTTTCTCAACATAAAACTTTCAATTTGAATAACTTAAATCATAATTAATTCTTTGTTCCTTTGGGATCGACACCTGGAGTATTCACCAAGATTTTATCACTATGATCGGCCCTGTACGCTTGCAGGATTTTACTCGGTCAAGTTTTTGGCACCGTTGTCGGGGAACAGAGCATTAATTGTGATTTTTCTTATTTTATTTTATTTTATTTTTATCTTTATTTTTTTTAAGATTTAGTTTAGTTTAGTTTTATTTATTTATTTTAAGTTTTAGTTTACTTCTTTATTTCCTTTTCACGATTGCAGGTAGTTTATGCAATTGCGAGCGTCTAAAAGCGATACTCTTCTTCCGTTGAACCCCGAGATTGAAAAGTTTTGTCGACAGAATCAGGCAGTAAAACGAGCTGAGATGGCCGAAAGAGTGGGTGACCGAGATGGTCAGGTGATAGAAGATCACGTCCTCAACAATGGGCAGGAGGTGAGGGAGCAGGCTAGAACTAGCATGAAGGATATCCAAAGGCCAGTGATTGGTCCTTCACCATCTTGCATCAGGCTGAGTACAGCAGCTCGTAATTACGAGCTTAAGACCATGTTCTATAACATGCTACCGTCGTTTCATAGTCTACCAGTGAAGATCCACTTACTTTCCTTAGGGATTTCTACAGTACTATCGAGGCCTTTCCTCTAGGAAGGTGTTTAGCAGATGAATTAAGGATGAGGTATTTTCCATACACCCTCAAGGATAAGGCAAGGACGTGGTTGACTAGCCTACCAGAGGAATCACTTAATACTTGGGTGCAGATTTATGATAAATTTATGCTCAAGTTTTACTCTCCTCAGAAGACTGCAAAGTTCCGGAATAAAATCTGTTCCTTTTCACAAATGGATGCTGAGCCCTTTCACGAGGCGTGAGAGCGATTCAAAATGCTTCTAGTGCAATGCCCACATCGCCAATTCTCCAAGCCTCTTCAGATGCAGTTCTTCTACGATGGTCTTGTTAGCCATTCTCAGATGTTGGTGGATTCAGCAGCCGGAGGTTATGTGGGTAACAAGTCAGCAGATGAGCTGTATGATATTTATGAGTTGCTGGCAAATAACTCGCAGCAAAAAGCTATCAGAGGGCGTAGAGCTGAAGCTTATGAGATATCTCCACACGTTGATGTGACATCCAAGATAGACGACTTCTCTCGCCAAGTGAAGTTATTATTGAGCAGAGACTTGATGCAGAGGGAGCAATGCTCTTATTGTGGACATTTTGGACACACCGAAGTCACTTGCATGGGTAGAGACTCAGGAAAGTCGGCGAAAGAGATTAATTATGCTGGAGCTTATACTGGAGAACAGCAGAGGAATGACCCATACTCCAACACCTATAACCCGGGATGGCGTAACCATCCAAATTTTGGCTGGAAGGAGCAGGGAAATACAAGGCAAGTAGTACTACCATGGTTTCAGCAACCGAGACCCCAATTTCATGGTCAACCATCTCAACCTCAGGAGAAAAAGCCACAGATAGAAGACATGTTCATGTAGTACATGTCAAAGATGGATGAGAGAATGACACAACAGGATGCTGAGTTGAGGAAATTGAATCTAAAAATTGATCAAATTGCATCCACTCACCAAACCTCGATTCATACTTTGGAAGTACAGATGGGTCAACTTGCCAAAGCAATTTCGACTAGGAATTAAGGTCAACTTCCTAGTAATACTGAGGTGAATTCAAAGGAGAGTGTCTTAGCCATTGCATTGAAAAGTGGAAAGGTGGTAGGAAATCCTGAAAATGTTCAGTAAAATTACAAGGCCACAGAAGATGGTGGTAAAGAGGAGGACCTGTGCAAGAGAAAGCTATGGATAATGAACAGGGAGGGCAGGACAATATTGAGGAGCAAGTATCACCCACTCCTCCCCCACAAGTCAAACCGTATGTTCCGTCGATCCCATTTCCCAATAGGCTGAAGAAGAGGAATGAGGATAAGAACTTTCTTAAGTTCTTGGACATGTTTAAGAAGATCCACATCAACATTCCTTTAACAGAGGCAATTGCACAGATGCCAAATTATGCAAAGTACCTGAATGAGATTTTATCAAACAAGAAGAGACTCGAGGAACACGATACAGTTGTCTTAACTGAAGAGTGCAGTGCTATTCTTCAGAATAAACTATCTCTAAAGTTAAAGGATCCAGGGAGTTTTACTATCCCTTGCACTATTGTTAGTTTAGGTATTGAACGTTGTTTATGTGACCTAGGTGCAAACATTAATTTGATGCCTTTATCTCTTTTCAGGAGGCTGAAGATAGGAGAATTGAAGCCAACCTTAGTGTTCTTGCAGCTGGCTGACCGGTCCATTAAGTATCTATATGGAAAGATTGAGGATGTGCTAGTTAAAGTGGGAAAATTCTATTTCCCGGCTGATTTTCTGGTACTGGATATGGATGAGAATGTAGACATCCCAATAATCTTAGGGAGGCCGTTCTTAGCCACTGGTAAGGCGCTGATTGATGTAGAGCAAGGAAAGCTAACATTCCGAGTAGGAAAAGAAGAGCAGCTATTCCATGTGTTCAAAGCATTAAAGAGTCCATCTTTACATGATACACGCTTCATGATGGAAACATCAAAGCCACCCAAAGAAGACCCAAAGAAAATGGATATAGACTTGGGAAGTGCACTTGAGATGTTATTTGAGCAACCTCTCCTAGCAGCAAAGTCGAGCTCGACACTTTCCATTGCAAAGTTGGCTCCTTTTGACCTTAAACAACCTTCTCTCCCTTTAGAGCATAATTATATGGGAAGCGAGTTTAGGGAGGGAGAGAAAGTGTTTCTCTATGATGCCTACAGTGGAACAATCCCATGGAAACGAAAGAAAAAAAAGTTGTTGGGACCATTCACAGTGCACAAAGTGTATCCTCAAGGGGTGATAGATATTTGGAGCAAGAAGTTTGGGGTGATTAAGGTTCACAGAGGCAACTTAAGGCCTGATCCTCTCGAAGATCATCCTTTTTAATTCAAGGAAGAACGTCTAGTTATAGACATTAAACATAGCGCTTGTTGGGAGGCAACCCAATGTTTATTTTATATTTTAATTAGATTGATAAGTTTAATTTAGTTTGTTTTCTTTTCTTTTGTGTGTAGGAACTTGGGAAGGAAAAATATGTTCATTGCAAAGCAACAAATTACAAGTTGCTTGGTTCAGGGAGTATTTCTTACCCTCACCTTTGACCTTATTATTTGATACATTGATATTGTTTATCTTAAGTGTGGGGGTAGGAATAAGTAGAAAAAGGATTCTTTTGATGAGTATTTGTGTGTTGATTGAAATATTTTTATTTATATACATATGTATACCCAAGGGGGATCCGAGAATATATTTGAAAAAATGAAAAAAAAAAAAACGTTCAGGTCCGGTCCCATTCTACCTGCTGGACCAGACCTAGTCTAGGTCCGGACCAAGTCCAGTCCAATTCTGTAAAAAAAAAAAAAAAATTTACACTTTTTTTTTAAAACCCAACGTTACCTTCCCATGTTTCTTTTTCTTCTTCTTCTTCTTCTTCTCCTATTCCTTTCTATAGTCAATCTCAATCAATTCATATTCCCTTTACTCAAATCTTTCTTTCTTTCACAAATCTCTTCTTCTATTCCCCCATATCCAAAACCCAAGCATCCATTATCCTTCAAGTTTCTCTCATTCTTCTTTCCTCTACCCATCTTTCTCTTAAAGCCTTCTAATTTTATTTTCCCTAAACTTTTGGTTTTTCTTCTTATTAGAGAGGGTTCTACCTTGGTTATAAGCTATTGCACTAGATTTTGGAGACTCCGGAGTACCAATTGCTTCAACTTATGGATGCTCTCGTTGCTCGCCCACCTCCTCCTTGATTTTATCTCATTCTTTGCATCTAGTTTTTTGTATTGCTTGCGTCGTTTTTGTTTTTTTTTTTTTCCTTTTCCATGACTTAGATTCTTTAGGATTAGATTTATCTGCTTTCTAGGATTTTACCTATCACATATTTTTGCTCTTTGTTCTCTTCTCTTTGTTTTTACTTTTCTTGTCTCCTGTTATTGATTCTAAGGTTGTTTGTTCGATGATGGCGGCGCACGTGAGGGTTGCTTTTTTTTTTCCTCCGCTCTATCCGGGTAGTTTCGTCCTCTTTATTTTCTTTTCTTTTCAGTTATGTTTTTATTGCAACATTGAGGACAATGTTGGCTAAGTGTGGGGGAGATGTGTTCTTTTGAATTTTTTGCAAAAAAAAAAAAAAAAAAAAAAACTTTTTTGCTCTTTAATGCTAATTTTTGTGTGCTTGCATGATTTTACACGAGCTTCACTTGAATTCTATTTGAGTTGAATTTTTGGACGTCGATGATAGTACTAATGCACGTAAGATTGGTCTTTGAGTAATATTTGACATTACCTATTTAGAGATAGTTAGTAGTGAACTTGTTCTCCACTTGAAAAATTTTTATTTCTAATTTATTTTTAAAGTTGTGCAATGATCTTTTAAAGAGATATGCTAACTTTTAGAGATCTTCATGTAGTTTTTAATTATGTACACTCATTTAAAGTACATGAACAAACGTTATCTTCTCTTCTTCTAAAGAATTTTGAGGATATGATTTAGGAATTGAATTGAAAAAAAAAAAAGGCTTGCAAGTTGTTAATATGTCATCTACTCCGCTGTTTTGAGTTACTGAGTAATTGGGGGTCGGCATTATAATTGTTGGTCTTCACGTCAAAAAGTAACTTGAATTATGAGTATGCAAAGCACTCTAAATATCTGTTTGTGAAGTAGTAATCGGGTACTGACACCACAAGTGATGGTATTCATGTCAAAAAGCATGTCAGTATTTAGAGAAGAGTATTAAAGCCTCTGTTACAAAAAAAAAATTAAAATAATTAATTTCTATTGATCCCTGGTGTGGTTTTATATTTTTAAGAGAAGATGATTTTTGTCCTGGGATTTTGGATGAATGTGTGTGATTACATTCTACATGACGATAGCTAAGCGTTATCATTGATTAATAAAGGGTTCTTGCACATGATTAATCAATGTAAAACGTGTTTTGTGGGGAATGAGGATGCTATTGATTATATTTGATTAGTGAAGTGTTGAGCGATACTTTTAGATTGATCTTGTAATGTGTTAATGAGGCATTGTTTTGAGAATTCAATTTGAATGGAATTTTCGTGAAGGTCATGTGATATTTTTGAATTGCTTGAGGACAAGCAACAGTTCAAGTGTGGGGGAATTTGATAGATTCAATATTTGCATAAATATTACGTGTAATTTGGTATTTGATTTGATATTTATTTATGCAAATATTATGATTATTGGTGGATTTTACTTCTATTTGTTATTTTATATTTTTGTAGGTCAATTGGATGCAAATAGAAGTAATTGGAGCGGATTTGATACTATTCGGGCAGATTTCACAGCTTTGCGCACTGCTCGGTTTTTCAGCCATAACTCCCTCTACACAAGTCGAAATTGAATGATTCGTAAGCCAAATTGAAGCTAAGAGATAGGGCTACAAGTTTACTGTTTTGATGAACTTCGGAGTCTACGTGGAAGGGGTCAAAATTTGGGTCCGAAGATATAGGGTTGAAACTGTCCATAAAATTTACTAATCCTTTTCCGACTCGAATTTGGACTCTTTAGGGCTTACAATTTTATTATTTGAGGGAACTATAAATACTGAAGTAACAGCAGAGTTAGAGGACTTTTGGAGGCTATTCTTGTAGACACAAGACAGAGAAAAAGCGTAGAGAGCGAAGAAGAGAAGAGCATAAAGAAGGAACACGAAGATATCAGAAACGAGTTTTTTTATTCCTTTTCTTTCCCTTCTTTTTCTTTTGAACTTAATGATATTAGATATTTGCTTAATGTTGGTTTTTAGCATGAGTAGCTAGAACTCTAAACTAGAGCGAAAGGGATGTAGCTTAGTTTAAGGTTGGATTATTTGATTTTGTGGATGTTTAGATGTTCTTTTGATTTTATTGCAATTATCAGTTGAGAACTTGATTTGATTTATGTATTTTGTTCTTAAATATACTTTTGTGCCTGACCATCATGAAAGTAGTCATAGGATTTGTGTTGAGATCGACAGATGAGACACAATCGTGCACTAAATAGATAAACATATGAACTTTGAGTGAGACATGAGATAAGTTTATATGATGTCATTATAAATTCTTTGTTCTTAATGGGTTTAATCTACTTTGTGTGAGTTCGAGAGAAGATCATAAATAGATTGAATACGGTTAGGGTTGCTTGACAAAAAACACTAACTATAGAAGAGGAATTGACATTTAAATCATTAATCCACAAAATTCATGTAATTCAACCCCTTCTAGGTGAAAACCCATAGCCCTGGTACCCTCTATCTTGTGTTTAGTTTTAATTAATTTGCCTCTGATTTTTCATTAGTTAAATTGTTTAATTTTTAGTTTAATAATTCTACTTCTCATTAATTTTCTCAACATAAAACTTTCAGTTTGAATAACTTAAGTCATAATTAATTCTTTGTTCTTTTAGGTTCGACACCTGGAGTATTCACCAGGATTTTATCACTACGATCGGCCCTGTACGTTTGCAGGATTTTACCCGGTCAACTTGCCAGCAAGGCAGAGTTTAAGTTCCAATCAGTAACTCCACGAAATTAAAATATGGCTTACCTGGTGTAGCAGACTTTGGTAAGTAACGATGCAGGTTGTCTTCCATATTTTTTGCAACATTTCTTGACCCACTTTCAATGCTCCATATCATATTAGCTAGGTCAGCATCTGTAGTGGTGTTAAAAAGGTTCAAATCACGGATCGTTAACTAATCAATCTGTATGAAAATTGAATCGGTAATTCTCTCCCCCATATCCGAAATTTGAATTTGGAATCCTAAATGGGATTCACGAGACTTAGAGGCCGGTGAGACTCCTCCAACTCTTCCCTCATTGGATGCTCATCATTCTTCTTTGTGTTAGCACTATGTTTGTGTGCTGGCGATCCTCCACTCTTCTCCACGACCTCCGATTCCAATTTAACCATGGCTCTTTTCATTGACAAAGCCCTTAAACCTTCTGAAAGTGACATTCGAGGCTCTTGGACGCTCTCATCACCACTTTCAGAATTATCCAGTAACTTAGGGTACGTTTGGTACACAGACTGAATAGTGTGGTATAAGACAGTATATGCTAATATAGTATAGGATAGACTAAATTACTAACCTAAATTATATTTGGATGTCATCAAATAGTATAAAATAGTTATCCTATTTAATGTTTGGATGATATGAGATAGAATAGTGTAGTGAATCAAAATTACTTTTTTACCTTTAAAAATAATTAATTTACATTTACTATCAATTTTAATATTTTTATTAAAAATAATTAAAATTAAGTAATAAAATTAATATTTATTTTACATGTTATTATACATTAAACTGTTTATAATTTTTAATTTTGTATAAAAAATATTTTTTAAAATTAACCATTAATATTATTTATACAAATAAATTTTAAAATATCAAAAAAAAAGATTAATATTTTTTTTTAATTTTTGAGGAAAAATGGAATAAATTTTAAGAGATAAATTTTTAAATTTATATGAAAAAAGTGAAAGAATGACCAAGAGAGAGAGAGAGAGAGAGAGAGTAAGAAGAGAGAAAGGAAGGGAGGAAGGAGGAGAGAAGGGAGGAAGGAGGAAGGAGGAGAGAGAAAGGAAGGGAGGAAGGAGGAGTGAGAGAGAAAGAAGAGGGAGGAGAGAGAAAGGAAAGAGAAAGAGAGACGAGGAGTGAGAGAGAGGAGGGAGGAGAGGAGTGACAAGGAAAGAAGGGAAGAGAGAGAAGATGAGAGAGAAATGAATTTTTTAAATTTTATGTTAGTTTTCTAAAAAATATTTAAAATTTATTTTAATTAAAAGGATGTTTTAGTAAATATATAATTTATTAATATTAATTTAGAGTGTAGGATAGACTAGCTCATATGAGTTAAAAAGATAGTACTATTTTATATTTATGGGATAGTAAACTCACACTAACCTATTGTATACTTATCTTATTAACCAACCAAACATGGGTTAAAGTGAAATAGTTGGCTACTAGCCTATCCTATCATATTTTATCCCATGAAACAAACGCACCCTAAGTGTGCGTTTGACACACAGACTGGATAATGTAGTATAGTATAGTATAGGTTAATATAATAGAGGATATGCTAGATTACTAACTTATATTACGTTTGGATGTCATCAAATAATATAGAATAATTATCCTATTTAATGTTTGAATGATATGAGATATAATAGTATAGTATATCAAAATGACTTTTTTATCCTTAAAAATAATTGATTTACATTTATTATCAATTTTAATATTTTTATTAAAAATAATTAAAATCAAGTGAAAAAATTAATATTTATTTTACATGTTATTATACATTATATTGTTTATAATTTTTCAATTTTGTATAAAAATATTTTTTAAAATTAAGCATTAATTTTATTTATATAAATAAATTTTAAGATATCAAAGAAAAGAGATTAATATTTTTTTTTATTTTTTGAGGAAAAAATTAAATAAATTTTAAGATATAAATTTTTAAATTTATATGAAAGAAAATGAAAGAATGAGCGAGCGAGAGAGAGAGAGAGAGAGAGGAGAGAGAAAAGAAGGGAGGAAGGAGGAGAGGGGGAGGAGGGAGGGGCGAGAAAGGGAAGAGAGAGAGAGAGATGAGGAGTGAGAGAGAGAGGAGGGAGGAGAGAGAAAGGGAAGAGACAAAGAGACGAGGAGTGAGAGAGAGAGAAGAGGGTGGAGAGAGAAAGGAAAGAGAGAGAGAGAGCAGTTGAGAGAGAAATGAATTTTTTTAATTTTATTTTAATTTTTTAAAAAATATTTAAAATTTATTTTAATTAAAAGGATATTTTAGTAAATACATAATTTATTAATACTAATTCATTATATGAGATAGACTAGTCCATAAGAGTGAGAGAGATAGTATCATCCTATATTCATGGATAGTAAGTCCACACTAATTTATTTTATATTTATTTTATTAACTAACCAAATATGGATTAAAGTGGGATAGCTGACTATAAGTCTATCTTATCCTATTTTTATTAAACAAATGTACCCTTAGTCTATAGTCTACCTATAGTTCTCTTTCTAAAATATTTTTTATTTGAGTGATAAAAATATATGAATTGGAATATATTTTGTGTTGAATTTACTTAAATCAAAATAGCTATAAACATGCCAAATTAAAATGTCAAAAGAAATTGGAGTTTTTATATTAAAGATATCAATTCCTAATATCACATAGATTAGAAGATAAACTAATTGTTTTTGTCATTTTTTTTTATTTGAACGTAGGATTTGCAAATTAACTAACTAACAAGAAAAGTTCTTGGCAGATATAAGTCTCATTTACATGTTTATACTCAAAATAAAAATCTATAAAGGTTAGGTTAAATTGTTTTTGTTGCTTATTGTTGTAGTAGGATCAATGTTAAAACATTATTCAAATTATAATATTTCATTTATTTGTAACATAAAAGTTTCTTTACGTGGTATAAACATTATTTTTAGAAAAAAAAAAGGAAAATTTTTCAAAAAAAAAAAACAAAATGAAATGTGGAATAACATACTAGAGCTTGGCTTTTAGGGTGGCGAAAATTTTCTTTCAAAAGGGATGGCTACTTTGGGCTCAGGACAAAAACACATCACTATGCGTTTACCTCGATCGGACCGGGCCGTCTGTTCATATGCAAGGGCGGCCATGTAGCACCTATATTACTTGTTTAATTTCTAAGAAGTTAACTGGGGTTATCTTAAAATCTATATTATAACGTTAATTTACTCCAATAATTAATTGAGTTGATCTATATTTGGGAACAAATTTTCAACAGAACACTAAATTACTCTGCCCAAGACTCTCTCTTTCTTTCTTTTTTCACATGTAAATTATTTACCGGGTTTGACAAGCTAATTTCTTTTTTTTTTTTTTATTTTCATTTGGAGTTTATATGTTGCGCTATGAGCTATAATAGAGTAGCCATCTCCATTTTTATAAACCCTACACCTCCTTAACAATATTAGAACTCAATAATTTTAAAATAAAAATTGTACGTTTTAATTAATACAATGTTCTGTTAAGGGATTTGACAAATAAGTTTCACTTATTACTTGCTGAATAGTTATACAATTATGAACATAACAACTAATGGATTGCAACAGTTTGGTGTATATGTCTAGGATTAATTATAATATGATTACACGGAAAAACATGCTGGAGATTAATTTTGACAAATTCATGCTTAATTTATATTGAGAATATCAATGATATCTTTGACAAGAAGTAACCAATCAAATGCCTTTCCATTTGGATTACCTTTGTTATTATTTTTTCGAGAAAAAAAAAATAGTTTAACCATGCATGCATATTACTAGTTAATTAGTAGTGTGATATGAAACCATTTTTTTGCTTGGCAACTTGCTCGGTTAGGTATCGCGTTGAGCAAAGCTGTGCTGGAATTTGGAAGTAAAAGCAAGACAATGATACGCGCACGATTAAAGAAGAATTTCTTCGGGAATTTAAGTGTGTCCATTTACACATTGAAGTATACCTTCTGAGTTCATAATTTTCTAGCTAGTTTACTCTTCAACTGTTTGTGATGAGACTAGCCAAAATTCGAATGTAGAGGAACATTTCGTATCACTACATGGTACTGGTAGCACCGGTGTGCACAATTTATTGGGGAGGTTCGAATTTCTCCTCTCCCCTCTTTTGATGACGGGGAATATGCCTCATTAAGTGCTAAATGGTACAATTGTTACTCAAACACTAATTAATTTCTCATAAGGACACGGATAGCTGCACCAGCATTCGAACAACGAAAATAGAATGTTTATTACAATAAAAATAAATAGACTATCTAAAATGACCACTTTAATATTTATCAACTATAATTTTATTTTATTCTTAATAATAATAATAAATAATAGCAATAATAACCTACAATCAGCAACAACAATACTAAACACCCCTTAAAAGAATTGTGCAAGACCACTGGTAAAACTTAAGGAAGCTTATCGTATGAGGTCAGTGTCAAATTTCCATGTGCAACTTAGCCTTAGGTCGTGACATATGCAAAAGATCCATTGATTTATGTCGCAAAAACTTGATGTTTGATTAATGGAGATATTGCCATACGTCAACGCGTTATGGCAATATAAATTTTGCAAACATAGGCTTATAGAAAAATTGTTAGCCTTGCCCCAAAAAAAAAAAAAAAAAACCAATTAAAGTCCGTCACAATTTTAATTTAATATTATCTGTGTGAAATTTTCCTCCCATAATATATAGTTCCATATCCTAAAGGGCCATTTGGCAACAATATTGTAGTCCTTTCGCATTATATAAACCAAAAAAGGCGTTGAATGAAATTTTCTAATTAAAATTCAGATTCCTATAATGAAGAACAAAATGAAAGAATCAGCAGTATTAATTCTTACAAGACCCCCAACTTATCTCATTTTATTTCTAAGAAAATAAAAAAATTTATTGGATGACACTGTTTACCAACTTAATGCAGAGTTAACCAGATTGAGTCAATTAATCATGATGTACTAGCTTTTTTTTTTTTGGTTTACAAAATGAGTGAGTAGGATGGTGTCTTACAAATTCATTAGAAAAATTTGCTCGAATTCTTATCAAAAATAGGTCAAACAATTTACACCAAACTTACAATGGAGTAAATTCCACTGGTCTGGCAAGCGTTATTGGACCACTATGTACTAGCATTTTTTAAAAACTATATTTACTTCTCCTGCCATTATTATTATTAAATTAGATGTGAGATCGTGTATAACAATAATATTTGTCTAAATGAACGAGTGAAGATTGTTTGATAGTATGACTTTTAAATTAGACAATCAAATTCCTCAATTCATTTCAATGGCATATCAAATACATCAATGACTAAGTATAAACGAAAAACATTTATATGCACAACTTCGGATTGATGGTCCACATCCTCTTGGGTCCAGGAAAGGAATTTAAGTGCGGATTTTATGGTTAATCTCAACTCTTCTATAGATGCTATTATCCAAGTTCGGGAAACTCTTTCCCCAAAGATTGGCGACCTGCACCAAGTGGACATGATTGGTGTGAGTACTCATAGAGGCGGACTAGCTGCCTACGCCGAGATTATTTTTTTATGCTTATTTCATTTTTTTTTATCTTTTTTATTTCCCTCATTCTTGGTTTTTATTTTTCAGAAACGAAAATTTTCAATCAGAACTAAATTAAGGGACTGGTGGCAAAGACGATGGATCATTGACATTATATTTGAATAAAATTTTTGAGAGAGAGAAAAGTAAATGAGATGATTATTAGAAAAAAAAAATATTTTTTATCCTGTTTTGTATTTGGAAAGAGGTGAATAGAGGGAGAAAAATTATAAATTCTTTTATTTGAGAAATGGTGGAAAGTGAGAGAGAGGAAAATAAAACATATTAGAATAATAATTTTATCATTCTTAATAAATTCTATTAAAATATTTTGTTTAGGAAAAATTGTAATTTAAAATTATGTGAAGGGTAATTAAGTCATTTTATAAATTTAGTAGGAGAGATAACAACTTTTTTTTCATTTTTGAGAGAATTGATTTTAGTGGGGATGAAAAAAATTAAGAAAATTAAAAACTTTCATTTCTTCTACTTTTTAAATATTTTTTAAATATAATAATTTATCTTAATTCTCTCACTTTTTTTCTCCCTTTTTTTTTTTCTCTCCTCTCAAAAACAATGTGAATATAATTACAAATAAGAAAGGTTTTGTGATTATCTCTTGACTGTAGACGGTGCAAGTGCCAGGTCATACAAGAAAACCTAGAACAAAACAAACTTGGGCAGTCAAACAAATTAGATGTGGGATCGTTAATTTTTTCTTGGGTTAATGTGGAAAAAGAGAGACGGTACATTTGACAAAACTTCGTAAGACCGGAAATATTCTTCGCCAGTAATGAGAGAGGATGCAGTGTACACGTATTAATTTAACATGTTAAATTATTTTCGTCTACCTAAATAAATATGTTTACATAGTCAAACACATCATAAAAATTCCAAGCAACGGTGGCCTGCAGCTTATGTCAGCCTCACCGACAAAAGGCTCCACGCGGCATCATTTTATGCTCAAATCAGCACGTGAAAGAAAAAGGGACAACACAACAGAATCGGCTATGAATTAAGTTCCAAAGAATCGGCTATGAATTTTTGTTTTTTAAATTGTCAGCTTTTTTACTCACCGGGAGGCACAATTGCACCATGTCGTCTAGATTCTAATTAAATTGAATGAATCTTAACTTAAAAACACTTAAATGCAAAATTTTAAGTTTTCAAAGATTAATAATTTATTATTTATTATTAGAGATGATAGTTCAGTAATAAATAAATATATTTTTATATTAATAATTTAAATTTAAGTTTTTGTACGTACGTTCTCTCCTGACTAATGTTAGGTGTCTGTATTATGTAGAAAAAGTATTGAAGTATAATACGGAAGTCCGGTTTGGTAATTACTATAATTTTCAGTGGCAAAACTACGATCGACCTCACTGATATTCAGACTGTGGGTCAGCGTTTTTGGGAATTATTAAAAGAGAAACAAAACATAAAAGTTATTTTATCATCTGCTGACAGATCTGATAACTGATATATTTACGATAAATTTTTTTGTTATTAAAAAAATAATTTTTTGTCTTTTTCCAAATTAAATATCTACTTAAACAAAACAGTCAGCGTGTTTTTTTATTAATTGATTTAAACTAAAATTTAAACTAAGAGATTTTAAATTATAAAGACTACTCTATCACTATCACGGTCTCTTTTTAGGCGGAAACAACATGGTATTAGTAACCTTGTCCTGGGCCTATGCCATGCTCGGCTTACATATTGAGTATCGTTTTATGATTATTATTCAAATTATAATAATTAATATATTTTATATAATTATAATAAAAAATATAAATTAAAAAATATTGATATTTTTTTATATTTTGTTATTATTTTTGTATAAAATATATTAATTCTCATAATTTAAGTAATATTTAAATAATTTTTAAAATATTTTCCCTTAAATATTAGCTCGATTTCAAGAGCGCTCTCTCCCTGTCTCTCTTCTCTAACCGTCACCCTCTCAGTGCGCGAAATTTCTGTTAATATCTCCTCCTTTTTTGTTGTTTTGCGCTTCCAATTTTGTATATATATACGGCTTTGCAGAGGAGCACAATTGGCCTGCACAAGCAAAGCAATTGCCTTCAAGGTACAACAGCAATCCCCTTATAGCATTTTCTCTTCGTCTACAGAAAAACCCAGATCACATTTTTCCTTGATTTCCTCAATATATATCTCTTTTCTTTTCATCACCAATCTATGGCCATGGGTCGTTCAGCTGCAGTGCTGCTCATTTTCTTTGTGATTTTCGCTAGTTTTCTGGCAAATGCAGAGGGCGGCAGCGGCAGCAGGAAGTTGTTGATAAGCAGCAGCAGTGCAGAGGATAACAAGGAGGCCGGCAGCATCAATGGTTACCATTTTTGGCTCAAGAGTACGTTTCTGGGAGCTCTTTCTAAGGGCAGAGTACCAAATTCTGCTCCAAGCAACAAGGGTCGTGCCACCACATTAGACAATGAGAACCTCTTTCAGAGGCACCTAGCCAAGATTGACAGGATTCTGCAGTCTGTTCCAAGCCCTGGAGTTGGCCATTGATCATGAGCCTAGCTATAAACCAGCAATCTTAATCTAAATTAATAGGTTTCTACGTCTAGTCTATCTCAAATAACTTCAAATTTTATGTACTTAAAATATTTCAGTCATATTTCTGGAGTTGTTCATTTTATACACAGATACTTACAAATACTATAGATATTCAGAGGAGATGATCCAACCAACTTTTGTTACATGATACAAGGTGTTTATTCATTCCATAAATGTACTTTGCTTCTGATTTCATCAGAAATAGAGCTTTCTTTCTAATTACAAAGTCTCTATATGCCCGGTAATGTTCATTTCCTGAAAAGTTTGTGTCTGCGATATGGGTAACTGCCTAAGTAACAGACCACCAGGTGAAGTGCATTTTCCAGCTGAAATTAAATGACTAGAATGCAAAATCCGAATGGACCAAACCCGAAAAGTATAAAAAAAAAAAAATGAAAAGGTATATACGGATGAACTAGGCTAAATGTCTGCTCTGAAATTGCTAAATGGGGAATGTTGAAACATTTTAAAAGCTCTATACCAGAAACAACTTGTGCTTAGGCTACTGATGTTTGAACAAGTTCACTTGGAAAAGAGAAAAAAAAAAAAATGTAGGATCATTAGATATACACATATTAGTTTTTGGCTGTGTAAATATCACTCGATTGGGAAAAGTTCTGAACCAGCGAGATCTGAATTTAGAGTTCAACTTATGAGTTATAGTTTTACACACCAGAATGTCTTCTGAGAAATTTTTTCAAATTTTTGACTTATACTCCGTATATTGAAGCTTTTTCAATCATCATCAATTGCCACTGAAAGTTAGGCAATCTCAAAGGTGATTGGGTTAAACATCCTCGTGGAGAACTAAAAATATTCAATTGGTCCCTTCTAAAGGCATCTGAATAATTAAGAAGGTTCATTCTCTGTATTTTCATCACTTAGAATTTTGAGACTCAGTGGTTCTTTGAGACTTAAATTCTGAGTGTTTGTTAGCCTAAAAAAAAAAAGAGTAAATAGAACAAATACTGCAAGTTTAGTATGATGCATATTTTAATTTTTTTATAAATATAATTCACAGATAATCTTATATCATATAAATTTATTTTATTATTTTTTATGTTCATAAATTATACTTATTTATATAATATTAGATTATGAGTGAGTTATAAACAAAAGTAAATCAAATTAGAAAGGAAAAATTCTGGTGGGAAGAGGACATAGCTAGAGCCCATCCAAAGACTACATTAAACTAAAAAAAAATCAAGATTTAAGCTAACATTAATTATATTTAGGATAACACTAATTATATTTAGATTTTTTTTATTTTTTAAAAAGAAATGATATATGAATAGTTTTTAACTGATTTCTCTGTTCACTTATCAAAGTGTAAAGACTAACTAAAAATTCCTTTTTTTTTTGTTTTTTTGTGAACTTTTTATGTACCATTTACATGTACATAGTATCGAAGACTAAAATAAGTTGCCTAACTCGTGTGCTTCCACTCTCCACAGCCATCAATTATGTTTTTTTTCGCACACACCACAGCCATCAATGTTGACTGAGGAGTTAAAGAGCGGACGTATATTTAAATTGAGGAACATCTTTTCTTTGTTCTGTCAATAAATTCATTTATTCACGTAATATTGAGGTGCATCTTGCCTTCTTTCTGATACCAAATTGGGAACGTTTTCGTGTAGTGTAGAGACTGCCCTTTCTTCATCCTTCCTGTGCGTGATGGAATAATGCGTAGGCCGGCTTTTGACTCACATTAACCCCCGACAGTACATATATAAGGACCACCGAGATAGTCCCACGTACAATCCTTCAGCTCCTGATCATAGTGCTGTCCGATTCATAGTACTGAGGAGGATGAACATTAATTAGTTTGGACTTGAAAAATATCGTTTCAAAAGGCAGTAGCAGGCGTTGATCCAAATGCGGAAGTTATGGTGACCCCATGAAAGAGAATCTTATTGGCGCACTATGTCAAATGGTCGCAAACTCGCAGGTGGCGTGTTGGACATAGATCTCCAGAAAATGATTTGTGTACAAGTAAAACTTGCAAGCAAATCTCACACATTTATATGAGAAAAAAAATAAAAAGTAGGCATTTCGAAGACCGATTGATCTGTCAAAGTGCAAAAAAGTTTATTTCTTTATAATTATATTAATACTTTTTGAAATAATAAAGTAAAGTGATAAATTTTTCTTTTTTAACATTTTATCAATGTAATAGCAAAAAAATAAAAATTTATTACATTTTGGCATATCAATTGAGTAAAAATACTATAAAAATCCTCTGAGCATGCACCTGTACCATTTATATAATATATCTTATCTGACAAACGTTATCATGTAGCAAGAAGTTTGTAAACACCAAAAAAAAAAAAAAAAAAAAAAAAAAAATCAATGCATGCCCTACATGAAAGCAACAAGTGCATGCATATGAAAATGATGATTTCCATTTGTTTGATGACCATGCAAAATGTCAAAATTCAACCACCAAAGAGGGTCCTTACCTTGTAGGATCCTACTCATGATGAATCATATGGAAATTTTAATTTCCATTTGATTGCAAAATGTCAAAATTCAACCACCAAAGAGGGCCATTGCCATGTATGATCCAAGTCATACAATTTTGGCATCCATCCTCCCCCAAAACCCTATAAATAGGGATCCCCTCAAAGCCTTTCAAACGATCCCAAGCAAAGCAAATCATTCATCTTCTAAAGCTTTGCATCTCTTCCTTTCTCTCTCTAAATATTTTGGGTGTATGCTCTCTAGCTGCCACTAAGTTGGATCCGCTAGATCAAAAACCCAAGATATTAAATATCCGAGTGGGATCAAGCCTCCTACGGCCCTCACCGGAGTCCAATCAATTCGAGTGGGATCAAGCCTCCTACGGCCCTCACCGGAGTCCAATCAATTCGAGTGGGATCAAGCCTCCTACGGCCCTCACCGAAGTCCATCCAGTTCGAGTGGGATCAAGCCTCCTACGGCCCTCACCGGAGTCCATCTAATCCGAGTGGGATCAAGCCTCCTACGGCCCTCACCGAAGTCCATCCAATCCGAGTGGGATCAAGCCTCCTACGGCCCTCACCGGAGTCCATCCAGTCCGAGTGGGATCAAGCCTCCTACGGCCCTCACCGAAGTCCATCCAGTCCGAGTGGGATCAAGCCTCCTACGGCCCTCACCGGAGTCCAATCAATTCGAGTGAGATCAAGCCTCCTACGGCCCTCACCGGAGTCCATCCAATCCGAGTGGGATCAAGCCTCCTACGGCCCTCACCGGAGTCCATCCAGTCCGAGTGGGATCAAGCCTCCTACGGCCCTCACCGGAGTCCATCCAGTCCGAGTGGGATCAAGCCTCCTACGGCCCTCACCGAAGTCCATCCAGTCCGAGTGGGATCAAGCCTCCTACGGCCCTCACCGGAGTTCAACTAATCCACTTGAGATCAAGTCTCGGCCCTCAGTGGGATCCATTTCCTATAGTTCAAGTTCACGCTGTGGAAATTCACCATCTCTCGGTCAAGATTAAGCCTTCACGGCCCTTGACTAAATTACACAGGAGTATTAATCGGAGGATCTACCCAGAGATCGACCCCACATAAACTTCTTTTTATTTTACAATTTTTTATTGTAATTTGTTTCTATATTTTTTGAGTCTAACTGTTACAGGCTCGAAATTTACAGCTTCACAAATTTTTGGCACGCCCAGTGGGACAACTCTACCTCTCATCTTTTGCTCCTCAGAAAAAAAAAAAAGTTGGTGGCACAACGGCCATTTCATGGCCTATGGGCCATGAAATGGCCAACACCAACACAACTCTAGAGGGTAGGAATCTGGCGCATCGGTGGCACTAAAGATGAACAAGATTATTGCCACCAGTAAAAGAATGACTGCTCAATCACCTGCATTAATCATCCTACTTGAGTACGTAGGTTCGCAAACTCATGCATGGACACAGTTCTCATCCAACTGGACCAATAGAGGGACACAAGCACCAACTCTGCGACAAGCTCACTTCCAACTGGGACAGACTATACCTGGTTCAAGAAGCCTATGTCAATTACGCTTGCATACTGTCAACGCATCCCGACCTGGTTCGATCAAACGGTAAACTTCTAAAATTTACTGTGTAAAAAAAAAAAACAAAAAAAAGGCAAAAAAAAAAAAGATAGAAATAAAAAAAGGAAATAAAAAGAAAAACAAAAAAAAAGCAAAAAAAAAAATGCAAAAAAAAAAGCACGAAAAAAAAAAGCCAAAAAAAGAAAAAAAAAAGAAAAGAAAATGTCTGAAACTTATGTGCAAGTTCAGAACCCTTCCACAAAATCCAAATCTAGATTCGGGGGCAGATCTCAAACCCCGATTCAAAATCCAACAAATCCAAATTCGGGGGCAAAATCCAAGCCCGAACCCAAATTCTAGTTCAAAATCCAAGTCCAAATTCAAACTCGGGCCTAAAGCCCAAATTCAAATCCAGGCCCAAAAAGCCTAAACTCAAACCCTAGCCCAAAGCCCAAATTCACCAAATCTAAACTCGGGCTCAAAACCCAATTTCAAGTTCCAACTCATAGCCTAAATCCAGATTCGGGGGTAAAGCCTAAACCCTGAATCAAAACTCAAGTCAATAGCTCAACAGCTCACCAAACAGCTCACCAGCTCAACAGCTCAGCAGCTCACCAACTCAACAGCTCAACAGCTCACCAAACAACTCAGTAGCTCAACAGCTCACCAACTCAGCAGCTCAGCAGCCAAGCAGCTCAGCAGCTCAACAGCCAAACAGCTCAACAGTTCAGCAGCTCAACAGCTCACCAGCTCAGCAGCCAAGCAGCTCAACAACTCATCAGCTTAACAGCTCACCAGCTCGCCAGCTCAACAGCTCAGCAGTTCAACACAACACTCCTGCCTCGCACGAGTATAAAAGGCGACATCACAGTTCAACACTCCTGCCTCGCACGAGTATAAAAGGCGACATCACAGTTCAACACTCCTGCCTCGCACGAGTATAAAAGGCGAACAGTTCAGCAACACACTCCTGCCTCGTACGAGTATAAAAGGCGACACTACAGTTCACCAAACTCCTGGCCCGCATGAGTATAAACTGTGAACGGCCCAAAAATATAAAAGCAACGGAGGGTTTGAGTCTGAAACTCAGCATCAGTCTCAACCGATCTTCACCACACACAAGACCTTTGCTCCTCTGCCGCAAGAAAGATGGAACCAGTTGCAGAACCTCAAGACAAGGGAGAAAAAAGGTCACCTCGCACAAGGTGGCAACCGACCATGGCACAACTGCAAATTTTGGAGGAAGTCTTCTACAACGATGGAGGTATTGTCCCTAACTCTACACAGATTCTCCAACTTGTCTCACGACTTCGCCCGCTAGGGGCAGTCGAAGGAAAAAATGTATATTTTTGGTTCCAGAATCGGAGACATAGGGAAACAGTGGCACTGAGAGATGGTATTTCCAAAACACAGCCTGTTGTTCCTATAGTAGATCTCACCAGTACAGCTTCACCCTCAAATGAAGCCGGCCCAAGTTCTACCACTGCAATGGTCTCTCCATGGTACGTTCATCAAAGCCGTAGCATATGGGAGCATACATACTGGTCCTGGTGGTTTCACGGAGTCAGCCAAGGGTTCATCCCTCCTAGATACTTAAGTCTAGGAGGAATTTTTCTAGCACACAGGAGTCATTCCGGCGAAATTTTGCCTCTCTTTCCAGAATATTCCGGCAGCATCAACCAGCCGGAAAGCGACGTCAACATCATCGGCCCACCAGACGAGGTCGAGCTTGACTTGGAGCTGCGCCTCGGGCCCCGCTAGGACGGCCGACAAGATAAGGTGCAACGACTTCTGCAACGACTTCTGCAGCACGCGGCAACGACTTCCGCAGCACGCGGCAACGACTTCCGCAGCACACGGCAACGACTTCTGCCACACACGAAAGTTCTTCGATCAAGAAGTTGGAGGCGCACGAGCTAAGAAAAGAGGGAGTAGTCTTCTTCGATGGATCCTCGAAACTCAGTCTCCAACGCCATCGGTGTCATGGAGTTCCAACTACTCTCCTTAATTCACATCTACCACAGAGGGATGAGAAGCTGCAATTATCCTAATCTTTCTTTGGATGCAGCGACGTACAGGGAAGTTCCAACTACTCTCCTTACGTCGAAGCAGACTTGGAAATCATCACTACAGTCAGTCTCTCTGTGAGCCGGTCTTGAAGTTCCAAGGTTCTGGGCCTTCCTCTTGGGGAGGTTCAAGTTCTTTGCCTACTGGATCATCCTCACCAGAGCTCTGAAACTTTAAGAGATATAAAAAATCCTTTGCGGGCTATGGAAGCTCGAACGCACCTGGAGCCAAGACTTCAATTTTTATATTGGCTGGGCTGCTAACCTTCTCAAGATCGTATCGGATTCCTATTGCGATCCAACAACAGCAGGCATGGTCAAAGATAGAAGACTCCAACATTCAACGTTCATTAAGACATCTCAAGTTTCAAACTGGACTTCAAGACTCGGTTCGGATCATTACGGTAAAATTCTTCCTTACCGACCCTTGAAGTGGGGGCATTTGTAAACACCAAAAAAAAAAAAAAAAAAAAAAAATCAATGCATTCCCTACATGAAAGAAACAAGTGCATGCATATGAAAATGATGATTTCCATTTGGTTGATGACCATGCAAAATGTCAAAATTCAACCACCAAAGAGGGTCCTTGCCTTGTAGGATCCTACTCATGATGAATCATATGGAAATTTTAATTTCCATTTGATTGCAAAATGTCAAAATTCAACCACCAAAGAGGGCCCTTGCCATGTATGATCCAAGTCATACAATTTTGGCATCCATCCTCCCCCAAAACCCTATAAATAGGGATCCCCTCAAAGCCTTTCAAACGATCCCAAGCAAAGCAAATCATTCATCTTCTAAAGCTTTGCATCTCTTCCTTTCTCTCTCTAAATATTTTGGGTGTATGCTCTCTAGCTGCCACTAAGTTGGATCCGCTAGATCAAAAACCCAAGATATTAAATATCCGAGTGGGATCAAGCCTCCTACGGCCCTCACCGGAGTCCAATCAATTCGAGTGGGATCAAGCCTCCTACGGCCCTCACCGGAGTCCAATCAATTCGAGTGGGATCAAGCCTCCTACGGCCCTCACCGAAGTCCATCCAGTTCGAGTGGGATCAAGCCTCCTACGGCCCTCACCGGAGTCCATCCAATCCGAGTGGGATCAAGCCTCCTACGGCCCTCACCGAAGTCCATCCAATCCGAGTGGGATCAAGCCTCCTACGGCCCTCACCGGAGTCCATCCAGTCCGAGTGGGATCAAGCCTCCTACGGCCCTCACCGAAGTCCATCCAGTCCGAGTGGGATCAAGCCTCCTACGGCCCTCACCGGAGTCCAATCAATTCGAGTGAGATCAAGCCTCCTACGGCCCTCACCGGAGTCCATCCAGTCCGAGTGGGATCAAGCCTCCTACGGCCCTCACCGAAGTCCATCCAGTCCGAGTGGGATCAAGCCTCCTACGGCCCTCACCGGAGTTCAACTAATCCACTTGAGATCAAGTCTCGGCCCTCAGTGGGATCCATTTCCTACAGTTCAAGTTCACGCTGTGGAAATTCACCATCTCTCGGTCAAGATTAAGCCTTCACGGCCCTTGACTAAATTACACAGGAGCATTAATCGGAGGATCTACCCAGAGATCGACCCCACATAAACTTCTTTTTATTTTACAATTTTTTATTGTAATTTGTTTCTATATTTTTTGAGTCTAACTGTTACAGGCTCGAAATTTACAGCTTCACAAAGTTTACACATACTAGAATTAGTATGTTATATTTTAATGTCGTATTAGAAGAAATAACTATTCTTAATATATAACTTATAATAAACTAAAACTTTTAGCAGGCTCAAAAAAAATTATAATTCGATTGAGTAATTGCATGAAATGTTTGCAAGATTTATTAGTAATATGGGAATAACATTTTCGTGCAAGATCAATTTATTTTGTCCTGGTAATTGGACGCTCTCAATTTTTTTTGTCTAATTAATGAAAGTACCAATCCATTGGAATTGCTTCAAATGCAAACTTCAATACAGTTATATTTTGCATTGTTTCCTCTCTTATTCAGTTTTATATTGGGAAAAATAAACGGAAGAGAGTGGCAGTTCATACATAAACATGTTCATCATCAAGCATGTGTACTACCGGAGAGAGGGACGACCATATATATGTATATATATGTGTCAAATTTTGATTAGGCAATCAAGATCCTGTATTTTTTGCTAAACAGGGCAAGCCCAAATTAAATAAAGAACCTTATAATACAAAAAATTAGGCTATGTTTGATTTAGTTTTTAAAGGGCACATTTGCGTTTTGATTTTAAAAAGGAGGGCAATAGTTGTTTGGTTAAATTTTTTTTTTTTTTGATTTGCTTTTTGTCGCAAATAACAGCAGATTAGAAAAGTAATATTAAGTTATTTTTTGAGACAAACAATAGCTGATAGCATTTTTTTTTTACTATCCCCAACAATAATTGTTTAATTTCTTACTAAATTGTTCAATGTTTTCTTTGTCATATATATTTTTATTCTAATTCTTTAGAAAATTAACTGTATGAGTGATTGTGAGAGATTTGAAACTGTATAATATCTTTGATCCTTAACATCTTTGTTTTGTTGTCTTGATTTATTTATCTTTTTTTTTTTTGGCTTTCTTTTGCTAGTTGTTTTTTTTTTAAAATTTTCTAAACAATAATATAAAATTGGGTAAAAAATAAATATTTTCAAAGAAATTGAATTTCTTTTTTTTTCCTTTTTTTTGTTTTTACAAAAATCTTTATAATCGATTTCTAAAACAAAAATCTAATATCTCAAATAGTCATTTTATTATTTTAACAACAATTAACTAGAATAAATTTAACTAAACACATAATTTCATTTTATTCATCAGTAATAACAATCAACAATAATAATAAAAATTACCAATAGCAAAACTGAACATGACCTAAACTAGGAAAACCAACTTTCTTAGAAATAAAATGAAATATTATTGGCTTTAAACTCACGTCGATAATAAGCTTCATCACACATGGCATGCAGCAACGTGTTACATGGAGCATATTTCTATGTTTTGTCGATTTCAATGAAAGATTGGTTATAATGAACAACAAATAATAGAGAGTAAGATTCTCCTATTCATATGAAAGTTCCATTAAGATGCAAGTGAAAATTGATTTCAACCAAAAAAGAGTTCATTAGTTTACAATAAGATTGCTTCCTTAAAATTTTGGGTGGTTGAAAACTTAAACTTCTATTTTAGAAATCTTGGATTTCAATCTTAAAGATGATATATAGTTTATAAAAATAAGTAAAATTATTCTTATTATATAACTCGCGACCCAAAATGAGCCTCTTAATTGGTCGTACATGCCACTAGTCATGCAACCTATTAGTAGAACACTAAGCTCCCTTAATCCCAGTTATATGGTTAAATCTTATTTCAATCAACAACGAAAAAGAGTTTTCGGCAATGCCACATATGCTACGCCTATGTATTTCATGTACATCTAGAGCTTGGGGAGTCTCTGGCGATTTTTTTTTTAGGTTCTTTTAACCCGATTAAAACTTAAACTCGAAACTTACAATTTTGTGTATGATTCCATAACTATTGAGTTAAAATCTGTACGTTGGATTGATGGGAGAGTCCTTGGATGCGTCAAAATCAATTAGGCTTAAGTACACCATTTTGCAAGAGAAGATAAAAGTTGCAAATATAGCTTTGATGCCTTCTGTTTGACAACAGAAGGGCTCCACAAGCCGCCCGTGCTTTGGCAAATCCTCAACAAGCATAACAACACCTTTTGCATATGGTTTTTGGTATCCATTATCTGAATGACAATAACCCGCACACATAATTCAACAGCATATATCTGAGCCCAAAATATATATATATATATATATTTCGTTGTATTGGAAAGAGATTTAACACTGAGTAAAGCATGATCTTGAAACCCTATATCTCAATCCTAAAATTTAATCTTGATGGCAAATATTCCCCCCTTGTTTCCCTCTTCGTAGTTATTTATCATTTTTCTAAACAATATTACATAATTTTGTTTAAATAGTACCAAAATAGTAATACAGTTTTATTCAACGCCATTTAATAGTTAATTTATTTTTTTTTATTTTTTTGAATTTAATTATCCAACTACACATATTACTTCAAAACTTTTTAAGTTAAGCTTTCAATTTCTTTGTTATCCTTAACTAAAAAAAAAGGTGAATTTAAAAAATCAGTCGTAATAAGAAACAATTTTGCACTACAAAGCAGATAGTAGTCTTCTGATTAACAAGCGGCGAAAAGGCTTGATTTATTTAAGGAAAAATCTTGGTTCCATATATAATTTGGTTAGTCGTAGAAATCTCTTCCTCAATGTGTAACATCTAACGATTTTTTACAAACATAAATTAAATATACAATTATTCTTTTTTGAATCAAAAAATATTTTGCATCGCAGAACATCCAGGAAACCTATTATTTGAGTGAAGAAAAAAATCAAATTCATGGAACAGAGCAGTGCCGTGTAAAAGTAGAAGGCCTGTAGATCGTGAACTTCTTTTCTTGAAGAAGAAGCAATGACGCTTTGTAAACCAAAAAAAAAAAAAAAAAGAATAAGCATTGAATTTATTGAATAAATAGTATTAATTGCATAAAATAGGATATTTATCAAATAAGAATTGCTGGAAGAGATGTATTTTATATTTCATAGTAGATATAATTGAAAATACCATTATTTTGCTACAAAAGTTCTTATAAACATAGGAAATACCCTACCTTTGAGTGCGGTTTAAATTATAAATTTACATAATTAGAAGAAACGATGATTGTCAATCTCAAAAGCTTGGTTAAACTTGATTGTCAATGTCAAATTAAATGGAATAACTATTCCTCTTATTATCCCTAACTCTTAGACTATCATCGTTCTTGAAATTTACTACTCAAAATAGTAGTTTGGTGGCTAATCAGCTTACATTTCATGTTGGCGACCCAAATTCGAATCTCCACGAACACAATTCTCTTTTGGCTAAAAGCTAAGTGCTCGCTATGACTGAGAAAGATTGTGTGCGTTATGAGTTTCAAACTTAACAATCGTTGTAGTTTCTAACAGTGGAGTTACGCTTGTCCTTATCAATCATAGAATAGTGGGCTCTTCTCTATAGAGGTTGATTAAGTGGTAAAGCATCAATTAGATATGGCGAGCTCTTACCTACAAATGCGATAACCGATATACTTACGATACACTTTTTTTTCTTGTTCAGAAATCACCATTGAATATATATATATATATATATATATATATATATATATATATATATATATATATGAGTGAATTCTTTTTTTATTTACGTATTTTCAATTAATCATTTTTTTAGTAATGGCATTTTTATTTTTAAAAATCACAAAATTATTTAATTATTTTCAATTTTTGTTATTTGTCAAACCCATTATCAGATAGTTTAACTATTAATATAAATTTTCATACAAAAAGACTTTCTTTGTTATAATTCGGACTATCAATATTTTATTTTTGTATTTATTTTGTTTTACTTACTTTTTCTAATTTCACCATTAGCATCTTATTTTTCTTTCAACCATTAATCATTAACACAAATGGGGAAATTAATGATACTAGGAAATTAAGTAAGTTAATAACTGGGCTACACAAAAAAAAAAAAAAAAAAAAAAAGAAACTTAGCAATTGGTTATGCCTATTACCGTAAAGTTTGAAATTTAGCGTACATTTTTTCTCCATTACTTTCTTTCTTATAATTGAGAGTATTAATATCTTATTATTTATTTATTGTATTTTTGTTACCTTTTTTATTTGACAATTAGTATCTTATTTTCCTTTTGCTGTTGGTAATATAGATTATGAAAATTAGTTTTTCTTATAACACTATAAATTTGGACATCAATCATTACTTAAATTATATGTATTTCTTAAATAAATTTATTTTCACTCTTTCTCTAATTTAAGTTTTCATATTAAGCTTTCCTTAAGTATTAATTCTTAAATTATTATTTTATCATAGTTGAGAAGAATACTGATGACTATTAATTATTAATTAAATCAATAACCATACCGTTAATCAATATATGATAAAACATTACCAAAAATCATCAATTATTAATCATTAAGGAAATTAATAACTATTTGACTATTTTATTAAATACTAGCTCCAAATAAAGAAAAGATGGGACAAGAATTTCTCTTAGTTTCTCAAATATAATATTTGATAATATGATATATATCATTAATTTGAAAATCGGTATCTGAACTTTCTTTTATTAATTTATTTTCTATTTAGAAAAAGAAAATACATGATTACTTTAAAATAAAAACGAAAATGAGTTTATAAGTGCAATATGCTGACATAAATGAAAGGCATGTTAACGGGAGACGGATGAACAAAACGCTGTGAAAGCCATCACGTGGCTTGCTCCTGCTTACCAAACAAAAAAAGAATCTTC
Source organism: Carallia pectinifolia (assembly GCA_037832335.1). Classification (NCBI taxonomy): domain Eukaryota; kingdom Viridiplantae; phylum Streptophyta; class Magnoliopsida; order Malpighiales; family Rhizophoraceae; genus Carallia; species Carallia pectinifolia. The sequence continues at coordinate 21,248,230 of CM075454.1, read as the reverse complement.
GACAGTTTGGACCCACGTGTCAATTTTCACACGTGTTGCTAAATAATGGCCTAAGCGCAAGAAATTTTTGATTTGAATTACTTACAATATAAATTAACTTAACTCAACTTTAAATATAATTGAAAAAATAAATAAATGATGTTTAGTTGAAACGAAAAAAAAATTAAATAAATTTATATAATATAAAATTATATATATGTCATACTCATAATAAAAATATAAAACACCTTGTAAGTAAAAGGAATGAATATCAATTCCACCCCCTAATATTTGACTTTTACTTTTATAATATGAAGATTGAGACAACATATGAGCATACGTAAATGTTAAGAAACTCCACTATGTAGGCTACTTATGTCGGTACAAATGTTTTGAATAATATTTTATGTGAAATGTATCTATTATTAATATTATCTATGTTGTGCCAAATATTATATCCTATGATATAAATTACATTGTGTCTATTGTTCTACTGCTTGCGTCAATTTAGTATTTTCCCTTTTTTTTTTTAGAACTAGTATTTAGTTAAATGCCGACAGACACGTTTTCTTTTGACTCCCCCACCTCCCCCCAAAAAAAAGGTCCACAATTTAGTCCATGCACGATGCATGCATTGCTCCTTTGTAAGGAAAAGAGGGAGAGGAATTCCATGACAAGGGAAGCCACCATCTTTGAAGCTAAAGTCCAATTTCACATCCTCAAAGGGCAGAATCAACGACTTTAAGGCCGTAAATGTTGATGAGATTTAATTATATGTCTTTAGAATTTCACTAACCAATACTTTATTTTTTTTTCGTGACATTGGAATCAAAAAAAAGGGAGGAAAAACAATTATAAAAAAAAAAAAAGAAATAAAGGTTGATGATTCATTTGTGCATCTGTCGTGACGTTTTTGTCGTGCACAATATCATTATCCTAAAAAATTTTACAAATGACATAAGAATTTTAGCTTATATCTTTTATCTAAGCATTTGCCCCCCTCTAATCCAAATTGATTAGTTTGGCTATATGGGTTCTATAAATAACTTTTAAATTGTATCTATGAGATTGAGGATCAATATAGAAGAAAAATAAATTAAAAAAAAAGGAAAAAAAAAATGCGATGAGGGTATTCAATGGATAGGGCAGCTTGCGCTTGAACTTGAAATGGGTTGAATCGAACCGTTTTTCTAAAATTAGAAGCTCAAATTCTATCAGGTATGCTCGTAAATTCTTAATCACAAACCCTGTCTAACAAGAGCAGGGGGCGACACTTTCGACTTAAGTAATTGTTATTAGGGCTCCATTACGGGGACGTCGGCCCTCTTTTTTTATTTTTTGATTTTTTTTAGAATTTAAATCTTAAACATACTTAATATTATCTTGAATGTAATTAGTGTTATTCTAAACTCGATTTTTTAAAGCTTTTTTTATGGAAAAAAATGTTTCTTTTGCTAAAAAATAACTTTTTAATTGGGGTAATGTCATGGCCTTGGAGGTGCAGCGAAAACTGCACCCATGTATTTTTATTGTTAGTGCCAAATTATTATTATTATTATTATTATATCTATTATTTTCCTTACTAAATCAGTGGTAACTTTTTTTTTTTGTCGGTCGATAAAATGAGTGGTAACTTCTGAGTTGTGATGAAATTTTCAAACGCCAAGTTTTAAGCTTCAAAACATCTTGTGCAAATTTGCAAAACAAGAATATTACAATTATTTGCAGGCCGGGCTGCAGTAGAATTTATTAATTTCAAGCCCTCTAATATTATAAGGTGGCCATTTTCCAGGTCGGGCCCGGCTTAGAGTGTAATATTTTATGCCCAGGCCTGCCCATTTGGCCTCCAGATCTAGGTATCAATGCACCCTGCACATACCTTTTTCTTTTTTTTTATAAAATTTTTTAGATCTAAATCAACTAGTTAATAGAAGGAGACATCATTCAATGACTGAAAATGTATCAATGTTTAGAACTGAAAATAGTGATATTCCTAAATATTTTACTTGTCTAAAACTCAACCTCATTTTCAATGACCGAAAATGTCAAGAACACTTAATTGGACTTGATCTATAAATGAAATAGCCTGAAATTCAAATAAATGACACCCAAAATGATTCGTAACTCAAATAACTTGTGTTTGAAACCCAATAGCCCCAAAATGATTAATAACCCGAGTAAATCTAAATTAAACCCAAACCAAAAGTTTATAATCATCTTAAAAAACTAATTTTTTAATACTATTATTTTAATTAATAAATGTTATTTAATTCACTTTTATTAATAATAATAATAAGTTAATTATCTTCCAAATATTTGAACTAGCATATACTTGTTTGTTCAAATATATAAATATCAACATATTGAATTTGAATTTTTTAGTGATGATTTTTGTAACATTATTGTGAGGTAAAAAATATATATATATATAGTTTTTTATTATTGCTCAAAATCGTTATGACCAAAACAAAATTATTAAGTTGTTTTAATGGTACAAATGCATTTAGTTCTGACATTTCATAAACATGATTCATAACCAACTTTGTAAACCACACTACGTGCAAATGTATTATTAGATTAAGCAATTTTATCAAGAAAAATAAATATATTTTTTGAATATTATCTTTCATATTTTTTAATATTAATCACTTAAAAATTGAGTCAGGTTAACATAATATCAGTTGCAAGTGAAAACAAAAATTTCCAATAAAACTATATCTCGTCAATTTTGAACTTTTTGAGACTTTTAACCTTGATTTCAAAATTTCAAAACTGTTAGCCTAACGCTATAAATAATCCAGGCAAACAATTACAAGGGTCAAATTGCAGAATATATACCCATATTGGTCTGTTTGGTCGTTCACTTGGTCATTTAAAGGCCTGGTCAATTAGATAGCCAGGAGCACCATGCGCCATGCATCTCAACTCCATCACCTATAATGCAAAAACAAAATAGATACATACAAAAAAGGAAACGAATACTTAAAAGAAAAAAGAGGAACAAAACTAAAGACAATGATGATTGTGCCTAAAAACTTGGTATGAATAAATCTTACCTGTTTTGGCAGCATTTCTTGTGACAATTCTGAAATCATTAATAATTTGATGAATTTCCTCTATTCTTTTTTTAATTTTTAACATTTTTACTGTATTTTCTTCTTAAATGAGCTTATTGGATTTTTTTTTTTGTTTTAAGAGAGGATTGAATGGATTGGAGCAATTTGGAAGCTTAAAAATGTAGTTTTGAGCAAATCTAACTACTGAAGGATAGTTTGAGAATTTTACACTGTAAACGTTGTTGGATGGATTTAGGGCTGTTATAAAAATTAAAGTAGACATCTTGAACTTTCTAGAATGGGCTTATTTGTAGAAATCTAAGTGGAAGTGGGCCATAAATTGATATCCTCAATCTAGCTCATAAGCTATCAAAGTTCTCCAAATTCTATTAGGAGTAGTTCTGAAATTTCTAAAGAAGATGTGTCTAACTCTCTTTGGATGAATTTTGCATTCTTTAGAGCTATAAATAGACATGTTATGGCATTTAGAAGGGAGTGACACTTCTTTGTTCTCTCCTTCTCATGCACAATCCTAGAATGTATAAGACTAAAGTTTTTAACTTTCAGTTATAAGATTTGAAGTCATTGGTGGAAGCATTGTGAGACTTATCAATTTTTATATCTAATTTGATTCTTTATTTTGAATTCTCATGTTCTTCTATTTTCATTGTTTTTAATGATATAGTTTGTATGCTATGATGTATACTAGAAAATTGTGCTTTATGATCTAATGCTACTTTAGAATTTAAGTCCATAGTTACTTGATAATTCTAATACTAAGTAGCAAATAGAAATTGATAATTATAATCCAGTTTTTGTTCGATTTCTATAGAGAACATTGTCTAAAGTTAAATGAATCAACTTGTGAATTTGTTATTTAGACTCAGCTATCTTTTTTATCTTAATACTATCAATAAATTATATCCAAGAGTTTGTCCTAGGTAGTTTAATTGACAAGAGGTTTAATTGACAAGAGGTTAATTGTAAAGCTTGTATCGATTAACAACAAACTAAGCAAAAATTCAGAATAATGTAGGTTGTCAATATACGGTTAAAGAATGATAATCTTTAGTGTTAATGATTGATGTGTGAATTCAATGGTATAAATATCATTATTACCAAAGATGTGTTTGTCTATTAATTTTACTTATTTTTTGTTTTGATTTTTAGTTGTTTAAATAAAACTAAATTCATGTCTTCCTCCCTTTTTTCTTTTATTTATATTTGCCTGGATTCAATAGGACCAAGATTATAAATCAACTAATTAATCGGAAATCAATCATTGTAGATTTGACCTCTATTCACTCTAATTGCAAACTTGTTAATTGAGTCATTTACTTTTTTGGCATATTTCGCACACATCACTAGTCCGTATATGAGATTGCAGCTTGAAAACTGTTGTTCAATTGCATCCATGAGAAGTCTCTGCTGCAAACAAAGAATCCAAGTTGTCAACAAATATAAATGCCCAAAATTTTGGAAGAAGTGTAAAAGTCATAAGCCTCAAATGATGGAAGAACACAATTAATATAACTTTTTAGTTTCTTTCAATTGGTAAGTTATTTCTTTTATTTTCTATAATAAATGCAAACTTTATTTCAATAATGAGAAGATGGAACATGAAATTACGTAAGAATCAATTCAACCATCAATAATGAAAGATTAATAAAATAAACTTTTTTTTCTCTTTATAAATTTTTGCAAAAAATTAGATCTTTTCCAGTTCTTATATTAAATGATAATTAAATAATCTATTTATTTTAAAGTTGAATGCTCAAAAAAGCTTAATAAATATGACTAAAAAAAGCTAAAAGTTGGAAAAGAATGAGGCAAAAAGAGACAAACTTATAAAAGAAGTATGCCACTTGACAATCTAAACTCATGTGTATAGATGACAAAATATTTGTACTCATCTTTAGAACCCAAATTTTGTGTCTTTTGAAAAAATATTTGCAGTTCAAAGTAGCCAATCAAACTTAACCCAAACAATCCGACTCAAAATTCATTAAACTTGATCTGATTGGACCCTCATTTATTAAGCATGCACTAATCTGTGGTTATGTAGAAGCATCTATTTCTAAAGCTATTATTAAGTATTTAGTGATCATACACTATTAATGAAATTCACCTATTGTCAATCTTAGTTATGTGTGATGTGATGATGTTATTAGAATATCAAGCAATTTTTTTTTTTTGTTCTGAAATCATCAATTTTGAAAATTTTTATGTTATATATTTACTCACATTTCAAATGAAAATGTATAAGATTGTATATTGCATTGTATTTTGTATTTAATCTTTTAGTCTATAGCCATCTATAGTTCTTCTACTAACATATTGTTTCTTTGAGTGAAAATACATAAATTACTTTCAAATAAAAATTTATGAATTGGAATATATTTTGTGTTGAATTTATTTAAATTAAATTACGTATAAACATGTCAAATCATAATGTCATAAGGATTTGAAGTTTTTTTTATATATAAAGATATCAATTCCTAATATCACTAAGGTTAGAAGATATACTAGGATTCTCTTTGAAATTGTTTCTTTCATTTCCTTGATTTGAACGTAGGATTTTGAAATTAACTAACGAAAAAGAAAAATTTTTATCAGATATAATTCTCATTGACATATATATACTCAAAATAAAAATCTATAAAACTTAGCTTAAATTTTTGTTGCTTATTGATGTATTAGGATCAATGTTAAAACATTATTCAAATTATAATATTTAATATATTTGTCATATATATAGGGATTTATGGATAAACAAATATAAACTAAAGCTCGTCCAATACAGATGAATGCAGAGTTATTAGAATATTGTAAGAAAGAAAAAAGTGAATTAGAGGAGAAAGGCTTAATAAGACCTAGTAAGTCTCCTTGGTCATGTTTGGCTTTCTATGTAAATAATTAAGCTGAAATAGAACGTGGAGCCCCTACGTTAGTAATAAACTATAAACCCTTGAATAAAATTTTAGAATGGATTAGGTACCCCATACCGAATAAAAGAGATTTATTAAAAGACTAAGTCGAGCTATAATATTCTCAAAATTTGATATGAAATGAGGATATTGGCAAACTCAAATAAAAGAAAAAGATAACTATAAAACAGCTTTTATGGTACCTTTTGAACACTATGAATGGAATGTCATGCCATTTGGTTTAAAGAATACATCATCTGAATTTCAGAATATAATAAATGACATTTTTAATCCACATACTAAGTTTACAATAGTATACATAGATGAAGTATTAGTATTTTGCCACCCATCTAGTTGCTCAGGTGGCTAGATGTATGCACTTGATCAAGTCAAGTGTTCGAGGGTTGGCAAAGAAGCAGAAGTATTAGTATTTTCAAAATCATTGACTGAACATTATGCTCATTTGAAGAAAATTTTGAATATAGTTAAGCAAAATGGTTTAGTAATATCTGCTAAGAAAATGAAATTGTTTGAAACTAAGACTAAATTTTTGGGATATAATATTTGTGAAGGAACAATAACTTCTATTTGTAGATTGATAAAATTTTTGGATAAATTTCCTAATCAAAATTAAAGATAAAAAGCAACTGCAAAAATTTTTAGGATGCTTAAATTATGTTGCAGACTTTATACCAAATATAAGAATTATTTGTGCTCTTCTCTATAAAAGATTAAGAAAAAATATTTTCGAATGGACAAATGAAATGACAGAAATTATAGTAAAAATAAAAAGTCTTGTTAAAAAATTATCATGTTTAGGAATACCAGATGAGAATGCCTTTTTAATAATAGAAACTGATGGATCAGACATTGGAGATGGAGGAATACTAAAGTAAAGAAATTTTGAAAAAAAATAAAGAAGTAGTGGTAAGATACTACTCAGGAATTTGGAATGATACACAAATGAAGTACTCTCTAGTCAAAAAAGAAACCTTAGCAATAGTATTATGCATAATGACATTTTAAGATGATGTTTTCACTAAAAGATTTTTATTAAGAATAAACTGTAAATCAGCCAAATTCATATTAGAAAAAGATGTTAAGAATTTGGTGTTAAAACAAGTTTTGGCTAGATGGCAAGCTTTAGTGTCAAACTTTGATTTTGACATCGAATATATAAATGGTAAGTCTAATGCTTTGCCTAATTTTCTGTCTAGAGAATTTCTGAAGAACAATGAATAAAAAAAAGGTAACTTGTGAGTTCTTCAAGAATACATCAAATACCTCGTTGTCGAATATTTCTACGTCCACCAAAAAATTCTCTGTTTAGGGAAATATACCTTCACCCAAAAAACTGTCTTCCTCCTGTCCTATTAATTATAGAGATATTTTACAATTGAGACCACCTTCCTCTCCATCCACCATAACAACCCGTCCTAATAAAGAGATTCACCAGAACCAGATTATGTCCACCAATATACTAAATCCATTTGTGCATTAGAGCCTGAATACTAGGATGAACCCGTAGCTGATATCCTCCCAAAAATATTCCCAAAAAATTTTGCATACCTCCCAACTAACCTCAGAAAGAATAGAAAATTCTATAAATATATTCTGGTGGATACCTCCTTGGTTGAGATTGAACATACCAAGTACGTATCAGAATAGGTCATGTACTCCAAATTGAATATCAAAAAAGTTATTGGTTTAGACGAATGGAAGAAAATGGTTTTAGCTGCTACACTAGAAATAGCAACATCAACCTCCCCAGTTGTAGTAGCCCTCAAGAATATTCCAATCATGTACATATATGTAAAATTTTCGAATGACTACTACCCTCCAGCATACAACTACTATGACTACATGAATGCCTGGACAAATGTCTTGATGGTTGGAAGCTACCGACACTCGTGGTTTATCAGAATGATGCTTGAATACCCTAGAATATTTCGTTCCTGGTTTCATTAATGGTGGGACAGATTTGGACACTTAGAATTAATTTTCCCACTTAAAACTCTTGATGGATACAAACTTTTTCTAGATGTAGTTCATTTACCTCCAATAAATTATACCTAGTATTTTACCATGGTATTTGACATTTCGTGGATAATGAAATGGAATTTTGCAATAAAAAATGTTTAGAGTCTGCCATACCCACCTTCTTTAGTCAGAATCATCTAGGTCAAATGGTGGAAAAAGTTACCAATGGATAAAGGCTGCCCCAACTCAGTTACTCAATGGTTAGTTAAGCAACAAGTTGTGGGATCCAGTGATCACTCAATATCTCCATTCCAGAATACCAAGAAAAAAAATATCAAGATAGTTTTTCCTTAGCATCATCAAAAAAAGAATATCGGAAAAGACTCCAAGAAGCCTTATCAAAATTGCCTTAAGATGAAGATGAACCGTGCTCATCATACCTGGCCAATGAGGACATGATTATGGGGATCTGATTGCTGAATCATACCCCACAAGGTACCCCACACGTTAGTGGCACATGACTCACCAAATGGGATAAGAATGAATAAAGCAAAGCATGTGAATGGAATATGACAACGTCAGATGTCATCAAAAGAGAAGGTCGCTAGCTGAAAAGAATAAATAATTCAATGTAAACGTCAGCAATTACATCAATAAATAAGGATACGTAAGCAATGACGAATACGACATAGAATGGTTTGCAAATCAAGCAAGGCAGAGTTACATACACACACCATCTGTAAACCTAAGCACTCTCTAGTCTACGCCCATTTCTCTTGTAACCATCTCTCTTCTTGGAATAAAAACTCTCTCTGAATATCTGAATACAACATCACGTCGAATATCCTAGGCACAACCAATTATGCAACAGTTTTCATGGTTAGTTAAGGTAAATTTATTAATAAGCAAACATTCTGATTTTCCTCAAACCATAGATATGCATAAATACGAACCATGTCCTTTGAATATTGCCAATCCTCAGTGTATGGTATCAGAGCCTCGTTATTAGCTTCTAAATTGAATAAAAGAATAGGTCATTTTAATACTAAAACACTAACACTTCAGTATTATTGGAATGTTGAGTTTCATAAGCATTGCATAGAATCCCAAAAAGAGTCTATCAAAAATGCTATTAAAGCCACAAGGATATGTGAAAAGCGTTTGAATGAAAAAAAGAAAGTGCATAAAAGAATGGTAAGGAGAGCTAGATATATGAATATTGCCTATCTGATAAATTTAGTTAAGTGAAAAAAGGATATTGAGAATCACGAAAGTGATCTTGAGTGTTTAAAAGAATATACTGTTGGACTGTTTATCTAAATAAAATAGGTTTATAAATTAAAATAAAAGATAAATTAGAAATAAAATAAGTATTTGTAGATAAGTGTGTGCTGGTAGCGTTGGTCAGCCAGGGTTTCCGTTGGTCAGCCGGAAAAGTACACAAGTAGTGGAAAAGGTGGTCCCAAAAAGGTAGTCCTCATACCAGTAAACCTCATCTGCAAATATTTTGTTTTACGTCTATTTATCTTGAAGTTTTAGTTCTAAACCTAGCTCATCTAGATCTACAACCATGAAAGATCAAGAAGTAGTAGACTATAATAGACATAGTATGCAAATAGCTAAAATAGAACAAGCTTTATATAATTAGAATATACCAAAGGAAGCTAAAAAGAATATTTATAAAATAAGAACTTTGGATAGTTGGAAACATGAATACATAATTGATACTTGTGAAAAAACTTTGCATGTAGATCGTAATGTGCAAGAAATAAGTCTTTTAGATGAATTTCTAATAGATGAACATAAGGAATCTTATCAATTTATGCATATTGGCCTGGTACAGATCACCTTAAAACCGTTTCATAGACTGGGAATAGACACACCAATATTGATGTGCTTGCATGATGCCCGACTTTTGGATTTTTAACAATCTCTGCATGCTATTTTTTAATCAAATCTGGCAAAAGGACCTGTATATTTTAATTGTTACCCAAATTATTCTCTATCTTTATTTGATGAGAATATAACTAAAAGTTTCACGTTGAATTTACAAGTTCCAGAAAATATGCTCCCAGGATCAAGGAATATTGCATTAATATACATAATATACTATAAGATGTTACTATCAACTTTATCTCCAAAAGCCTTAATAAAATCATCAAAAGGACAAACCTTATTGGTATAAGTGAATTCGGATAGATCATTTGTAGAAACACCTAAAATGATAGAATGGAATCAAATTACTTTTCCAGAAAAGTGGATATTACCTAACATACAGATACCTAGATCTATAACACCGAGAACAAATCATGCATAAATAATACAAGATGATAATGGTAATGTTGAAATAATATTTCCTTCTAGAAGAATAGAACAACTTAGAATATCATCATCTAGAAAGTCAATTAGTGACATACCTTCATTTTATGGATCCACAATAAATATATCTATTAAAACTCCTGTTGAAACAATAAAATCAAATAACTCATTAGCTGGAGTAGATTTTTATAAAAATATACCATATCCTATATATCATAAGATAAATAAAAAAAAATCAACAGAATCAGGACCCTCATCTCCTACACCTAGTGATATGCATAGTCAATTAAATTAAGATGGAATTTATTATAGATAAAAAGAGTTTACAACAAGAATTCTACTCAGACAAAAATTGGGCAAAGAGAATTACAAGATCAATATTATAAAGATTTAACTAAATATCAGAAGAATATCCCATTTTTTGAATGGTATGAAATACATATGTATATAATCTAGATGCTCATATATAAGAAATTAAAACAAGTATGAAAGAATGGGAAACAGTAAATCATTAAAAGATAAAATCTATACATCCTCCCATGGAAGAATACATCTTTAAGCATGCTAACCAACCTGTAGTTGCCTCCCCTTTTAAGGTGTCAGATGTAGATCCTAATTCAACAATGATAACACAAAAAGATATAAGGAACTTACATTATCAAAATAATTATACCAATAGAATGTTAAATACAATGTCTGAACAATTAACTACTCTTGAACAGAATATGCCTGCATTTTTTGCCCGGGAGAAGGAAAAGGAAATTTTAACAAAACCTAAACATTTTGGAATACATATAGACCAACCTTTATTTCATATCCCAGAAATTCCCCCCTCTTATCAACTTAAACAAGATCCCTCTCAAGCAGAAATTTTGGATATTATAACACAGAAATTAGAAGTATTAAATGTTAAAGATAGTAAAATTGATGTAGTTACTAAAGATTTAACAGATTACGAAGGAATAAATATTGAAGAATTAGAAGAACAATTTCAAGAATCAATGAATATTAATAAAATAAAGAATACTACTAAGCATGATTATAGAAGAACAGATACGAAATACTATTAGCCAAGACCTTCTATACTTGATATAATGACAGAAGAAAAATTACAAAATCCTGTAATTAATTTTGGAGGATCAGGAATTTATGAGTGAAATATTGATGGACATAGTGAATATAATATTTTACAAACTATAAAACAAATGACTATCTGCGCATCAGCATATAGACATAGGAATAACGCAGAAAAAACAATAGCATGGAGTTTAATTTCGGGATTTACTGGAGCCTTGAAAGGATGGCGGGATAATTATTTAACACAATCAGAAAAATATTATCTAATAAACTCACAAAAAACGGTCCCAATACTTGTAACAGAAGCTTCTACATCTATTGTAATAATAAAAGAAGAACTCCAAGATACTGCTGTGTCTGTATTAATATTTGTAATAACAAAACACCTTTTAGGAGAACCCAAATAATTATAAGATAAATCCTCTGAAATACTGAATAACTTAAGATGTCCTTCACTTCAAGACTTTAGATGGTATAAAGCTATGTTTTTACAAAAGGTATTTACAAGAACTAACTTTAATCAAACATACTGGAAAGAAAGATTTTTAGTAGGGTTATCGAAATTATTTAACAAAAAAGTTAAACAAAGAATAAGATATTCAAATAATAATAATATACCTTATGAAGTATTATCTTATGGAGATTTAATAACCTATATAAATAATGAAGGATTAAGTTTATATACTGATTTAAAATTAAAGACGAAATTAAAGAATGAGTTAGCCCGTGATAGGAAAAAAGTAGGAGATTTTTGTAAGCAATATGGCTATGAAACTATAATAGCCCCCTCAATAACAAAAAAGAAAAAGAATAAACAAAAATCTAGGAGACCTTACAGGCAATATAGAAAGTATAATAAATATAAAAAACAAGATAAACTAGAATACACTAAGAGAAACCATACAAAAGAAAAAGTAACAAAAATAAATCATTAGACAGGAAAGATATAGTATGCTATAAATATGGAAAACCTAGACACTATAAAAGCCAATGTAAATGAAAGAGAACGTACAAAATTCAGAAATTGATAATGAATTAAAACAAAAAATATTGACTATAATAGAAGAAACCTCGGGCTCAAAATTTTCTGAAGAAGAGATTAACCTTATAGAATCTGACTCTGAATATTTTAGTTTAGATAGTGACGATAGCAAGAATAGTAGACTATTCTATAATTTGGAATGTAGACATATAAATGTTATAACAAATCATACTAATCTTATGCTCGATATAATTGATAAAATTACTGACCCAGATATTAAAAAAGAATATTTATTAAACCTTAAAAATGAATTAACTGAACAACCAAAAGAAGAATGAGAACGGTATTTATTAAGACAAATCTAGAATGAAGGAATTAGTCGACAAAGAACGAATAAAACTCATATACCTATTGATGATTTAAGAGAAGAAGTTAGACAAAATAAGAGAGATATAGAGAGTATAAAAAGAGAAATAAATGAATTAAGATCAATGATAAAAGGAAAAGAATCACAAGAATCAAGTTATTTGAATATAATAAATAGGACTGAATATAAAAAATGGTATATTAAGATTAAATTAGTAATAGGAAATGATTATACCAAAGAATTAATTGGTAGACTCAGGTGTAGATTTAAATTGCATACAAGAAGGAATAATACCAACTCAATACTATGAGAAAACTTCAACAGTATTAAGAGGTGCTAATGATAAAAGATTGAATATTTCTTACAAATTATCAAATGCTCATATATGTAATAAAGGAATATATTTTAAAAATGCATTTATATTAGAAAAGATTTAGCTCAATCGATAATCTTAGAAACTCCCTTTGTAACCCAAATTTATCCTTTTAAAGTAACTCCTCAAGGAATAATAACTACCATATTTGATGAGGAAGTATGTTTTGAATTTTTGAATACACCTGCTACAAAAGAGATAGATATATTGAAGAATAATACTATATACTCTACAAAAGAGATTCTTTTGATACAAAAAAAAAAAAAATATATATATATATATATATAGTTGAATCAAGAAATACAATACAAACAAATAACAGAACAATTACAACTCCTTGAAATGTAACAAAGAATAAAGGATATTACAGAAGAATTTAATAAAGATGTATGCGCAACAATACCCAATGCTTTTTGGCACCGGAAAAGACATAGAGTAGAATTGCCATATACACAGGGATTTACGGATAAACAAATATCAACTAAAGCTCGTCCAATGCAGATGAATGCAGAGTTATTAGAATATTGTAAGAAAGAAATAAGTGAATTACAGGAGAAAGGCTTAATAAGACCTAGTAAGTCTCCATGGTCATGTTCGGCCTTTTATGTAAATAATCAAGCTGAAATAGAATGTGGAGCCCCTAAGTTAGTAATAAATTTTAAACCCTTGAATAAAGTTTTAGAATGGATTAGGTACCCTATACTGAATAAAAGAGATTTAATTAAAAGAGTAAGTGGAGCTCTAATATCCTCAAAATTTGATATGAAATGAGGATACTGGCAAATTTAGACAAAAGAAAAAGATAAGTATAAAACAACTTTTACAGTACTTTTTGAACATTATGAATGAAATGTTATGCTATTTGGATTACAGAATGCACCATCTGAATTTCAAAATATAATGAATGACATTTTTAATCCAGCACTAATCTGTGGTTATGTAGAGGCATCTATTTCTAAACCTATTATTAAGTATTTAGTGATCATACACTATTAATAAAATTCACCCAATGTCAATCTTAGTTATGTGTGATGTGATGATGTTATTAGAATATCAAGCATTCTTTTTTTTTTTGGTCTGAAATCATCAATTTTGAAAATTTTTATGTTATATATTTACTTACATTTCAAATAAAAATGTATAAGATTGTATATTGCATTGTATTTTGTATTTAATCTTTTAGTCTATAGCCACTTATAGTTCTTCTACTAAAATATTGTTTTTTTGAGTGAAAATACATAAATTACTTTCAAATAAAAATTTATGAATTGGAATATATTTTGTGTTGAATTTATTTAAATTAAATTACCTGTAAACATGTCAAATCACAATGTCATAAGAATTTGAAGTTTTGATATATAAAGATATCAATTCCTAATATCACAAAGGTTAGAAGATATACTAGGATTCTCCTTGAAATTGTTTCTTTCATTTCCTTGATTTGAACGTAGGATTTTGAAATTAACTAGCGAACAAGAAAAATTTTTATCAGATATAATTCTCATTGACATATATATACTCAAAATAAAAATCTATGAAACTTAGCTTAAATTTGTGTTGCTTATTGATGTATTAGGATCAATGTTAAAACATTATTCAAATTATAATATTTAATTTATTGTATAAGACAAAATTTTCATTCCGTGTTATAAAAATCATTTTTTGAGAAAAAGAAAGAAAAAAGGAAATGTTTTACAAAAAAAAAAAAGAAAACAAAATGAAATGTGTAATTACACAGTAGGACTTGGCTTTTCGGGTGGCAAAAAAATCCCTTTCAAAAGGGATGGCTGCGAAGGGCTCAGGACAAAAACGCATCACTATGCTTTTACCTCGATCGTACCAAGTCGTCTCTTCATATGCAAGGGCCTTAGGCTGGCCATGTGCCACAGGGTGGCCATGTGCTGCATTATAGCTATATTACTTGTTTAATTTATAAGAAGTTAACTGGGATTATCTTAAACTTTAGATTATACTGTTAATTTACTCCAATAATTAGTTGAGCTGATGTATACTTGGTAACAAATTTTCAACAAAACACTAAATTACTCCACCCAAGACTCTTTCTTTCCTTTTTTACATATAAATTACTTACCAAGTTTGACAAGTTATTTTTTCACATATAAATTACGTATTTACCAGGTTTGACAAGTTAGTTTCTTTTTTTTTTCTTTTTTTTTTCATTATGAGACTATACGTAGCGTTGTGAGCTACATAATGAAGTACTATCCCTATTTTGATAAACCCACATTTCCTTCACAGAATTAAAACTCAATATTTTTAAAATGGGAATTTTAAGTCTTAATTAGAGTGTTCCCTTAAGGTAATTGAGAAGCTAGTTTCACTTATCATTTACTGAATAATTATACAATTATGACCATTACAACTAATGGATTGCAATAGTTTGGTGTGTATGTGTAGAAATAATTATAATATGATTACGCAGAAAAACATGCTGGAGTTTTTGACAAATTCATACCTAATCTATATTGAGAATATCAATGATATCTTTTAAACAAGTAACCAATCAAATCCCTTTCCATTTGGATTACAAAAAAAAAAAATAGTTTAACCATGCATATTACTAATTAATCATCGTGTGATAAGAAACCAATGTTTTGCGTGGCTACTTGCTGGCTTAGGCATCGCATTGAACAAAGCTGTGCTGGATTTTGAAGTAACAGAAAGAAAATGATATGCGCATTGTAAACAATTAAAAAAAAAAAAAAAGGTTGAAAAGTAAACCCACGTGCTGCATGACATTAAGCATCTT
The DNA here is from genome assembly GCA_037832335.1 of Carallia pectinifolia. Taxonomy (NCBI): domain Eukaryota; kingdom Viridiplantae; phylum Streptophyta; class Magnoliopsida; order Malpighiales; family Rhizophoraceae; genus Carallia; species Carallia pectinifolia. The sequence continues at coordinate 21,232,400 of CM075454.1, read as the reverse complement.
CAAATTTGGTTGATAACATCCATGCATTTCCTTCAAACTTGGCTGGCAGACTTGTGCATTTTCAAAATTGGATAGCAAATCCATGTACCTGCTACATTTCCTTCAAACTTGGCTGGCAGACTTGTGCATTTTCAAAATTGGATGGCAAATCCATGCACCTGCTACATTTTCTTCAAGATTGGCTGGCTAAGTTTGGTGGAATAGTAAATTCCCTTAGCCTATAAATAGATTGATCCAGGATCTTGCAATGGCATCGAGTAAAAAAAAAAAAAAAAAAGCAATTCCAGAGAATTGCAAAACATTTAATTTCTTTTGTATTACCACTTTTCTCTCACATTTTTGTACGTTGGGTACATCCTTTTTGAAAATATTCAGTAAATCTGTAAATAGAAAAATTCAGAGAATTTGAGAGAAAAAGAAAATTTTAAAAATCTCTCAAGAAAATTTCTCATTTTCTTACGTGCTTTTACTCTGCAGTATACTCTCCTAACTCCTTTCTAAGAGATATTTCAAAGGTAAGGCCCAAAAAATTTGCTGTTTTCATTTCAAAAGTTATTATTAGATTTATATTCTCCAATCGCCCTAGATCTGAATTTATGAGAATATAAATCTGAAAATATCAAATTACTACAAATCCGACTGGGATTAAGTCTCATACGGCCCTCAGCAAAATCCAGGCAACTCATCCGAGAACAAGTCCCTTCGACCCTCGGTGAAATTAAGCCAAATCAGCTCAGATCTGGTCTCTGCGGTCCTTAACCGTAGTCTAAACGTCCAAATCAGATCCAGTTTCAGTCTATCCAGTTCAAGAACAAGTTGTGAAATTTATTTCTGTTAAAATCAAGCTCGTGTAGCCTTTGACGGAGTCAAAAAAGGAACACTAATCGGAGGATCTACGGAGATTGACCCCACGTAAATTTTCTCATAAATTTTAAATTTTTATTTGTAATTTATTTTTGTATTTTCGAGTTTAATTATTTTAGACTCGAAATTTACGCTTTACAAATTTTTGGCACGCTTGGTGGGACAACTTCACCTCCCATCTCTTGTTCTTTAAAAGAAAAAAAAAGAGGTAAAAGAGGAGCCAAAAGAGCAAAAAAAGACAAAAAAAAAGACAAAAAAAGAGAAAAAGAAAAAAAAAGTAAAAAGTAAAAAGTAAAAAAAAAGTAAAAAAGTAAAAAAAAAAAAAATTTTACAGGTGTTCAGCACATCAAATGGCACCAAAAAGAAGTACAGCTGCCGGTGCCAACAAAAAGGCAACGGCTCCACTGCCTGCATCAACTACCCTTCCTGGGTACGTAGGTCCAGAAATCTGGGGACGGATACAATTTCTTGCCGTCCAAACCCAAAAAAATATCGAAATGGAGAGTCCACAGCTCGCACAACAAGATATCTCCCCTGACTCTCTTGCCGTATGGAGGACTCGATCACCCACCCCAATCGAAGCTGGGGGCAACACGACGAAGCCTGCTCAACAAAATCCAACACATTCTGTAGAGATCCACACAGAGGAAGCAGAAGAATTCTCTTCCCCAGTCTTTCGTGGAGCCTCGTCTGTTGCCGTCATGATGACCAACACAACTAGTACAGAGGAAAGAATTTCAGAATTGGAGAACAAAATTTTGCAGCTGATCAAAGTCGTGGAGGAAAAAGATCAACAGATCGCCGCTCTCAAAGGAAAAGCTCCGATCCAAATTGATCCCGAGATCCGCGAGAAGCAACCATATCCACCCAGTTTCACTCCAGAAGCCACACCAGCCGACGTCTTCACTGCAGAAAAGCGACCAGGTAGTTCCACACAGCTGCCACCCTCAAATTCTGTAGCTTCGCTATCTATTCAACAATTGCAGGAAATGATAGCCAATACGATCCGACTGCAACAAGCTACATCCTTCCAAGGATCACAGATGTACGTCAAACCGTACACCAGACGGATCGAAAGTCTCAACATGCCTTAGGGCTACCAGCCGCCCAAATTTCAACAATTCGACGGACGAGGAGATCCCAAACAGCACATCGCCCACTTCGTTAAAACCTGGAACAACGCAGGGACTTACGGAGATCTCTTGGTGAAGCAGTTTGTTCGTTCACTCAGGGAGACCGCTTTCACCTGGTTCATAAATCTTGAACCAGAATCGATCGACAGTTGGGAACAGCTTCAACGATAGTTCCTCAACAGATTTTTCAGCACTCGAAGGACGGTAAGTATGATGGAGCTTACCAGCACCAAACAAAGGAAAGGAGAGCCTGTTGTCGAATACATCAACAGATGGCGTGCCCTCAGCTTGGACTGCAAAGATCGCCTGACGGAGACTTCTGCCGTAGAGATGTGCATCCAGGGAATGCATTGGGAGCTGTTATACATCCTGCAGGGTGTCAAACCCCGAACTTTCGAAGAATTGGCGACCCGCGCGCATGATATGGAGATAAGCATCCAGACCTCTGGAGGCACGGTTCCCATCCAGTTGGACCAGCAAAGGGGCAGAAGGGAGATTAAGAAACCCAACAGCTCCGGAAAAGGAAAAGAGGTGATGACTGTTGAAGCCGCACCAGTAAAAGTGGGTGCCAAAGCTAAGGTAAATCCTCCGACCCAAATAACTCAGCCAAAGCAACAGGAAAGGCGGAAGGTGACATTACGAGAGCTGGAGCAGAAGCAGTATTCATTCCCCGACTCAGACGTCCCCGACATTCTTGAACAACTCTTGGAGGCAAAGCTGATCGAACTCCCAGAGTGCAAGCTGCCGAATGAAAAGGATCGAGTCAGCGATCCGAGATTCTGCAAATATCACCGGATAGTAAGTCATCCAACCGAGAAGTGTTTCGTCCTGAAGGAGCTAATCATGAAGCTTAAGAGCCAGAATAAAATCATTCTGGACCAGGAAGGCATAGCTTCTGCAAACCAGACCACCATCACTTCAAAACCATCAGAAGAAGTGACACACCGTAAGGAGGAGCCGCTCGACAACAAAAAGTCGACAACGGAGACGGTATATGAAGCTCTCCAAACCCTTCTTGCTAACCCTCAGCTGTTTATAGCTTTGCAATCAACAGAAGTATGGCAAAATCAAGTCAGCAATACTCTCCAGACTTCAGCTGAATCACAGCCATCAAATGATTCTAACTCAGCGGAGCAGCAGGTGGACCAAAATCACGTTGGATGTTACTCCGCTATCTCATTTTCAGATGAGGATCTCCTGCTGGGGTCCAAACCCCACAATCGGCCGCTGTATGTATCAGGCTATGTGAGAGAACAGAAGGTCCGACGTATTCTGATCGACGATGGTTCGGCAGTCAATATTATCCCAAAATCCACCATAAAGGAGCTCGCCATTGGCATTAATGAATTATCAGACAGCCGCTTGATGATTCATGGCTTTAATCAAGGAGGACAGAAAGCAATTGGGATGATTCGCTTGGAGCTAACTATCGTTAATCTCACTTCTACCACTCTGTTTCGTGTGATCGATGCACGTACAACGTATAAAATGTTGCTAGGACGACCATGGATTCATGAAAATCGAGTTGTGCTCTCAATCCTGCATCAGTGCTTCAAGTACTACAATGGTGGCGTTCAAAAGGTCAATGCTGACTTAAAGCCGTTCGATGATGCTGAATCACATTTGGCGGATGCAGTCTTCTACACCGACATAGACAATCTGGAGATCATTCCATCAAAAGCTACTTGGACTGGGGGCATCCACAAAAAGGGAAAAGCTGTTGAAGAACCTGCCAATGCCAAACTCCAGGCTCCAACAAATGAAAAGCTGCCACAGTCTGCTGAAATTCGTTCGAAGGATGTTGCATCTTCAAGCTCCACTCCACTCCTACGCTATGTGCCGAAGTTACGACGCTCAGAAGGTCAACCCCCTTTCTTTTATTGTATTGATTCTAAACAGGAGCAAGGACATAGCCAACTCGAGACAAAAGAGCTGCACAACCTGAATGGGACTTACACTCTGCCGATACCAAAGATTGAGCCGGTTTTGTCCTCAAAACCATTAAAATGCTTCGTCAAACCACACACGGGGGCAGTCGAAGGCGGCTCACTTCCAGAAAGAAGAACACATGAAGGATTTGATCCTAATGCGTACAAGCTTTTGGCAAAGGCAGGCTATGACTTCTCAAACCCGAGCACAATGGGTACGCTGCCATCCACACATGGCACTGCTTCTCAAACATCACAGTCCCGACCTGGCTTAGGCTATCAGGAGAAGTCACCTGTGCGGATCACGCTAAAGAGGCGAAGCCGAGCAGCTGATGCACGTGCCGTCACCACCACCACCAAACAAGACAGGCTTATCCAGTCAAACAAAGAAGGTGAAGTCAGAGGCTCTACATTTCATATCACAATTAGCGAGAAGGCTGAGTCCGACTCATCAGACGGTGAAGTAAAGGAGGCTCCCCTGAAACTTGAAGATGGTGGCCAAGCAACTGTTGATGAACTCAAGGAGGTCAATCTTGGCTCTCTGGAAGATCCTCGACCTACATTTGTAAGTGCTTTACTTACTGCAGAAGAAGAACAAGAATATGTTCAAGTATTAAGTCAATACAGGGACGTGTTCGCTTGGAGTTACAAAGAAATGCCTGGACTTGACCCGAAAATTGCTGTGCATCGTCTAGCAGTAAAGAAGGGTCTTCGTTCTGTCAAGCAGCCACAACGACGATTCCGCCCGAAACTCATTCCATAAATCGAGGAGGAGGTTAACAAGCTGATCAATGCTTGCTTCATCCGAGAGGTCACCTACCCAACGTGGATTGCCAACATAGTCCCGGTAAGAAAGAAGAATGGACAGTTGAGGGTATGTGTTAATTTTCGAGATCTTTACAGGGCCTGTCCGAAAGATGACTTTCCGTTGCCCATAACGGAGATCACAGTCAATGCAACAACGGGTCACGAAGCATTGTCCTTCATGGATGGTTCTTCAGGCTATAACCAAATCAGAATGGCACCAGAAGATGAGGAGTTGACAGCATTCCGCACCCTAAAAGGTATATACTGCTACAAAGTTATGCCGTTTGGATTAAAAAATGCTAGCGCCACTTATCAACGTGCTATGCAAAAAAATTTTGATGACATGCTACACAAGATTGTAGAATGTTATGTTGATGACTTAGTTGTAAAGACTAAGAAGCGCAAAGACTACCTCAAGGATCTCAAGACGGTGTTTGAGAGATTTCGCAGGCATCAGCTTAAAATGAACCCTCTCAAGTGTGCATTCAGTGTCACATCAGGAAAGTTTCTTGGGTTCGTGGTGCGCCATCGTGGAATCAAAGTTGATCAGTCAAAGGTTGAGGCAATTCAAAAGATGCCTGAACCTAAAAACCTGCACGAACTGCGAAGTCTACAAGGAAAGCTGGCCTACATTCGCCGTTTCATCTCCAATTTAGCTGGGAGATGTCAACCTTTCCATCGGTTGATGAAGAAGGATGTCAACTTCGAGTGGGACGAAACTTGCAGCAAAGCCTTTGAGAGCATAAAGAAGTACCTTTCCAATCCACCGGTCCTAGGTGCTCCAATTCAAGGAAAGTCATTGATTCTCTACATTGCAGCGCATGAAAGATCTTTGGGAGCCTTGCTTGCACGGGAAAACGAGCAGGGAAAGGAAGTTGCCCTGTATTACTTGAGCAGAACACTAAACAGTTTGGAGCTGAGTTATTCGCCCATTGAAAAGACATGTCTAGCACTGTTCTTTGCCATTGACAAGCTGAGGCACTACATGCAAGCTCACACGGTACGTCTCATTGCCAGAGCTGATCTTGTCAAATATATCTTATCTAGACCAATCTTGTCAGGATGACTTGCCAAGTGGGCAGTAATCCTACAAAGCTACGACATTGTCTATGTGCCTCAAAAAGCAGTCAAAAGACAAGCTCTAGCAAACTTCCTTGCAGATCACCCTGTTCCGTCAGATTGGGAGTTCACAGATGATCTTCCAGATGAAGAGGTCTTTTACATTGAGACACTACCACCGTGGACGATGTTCTTTGATGGTGCAGCAAGACGTGATGGTGCTGGTGCCGGCATAGTGTTTGTCACTCCTCAACGACAAATACTATGATATGCTATCATTTTCGGTGAGTTATGTTCAAATAATGTTGCTGAATACCAGGCTTTGATCATTGGTCTTCAAATGGCTGTCGATATGAAGATTCCAACTATAGAAGTCCATGGAGATTCCCAGCTCGTCATCAACCAACTTACAGGGTTGTATGAGGTGAAGAAAGAGGACCTTGCACCTTACCATCAACGTGCTCGACAGCTAATGGATGAATTTGAAAGCATCACCTTGGAGCATGTGCCTCGACGAGAAAACACTCAGGCAGACGCGTTGGCTAACTTGGCCACCTCTCTTGCAAAGTCAAAAATTCAGGCTACAGTTGTTGCCGTATGCCAGAAATGGATAGTGCCACAGAAGGATGATGAAGAAACTACAGCAGCCAATGCTGTATCTGTACGTCTCGTAGAGGACGAGGATTGGCGCCAACCAATCATTGACTACCTACATCACGGGAAGCTGCCCGAAGATCGTCGTCATAAGACAGAAATTCAACGACGAGCTCCTCGCTTCATATATCTCAAGGATGCTCTGTATCGAAGATCTTTTGATGGAGTTTTACTTCGTTGCCTAGGCAATGAAGAGGTAAAACAGGCTCTCGCTGAAGCACATTCAGGTGTTTGTGGCGGACATCAGTCGGGGCCTAAGTTGCACTTCCAACTCAGAAGGATGGGATACTACTGGCCAACCATGGTACGTGATTCCATTGAGTTTGCTAAAACTTGTCAAGCTTGTCAATTTCATGCCAATTACATGCATCAACCACCGGAGCCACTGCATCCAACTGTCTCATCCTCGCCCTTTGAAGCTTGGGTTCTTGACTTAGTGGGGCCTTTGCCAAAGTCATCCCTGGGTCACCTGTACATCCTCGCAGCAACCAACTATTTCTCAAAATGGGCTGAAGCCATTCCACTTAGAGAGGTAAAGAAGGAGCATGTTGCCAATTTTATCCGGACTCAGCTAATCTATCGCTATGGAGTCCCTCGATTCATCATCACTGATAATGGCAAGCAGTTCTACAACAGCTTGATCGATAAGCTTTGCGAGAAGTTCAAGTTCAAGCAGTACAAGTCATCCATGTACAATGCCCCAGCAAATGGCTTGGCCGAAGCATTCAACAAGACCTTATGCAACCTATTGCGGAAGGTAGTCTCTAAATCCAAAAGAGATTGGCATGACAGAATTCCGGATGCATTATGGGCGTATCGTACAACTTACCGGACTCCAACACAGGTGACGCCATACTCACTTGTCTACGATGTCGAAGCAATACTACCGTTGGAAACACAGATTCCATCTCTGCGCATGGCGGTTCTGGAAGGACTCACACAGGAGGAGAATGCTCGCATACGTCTGGATGAGTTAGAAGCCCTCGATGAAAGGAGGCTCGAAGCACAACAGCAACTTGAGTGCTACCAAGCCCGACTCACCAACACATTCAACCGCAGGGTCCGCCCTCGATCTTTTCAAGTTGGAGACCTTGTTCTTGCAGTGCGACAGCCCATCAACATGAAGCATCGACCTGGTGACAAGCTTACTTCCAAATGGGATGGCTCATACTTAGTGCAGGAGGCCTACACTCACAACGCTTACATGCTGTCAGACTAAGAAGGCGTCTGAATCGGCCCAATCAATGGTAAATTTTTGAAACAGTATTATGTGTAAATATGTTTAAAAAAAAAATCAAAAAAAAGAAAAATTAAAAAAAAATATAAAAAAAATAATAAAAAAAAAAGTTCGGAAGTCCCGATCTGAAAGTCCAAGCGAAAACCCAAATCCAAAAGTCCAAGTCCAAAACCCAAACACTCGATCCAAATCCAAAAATCCAAGTCTAGAAGCCCAAACACTCAACCCAAATTCAATCCAAAGTCCAAAACCCAAAAATTCCAAGTTCCAGACACAGTCCAGAACCCAAGTTCAAAATCCAATCCAACTCCTGACCCGCATGAGTATAAACTGTGAACGGACCAAAAATATAAAAGTAACGGAGGGTTTGAGTCTGAAACTCAGCATCAGTCTCAACCGATCTTTACCACATACCAAGACCTTTGCTCCTCTGCCACAAAAAAGATGGAACCAGTTGCAGAACCTCAAGACAAGGGAGAAGAAAGGTCACCCCGCACAAGGTGGCAACCGATGATGGCACAATTGCAAATTTTGGAGGAAGTCTTCCACAACAATGGAGGTATTATTCCTAATATCTCTCAAATTTACCAACTTGTCTCACGATTGCGCCTGCTCGGGGCAATCGAAGGAAAAAATGTGTTTTATTGGTTCCAGAATCGGAGAAGCAGGAAGAAGTCAGCACTGAGAACTGCTTTTTCCGATAGTAAATTCCACTGGTACAGCTTCGCCCTCAAATGAAGCAGGTCCGAGTTCTTCCACTGCAATGGTCTCTCCACGGTATGTTCATCAAAGCCGTAGCCCATGGGAGCATGCATGCTGGTCCTGGTGGTCTTACGGAGTCAGCCAAGGGTTCATCCCTCCTAGATACTTAAGTCTAGGAGGAATTTTTCTAGCAAAAAAGAGTTATTCCGGCGAAACTTTGCCTCTCTTTCCAGAATATTCCAGCAGCATCAAACAGCTGGAAAGCGACGTCGACGTCGACGTCGACGTCAACATCATCGGCCCACCAGACGAGGTCGAGCTTGACTTGGAGTTGCACCTCAGGCCCCGCTAGGACGGCCGACAAGATAAGGTGCAACGACTTTGGCAGCACACGGTAACGACTTCTGCAGCACACGACAACGACTTCTGCAACACACGGTAACGACTTTCGTGACACGCGTCAGAGAAATTTACCTCCACCATCCTTAACTTTGTCCTTATTAGAAAAAACATACCGTATTATCAAAAATTATAGAAAACATACCAAATTATGAATGCGGTTACAAAAAACATACTCCATTAAAGAGCCGTTTGTAGACATCCATTTTAATAACAAAAATGCCATTATAATTGCCACAAAGGGTCCAAAATACCCTAAATACATAATTGACTAAATATAGTCGTTGGGTCAACAAAAATAGAGAACAATAGGCTGCTACAAAACAACAAAATATGTCTATTATCTGCAAAAGCAAAAAATAACCGTTGGATTCTCCAGCCAAAGCACCGTTGGACCTACATCTATAAAAACCAGCACCAGCATCCTTCTCAACCTCCTTCAGAAAACCCAAATAGTCATCTCTCTTTTTTACAGCAAAACAGCAACACAATTTCATCGTTCACAACCTCCTTCAACACGCCAAAAACTTCAATTACAGCCAGGTAGCTCCCCTTTTTACAGCAAAAATAGCAAAATCTTTATTTGAAGCCAACAAAATGTCCATGTCCAGCGCAAACTCCATGAATTTTGAAGGGCCAAAGTTCAGAAATATTTCATGCAAAACATGCAAGAAAAGAGCAGCAGTGAAAGTAAGTGAGTCAGAAAAGAATAAAAATAAACTATATTATTGTTGTGAAGATAGGAACTGCAGTGCAAGCTTCCTAGGTTGGTGTGTACAAATTTACAAGCAAAGTGAAGAGCATGCAGAAGCTAATGAAACTCAGTATCCAACAACAAGAATAGAAACTGAAGTGGACACAACATCTATGATGGGTGAAGTGCAATTAGTGAGAGTAGAGCTTAGGAAGTTAAATAACAAAATACATAACTTAGGAATGCAAACTACTTATGTTAAGATGATTGGGCTGATTTTGATATGTTGTACACTCATACTTTATGTGTTAATCATTGTTTCAATTGTTATTTATTTAAATGAAATTGCATATCAAGGATACATATTTTAACATACCATAAAATTCATTGGGCTTGTTGTGATGCTGATGGCTGTGAATGAGATATACTAGCTTCTTGTGAGGCTCCTTGAGATGGCAAGTTATGATCCTAAAATAAAGCATAAACATAATTGAGGATTTACTAATAATTGAACAAAATAAACAGCAACACAAAATACATAAATAAGATGTACCTTTTTTGACTTCTTACCATCACCTTTACTAGTTTGTTTTCTCTTTTTACCTTGTCGGGTATTAAGAGTGGTACTGCCCCCAGGTACAGGCTGCATACCACCATTTTGTAAATTAAACTAAGTGCATATTACATTAGAATATATATATATATATAATATTAATTACTTACCTCTTTACATGTTCTCGCATTGTGTCCATATTTCTTACATCTCCCACATGTTACTGTGCAAGACCTCATCTGGGGTTGTTTTTCCTCACCCTTTTCCCTTGTCCTCAACCTTTTTGGCCTGCCAGGTTTCCTCTTCAAGGGAGGAGGTTGTATCCGTTTAGCTCCCTCAATAAGATCCAAGTTTGTTTCAAAAAGAGGGTGGATCATATTCTTGTGGGCAGCAAGATAGTTCTTCACAGTGAAATAATCATCACATAGATCCTCCAAGTTCATCCTCATATAGTTTGCACAAGCTGCAACATGCTTGCATGGAATCCCACTCACTATCCATGCTCTACAACTACAATTCTTTGTTTTCAAATTTACTGAAAACTTATCAGATTCTTCAATGACCTGAAATTCTTCATTACTTGCTGGCACCAACTTCAAAAACCTAGTAGCTGTGGATACCTTTTCTAACATTTCCTTTACTTTTGGTGTGACCCTACCCTGCCAAGATGCAGCCTTGCCATATCGCCTATGCAGTCTAGCCATCAATTTCATTCGAATATTTTCTAAGAGTGTGAGGATGGATTTATTTCTAAATTTTCCAATCCAATGGTTAAAGGATTCTGTCATGTTATTGGTAACATGGTTACACTTCACTCTCTCATCATATGTCCATCTACACCACTCTTCTGATTTTGTGTGCCTAAGCCACTTAACAAGATCATCATTTCCAACAACCATAGCAATTTCATGCATAGCCTTCTGGTGGTCACTATGACAGTATGACTTACATGCAGTCCAAAATAGCTTTCTTAACTCTAAACCAGGCCATTTACATCTAAAATTTGCATACAAATGCCTAGCACATTTTCTATGAACTGCCCAACCAAAGTGTTTATCTACAGCATTTATAATTCCCTACACCAAGCATAAAAAACATATTAGATTATATGACGTTAAACATATTACAAAGAAAGTACATCAATTAGAAAAACTTACTGACCTTTTGTCTATCTGACATGAAAGTTAGTGGCTTTCTTTCTATGTCATCTCTAATTGCATTATGTAGAAGGTCCAAGAACCAATTCCAACTGTCAATGCTCTCTTTTTCCACCACGGCAAATGCAATTGGGTAGATCCCCATATTGCCATCTACAGAGACTGCTGAAAGAAGACAACCACCATATGGACCTTTTAAAAAGCATCCATCTAACCCTATAAATGGCCTACAACCATCAACAAATCCATCCCTAGATGCCTTGTAACATATAAATATTCTTTCAAATATGGGCGAGGAAGTATCATTCACATTTCTCTCCACATATTTGAATTTAGCTATGATCCCAGGATTTGTTGCTATTAGGTGGTCAACATATTGGGGCAACTTGAGGAAAGAATCATGATGTGATCCATCAATCCATTCTATAGCTATTTGCTTACCCCTCCACACCTTATGTGGGTGTGGCTCAACTCCATAGGGTTCTTTCAAACACTTGAACATTAGCTCATTGCTCATGTCTGGATCTGCACGAAGGAAAGGCAACAGAACCCTTGCTATCCATTTTGCAGTGGCTGTCCTAACTTTCTCCAGCCTAACACAAGTGTGCTTATTGATTAATTTCTTGATCATAAATGTATTCCCAGGACCAGCTACCTTAGAAGCCCATATATAAAAAGGGCACCCATCTGCAGCACATTTAGCCCCCACTGCTTCCTTCTGATTTTTTTTATAAATGAAGTTAATGTCTTCCCAAACTGCATATTCTTTCAATACTTCTCTAAAATGATACACATCTTTAAAAATGTGCATCACCTCCAAAACTACTCTACCTCCTTCCTGTGGCCTAAATGTTTTGCCTTTTATCCCAAAAGTTGGATCAACTTTTTTTAAATTAATTTTTTTCTCTTCCCCATCCTCTTCCACCGAAATTTCTTCATCTGAACCAGTGTTATCTGATTCATTACTATCCAGGTCCCAATCGTCACTGTCACTACCATCAAAACCACCTCCAAGTTTAATACCATCAACAATCCTTTCTGCTTTTGCATCTAGCATTTTATCCTCATCAACAGCTTCTTTTAGCCACTCATCATCATCGGATTCAGTATACACAAACTCTTCATCTAAAACTCTAAAATCCGAATCGTCACTATCATTATCATCAGATCTCTCATCAGTCTCTTCTAAAGTTGGATGCTTTTGTCCTCCACTCCTACCGATGCAGGACCCCTCCTCAGTTTTCTTCCCATTTTTCTTTATTTCTTCACTTTGTTTTCTCACCTTCCCAGGCTGTGTCCCACCTTGGTTCTTACTTGCAGGGCTCTTAGCCTGCTTAGAAGGACTATCTGAAGTCACTTTGCTGGGTTGTGAAGCACTAATAGTTTGCCCACTATAAGCCAGCTTTTTCTTAGACTTTGGTGTTTTAGCCACAGACTTTTTGGCTAGTTGTTTAACCTTTTTTCTAGAACTAGGTGTGTATTGTCCACTAAGATTCTGCATTTCACTAGGATTGGGACTAACACCCTTGCGCCCATGCACATCATCTTTTTCCTTATTCTGTTGCTCATTCTTGTCACTCACAGGATGCAAGATTTGCAATGGAACATCAACTCCAAATGTTTTCCCATAATCTTTACCACTTGGACCCTCATCTATAACTTCAAGCCTCCACAAGACATAATTTCTAGCAATCTTGGACAACTCAAACTGCTGCAAAAGAACTTCATCAACTTTGGTTTCAGATCTAATAGGTGCATCAGGTAGCTTGAACTATAGAGGCTTGGAGTGTGAATCTGCTTTGAGGTACAAATGTAGTTTGTCACTCTTCTTACTGTCAACTACCTTCAGCAAATCAGCATCATTTTTAATTTGTATGCTCCTATTAGTTGCAAGAGAGAATCCCTTTTTGTCCACATCGAAAAGTAACTTGCAGATCTTTAAAATCTCAATAAAACTGGCATAGTCTTTGTCTGGTATTTCTAAGACTTCCTGTTTGTCTCCATAATGGACGACAAAAGTAAACATGGTGGTCCCTGTCAAACAAAGAATTCAGAAATAAACAAACTTACTGGACAAACTCTTAAAACAAAAATTAAAGTGGTCCCAAACTCCAGAACTAACATAACGTTCTTTCCCTTCTCTACAGCTAGCCCAACAATTACTTATGTTTAAAAATTGCTCTTTTTGTAATCCCACACTTTAGAATATTAATTAAAACACCTACAGCAAATAAATTTGAACTTTTCGAGAATAAGAAAAGGGAATTCTCGAATCATTTGGGTCAGCAAATTGAGAAGCATCAAATTACACTTTGTTTGTCTGGTAGCCTATGACAAATGTCCACCAAAATTCACCCCTTCTCAATCATCCAATTTCCAAATTGTCTAGACAATGTCTAAAAAAAATTAGCGAAAATGAATATGCAAGGTTCAAATTTATCCAAATCGTGTAAGACAAATACCCATCGAAAATCAAATGTCCAAAAAAAATTGATTAAACAAAATGGGTGTGCAAGGTCACAAAAAAATTTAAAATGATATTTATTTTACTTTTTTTGCAGTAGAAAAAAATCTTTAATTAAACTAATAATAAGAAAGAAAAACACTTACCTTTTCAAATGGAGAAACTGAACAACCCAAATCCCCACAAGTGATGGTCCCCAACGGCTTCTTTTGTCGGGAAACAAACAAGAATCTTTTGGGTGACGGTCAGCTACAACAGATAGAAGGCGAAATAAATAGACAGATTTTAGTATTTTGAATGCTGGGTTACTCGATAATTAAAGACTTTGATAGATTTTAGTCAATAATTTTGGTGATGATTGTGAATGATTTTGGGTTCAAAAGTTTGAGAGAATCGGCTGTTTGAGAGAAAAGAAGAAATTAGGGTTGGGTTTGCCTGATGGCCCCATCATTTTCTTTATATACGAGGGCTTTGTTGTTTTTTCACATGTTCCGTCTTGTTTGACTAACTGTCGTTAGTCTCAATATGTTTTTTATAATTTCTGATAACACGGTATGTTTTTTGTAATAAGGCCAAAGTTGAGGATGCTATGGGTAAATTACCCCACGCGTCAGCCGCTGCCTCTTTTGCCTCTTATGAAGGAAAGGGACGTGGATGTCCCTACTCGATTCTGCGTACCTTCTTTTTGATTTTTCAAAAAAAAAAAATCTTTATCGTATGTATATATATATCTTGCATATATATCTTGCATTCCAGAGTTGTAATACTCACCTCTCAGCTCTTCTTTCTCAAAAGAAAATGGCTAGTCTCTGCACTTGTCTCAGGAAGTTCTTCGATCAAGAAGTTGGAGGCGCACGAGCTAAGAAAAGAAGGAGTAGTATTCCTCAAGGGATCCCTAAAAGCCCTCGAAACTCAGTCTCCAACGCCATCGGTGTCATGGAGTTCCAACTACTCTCCTTAGTTCACATCTACCACAAAGGGATGAGAAGCTGCAATCATCCTAATCTTCCTTTGGATGCGGTGACGTACAGGGAAGTTCCAACTACTCTCCTTACGTCGAAGCAGACTTGGGAATCATCACTACAGTCAGTCTCTCTGTGTGCCGGTCTTGAAGTTCCGAGGTGCTGGGCCTTCCTCTTGGGGAGGTTCAAGTTCTTTGCCTACCGGATCATCCTCACCAAAGCTTTGGAACTTCAAAGAACCTTTGTCAGCCTTTGCTAACTATGGAAGCTCGAATGCACCTGGAGCTAGAATGTCAATTTTTATATTGGCTGGGCTGCTAACTTTCTCAAGATCGTATCGGATTCCTATTGCGATCCAACAACAGCAGGCATGGTCAGAGATAGAAGATTTCAACATTCAATGTTCATCAGGACATCTCAAAATTTCAAACTGGACTTCAAGACTCGGTGCGGATCACATATGCAAAGTTCTTCCTTACAGATCCTTGAAGTGGGGGCATTTGTAAACAATTAAAAAAAAAAAAAAAGGGTTGAAAAGTAAACCCACGTGCTGCATGACATTAAGCATCTTCAAATTTGGTTAATAACATCCATGCATTTCCTTCAAACTTGGCTGGCAGACTTGTGCATTTTAAAAATTGGATGGCAAATCCATGCACCTGCTACATTTCCTTCAAACTTGGCTGGCAGACTTGTGCATTTTCAAAATTGGATGGCAAATCCATGCACCTGCTACATTGTCTTCAAGATTGGCTGGCTAAGTTAGGTGGAATAGTAAATTCCCTTAGCCTATAAATAGATTGATCCAGGATCTTGCAATGACATCGAGTAAAAAAAAAACAAGAAGAAGCAATTCCAGAGAATTGCAAAACATTTAATTTCTTTTGTATTACCACTTTTCTCTCATATTTTTGTACGTTGGGTACATCCTTTCTGAAAATATTCAGCAAATCTGTAAACAGAAAAATTCAGAGAATTTAAGAGTAAAAGAAAATTTTAAAAATCTCTCAAGAAAATTTCTCCTTTTCTTACGTGCTTTTACTCTGCAGTATACTTTCCTAACTCCTTTCTGAGAGATCTTTCAGGGGTAAGGTCCAAAAAATTTGTTGTTTCCATTTTCAAAGTTATTATTAGATTTATATTCTCCGATCGGCCTAGATCTGAATTTATGAGAATATAAATCTGAAAATATCAAATTACTACAAATCCGGCTGGGATTAAGCCTCATACGGCCCTCAGTAAAATCCAGGCAACTCATCCGAGAACAAGTCCCTTCGACCCTCGGTGAAATTAAGCCAAATCAGCTCAGATCTGGTCTCTGCGGTCCTTAACCGTAGTCTAAACGTCCAAATCAGATCCAGTTTCAGTTTATCCAGTTCAAGAAAAAGTTGTGGAATTTATTTCTGTCAAAATCAAACTCGTGCAGCCCTTGACGGAGTCAAAAAAGGAATACTAATCGGAGGATCTACAGAGATCGACCCCACGTAAATTTTCTCATAAATTTTAAATTTTTATTTGTAATTTATTTTTGTATTTTCGAGTTTAATTGTTTTAATTTCGAAATTTACGCTTTACACGCATGATTAAAAGAAGAGTACTTGCTAATTTTTCACTTAAAATACATGAGTATAGCAAACTCCCTTCTAAAAATTAAGGTTACCGGATGTATAGGTAAATAAAGTTCAAGAGAAAAAAAAAGAAAAAAAAAAGAAACTTGTCAACAAGAGTACGAGATAATCAACTTTTTAGGCTTAAACGTTTGTGATTTTTTCTATTTGAGGCGTAACCTTTTAAGTTTTCTATTTAAGCCTAAACCTTTATTTTTTTTTTCTATTCAAGTCCTTTTACAATGAAACCGTTAATTTTTTCGTTAACTTTAATCCTATTTTCGTTAGATCTAACAGAAAATTTAATGGTAAATCATAGAAAAGGACTTGAATAGAAAAAAATATAAAGGTTTAGACTTTAAATAAAAAAATTAAAAGATTTAGATTTTAAATAGAAAAAATTATAAAGATTTAGATTTAAAAAGTTAGTTATGTCGCAAGAGTACTAGTACGGAGAAAATTATTTAGTGCAGCGTTCGCAAACCTTGTTTTTCTTTCTTTCCCAATTTAAATTGACCCCTCAAACCCTATCAAAAGCGATTATCAAAATCCCAGTGATTTCCCGGGCTTTCTATTGTTTTGGCTCTCAGACATTAGCAAATCACAATTCCAACAATGATTCTCAAAAACCCAGCAGAGGCGATTGAAGATATCGTTGGTAGAAATCCCTAGTCGTTGAAACTCCTAACAAATTCCATATAAAGTTAAGATTCATATAATTTTTTTCTTAATTTTAATATGCTTATGCTTATTTTTTCTTTGGAACTTAAGATATCTATTAGTACTTTGGTTTAAGAATCCTTGTTTTCTTGTAATTCTATATATTAGGTTCATATTTCCTTGGGTTTCTCTTGGCATCCAAACATAAGCATTGATTTTTGTTGTATTTTTTTTTAATTCCCCAGCTCAATTTGGGGTTTTTTTTTTTTTTTTTTTTGCTTATGATTGTAAGCTTTGAAGTCCCCAGACATCGCAACCCACAAAATTTGTCGAGGCAAGGAAAATAAGGTTACTAATATATTAGTTTTTAATTTATTTTGTTTATTATTGATGTTTCTGCATTATATATGATTGTTTATTATTGATGTTTTTGTTGTTGATGATTTTGTGACATGGTGAACATGCTTCGTCTCCTGACACGGTGATTTTCACAGACTTTGTGAACTGATTTTGTTGTTGATGATTTCTCTAATGGGATACAAGCCCTCCAAGATCAAAAAAGGGCTCTAATACCATAGTTTTGACTGAAAGGTGTTTGTTGAAATGTTTCTTTGATTTTTTGTTTTATTGTTGTGATTTTCACAGATTTTGTGAACTGATTTTTTTGTTGATGATTTGCCTAATGGGATACAAGCCCTCCAAGATAAAAAAAGGGCTCTAATACCATAGTTTTGACTGAAAGGTGTTTGTTGAAATGTTTCTTTGATTTTTTGTTTTATTGTTGTGATTTTCACAGATTTTGTGAACTGATTTTGTTGTTGATGATTTCCCTAATGGGATACAAGCCCTCCAAGATAAAAAAAGGGCTCTAATACCATAGTTTTGACTGAAAGGTGTTTGTTGAAATGTTTCTTTGATTTTTTGTTTTATTGTTGTGATTTTCACAGATTTTGTGAACTGATTTTGTTGTTGATGATTTCCCTAATGGGATACAAGCCCTCCAAGATCAAAAAAGGGCTCTAATACCATAATTTTGACTGAAACATATGCTTTAAATTTGCAGCAATTCTCTTCTATTAAGCTTTATTGTTTTTCAAACATATATATAAAGCTTACAACTAAAAAACTTGGTGCTTTAGTGAAGATCACATCAGCAAAATTATCATTATTTTTGTTTCCAATACATAAAGAAAGCTGCTACAATTTCTTCGGATTGTGATTAGCTGTTGAAGTGGTTGCTGCCACCTATCAAGCTTCAATTTACTCAAATAGTTGTTGTGCCTTTTTTGCTTTAACTTGCTTATGTGCCTCAAATTGCAACTTGTTCCTATTGGTTCATTGATGAAATAGGGCCTGAGATGATTGGACAGATTCTTTCCACCTTTGTTGATTTTGTGCTACTTCTTAAAGGCTGCTGGAAGCTACTTGGTGCATTTGCTGCTACTGTTTGATATTTGGGCTAATTTCCTGATGCTGCTACTGCCGAGATCCACCTGCTACCTTGCCTTGGTAAACTCTCAGCTGCTACGAATCAAGCTCAACTCCACTCACCCTGTTCCCCAGCATCCAGGAACTCCTGAAGGTGGAGTAGTTGGTTGCGTAGTTGTGGTGGGAAGAATAGCTATTATAACTCTATGCAGGAGTCCTCGTTTTGGATGGGCATAGAAGGAGCCGACTGGTATTTGGACTGCGTAGAGGCCTTGTCCTTTGCTGTGGTGAAAGTTCATGCCAAAGCAGAGCTTACTTTTGTTGTCTTAGGAAGTAAAATTGGGAAAAGAAATCATTGCTAGGCCAAACAGGCATTTTGTTGAAACATCTCTCTTTTACTTTGGGGCATATCTTTTTTTTTTTTTTTGAACAGAATGCCTCTTTCTTGTACTTTAGGGCATATCTATATGGGCTAATGGCATCAAAAAGTTTGATAGGTCAATTTGTAGGAAATTTATGCCAAAATGTGATGGTTACTCGATTTTAATGTAAGACAGTTTGAAGGACATGAAATTCGTTAACTTGCTCAATGATGTATGGTTGACTTATTTGACAATATTTGTAAGAATAACAAGTTCTCACCTTTAGTTGCTATAAGTTTCCTCATTAAAATGGAATGCCACTACCCTTGAATGATCTTTTGAAATTGAAAATTGAAATTGACCTGAACCATCTAGCAAGTTCCGATTACAAGAGAACGGCTAGATTATGGTTTAAGTTTTTTAGAAATTTCGATTGGCATTTCAGGCAAAAAAATTATTAAAACAAAAATAGTAATTTGACAGTTTAATTCTCAAATGAAGTAATCATCCAAGGAACCATACGTGTTTGAGTCTAAGAACTACACCTACGATAAGGAAAAAAAAAGGGGTAAGTTAGAATTATTGGGATGCTTGGCTAGATTTCGAAAGTTTGGGTTAAAAAATAATCGCTGTTTCATTTTGATCTTTACTAATTGATTTGGGTAGCTTATGCCCTTCAATTTGTTTTATTATTATAATCATAATCCAACATTCAATAAGGAAAAGTCAAGAGTTCAGTTTGCTGTATGGATTTCTTTCGAGATTTAGGGTATTTAAAAGACAAAAAAAAAGCTTTATAATTGTGAAAATAATTGCAAGAAAGAAAAAGAGGTTGATAAATCAAGATCTTTTTGTTTTCCGTATGTACGAAAAAAAAACAAAATTCAAAAGGCTAAATAAAAATACATTGATTCGAGTATCTGAAAAATCTTTCCCAACATTCTTAAAAATTAGGGTATTTCACTTAAATTACAAAAATTAAGCAATAGATTATTTGAAAGTTAGAGCTACGTAAAATAAACTGAATTTAAATGAAAATGGACTAATTTGAGTAACTGCAAAAAGAACGATGCAAATATTACATAAATTTAGACTATTTTACAAGTAAATTGCAAAAATTAAACAATACATTACACAGAAGTTTAAGCTATGTATAATATATCAGATTTAAATAAAAATGAGTTAATTTTAGTAACTGCAAAAATCATTAAAAAATTTATAGAAATTTAGAGCATTTCAGGCAATTTCCAAAATATAAGCAAAATGTTAATCGAAAGTCAAATCTATGTGAAATTGGCTAGATTTCAGTAAGAAAAGGGTAATTTGAATCACTGCAAAAATCAATCTAAACAACATTCAAATTTAGAGTATTTCACACGTAATTTACAAAAATTAAGTAATACTTTAACCGAATATTAGAGTTACGTGAAATTGGCTGAATTTGAATAAAAATGGTTTGATTTTAGTAATTGCAAAAATTGATCTGAATGTTATAGAAATTTAGAGTATTTAACGTAATTTGTAAAAAAAAAGGTAAATGTTATCCAAAAGTTAGAGCCACGTGAAATTGACCGGACTTGAATAAAAAAATAGTGATTTGAGTAATTGCGAAAATCGATGTGAACGTTACTCAAATTTAGATTATTTCACACATAATTTGCAAAACTTAAGCAATACGTTAATAAAAACTTAGAGTTACATGAAATTGGCCGAAATTGAATAAAAAAGGGTTAATTTTAGTAACTGCAAAAATCATTACAAAGTTTATAGAAATTTAAAACATTTAACATGATTTGCAAAATATAAGTAACACTAATCAAAAGTCAGACCTACGTGAAATTGGTCGGATTTGAATAAGAAAAGGGCAATTTGAGTAATTGAAAAAATTGATTTAAGTGTTATTCGGATTTAGAGTATTTCACATGTAATTTATAAAAATTAAGCAATACGTTAATAAAAAATTAGAGTTATGTGAAATTGGCCCGACTTGGATAAAAATGGTTTGATTTTAGTAAATGTAAAAATTGATTTGAATGTTATAGAAATTTATAGTATTTAACGTAATTTGCAAAAAACAAGTAAAACGTTAATTAAAAGTTAGAGTTACGTGAAATTAGCTAAATTTAAATAAAAAAATGGGTGATTTGAGTAACTGTAAACATCGATCTCTACATTATTCAATTTTAGAGTGTTTTACATGTAATTTACGAAAATTAAGCAATACGTTAACCGAAAATTAAAGTTATGTGAAGTTGATCACACTTGAATAAAAATAGGCTAATTTTAGTAACTGCAAAAATATATCTGAACTTTATAGAACTTTAAAGTAATTTACGTAATTTGCAAAAAAATAAGCAAAATGTTAATCGAAAATTATAGTTACCCGAAATTGGTCAAATTTGAAAAAAAATGGTCAATTTGAGTAACAGCGAAAATCAACTTAAGTTATTCAAATTTAAAGTATTTCATGAAATTTAAAAAAATTAAACAATATATTACACGAAACTTAAAGTTACATGAAATAGACAACATTTGAATAAAGAAAGGGCTATTTTGAGTAAATGCTACAACCAATTTGAACGTTTTTCAAATATATAGTATGTTATTTTCTAGAAAAACTATTCAATATGAAGTTTAATTTTTTTTTTTTTTAACAAAGAGCTTGAATAATTGATTTTTGCCATTAATTTTTTAAAACTAATTTTAACAGATAAAGCAATCTTCTTTGGATTGCAAAAAAGAAACAAAAAAAGAAAAGACACGCGAGTAAAATGTACGTAATTTATCAAGATCAAATTTTTCAACGTATAATTATTTCAAAATATTACTTTGTTGAACTTGATAATATAATGAATACATCTATATTTTCGAAAGCGAAAAAGGTTAACGAAATAGCAAATTTTAAATTTTTTTGGAAAATTGACAGTGACTTTTGATAACAATAACGTAATTTGGTGGCATACTTTAAATTATACTCTTAGTCCTAATAATAAAAATACATACTTCGAGACTAATCAATGTAAAAAGATAGCCATTTTTAATTTTTATTCACTTTCATTATTTTATATCTAATCCGTTATATGAATGACTCAACACTTTTCTCATATAAACCAGTTGACTGTTGGCATAGATACTTTTATGATTCTAAAAATCATCTAGTGTGGATGTAGCATTTGTTAAATTTTAT
The DNA here is from genome assembly GCA_037832335.1 of Carallia pectinifolia. NCBI lineage: Eukaryota > Viridiplantae > Streptophyta > Magnoliopsida > Malpighiales > Rhizophoraceae > Carallia > Carallia pectinifolia. Next base: position 21,210,543 of record CM075454.1, on the reverse strand, counting down.
TTTTATTACTTGAAATAGAATAGTTCCTTTTTTTTTTCGAAAATTTTGATTTTACAATTACCATTGTATGTCTTTAAAAATGAAGGATCAATAATTAGGATCATGTTTATGGATATAACTTTAGTGAAAAAAAAAAAAACAACAAAAACTCAAATAAAACCAATTTGTGAAGGCTTGCAATGGGGGCAATTTAGTAAATTTATAAATAGGGGATGGTGGGCAATCTAAAGTTGGATTCCATCCAAAATGAAATAACAAAAAAAAAAAAAAAGAATTTGCAACCTACGGCTCCCCTTTATTTTTTTTTTTTTTGACTTTTTTAAAGTAATAACTTGTAACCTGTACTTCCTATTATTTTTTTATGTGAATTAATCTGACTCCCTTAAAATAAGAGTAAAATTAGAAAAACCCTAAAAGAAGAATTTCTTCAATAATTTTAGGGTGTCCATTCACACATTTAAGTATGCCTTCCAGGTGCATAATTTCTGGCTATTACTCTTCAAATGTAGAGGAACATTTATATCACTACAGGGTAATGGTAGTATGCACAATTAGGATTAGGCAGGTTTAAATTTTTCCTCTCCTCTCTTTTGATTATTGGGAATATGCCTCATTAAGTGCTAATTGGGTACAATTGTCACTGAAGTATTAAGGGTCTGTTTGGCTTGCCTGTTTAATATTGCTATTACTAGCTACTGTTGTTGATTGCTGCTACTGATTGTTGATTGCTACTACTGATTACTGATTGCTGATTGCTATTGCCTGTTACTGATTACTTAATAAACTAATGAAATGTTTGGTTAACTTTGTACTTGTTATTGTTGTTAAATAAATAAATGACTGATTTGGACATTTAATTTATATTAATATATTATATTAACAAAATTATCTTTATATTTTATAGTTTTTATTTTTAGAATAAATATTTTATATATAATATTAAGAATTTTCTCACTTAATTTTTATTTTTTTTTTAAAATATTATTTTTTATTATATAATAAAAAAATATAATTTTGAAATATTTTTTAAATATCAATATTAATGAAAATTTGAAGTAAAAAAATATTTACAAATTATTAAAAAATAAAAGTGTTACGTTTATATAAATATTGATGAAGTTTAATAACTACTAACAAATCATATTCAAGCGGTAAGTAAAAAAATTATGAATTTATATAGATATTATTTAAGGGTATTTTAGTTTATATAAATTATTATTAATATTAAAAACTGAACAATTACTCAAAATCAGCAAAAAGTAACCTTGAGTTACTTTTCAATTAGTTAATTTTATAATGTCACATAAGGAAATAAGTAGAATTAAACAGCAGTTCAAAAAAGTTAACCAAACACTGATCTTCTTACTTTTTGAAAATGAAATACAAATGTACGCTCATAAAAGTCAACCCAAACACCTCCTAATTAATTTCTCTTAAGGACCTAGTTAGCTACACCGACAGTGGAACAACGAACCACGCCATAAGGATCAAAATTTTTTTTTTATTTTTATTCAAAATTAAAGCATATATTTAACTGGTGTTGTCTTAGAACTTAAAAGCTAAATCACAAATTCTATACCAAAACCATTAAACCCATAAAGAAAATTTATTTCTTTTAAAAAAAATTTGCAAAACTGTTTTACAAAAGAAGAAAATAATTTTAGTAAGAGAAAATATTAATGGATTGAGGGGATCGACTTAGTGTGGGCCAAGTTAAGTATTGTGTATTTTATTCATAATTTTGTTGTATATTAACTTTAACTATAAGTGTCATAGGTTTATATATATATATTTTTCTCAAAAATTTATTATATATAAAATTGTTAAGGTTGATGTATAATTAATTTATAAAAAAAATTTATAAGCAATATCTCAATCAATCATTCAGTCCATCTGTCTCACGATCCATTTACCTTTATCCGTTCGGTATAGGCTCGATGGCACAATCTTGGGCACCCAACTTCGTCCTTAATTCTCATAATTTTCCCATTGTAAATGGCAAGTGGGATTTCTCTTTCAAAGTTCTGGATGCTGCCTGCCTTGCCTACATGTTTTTTTTTTTTTGAACGAAAAAAAAAGTTTGTGGGTATGTCAGTCATTGTATCTATGGGTCTAAGCCGGAGTAACTCTCATATTTGAATACTCAGTTCAATCGCCCCTATAGGAGCAAACCCACCACTCGAGTATTACTGAGTTCGAAAAGACCTTTCTTACGTCCGTCCACAGCGTTAACAAATCATAAACCCGTGGCACGTGAGCACAGCTTTGCTGGCAAAGAAAGCTATGCTGCGGGGATTTGAACCTGTGCCAATCTAAAGACAGACACACTGAATTACCAGTCAGGCTACCACCTCGGGTGGTGCCTTGCCTACATGCTTAGGACAACTCTTTTTATTTATTTATATAGATCAATGGTTGTACATCACATTACCCTCCTCTCATTTTAGTCATAGGGCCATTTCCACGTAATTGTATCGCTCCTTTTCCTTTTCAACATAAATAAATAAATAAAAGAAGAACAAGATAAAAACCGTTGCTTATAAATATCCTAATAATAATGCACCGAAAGATGTTTTGTTAAAAATAAAAAAGTTGATGGCACTCTACGGTTCGGTTGAAAGGGATTGAGAGGTATTTATTGTGGGATAGGAGAGAAATTAAGTTATGGGGAAAAAATCTACATTTTAATACATACTTTAATTAGTCCCATCATTTAGCTTAACACGATTGAATATGTGATCTCCCATCGAAAACTAAGTCTAACTACTTGGGCCACTCAAGTTGTGGTACCGGAAGATGTTGAAGAGGTCCCAGGTGGCCACTCTTCGTTATGGCGATGACTTGACTTGGAGATGTAACATAGGTCCAGTTTTCTTCTATTTACACTACACTAGTTGGCTACTTTTCGAATACGATGACTTGACTTGGCTATAGCTTATTGACTTGGGAATGGAAATTTTCTATTTGCGGATTTTAACCTATTTTTTATGCCCAAAAATAAATGTATTTATTGTGAAAAAGAAAGCTCGACCTTTTTATCTATAAATAAAAAAAAAAGCTTGACTCTGTATGCAAACTTCCCTTAAATATTTATGAAATCTCAATTTGACAGAAAATATATAAATATTACATGGACGCAAATTTCTTAACACTAGCCAAATAGAAACCTACCTGCAGTCATTGGAGAGCAGGAGCAAATAATATTTAGTGGACTTTTGGATAATACGTTTTACATAAAACCCCTTAAAGCATTTGGTTATACATTTTTGCCACTTACTTATATGTCTTTTTCCAACAATTCCATGAATTGGTACGCCCAGTCCTCACACAGGCAATCAGAGCAACATTGTCTTGCGTTGTTGTTTTACAAATTGGCATCAACCCTTCAATTAAAAGTTCCAAGCAATTTAATCTCAAACAATATGAAGTCGCACATATTTCTCTTCTCATCCTTGTTCATTATCCTAAGCTTTCTCTTCTTGCCTTCATATGTTCAAACCTCGTTTATTTCTGCCTCCTCTTCCACTAGTCATCCACTCTGCAACAACAATGATCAAATTGCACTTCTGCAATTCAAACAAAGCTTCATAATCGACAAGTCTGCATCTGGGAATCCTTTAGCTTATCCGAAGACTGAATCTTGGAAGCTCCAAGGAGGACATGGTGATTGCTGCACCTGGGATGGTGTCTACTGTGATGATAGCATAGGCCATGTGATTAATCTTGATCTTAGCAGCAGCTATCTCTATGGTTCCATCAACTCCAGCAGTAGCCTCTTCCAGTTGGCTCATCTCCGCAGTCTCAACCTTGCAGACAATTATTTTAATCACTCCAAGATACCAGCGAGTTTAGGCCACCTCTCTCAACTAAGATATCTCAATTTTTCCTATTCTGCTTTTTATGGTCCAATCCCTTCAGACATTTCAAAATTGTCAAACTTGGTTTCTCTTGATTTATCTAGCGATGGACCAATGATAAGCCCTGGTTTGTCTTTGACGAGTCTATTAGTTCTTAAGACGTCAGATTTTAGAAGCCTACTGCAAAATCTGACCAGGCTTGAAGTTCTTCATGTCCCTAATGTGTCCATACCATCCGTTGTGCCTAGTTTCATGGCCAACTTGTCCTCTTTAGTATCACTTCGTTTGATGGATTGTAATTTGTATGGGGAATTTCCTCCAGCAATTTTTCAACTATCAAACCTACACTACATTGATGTGTCTCGTAATGGGGGCCTTAGGGGCTATTTGCCTAAATTTAACTCAAGCAGCCCACTTGAGATATTAGTTCTTCGACAAACAGGTTTTATGGGAGAGCTACCAGAGTCACTTGGAAACCTTCATTCTTTGCAAAATTTTGATACTATGGGAAGTGGCTTCTTTGGACAAATTCCAACGTCATTAGGAAATCTCACACAACTTGTTCGCTTGGGCCTTTGGGGAAACCTTTTTGAGGTTCCCAGTATCTCTTCCTTGTCCTGGCTTGGCAGACTTACCAAGCTCACCCATTTGGGTCTTTATGGGATTAACTTTGGTAGAAAAGGTGAGATTCCCACGTACATTGCAAATCTAACCCAGCTTCAAGGCTTATTCTTGTTGAATTCTCAAATAACTGGTCAAATCCCATCTTGGCTTTCGAAAATGACCCGACTCTCCGCTTTGGTCGTTTCATTCAATGAATTGGAAGGGCTCATTCCGTCTTCAATAGCTGGATTAACGCAATTGACAATATTGGATCTTTCATTGAATAACTTGCAAGGGCCAGTTCCGAGATCAATTTCCCAACTTCGAAGCCTGCAAAGTCTTCGACTTACTGGGAACAACTTGAGTGGTACTTTGGAGTTGGACGATTTTCTAATGCTTCAAAGCTTGTCTGTGTTTTACTTGTCAGGAAACCAGTTATCGTTAGATGCAAAATTAAATTCCAGTGCTAATCTTCCAAAATTTGCTGCTTTAGGACTTGGATCATGCAATCTACAGCAGTTTCCACATTTCTTGCGTAGTCAAGATAAGCTGCAATATCTGGACTGAAAAGACAACAATATTCATGGGCTCATACCCGAATGGATATGGAGAGTCAGCAAAGATACGTTAAGAGTCGTTGCCCTTTCTGAGAACTTTCTAACAGGCTTCGAAACTGGTTCAGATGTGATTGCGAAGCTTCGTAATCTGGATGCGTTATATCTAGATTTCAATGTGTTAGAAGGTTCCCTTCCAGTTCCCCCGCCATCCATCACACAATATGATGTCAAAGCAAACAATTTCGCTGGTGATATTCCATCGCTCTTCTGCAGTTTGAGCTTGCTTCGTATCCTTGACTTGTCCCACAATAATTTGAGCGGCATTCTTCCTCAATGTTTGGGCGATTTAAGTGCTTCGATTGAACTTCTTGATCTAAGGGGCAACAATTTTCACGGCAAGATTCCTCCAATGCATGCAAATGATTGCAACTTGAAGGTTCTTACGTTAGGCCAAAACCAGTTTGACGGGCAAGTACCGAGGTCATTGGCCAATTGTGGAGATTTGGAGTTGCTAGACTTAGGAAACAACCAAATCAACGACATTTTCCCAACTTGGTTGGCACCACTTCAACAGCTGAAGGTGCTTATTCTGAGATCTAACCAGTTCCATGGCGAATTGGGAGATCATCAAGCAAACAATGATCAATTTCCAATGTTGCGGATTGTTGATCTCTCACACAACAATTTATCAGGTCAGTTGCCAGCGCAATATCTCCTTAATTGGAATGCGATGCAGGTGGTTGACGCTCGTAAATTGAAATATATGGAAATAGAAGTTACATATCTAGGTAGAGATCAAGTAATGTTTAACGTAGTACCATATTCAATGCGAATAACAAATAAAGGTACGAAACTAGAATACTCTAGGATCTTAGAATTCTTTGTAGCTATTGATCTGTCAAGCAACAAGTTTGAGGGAGAAATTCCAGAATCAATTGGACGTCTCAGTGGGCTTCATATGCTGAATCTTTCCAACAACATTCTCAGTGGCAGAATTCCTTTATCATTGGGGAATCTCACAGAACTCGAGTCATTGGATCTTTCAAGAAACAATCTTTTAGGCATGATTCCTCTGCAACTAGCACAACTGAACTTTCTTGCTGTCTTTGATGTGTCTGAAAACAATCTGACGGGACCTATACCACTAGGGAAGCAGTTTGACACATTTCAAAACAGCTCGTACGAGGGAAACTTAGGCTTGTGTGGGTATCCTTTGTCAAGGATATGTGTAAATGCATAGGCTTTGCCACCATCAACTGAAGAAAATGTGGAAGTGGGTTCTACATTTGGGTTTGGATGGAAACCAATTGTAATTGGATATGCTAGTGGACTTTTGGTTGGACTGGTGATCGGGCACATCATGGTTATAAGGAGATATGAATGGTTTATAAAGACTTTCAAGGTCGGACCACAAAGAAGGTTGTGGAACAAGAGGCAGAGAAATTGAATTTGAACTTCCTAACACAAAGTTTGGGAAGCAATGTAGGCCACTAGTGTTGATGCTAGTCATTTTCTTAAAACACAAACACCAGAACAGATTACTGAATTAGTTGCAAAAATCTCCTTCAAGTTCCAATCACTTCTTTTTCTGAATTACCTAAATAAAGGATGTGTCAGTGTTTGAAGCTCCTATGTTATGTACTTTGGAAAGGATTAAATGTGCCGTAGTATTGTAATTTAATAAATTATCGATATTAGCCTCAATAGCCTGTATTATATTTATTTTTATTTTTTTTATTGTTGATATTGCCTTCAATCTAATTCAAGGGCGTCGCTTCCAATTTCTTTTATTACAACCTTAAATAAGGCAAAAAATTTTTAAAAAAAAAAAGTTCAGGTAAACAAAGTTCGACTTGTGATTTAGGGAATTGGCTTGAAATTTGAAATATCTACTACGACTTGACTATGTGTAAAAATGCACAGATCCAACAATAAAGATAGCTTGAGTTTTTTTTTTTTTAGTTAACTGAAAGGTCAAAGCCCATACAACTAGAAGCGGTGAGAGAATTTGAGAAGACGGAAGCTCGAACCTTTGCCTCCTAAGTGGGCAGTATGCCCCATAACCAGCCAAGTAAAAGCTGCCAGTCGAAAGCTTGATTTTGATACAAGGGAATTAATTAACCGTTTTACAAGTTTGGTTTAGTACATAGAAGGACCTCTGTGAGTGATTTCTTGATCTGACCCAATTCCCACAAGAATCTCACATGGACCACTACACTCCAGCAAGATACAGATAGTACAGCAAGTTAAACGGTACGTGATGAGAATCATCAAAATCCGATAAAGCCCAATTTTGTTGTCTGACCTAAATGACACGTCGTTGCCAGGGGAAACCAGGCTTGAGTGAGTTTTAGAACGTTTCTTGCTGGCGTCGCCTGGTTTATCACACAAATGCAAATAAATTTTCAAGGATTTGAATGTTATTTTTGTTGATAAAGATTCACACACCTGATCAAAACTTGCGATGGACTCACCAAAATCATTTTCTCAAGATCATCTCTCTTCTCTAAAAACCGTTGCTTATAAATATCCTCATAATAATGCACCGAAAGATGTTTTAATAAAAATAGAAATGTTGATGGCACTCTACGGTTCGGTTGAAAGGGATTGAGAGGTATTTATTGTGAGATAGGAGAGAAATTAAGTTATGGGGAAAAAATTTACATTTTGATACATACTTTAATTAGTCCCATCATTTAGCTTAACACGATTGTGAATATGTGATCTCCCATTGAAAACTAAGTCTAACTACTTGGATCACTCAAGTTGTGGTACCGGAAGATATTGAAGAGGTCCCAGTTGCACTCTCTTCGTACTGGCGATGACTTGACTTGGAGATGTAACATAGGTCCAGTTTTCTTCTATTTACACCACACTGATTGGTTACTTTCTGAATACAATGATTTGACTTGGCTATGGCTTATTGACTTGGGAATGGAAAATTTCCTATTTGCGGTTTTTAATATATTTTTCTATGCCCGAAAATGAATGTATTTATTGTGAGAAAGAAAGCTCGACTTTTTTATCTATAAGAAAAAAGAGGTTTAGCATTTACTCAACTAATTGAGGAGGTTGTCTCTTAACCAGTAGGTGGGGGGTTCAAATCCTATCAAACCTCACTTTCCCCTCCCCAAATACCCAATAGGGCTCCTTATAGACAAAAAAAAAAAAAATGCTTGACTCTGCATGCAAACTTCCGTTAAATATTTATGGAATCTCAATTTGATAGAAAATATATAAATATTACATGGACGCAAATTTCTTAACACCAACCAAATACAAACCTATTTGCAGTCTTTGGAAAGCAGGAGCAAATAAGATTTGATGGACTTTTGGACACATATAACCTCTTAAAGCATTTAGTTTTATATTTTTGCCACTTACTTGTATGCAGTTTTCAAACAATTCCACGAACTGGTATACCTAGTCCTCACACAGGCAATCAGAGCAACATTGTCTTGCATTGCTGTTTATAAATTGTCATCAACCCTTCAATCATAAGTGCCAAGCAATTTAATCTCAAACAATATGAAGTCACCCTTATTTCTCTCGTCGTCCTTGTTCATTATCCTAAGCTTGCACTTCTTGCCTTCATTTGTTCAAACCTCGTTTATTTCTGCCCCCTTTTCCACTGGTCATCCACTGTGCAACAACAATGATCAAATTGTACTTCTACAATTCAAACAAAGCTCCATAATCGACAAGTCTGCATCTGGGAATCCTTTAGCTTATCCAAAGACTGAATCTTGGAAGCTCCAAGGAGGACATGGTGATTGCTGCACTGAGCATGGCGTTGACTGTGATAATAGCACCGGCCGTGTGATTAATCTTGATCTTAGTGTTGAGATCCTAAGGTTTCATTATTCGTTTTTTATGATTACAAAACATTGAGAGTTACTAATATGTTTATTCAAGTGTGCAGTTAAATGATTTAATCAAACAAACATAAATTGGAATGGAAGAAATGCAAGCACAAGAAAACTACTAATATTGGTTCTATTCAGTTCAAGTATCATCCTATACAGCTAAATTTTAAAAGCTCGTTTGTTAACATAGGGATGAATTAGATAGCAAGCTATATATGGCTTGAAAGCTATAGGAGTCTAGTTTCCAACGCCAGTAGAATTGTGACAATTGGAGTTCTGTACAGTAAGTTATGACTAAAAGAGTAATAAGGACTCAAGCTGTGATAACACACCACATAGGGACATTTTCAAAGAATGTTGCGGACTGCTTAGGATGAATTACATAGCAAGCTATATGTCATTGGAAATCTTATTGAGTCTAATTTCAAACGGCACTATTTTCACATGAATTGTAGTTGTGTGGAAGAAGTTGTGGGCAATAAGGTGGAACATGTGTAAGCTGTCAAGACATTCTAGATAAGTCAACTTCTAGAAGCTGTAATGTGCGGATGGAGCAAAATTTTGGGGAAAGCTATACACGGATAGAAATCTGATTGAGTCTAGTTTTCTAAACATCAAGAAACGCATTAATTGGATATTCCTATAGAACGTTATTGGGCATACATTGAAGCATGCACAAGCTGTCAAGATACACTGGTTCAGTCTAATTTGAGAGATCACTATAGACATCTGGAGACAAATCATGTGATGAATTTTATATGGATGGAAAGATGATTCTGTCTAGTTTCCAAATCCTTAATAATCAGCTCAATTTGATATTGGTGGAGGAAGTTATGGTCTATCAACTGAAAGGTGTTCAATCTGTCAAGGCAGACAGGATCAGTCAAATTTCAGAGATGATTGTGACCAAATGGGAAATAATTAGCTGTTGAGCCTTATATTCATACAAAAATAATTCTGTCTAGTTTCTAAATTGACCGGAATTGCGCAAATTGGATTTCTGTAGAAGGAGATATTGCCAAAATACTGAAGGATGTACAACCTATCCTGTCCAGCGGGATCAGTCAACTTCTAGAAGGCACCACGGGCAGCTGGAGTGGAATCAGACCTTGATCTTTACATGGATGGAAAGCTCTCGATGTCTAATTTCAAACACATGAATTGGGACACAATTTGGAGTTATATACAAATAGTTATGGAAGATTTTTTGAAGGGCTGTCAAATCTGTCATGACAATCATCATTATTCAAAGCCACAATTTTGGGGATCTATTGGCTGTAAAATCAGCCCTTATTAATGCATTGCAGCAGCCCCTACACCCTCCTTCACCTATAATAGGGGCCCTTACCAATGCTCCACTCATCCCTCTCCATTCCTCTCATTCTCTCTTAATCTCTCTCAAGTATTCGTTGCATATGTGATGTGAGCTTTCTTGTGTAAGTGTATTGAGTGCCAGAAAAAGAAAGAGAGAAGAGCAAGTTTTTTTTAATCTTTGTAAGAGAGAGTGATGTCATAAGTGAGGAGAGAAAGGGAGAAAGTGAGCTTTAGTGAGAAATCTATTCTCTTTTTGAGAAAGCTTTGTAAAGCTTTGTAAGGTCGTGGACCTCTATACAAGTGAGGTAAAGTGACTATCAAGTGATTGTGAAAAAAGTCAAGTGACATTTAACTTGTTGAGGAAGAGAGTCGATGTGTGCTTGCATGTTCTTGATCAAGTGATCGAAGTGTTGAAAGGGTTTGATCTCCACCCATAAAGAAGATTGATAGTGGATTGTGAAATTCCCAAGGGTAATCTTAGGGAATGGATGTAGGCTTTGGATAAGCCGAACCACTACAAATCTCTTGTGTTGATCTCTCTATCCCTCTACCTCATTCATTGTCATTGCTCATTAGCACACATGTCACAGATATTGTTTATTTTGATCTCTTTCACAAACACACACGATTAAAATTAGTTATTCTCTTATGTTTGTTTTTATCATTTGCACGCAATTCACTTATCTTTCACATCGTATTTTTATTTGTTCAAGTTTATTTATCTGGCTATAAGTTTTTGCATTACCTAATTCACCTCCTCCCCCTCTTGGGTAATTTCGGGACCAACACTTAGCAGCAACTGTCTCTGTGGTTCTATCAACTCCAACAATAACCTCTTTCAGTTAGCTCATCTCTATGGGCTTAACCTTGCGGGTAATTATTTTAATTACTCTCGAATACCAGCTAGTTTAGGCCACCTTTCTCAGCTAACATATCCCTTTTCTAATCCAGTCCCTTCAGGCATTTCAAAATTGTCAAACTTGGTTTCTTTTGATCTATCTAGCTATGCACCAATGATAAGTCCTGATTTCTCTGAGAGGAGCCTATTAGCTCTTAAGACTTCAGATTTTAAAAGCCTACTACGGAATCTAACTAGGGTAGAGGTTCTTCATCTCCCAAATGTGTACATACCATCCATTGTGCCTAGTTTCTTGGCCAACTTATCCTCTTTAGCATCACTTCTTCTAACAAGTTGTAATTTGTATCGTGAATTTCCTCCAGCAGTTTTTCAACTGTCAAACCTACACTACATTGATATATAAGAGAATTGGGGTCTCAGGGGTCATTTACCTGAATTTAACTCGAGCAATCCACTCGTAACAATAGATCTCGAACGAACAAGTTTCATAGGAGAGCTCGCAAAATCACTTGGAAACCTTCGCTTCTTGTAGTATTTTGATACTATAGAAAGTGTCTTCTTTGGAAAAATTCCAATGCCATTTGGAAATCTCACACGACTTGTTCACTTGGGTCTTTGGGGAAACCCTTTAGAGGTTCCAAATCTTTCTCCCTTGTCTTGGCTTGATAGACTAACCAAACTCACTCTGTTAGGTCTTCATGGTGTCAACTTAAATAGTGAGATTCCCCCCTCCATAGCTAATCTAACCCAACTTGAAGGGTTACTCCTGCACAACTCTCAAATAAGTGGTCAAATCCCATCTTGGCTTCCAAAATTGAATCAACTCTCTACTTTGGATCTTACATTTATTGAATTGAAAGGACCCCTTCCATATTCAATCTCTGAATTGTCCCAATTAACCAGACTTGATGTTTCATTTAATAATTTACAAGGGTCAATTCCGGTTTCAATCTTTCAACTAGGGAGCGTCCGACATCTTGGCCTTGCTAGGAATAACTTTAGCGACACTGTAAAGCTTAAAAATGTTCTGATGCTCCCAAACTTGTCCCAGCTGTACCTGTTAGGAAACATGTTAGCATTAGATTCGAGCATAAATATCGGCGGTGCTAGTCTTCCAAAGTTTGCTCATTTAGGGTTGGGGTCATGCAATTTAGGCCACTTTCTAGACTTCTGTGCACCCAAGATCAGCTACAGTGGCTAGATTTATCAGACACAATATTCATGGTCTGATACCCAATGGATATGGAGCATTAGCAAAATGTTAAAGAGTAATGTGTTGCAAAATCAAATGGTTAAATAGTATATTTGACTTGTAATAGTAACTAAAGTTAAACTAATCTAAGTTAGAAGTAGATCTAATAGTCATTAGAAGAACACCTGTATGGCTAGAAAAAAATGTAACTTTTTGATATATATAGTGGAAAGATCTGTAAAAGAAGATTGAAATGAAGAAGAAAAAAACAAAGTTCAAAAACAAAGGTCTCTTGCTCTCCCGTTGTTTATCTCTTGAGCACTTTTAATCCAACACCATTTTCTTCATTTTGGGGCCAACAATTTGGTATTAGAGCGTGGGTTTTGAAGAGAAAAGGTGGGTCTGAAGAGTATCGGGTATGGTAGCCACAAATACCACTAATTTCAACAACATTCAAGTCCCCATTTTTTGAAGGAGAGAACTATGAGTTCTGAGCTTTAAAGATGAGAACAGTTTTCCAATCAATAGATGCTTAGGAGCTAGTTGATGCTGGATTTTAAGAGCCACAATAAAAAATGAGGTTGACAGAAGCTGAGAAGAAGGAGTTGAGGAAGAAAAGAAGCCTAGATGCAGGGGCATTGTCACTGATACAAAGAGGAGTGACAGATGCTATTTTCCTTATAATCATGCGATCAACCAAAGCCAAGGAAGCATGGGATATATTGAAGCAAGAATTTCATAGAGATGATAAGGTATGGGTTGTCAAACTTCAAAATCTAAGAAGAGATTATGAGAATTTGAAAATGAAGAAGAATGAATCAATTGATGAATTCTTTGGTAGTCATACAAGTGGTGAATCAAATGAAAGCATGCCGTAAAAAGATTGATGATAAGAAAATTGTTGAGAAAATTTTGAATAGTTTAAATGAAAATTTTGATGCAATGGTAGTTGTAATAGAGCAAACTAAAGACGTTGCTGAAATGAGTATTCAATTGTTAATGGGTTCCTTAAAATCATTTCTAGCAAAGATTGTCCTGATACTCCGAATTCAATAAAGAAAAGGCAAACTTAGAAAGCTTTATGTTTTGAGGCCATGGAAGATCCAACAAATTAAGAGGGAAGATTTGGTAGTAGATGGCACGACTTGCTTTATTTTTATAGAATGTCAACTCTAACAAAACCAAACAATATTCTTTTTTGGGTGAAAATATTTAAAGACTAATGTTCTGCCACAATGTTTGGATCTTCAATTTATATAAGCCTTGTATTCTACATCTTGAATATTATATATGACATTTTATGTTCTTTTGGATGCTCAAATTTCTCTTTGTGGTAATATTTTAATTGCAATCATGTAGGAAAGAAAAACTACTCCTTAAATTATTTAAAAATTGCAGCTTTTTTTAAAAATTGCAACTTTTTCTTTTTGCAATATTTATTTTCTAATAAAAACCATCACTTTTTAAAAACTAAACTGCTACTTTTTTATGTAAATCACTGCCTTTTTTAATGCAAACTGTTGCCTTTTCACTCCTAAACTGCTACCTTATCTATTGAGAAGCCGCAATTATTATCTTGGAGAACTGCTGCCTTTACCAACTAAAACCGCTGCTTTTGCTCTTGACAACAGTTGCATTCTCCCATAATTACCGCTACAATATTAAGCTTCAATTGTGCCCATTGGCTATGAAACTACTGCCTATACATATTACAATTGCTATTTAAAAGAACAAATAACCACTACTGTTGGTTAAAACAACCATTGCATAACACATATTATGCACCAACTTCTCTAACTACTGCAATAACTAAACAAACCGCTGCATTAGTCCTATTCTAGCCCCTATCAAATGCACCGACTAGTAAACTGCTACATTGGACAAAAGGTAGCGATTCCGGCCCTTTAGGTAGTGGTTTCTAACCACTGCAAAACCTCTTTTTTGGCGTATTGCAACTTGCAAATGTTCTAGCCTATTAATAATAAGATGCTCTAAAAATTTGTAATTGATGTGATTCTATTAGATTAAAAAACTTAACAAAAATACCTTTCGATCCATATAAGGTTTGTTATAATCTTTCTCTATCTATCTATAGTTTCCTTTGAAATTGAACTAATGTGTAAACACAGCTTAAGCACTCTTCACTCTTTTGGTCACAGCACCGTCTACAAATTTGTAATTGATTCGATTCTTGTGGTGTTAGAAGGTAGACACTTTAAGCTTTCTAATCACATATTGCTCATCTTTTACTTCACCTGCTTTTGATCACACGAGCCTCTAAAAATTGGCTATGCTAAGTCGTTCTCGAATTCTTACCCAATCCCAAATCCAAAATAGCTATAAATAATAGTAACATAAAAGATGAAAAGAAATTAGAAAACAAAAATAAAAAATGTTAGAATTAACAGGAAAAAAAGGTTTAGTAAATAATAAGTTTAAATGGAATATAAATAGTAATTAGTACTCACCACCCAAAATTTTTTAAAGTCACACAAAACACCAACATAAACAGTGGTCGTTATAGCCTTCACAATATTATCAATCTCTCTGCCCAACTCCCCACATCTTATTAATGAAATCTTGCACTTATTGAGAAACATGAGATTAATCAAATAGTTTATTATTAATTATTAACAAAAAGAAAGATTTATGAGAATCGTCAACACAACAACTTAATATGACCTAATAATCAAGCCTAGAGATATTAAGTTGGATAAAGAGGTGAATGCCATGCGATATGGCCAGCCACACCAATTTTCGAGAGTTGAGATTGTCTTTGCATAGCTGTAAGAATTGTGGCTCGTCTAGCTGAGGGATATTAAACTATAGATGGTTGTTGAAAGCTTAATTCAGTACAAAGCCACCAAGAAATCTGAGGTAGTTAAACTTGGTGGAATCGTCTGTTAGAGCCAGAACAAGGATATCCTTGTTGTTGAAAATGTATTTTAGAATTTTTTTCCACTAGGTGCACCTCTATGTCCGTTTGACGAGCTGTTGGAGTGACTCACGAGTGATTTGCCAAAAGGAGTGCTAGAAAGCTTTCTTTGAAGAAAGAATTTTTTTAAAAAAATGAAAAATTACTTACAAATCAAGTTTCAGAGGAGAATTTTAGGGTTTTTTCCAGGATCACAAGCTGCAAATCCTCTACTAAATCTAAATCATTTTATAGGGGATGAGGTAGTAATTCTTGGAAGCTATCTTCTAAAAAAGTCAATCATATACTGATAGCACAAGAAAGAATAGCAAACTGCCCAGTATGGGGTAAGCTTATATCTTGTTTATTGCATTGGAAAGTAGACTTATAGAGTTTCACATCCAAGTATAGATCAATGGCTGACTCCTCTCCATCTAAACGTTACATCTTCTAAAAATAGACTCATCTTCTTTATCTTGACAACTGGTACATGTTCAAGTCTACAGATAATAAGGTCCTCTACAAATTTTCAATTGACGTGATTCTAATGTATTCGAAAACTTTACAGAAATTTCTTTCGATCTATATAAAGTTTGTCATATAATTTTTCTCTATTTGTCTGTTATATCCTTTGAAATTTGACTCATGTATCAACATAGCTTGAACACTCTTCACTCTTTTGGACATAACACCGTCTACAAATCTCTAATTGATTTGATTCTTGTGGCATTAGAAGGTAGACACTTTTAGCTTTCCAATCACATATAGCTCATCATTTTGTAGTGGATGAGGCAATTATTCTTGGAAGCCATCTTTGGTGGAAAGCGTCCTTTGGAAAAAAAATTTAAAAATATATATATGAAAAGCTACTTTGAAAATTATGTTTGAGTGGTGTATTTCACCATTTATTCCAAAATCACAAGCTACAAATCCTCTATTAAATCCAAATCATTTTGTAGGAGATGAAGTAATTATTCTTGGAAGCTATCTTTTTAAAAAGATTGATCTTTTACCGATTGTATGAGGAAGACTAGCAAATTGAGCCAGATTCGCAAGTTGACGTGGAGCAACATAAATAATCTGCTACAGTAGATGTCTCAGTGGTTAAAAATTTAACACTTCGCATACTCACTGTACTATTTGTTCCTCGACAGCTGAAACAGTAATCAACTCTTATTGCATTGTGACACTGTTTGGCCAATTTTGTCTTAGTGTTTAAGGTCGTAGGTTGTTCAGTGGGTAGTTCCCTCATTAATAATGTCAATGTGGGAGGCTTGGTTTGGCCTCGACTATTGTTTTAGGTCTAAAAATTATGGGTTGTGGGTTTTTACATTATTGTTTGGTCTATTTAAATTGTTAGGAACGAAGCCAATTTTGAGGAAAATCTTCTTTTCGGTTATAAAAATTTTTGATTTGATTCGAGCATGAATAATATGGTAAACAAAATATAGATTAGATGATTACACTCACTCAAACAGTGATTTTATACTTATCATTTCCAACATTGCTATCAACAAAGAAAAGTCATGTTGTGGCGAGAGAGCTTAATGGGAAGCACTTCTTGTGTGCTGCAATAAGTTTCATATGGATGCCTCTATTATAGGCACAACTAGACTGGTGGGGATAAGCAGAGTTCTTAGGGGCCATAATGAAAAGGTTATCTACATTTTCTCTAAAACTATAAGAGTAGCAAGCATTAATGAGGCAAAGCTTTTATCCATTAAAGAAGTCGTGGTGCTGTGAAGACAATGGCAAGGTGTTGGTCAGGCAACATTAATAATTGAAAGTGACTCTAGTACAATAATGGCATGACTAGACAATATTAATGAGAGACCATGGCATTACATCTCAATTTTTCATGCGATCAAACAGAAGCTTAAGGACAAGGTATCTTTTGTCCTTAGATGCCAGGAACAATAATTTTGCTAATGTTGTGACCAAGTTTGGGACCTTTTGGACACAACCTTTGGTGGCTTGGTTGTGACCTCTTATGCCATGTTTATGTTTCTTTTTTTTTTTTTCTTAAATAGCTTTAAAAGTATTATTCATATTATCTAATAAAAGCCAGGATGCCCAAAATCAAGAGAATACAAGTACCCCAACTAAAACAGCTAGACAAACAGATTGTTATACCAACACCTAGTTTTGAAGGGGCAGCAAACCCCAAAGAAAATACCCATATACACCTAATAGGGACCCCTAATACTACTGCGACAAGGACCCTTTTCATTACTAATATCCAAAATACAAAAAAACAACACAGAAAAGTACTCAAAAGCACAAATAAAGCAACCCCAAAATATAATAAATAATCAAAACTCAACCCGTCAAAAAGGCCAAGCCAGTGGAAAAGTAATAACAAAAAACAAGCACTAAATCACCCCACAATTTGCCATGCAACCATTAGCCAAAAAAAAAAAAAAAAAACCATCCTCAGCTCTGTAATCATTATATAACCAAAAGTATAACACTTCCACCATGAAAACCCACAACTCTTAAAACTTAAATCAGGCCCCAAACTAACTGCTTAGCTCAGCAAATCTGTAGCTTATACAATCATGGCAGTACCCTTGAAACCATAGGTGAATCAACCAAAAACCAAAGTGCCACAACTTGCCTTGCAAAACTAAAAATGACTGAAAATGTCAAAGTTCACTGTCTGCAATCTAAAAGCCAACAGGGTTCTTGCCTAATCTCTTGAAAAACCCCTACACTGCCAAGATAAAAAATATAAGGGCAGTCTACATTAACTCATTTACCCTTTCAACACAATCCATTTGCATCAATTTGCTATTTAGATCATCCTCACCTCTGAATAGAGTTAGACCAAGTAATTCACTAATCTCCCAAACTTTTTTAGCTTCTCGATGAAGACCTCATTGTGATACCGAATGGTACTATTGAATAATTGTATGTCCATTGACCAAATTTCTCTAACTAAGGCATTTTTTGAGTCATTTCTTAACCTATTCCTAGCGATAGAGTTTTTTGAATTTTTCTTTCCCTACTTCAATTTCACTTTCCCTCATTTACCCATTTTTCTCATGATATTGCTTATATGACCTTTTAGTTCCACATTATTATTCTTTCCCAAGACGAGCTTTTTTATCGAGGTATACTTTTTTCCAACCTCTTTTATTTTGAATGCCATTGCACCTGATAAGTTAATGCTTGTAACATCTTGACCATACAAATATTCCCCTTCTACACAATTGCAAGAGACATTTTCCTTATCGCTTATGGAAAGAGCTGACTTAATGCATTCTACAGGCCCACATCTTGCATACTATTGGACCTAAAATGTGAGCTGTTCGAGATCTAATACTTGGTCTTTATGCTCCCTAATAAGAACCTCGACAATATTGATGTTTCCACTTTCATCGACACTCTCCTCCATTTCCACCTTAGCGTAACTTGGGCTTTGGTCAAAACAAAACTTGGTCCTATTCTCATTTTTTAAGAAATCTGAATCTGACAGCACAGGTAATTTCTTCACTTCATCGAAAGGATCAATCAAAAGAGTCTCATTATTCGAATCCTCATTAATTTTTATGTCAAAAATTGACTTATCAATTTTGACCCTTAATGAAAAATTGATGAACTCCCTAGCTTTGGAGATCACTAAAACACTGCTAGAATCAAACCTTTTTTTCTTGGAAGTGCTCTCGTCAATACACACGAAATCACCATAATAATTAGCAATAAATAGAAGAGGCCCCCAAGAATGCAGAGGAATACCTTCACAGCGAAGCCAAATATATCTCCAAGAGCTCACATCACTGGGTTCCCACTCTTTGATTGATTCAAACCAAGACTCTAGAGTTGGTCATGCACTTAGTAATGTGGCTTCCATACTTTCTTGAGAAATGAATTTTGGCTTCCATACTTTTTTGAGATGTGAATTTTAGAAGTATACTTTTCCTTCCCATAGGCCTTACAAAGGACAAGAGAATGCCTTCACCCATAAGATTTTCTTGTAAATTAAGGAGACTTTCTAGGGACCTAACAGTGGCCACTAAATAGTGTTGTAGCCATTATCTATCATCATCTTTATATTTGAAGACCAAATCCTCAATGGTTGAGACAATACTAAGGTCATCTATCTTCTGTTCAAGAGCATCGTTTATCACATCATTTTCTAGAACAAAAATTGGATAACAAATGTTGACCTTCTCAAGTCTTCTTCCCTATAAGATCTGAATTGTTGTGTCATCTCCCGTTGCTATCTATTTCTCATGCACAAGATGTACTTTAGAATACTTGGCGATGTTAACACTAAGCTTTCGATCCCAAATCCAGAGGCTATGTATCATTGCTTTCGGTCCCAAATCTTCGTCCATATTATATGCATCAACAATATTACCTATCCAAGAATAAATCCTTCTTAATCCATCAACTGACCAATTTTTAGGGAGATTGTACACGAAAATAGTAGTTATGGATGCCATATTTAGCCAACAACAGAATAAAAAAATTCCTGCACCACCTCCTCTAACACTAACTTTCTAACCAACATCCAAAACTACGGTCACAAAGCTCCTGATAGTAAAACACAAAGCAGAATACCTAGATTATCACCATCGACCATTAGTGTCGAAAAAACACACCCTATCCGTCCCCTACCTCAATGTATAGCAAGCAAAAATTACTCACCAATATAATGACAGTATGACACATCTAATGCATATAATCGAGTTTTAGGAGGCAAATTGATTTAAGGAACCATCCGACTTTTAGTTCCTTAACAACAACAATTTTCAGAGATGGACACTAGTGCCCGCGACAGAGGATAATCATTAAGGAATCAGATTTCAAACGCAGTAGGGGGACGTGATTGACAATGACAGAACCAAATGAGTGACGATTGCCTTGTCCGACAGTAACAATTCCGCATGTCGCTGTTTGGGAGTATAAATCAATGGCCTGGGAATACAAATCTAGTGTTCTTGACCTTTGGCGATGATTGAAGAAGGCGCAATGGGTGGCTGGAGCTCGACGGAGAATATCAATGTTCTTCAAATCCACAGCTTTCAACCTCTTACCTCTGCTATATGTATGCTTATAGCATTGTGGATTTCTTTTATTTCCTTGCATTCATTTAAATATGAGGTGATACTGGTATATGAGATTTCAAGGCAATTTCAGTTGGTAGATTCTAATTTGTGATTTATTGATTTTTTCGAGCTGTTATTTTTTGGGATTACTTTCACAAGGGAGTCGCTAGCTATTTTGGCAAATAGATGATTGCTGAATTTTTAGGTTGTTGGTCTTTTACTTGTTTTGGCTTTTTGCAAGCCAGTTGTGCATTGTTTTTTTTTTTTTTTGATAAACCAGTATGGATTGATTTTATTAGAAAATGAGTATAAAAGTAAATAGAACAAAATTCCTATTCTTCGATTTGAAAAATAGGAAAGCCCGCAAAAGTATTACATAACAGTAGTGAAATAACAAAACTGTTGCCTACACATCTATATGGGCTATCATCCTTTCTGCTCGCAAAGTATCAACTGAGAGAAGTAGTTGTTGAGCCTGAAAAGGGATTTCAACATTTGAAGCCTTCAACCATGAATAAGTCCGAGCAAGCACGATGTCTTGTAGGCCATGCCATTGTTTTGACTAAAAAAAATATAGTTTGATTTTTTTTCTTGGAGTTGTTGTGTTTTTTGTTATGCTACTCCTTTGTTTTGTTTGTATAGGAGGAGCGACAAAGATATTGTGTTACCTTATGGTATAATTGATTTGAGAGAATTTGATGAGAATAGAAAATAATTGGAAAATTTTAATCAAAAAAATATCATTATTACTGTATTATTTTTTCAGAACTATTTTTTCTCATAATTTTCTCATCAATTCAAACAACAAACTTTAACATTTTTTTATGACAAATTACTATTATTTTCTTCTTATCATTTTTTTTCTTACAAATTTTTCATCAATTCAAACAATTTTATTTTTTCACAATTTTTTTTCTTACAACTTTCTAATAATTCAAACACAACTTTAAGGTGTCCTATTCACCTTTTGAATTTTATGAATGAAAGGGCCTTAAACTGTTCCAAAAAAAAAAGAAAGAAAAAGGCTTCGTAAACTATGGCTCCAAGCTTCATTTTCGATGTAGGTGAAAATTTCCAACACTGAAGTTTTTCATAGATGAATCATTTTGAATTTGCACCAGTTGAAACTTTTCTTCAATACAAAGATTTTCTATATTTCAATTTGTGTTAGCAAATTTTCTTCAATCGTAAGCTAAAAATCATCTTGCAATTAATTTCTTACTATACAAAAAGATATACTAAAATTTTCTCTATCTCTTTACCTTGATAAATACGACAACTTTTTTAGTGAAAAATAAGTCTAACAACTCTTCTTTCTATGTAGAAGTTATTAAAATTACACCAACTTCTCTTTTTGATATTGTGCCAACTTCTTTTTCCTTGAAGTAGAGTTGGCCTTATCCAACAACATCTCCAAATAAAAGTCTTCCTTTTTTTCATTTTTTTTCTCATAACTCAATAAAAATAATTCTTAATTAGAGCAATCAGATTGTTATATGAACTCAATCAAAGAACGTTGGTAGTAAATGAATAAATCAAATTCAAAAGTGACAGCCGGTAACTAATCTGATTTCCAAGATCATGATTGCCCAATGATCTTTTCATTTATAATATGGAGAGAACAAGTTCATATCTCATTCAAAAAGGTGTCCTTATAAGATCAAAAACATAAACGACATAATCTCCAATAAAAGAGATAACAATATAGGGAATAAATCACATTTGAAAAGACGACAATCAATTTCCACTCTTGCTGCCATGTTCATGATAGCCCCAATCAATTTTCAACCTACCAAAATAAGAAAGAATTTACATTATCTCTTATGGTCGTGCAAAACTATCTTACAATCACCATCATTCAACCTTATTTCCATTCTCTCTAGTATGATAGCTCCAACATCCCTTAAAGAATCAATCATAACTATTAGAGATGGAGTTGGCAGTGAGAAGAAATAGAATCCCAAAAAAGAGTAAGAACAAGCTTATAATTAATCGTTCAGGCTATATCATTTTGAAAGGATTCCACTGAATATAGGGTTAGCTTGAAACCATATCTTGTTTCTTGTATTGGAAAGTAGACTAATAGAATTTTACATCTATGTATAGATCAATGTTGATTCCTTTCCATTTGAATGTTACATTTTCTGAAAGTTGACATATCCTATTTGTCTTGACAGGTTGCACACGTTCCAATCTACTAATAATAAGATTTCCTATAAATTTCCTATTGACATGATTCTAGTGGATTTGAAAAATTGACAGAAATATCTTTCTATCCGTATAAGGTTTATCACATAATTTTTCTCTATCTGTTTGTAGTTTACTTTGAAATTGGACCCCTGTGTCAACATAAATTGAGCACTCTTGACTCTGTTGGTCATAACACTGTCTATAAATCTATAATTGATTTGGTTCTTATAGCATTAGAAGGTAGATAGTTTTAGCTTTCCAATCACATATAACTCATCTTTTAATAGTTTTAGCTTTCCAATCACATATAACTCATCTTTTAATAGTTTTAGCTTTCCAATCACATATAACTCATCTTTTAATTCACCTGCTTTTGATCACACGAGCCTTTGAAAATTGCTGCTACTAATTATTGATTGTTGTTTTATGTTACTGATCACTAAAAAAGCTAATGAAATGTTTAGTTTATTTAGTACTTATTATTGCTGTTGAGTGATTAAATAACTTATTTAGATATTTAATTCATATTAAAGTGTTATACTAACTAAATTATTTTTATATTTTTTAATTTTTATTTTCAGAATAATTATTCTATAAATAATATTGAGAATTTTCTCACTTAATTTTTAACTTTTTTTAAATGAATTTAATGTTTACTAAATAGTAAAAAAAATATAATGTTTGGGATATTTTTTTAAGTGTCAATATCAATAAAAACTTGATGCAAAAAAAATATATCATTATGAATTGTTGAAAAATTGAAAATATTGTTCTCATATGAATATTCATGAAATAGAGTAACAATTAACAAATTGATTTCTTGTGGTAAGTAAAAAAAATAATGAAGTTGTATAAGTATTCTTTGAGAGTAATTTACCATATATAAATCATTATTACTAATCTTAAAAAGTGAAAAATAGCCCAAAAAATAACAAAAAGTAATCTTCAACTACTTTTGAAACAGTTACTTTGAGGATGTCATATAAGGAAATAAGAAAAATAAAACAACAGTACAAAAAAATTAATCAAACACTTATCTCCCAACTTTTTGAAAATGAAATATAAATGCACCGGCTT
The DNA here is from genome assembly GCA_037832335.1 of Carallia pectinifolia. Taxonomy (NCBI): domain Eukaryota; kingdom Viridiplantae; phylum Streptophyta; class Magnoliopsida; order Malpighiales; family Rhizophoraceae; genus Carallia; species Carallia pectinifolia. The sequence continues at coordinate 21,187,060 of CM075454.1, read as the reverse complement.
AAAAACTAAACCAAACACCCCTAAGTGGTACTTAAATTCTTTCCCAAGTAATTGCTACATCACTCAACTTTCTTCATTTGACTTCCAATTGGGCTCTTGCTTTTTAGGTAATTTACTTTTCACACTGTGAGTTTAGGACATATTAAAGTTTTGCACAACAATTTATTAAATTAGCAAAAAATACTATCTGACTAACCAACGTTAGTCAAAATGGATGGATTTTGTAAAAGGACGATTGCATCCTCATATATAAATGGACGGATTTTTGGGTAATCTTTTCATTTTGCACTACTCTCCAACTCCAAACTCTCTCTCTCCTCTCTAAACTCTCACATCAAACTTCATCTCTAAAATTCTCTCTCTTCTTATTGTTCTCTCTCTCTCTCTCTCTCTCTCTCTCTCTCTCTCTCTCGCTCTCTCTCTCTCTCTCTCAAGTATCTAATTTGAAGAGGGTAACAGAACCAAATGTCTATGGTTGTCTAGGAAGTGGGGGCAGCAAGAATAATAAGAGCATCCAATTCCTTCGATTCCATTAAACTCCACCTTCTCTCTTGCAGTTCTCCTTCAACTCTCTCTCTCTCTCTCTCTATCTATCTCTGTCGTTTTTTGTTTTCTCTTGTAATTCTTGTTTTCTTGTTATTGAAAGTTTTTATTCGTTTGATTCAAGGAAAAAAAAAAGCCCATCTGCCTATGATTTGATCTGATGGGAGCGTGAATCTAAATGTGAGTTTTTGTTCCCAAAATTTGCAGGCCGAGTATTTGATTCCCAAAAAATAGAGGATTTTTTATTGACTAAATAGAAGGGTATTCTAGGCACTTTAGACCTATTATCATGGTATTTTTGTGATAAAACTAACATTCATTAATGGCAACTTAATGGACAGTGTTTACTATTACTTACACAATACTTAGTATGTTTTTTGTTAATTTTATAAAACCATTGGTGCAAAACGTAAATATGCCCTAAGCTCACAGTGCAAAATATAAATTACCCTAATTTTTTCTATATTTGTTACCATAAATAATATTGTAGATACTTTTTATTACTAGTACGCATATGCTCGTTTGAGCTGATGAATAAAATCAATACAAGTCTTCTCCTTATGTTTTAATAATTATGTTGTCTTTTATAGTCTTTGATGATGATTCCCATTTTTGCTGCAACTATTTGAATTTATTTGTTCGTGGGTATTCTCGGCTATGAATTGAAACTTCATGAAATTATTTTTGGGATCTAAACTTCATTATAGCCGCACATGGCTAAATAAGTTGGTAAGCTTTGAGTTTGGCCTTTGTATTGTAAGTTGAAATACTTCTTAGCTCCATCTTCATGGGAAATGCGACAATGAGTTCTTAGTTTTTCAAATTTGATCTTGTTATGTCGTTAACCCTTTAGTTGAGCTTTTGCAGTCATATCTTTGCTCTTAGATGGAAGATTTACTTTTGAATGAGTTATAAACAATAGGCAATACTTTACTCGAATTATTCTCTCTTGAAGAAATTGTTGTATAAATTGAGGAGCAGAGCTCGAGAAAATTTCTGAATATCTTAGTGTATGGGAAGAAATTACTTGGGAGCCTTTTAAAGTTGATTTTGAGCATACTTGAACGAGATCTGCTTGCCCACATTCAAATGTGGAAAATTTTTGCTTGAAGATGCAGCTAGCATTAGCCTTGGTGTTAGATCAATTCTTTCAGCCGGCACAAATTCAAAATGATTTACATATGAAAAGAATTCTAGCTGAAAATCTTGTCTACATCAAAAAAGGGAAACTTTAACCCAAAGTTTTGAAGTTATGTAATGTTTTCAGAGATTCTTTGCTGAAAAAACATAAATACAAATGTTTTTAAATGCACAACAATAATTCTAGAAGTTTTCAAGTCAATGGTAAATCAAATTAATTTATTGCCACAATCATTCAGTATCAAAAATGGAAACAATCGACCAAAATTTCTAGAATGCTAGCCAACGTCCAAATGGAACTTTTTACTACATCTAACGGCTAGAAGATCTCAGGCCTGTATAACAAAAACATCCCATTTCAATGGTAACATATATGAGCAAAGATCGACAAGAGGAAAAGAGAGAATTCAATGTGGGAGACAAAAGTTGCACTAAGAAAAAGAGAGAAAAGTGAAAGCGTTCTAAGTGTATAAGTTCTAAGTTTATATAGTGAAAAGCTTGTGAGCTTGAAAGGGTAGTGTAAACATGTAAGAGTGGATTGAAACTCTCAAGGTGGTCACCATGAGGATGTTGAAACTTAATTAACTTAATACTACTTGATTAAATTGAATAAAGAAAAGAGGAAAAAAAATTAAAAAAAGGCTATATTTTCAATGGAGGAAGGAGGAGAAAAAAAAAAAAAGAAAAGGAGAAAAATAAAAAAAGGGCAAAAACAAAAAAAAGAAAGAGTTTGGGGCAAAATGAAAACAAAAGAAAGAAGAGAGATTAGAATAAAAATTTAGGAAAAACATAAGGGGGAATTATTGAGAACTAAAAGGATTTGACATGTATAAAAAACAGAAGAAGTTGGAGGAGCTTGGAAGATTTAATAATTATGGGCATGAGGAAAAAGAAGAAGAAAAAGAAAAAATAAGAGAAGTGAAGAGTTTTAATTTCAGGGACAAGATTGAAGCAGTCAAAGATACAATGAAAAACTCAAAAAATGATAAAGCAGTCAAAAGGAGAAGGTGGGATTGAGTTGAAGCATTGAAGATGATATCAGGAGTTAAATTGAATTTAGAAACTATTAGCAATCGAGAGCTAGAAGATACTCAGATGTGAAGACTTGTGGAGCTAAAGGAAAGCTCGGAGTTAGAGACATGTTATGTTGAGAGTTTAAATGCTCAGTTCAATTTTTTTGTATGTGACTGGAAAACAAACTAGGAGGTATAGTAAAAGTACTTTACAGTTGTCATGTTGCATGTCGTATAGAATGAAGTCCCAGACCTTATGGTATAAAGTCATTTGTCACAAGTTCTTTCAAAGATTGAAAGGTTAAGCAAGAATAAAAATTAGTCATACAATGTCAAAAGTCAAGTTGAAATCAGTTAGAAAAGATCAAAAAAGAATTGTCAAGGAAATTTCTAATATTCGTGTTGAAGATATTTTGAAAATTTTTTTGCTAACAATGAACCAGTTTAAAAAAGAGTTAAGGCTCCAATTGAAATTACAAAGTTGTTGATGTGATGGAGAATTTTTTAAGACAAAGTTGAAGTTTGAAGATTTTGTCAAGTAAAGCTTATGTAGTAAATAATGCTGTGAATGACTGAAAGAACGAACCAAAATTAAGAAAAGATGTTGAGGTTAATTCAAATTCATTTATAATTAGAATTTAGTGTTCTACTAAAATCAAGATTATTTGTTATATTTTTAGTATTGCAGTCGAAGTAGAAATTGTTAATGTCTGGTATATAAAGAGTTCAGTGTCTTAATTTATTGTATGACTAATGAGATTATTAATTGAGATATTAGTTTAGAGAATAAGTGCTTCTCATATTATTGTTGTAGCGTTATTCAGTTTAATAAAATAATTTTAAATTAATTAAGTTCCAATAGAGGAGAAGACGTAGGTTCAAAAGAACCGAAACTTTATAAATCGTCATGGCTCACTTCTCTCTCTTGAACTTTTATTATTATTATTCTCATATATACCCACGGATTGGTTGTTTAATTACTTTATGTTTGATGGTTTTCTCTTGTACACGATTCATATGCACATTGCTCTTGCCATTCGTATTGTGTTCATTTTTATCTGATCACACTACACGAACGGTAGTCACATGTTCTTGACGACTCAGTTTACTCTTTTCTTAGATATCTTTGGGACCAATACTAATCCATCTAGTGCTGAATAGAACCAATATAGATAGTAAACTAGTCTTTTGTGCTTTCATTACTTTCATTCTAATTGTGTATTTTTTAATTAAATTTATTAACTACACACTTGAACAAACACATTAATATCTCTTAATATACTGTTATCGTTAAAACTGAATATAAAACTTTAGGTTCTCAATAATGCATGCATCAAAATTAACCAACGCGTCTTCAATTTGAAAGACTTCACAATTTTCACAGAGTTTCGATTCCTACTCCCTTTGAGGTGGCTTTAGGCACGCACTTTTTTTTTAACAATATTACTAATTTTATTTATAGCATCCGTAGATATAAAGAATTTTGAATAAATGATCTTTAGTGAGATCGCGTTCCTATACCATCCTTAAAAGAAAAGCTCAGAAAACTTGCAACATCACCCAGCTAACCACAACTGAGTACATCTATCATATTCTTTACTTTCAATTTCTTGTTTAGTACCACCCCTTTTAAGGTTGCCTTCTTGATCCCATTTGTCCTTTACTAGGATTCGGGCTGTTTATTTATATTGGTACCACTGGTGCTTAACTTGATACAAAAAGTTATGATATGCTTGTAGCCATGAAAAAACTAAGAGTCGTCATTTGTTTGTAGCGAAACGGAATGGACACTCCGACGAGAATATAGTTTGACCATTTCCTATTAACTTTTGGGCTTCATTGAAAAAAGAAGAAGAAGACGATGATGACGACGATGGTGAAGAAGAGAGATGTGGTTGATGCAAACGTTGATCTAAATAAAAATTAGAAGGATTAACTTAGTTGATAAAACCGCTATTCCTCGGTCCACAAAAATTGTCATTTGGGTTCGACCTCTGGGATTAGTTAACAGAAAATGAAATTTCCCAACTTTCTAATTACAGTTTGGATCTTTAGTTTTTTTTTTTTTTTTTCCCCCTGAGACAACTGTGTGGATCACTTACATTTGAGTATAGACTTAACGCATAACACCTTACCTGATTGCCATATCAATTTTTGTATAGGAAGAAGGTAAGAGGTTTAATTTGAATTCTCTCAAATTTTCATAAGATATAAATTTTAATTTTGATCTACTACTAAAAAAAACGAAAAAGTATAAAAAAAATGTTATGGAGGGTATGAAAATTTAATGATGTGAGACATGTTGCTGAATGTTTAGGTATTTATTTGACTTTTTCATGGAAGATATCCCATCTGTGCATCACAATTTAAAAAGAAAAAAAATTCTTCGAGGGGTTGACTATGGAAAAAAGAAGAACAATTAAGTAGACAAAAGGTCTCACGCATGCATATTGCAATGACTACACTAGACCAGATAGATAAATTGTCCACAAGCATGTTTCCATGCTGCTCTTTTAGAAACAATTTATGTCCTTATTCGGTGGGCTCTCAGGTACACATGCGCAGGCCTCCTAAAAGTCACAAACCCACATAAATATACATATAAAAAAAAAAGGACAATATCAAAATGTGAATAATCAATGTACACAAAATGTCAATGAACAAAAATTTTATCACAAAGTGATAACTTGCCATGATAATATTTCCCTTTTTAATGAGTTCAGCTACTGAACTCTTTTCAGATCCAATTTGCATTATTATAATTGTTAAATATATATTGTTTACTATAATTACATAACAAGAAACTCATAAAAAAAAAAAAAAAAAACAATTGTGTCATGAAAGTGCAATATATGGACCTGTGTTTGATACGAGGGCAATAAAACATGTCCACGTAACAACTCCTCAGTGTGCTTTTTCTACGTTATCAAGACAATTATCACGTCGAGATTGAAGTGGGACTAATTGAAATGAAACAACGAAAAAAAGAAAAAGCACCTAAGCATGCCTTCAATGACCAATTCCAGGGCTCGGCACTGATTCATAATCATGGTAACTATAATATCCAATTGTCTCCAAGAGGTTCCTAGTGAAAAAGGGTGCAGTGTTACCACCGTAGCTTGGGCCGGACGGCGGAATCTTGCGACCCTTCAAAGCAAACTTATGTTCAGCAGCATCACCCAAGTTTTTCGGCTTTTGATCATCGTTTCTGTTACATGCTGCTCCGCTCCTGTAATCTGATGTCCCTGACAATGCTGAGATGCCATCCATCATGATCACGAGTGTCAGAATTAATGTAAGCATGCAGAAGAAACAAATCGCTTGATTGACTGATGAAGCCATAAATTGTGACAAAGATAGCACTAGAACATTATGGGATATTACGTCTATATATACATATACATACATATATATACAAATCGATACACACACACACATATATATATGTGACAGGCACCACCAAGACTTTCTGGTGTTTTCAAGAGCAATGTAAGTTGAATTTTGGACCAAACCCACAACGCGTATTGAGTGGACCATGAATAAAATTTAAGCAATATTATATGCAATGGTCTCCTATGAAATGATACTTTTATCTGGTGTTGAGTCATAAAAACTAATAAAACTACTGAATAAAGGAAAATCTATTGCTTTTAAAAATAGCTAGTGCAATGAACCATGCAAAACCCGAGATTTTAGTCTACCTATTTTATGTGTCTAAATTTCACAAATAGGTTGTTGCTATTCAATTCCATGTACAGTGGCCACTGACATATACACATTTATTATTGCTGTCTCAAACTCCAAACTAACCCTTATGTTAAGAGTTAAGACTATACACCTCCCAAACTTTAATGCATAATAAGCATATCGTTTGTCTCTTTTTTCTTAATTTTTCACCCTTTGTTTTTTTCGACCTGGCTACTCTAAGGGCACCGCGTGTATTGGTCCTACAATTTTATAAATTATAATTACGCATGTAATTGATTAGTATTTCGCAGATAACTGGATATTTGGCTATAAGAAGCAATAATATATAGAAACAACAAGAACTACAACTACAACACACACACACACACACACACAGATATGTTTATTTATTTATTCATTGTGAAAAAAGTAAAAAAATATGAGTGGTGTTTCATAACATAATTAGAGAGTATTGCGACTCTATACTTAAAAAAGTGTAAAGTTACTGGATGATAAAAACATTTCTCATACCAAATGATGAATCGTAAGTTCAAACGCACTCCTTGACCTTAGTAGGTTTGAATTTATAATAATTCACACAAATCTGAATTCCTTAATCAGTTAAACCATGTGGTAACTATAACAATAAATCAATAAACCTAAAGCTTGGGACATCCAAATTTTGGATTCAAAACATCAAAGAATTTGATAGGAAAATAAAATATATAATTACTTTGTGACATATTCTCTTTAATGTGAATAGATTTTTTCTCTACTTGAGAATGAAAGATTAGTAGATCAATATGGCACGTCAGCGACGTGCTTGGATGGTTTATACAGAGGTGATGACTGAATGTCCTTTGATTTGTCCTTTTATAATCAGAAAATGTTACAGCACCGAAAGAAAATTATACAAAAATTTTGCCTGAATATAATGGGCGCCGCCTAAATTTTTTTAATGATATCTTTATTTTTTGCAACTCAAAAATATTTTCATGTATTTCTGTTTTTTGTTGTAAAAAACATGAGCGTTATTACAAAAATTTAAACGATCGTTGCATTCAAATAAAATTTTTAGGCAAAATTGTCTAGTACTGTAACGGTGCCCTTTATAATTTGCATCCAATGTGATCCTGATTTGGTCTTCTTTGCACAAGAAAATATCTTTTCATTATCAAGCCATGGAGTTCTCTGGCCACAAAGTTTTAGTTCGAGTGGTAGCTGAACAAGGGAGCTCCTCAAGCTATCTATCTAGGTTAAAACTACTTAACCAATACTTGAGAAGTAATTCCTTCATGCAGAGACTAATTACTTGAGAAGTAATTACAACTAAAGCAAAAGGCACAAAAAACAAAAAATTTTAAACAACCAATGCAATAATAAGGAAGCTTGCAGATTTAAATTGGATTTTGGTAAGCTATTCCAAAATTTTGGCTTTTGTGCGTTATTTTTTTTATTTTTTACTTTTTCCATCAGGAATTTTTAAAACTTAATGAATTTGTTTAAACTTCGCAGAAGTTATTATTTAGTTATAAGTTATTTTGTAAACTTGAAAGATTTAAGAGTTAGTTAGTTAGAAGGACAACCAGGTTTGCAACAAAAAAAAAATAAGGATAAGAGAGTGAGGACAAAGTATAAAATATAAAATTTAATGAGGTAAAAGTATAAATTTTAGTGAGACAATGGATAAATTTAAACTCTATTATACGGATTTTTTTCCTTCCAGTGAAGCAACAAATTTATTGGAAACAAAGTGTAAATTTTGATAAAGACAATGAATAAATTTAAACTTTATTATACTTTTTTTTGTTTTTTTCCGAGCAGCCCCACACTTCTAAAAGTGGCTCCGTCAAGCCTTGCCCTTCAAGCACTAAAAAAAAAAAGTTGCTTTTTATTGGTCCCTTTTGGTTAATTGATGTATATCCACATAGGACTCGTCTTTTGTTATTTGGTAAAAGTTCAGGAGCAGATGAAGTGTCCCCATCTCAAATTCAAGAGCTTCTACAGATCACTGGAGAGACCACCATTTACTACAGTAAATACTTCTACACCTGACTCATCTACGAAGAACTCCAACATAAGCAGGCAATTAAAACTCTGTGTTTCAAAATGAACACACTGAAGCAAGATCATAGTTCTAAATCAAACGTCTTATGCTGAGTTGCTCAAGTATGAATGTGCAAAATTACAATCTGCAGGTATTACAACTTATAGCAAATCTGCACATCTGAAGGAGCATCCTTGAGTATGTACTTTGTCAAAGCAAATAGCAGTTTACAGCGGAATGGTAAGCAGTAAAACAAGTAAATTATGGCGGTGCAATATATATTCTGCAAAGAATTGAATTGCTGGTGAAATTAATTTTATGGTTCCAAATTTGGTAGATCAAGGCACTACATAGGATGGTGAGTGTATGGAAGCACAGAAGATCACGTATCCAATCCCACAACAAAATACTATTGTCATAAGCCATCCAAACACGAATTTGACTAGTAGTTTCCAGTTCACATTCTGCATTAAGAAATCCAGTGCAAACTTGTATCTTAGCCAAATTTGGTATCAAAGTAACACAAGTCAAATAAGGCAATGTTCATGAGAAATCTTACCCTTGGATCATCGGCTATGCCAACTCCCAATAGAGCTCCAACAAAAGCATATACGGTTGAGACAGGAACATTGAGTCTGGAGACAAGGATCACAGCTGCAACTGATGACAGCTGCGATGTCAGCCCCCTTGAGTTACTCATGTATGCTAGCTTCCCACCTAGGCACCGAGTTAAGCGCCACCCGCATAGAACATATCCTATTGCAGCAGCAGAGCCACTGGTAGCTCGAAACAACCAAGGGATAGGTAGAATTTTCTGATGGCACATCAAGGATTTGGTTAATCCAATACAACAACAAAATGCAGGAAAAATAGTAGCAAAGAAAGGCCTATTGATGCACTGTTCTAAAACCCCAATAATTTTTATGTTTTTCTAGTACAAGAACCCTAAGGGTCAACCTTGTTGTAACTGTAACCATAACCGTAAGGTTATTCTATTGTATAAGTTCGAGTCGCAAATACATCCTTTTTGTGAAAACAAGAGTAAAGATTGTATCTTCAGACCTCATAGTAGAAAAATCTCGAACGCCTTTCTTTTTGATTACAAGATAAAATTAAATAAATTTGAGATTCATAAAAAATTTACTAATTTAATCACTTGAATCATGAGCTGATGAAAAGAAAAAGTGCTCAAACATAAAAGTATTTGTATTCAAGTTTTAGGATTTAAAATTTTAATGTGCATCTCAGCTACACATCCTAAATTTATATCTCTGCCAAGTGGCCAAACTCCATAGGTTAAATCTTTGCAATTAGTGCAATGCATTAAATATGGGCAAACAAAAAACATTATGAAATGAAGTTGGTGAGGGGTATCCTTGAAATCAAGCATGCAACAGCTTGAGATTGACCGATGTATGTTTGGACTGAGAAAAGGAAATGTACAGAATAAATGATTGGGGTTAACTTACCAAATCTTTCCCATTACTGGAGTACTTTGCTCTATATTTGTACACATCAACAACAATTTGCAATGGACCAACAAGAGCAGCTATCTCAATTGCTGATTGAATAAGCCTGCATGTCAATTCATTTGTCAGTCTCATGAAGCCACAGGTTTCAAATATGAGCAAATTAATTTTCCTATTTTACTTTAATTTCAAATATGAGAGTAAAACATACGCAAAAATACACGAGGCGAGAATGAGGGGGAAAGAGAAAAATTTTTCCATCTCATCATATTTTTCAGCTAAAGTATGTCGAATGACGGTACTTCTGTCATACTCTATATCCTGCACAATAGTCATTTGAGTCATATATCAGCATCCAATATCTATTAACCAATGCTGCATGTCACATTAACTGAAACCATGATGAAAGCTAACAGTCTCATTTATGAGAAACAAATGCCAATATGAATATGCTATACGATACAGAGCAGACATACCGGCCACAGAGTGAACTGAGCAAAATCTTTGACATTGACATATTTAAGCGATGGTGTTTTCTCTATCCTCTGAATGTTCCCGGTTTGACTCATGGGGCTTGATTCAAGCAACTGCTTGAAAGATGTTGATTGAGCTGTAGCAGTAATAGTAGATACTGAAATCGGCTGAGTCTGCTCAGAATCCTGTATACTATCCTGAGAGGACCAGCTTTTCTCTTCCTCTTCATATACCGTAGTGAGGACTCTTGTTTGCATAAAATTTGACAATATTTCTTCAACATCTTCTTCCTTTTTGCTTTCTCCTTCTTGTATATCACCTTCCTTCACATTATCTGGTTTGTCCTGGTTGCCTTGGCACTCATGATTCTGTTCAACCGCTTTCTTTGACACAGTATTTACCTTAGTTATGACTACAGGAACCGCCACAACCTGTTGCAATGCCAAAACCAATCTCAGACAGCAAGAAGAAGAAATAAAAACCAGCTAAGATGTAAATTTATGAGCAGATAATCGAAAATTCAGGGAATTCACTCAAACACAATTTTCCTCCAGTAAGTAGAAGAAATCAAAACCAGGTAAGATGTATGATTGATGAGTAGATAACCCAAAAGTTCATAGGATTTTACCAAAGACAATATTCCTCCACTCAACATGGCAACTGCAACAGCAACTATAGTAACCCATGCCTTGACTGGTACAATTTTTTCCACTATCTGTCTATGGCAATAACACGTCACTTGGATTATAAAGAATAACGATGAAGCATAAATTAGAAAACTATGGTGGTCTAATATCATGTGACAGAAACTATGTATGGAACCTGGAACATGACAAAGAGGCAAAGCAATCCTGCAGATATGCCGAAGTTGATGGCAAGGAAAATAAGAATCCTTCTCTTTGCTATTTCATGTTGAAGTAGAAATGCCTTCAAGAGAGTGAAAAGCAACCATGACAATAGGCAGGCAACTAATGGAGCAACAGTCCATTCCAATAGTATCCAGACCAATCCTCCACCGTTAAAATGATGATTTCCTTTCTGCATCAAACTATCATTCAAGAATAAGACAAAGGCATCATAAGGTAACTGATGGACCGCAGAAAAATAAATTAATCAGAACATGGACCCTGGAAATCTATTTTAAGGATCATAATGTAATGTGAGTACAACGCAAGAAAACATCAGAAAACCAGATATGCAGCAGTCCAAGGAGTTGGTCACTCTGCATTATATGTTTCATATATCACTCTGATAAAATTGACTTATTTTGACGGATAACAATTGTTCGTTACCTTATTCCACATGGGTATGTAGTCAAAACCTTCAGTGACAAGGACGGTTCCTAGTAGAGCACCCTCTATTGACTGCTGAGGCGACACTGGTAGCTCCATATATGTTGCAACTGTAAGCCAAATTGCTGCAAAGAGGCAACGCTAGTCAAAGTTCGGAGGAAACATCAAATTATGATGACATCAAATGTTCTTCATCAATTTTATGTACTCACAATGAAATTCCTTCATCAATTACATTTGCATCGATGATGAATCTAGTAAAATTTACATCTTGAAGAAGAAAACAAAGCATAGTAACCCATGAAGTCTACGTATAAGTCGTGTAGCTGAAGTGCATACTGTTCTGATATTAAAATAACTGCTCAAAATTATTTTTAAAAAAAAACTGATGAATGCGAAAGATAATAATGATCATGGTGTACCAGCAGTGAGGAGAGCAATCACAATGCTCCACATCAGAAAGGCTTCACTTGGTTGATGTTCTTTGACAAACTGAAGTGGCATAAAACAAAATTAGACTAGTCGCAGCTAATAATAAAGACTGAATTATATATAATACACGGTGTTATGTTTGATCATATCCAAATATCTATATTTTTCATGTCATACGTGAGAAAACAAAGGATCAACATTGCTATTGCTGGCAAGGCCTGCTCCAGGAACATCAACTAGACAAGCCATTATTGAGGCAACTAAAATAGTACATGTCTTCGACCCCACCAACGCCGAGAACTGCCAATTCAAACGCACATACATTTCAGAAGTTGGCAAGCAGAAACATTAAGTAATGTTCTGTCTGTTCTTTTTTTTTTTTTTTTTTTTTATAATTAGTGTTCATTATAATACAATATAAATCATAAAAAGAAAGTGATAAATTGAATAGACCGGAGCAGGCACGTTGTTGGAGCCTGCAGAAAATGCTACTGCGACGGTGGCAAAGGCGCCAAAAATTGGTATCCATTCATATCCATCCTTCCAGTTTCCGACCACCCCAATTCCCAAATCAACCGGTATTTTCCTGTTCTCTACAGACATGATCGATGGTGGTCTGCCCCCAATTATTTCTTCGTCTAAGTCATCATTTGTGTACAATGTTGAAGTTCAAGTTTACAATAAATTCATAAATTCAGAGTTACATTGTTTTTATCCCTGCTGCCCCCCTCAGAAAATGTCTCTGCCTTGTTGTTTTGGACAGTTTGTGTTGTTTTTTCTTTGTCCGAGCGTCAATTCTAAGGAAGTAATTGTTTTTGCCTCCCGGACCTCCAACTCTTATATGTCATCATGTAGTTAAGGGTGTGCTCCCGTAAAGTTGTTTCCAAATTGGGTTTTGGTATACAGACGCGAAAATGGTTTGACACGAAGATAAATGGAAATAATTTTTATACACATTATCAATAAATCTGTGGGTCAATTTTAATTGTATTTCACATTATAAGTTTCCAATAAGTCTTTATATTTTTATTTTTTTTCAAAAAAAAAAAGTATGATATATAAGATAATTAAAGTTGATATATAATAAATATATTGTCGATATGTATAAAGCATATTTATGTCTTTCTCCGCATCATTCTATTTTTGCGTCAGTCTATGGTTTTTCAAATTCTTTTTCATTTTGGTGGGTCTCCACGGTTAGATAGGGTCCGAATTAATCGATGGCACTTCAACTTCTTCGAGATTACTGCAACTTTCAATTCAAATGTCTTATTCCTAGGAAAGTGCATCACTTGGAATATGGGTGGGGATGTGATTCTGAAACTGAAACAATTTAAGAATAATGTTGGGAAAGTACAGTTTCTTTCCCACTTTCTTTTGGATTAAAATTTCAATAAAAACCATATACATAAGATTAATATATGACCCGAGAAAAAGAAAAAGAAAAGGGTATTGAGCTCCAAGTCGGGCGTGCCCCATGAATTATGAAGCACGACCCACATCAGAGCGTGGCAGTGTGCGCCTTACCCAGCCCACTTTATAGCAGCTCTTTTTTAAAAAAAAAAAAAAAAAACAAATTTTTCGTTCATACGCTTTTTAGTAGCTCTAGATTGGTGCGAAACTAACGTGAGACAATTGTGCATTGCTTTAACGGGGAAAGAAAACTTGGGACAATTCTTTGTAAATCATGTAGAAAATAATAAGTTTAAATCTTATTAGATCAGGTAACGTATTTAAACTTACGATTCATCATCTGATACGAAAAATGTTATAATTATTTAGTTATTTTGCATTTCTTGAGTACAAAATTGTAATACTCTGACGGGACCGTAGAGTATTATTTATATATTTTTTTTTTGTTAAATATCGGATGGCTAGCTAATAGGTTTAATATTTACATAAGTTTTACGCATATTTTCTTATATAATTTGAGATTTATTTACATTAATATTGTAAACTTTGGTAGATTTTACTTTGATTAACTATTTTATGTTTTGTAAGTTAAATGGATGCAATAGGATAAAAACCTATCGAGCTTGGAGAGTTGAAAACAAGCCAAAGGCTAAAAAAATCAAACCAAAATTTAGTTGGAAAGTTAATTTGTGGTTTAATTCAGGTAGAATTTTACATCTTTGCGTACTGCTCGGTTTTTCAACTATAACTTCCTCTACACAAGTCAGAATTGGATGGTTTTTGAGCCGAATCAAAACTAAGAGATAGAATTATAAATTTTCTGTTTCGACTAAATTTAGATTATGCCTCAAAGAGGTCAAGAATTGGGCCGAAATTCACGGGATCAAAACTGTCCAAAACTTTACAATCTTTTTCCTACTCGAATTTGGATATTTTAAAATTTACACTTTTATTATTTTGGAGGAATATAAATACCCAAGTTATAGAATATTTGAAGGGGCTTTTGGAGGCTTTTCTTTTTGATGGAAGATAGAGAGAGAATGTAGAGAGGTAGAGGAGAAGAGTGTAAGGGAGGAATACGAATACGTCAGACACGAGTTTTTCAATTCTTTTTCTTTTCCTTCTTTTTCTTTTCAACTTTATGATACTTAGTACTAGTTTTTATTTGACTTTTAATATGAGTGGCCAAAACTCTAAACTAAGACCAAAACGATTTAGTCTCGTTTGGAGTTGTATTATTTGATTTTTGAGGATATTTGATATTCTTTTGAGTTAATTGCATTTATATGTTGAGAACTTGATTTGATTTATTTATTTTGTTCTTAATTATGCTTTTGTGTTTGGCCAACATGAAAGTAGTCATAGAACTTGTGTTGTGATCGACAAATGAGAAACAGTTGTGCACTAAATAAATAAACATATGAATTTTGAGTCAAACATAAGATAAGTTTACATGATGTCATGAGAAATTATATACTTTTAATGAGTTTAATCTATTTTTGTGTGAGTTTGAAAGAAGATCACAAATAGATTGAATGCAGTTAGAGTTGCTTAATAAAGAACTTTGACTAAAGAAGAAGAATTGACATTCAAATTGCTTTATTTACATTAGTTAATGTCATTCGACCCTTCTAAGTGAAGACCCATAGCTTTGGTACCCTATATCTTGTGTTTAATTCTTAATTAAGTTGCATTTAATTTCTAATTAGTTAAATTGCTTAATTTAATTTAATAGTTTTGTTTTTTATTAATTTTCCCAAACATAAAACCTTTTGTTTAAATAACATAAATCATAGTTAATTGTTTGTTCTCTTGAGTTCAGTACCTGGAGCATTTACCAAGTTTTATTACTACGGTCAGCTCTGTACGCTTGCAGAATTTTATCGGTCACTAGCGTCCAAGTTGCTAATAATATGGGTCGCTGTTCTATTTTTCTACTGTGGAGGCAAGTTGGTGCCCATGTAGGTCTATTTTCTTGGGATAAATTACTTTTTACACCTTAACTTGTAGGCATAGTTACTTTTGACATTCTGTATTTTCAAAAATTACTAAAAACATACTGATATATACGGTAACAAAATACACCATCCGTTAAATCCCCATGAACGAAAGTTAAGTTTAATTACAAAAATGTCATTATAGGTGACTTAAAGGGTCTAAAATGTCTTCACATCTTTTTTAGCAGTCTCTTTAAGCTTGTTCATGAAATCAACAATGAATTTAAAGCACCCAACCTCAGTGCCTTTGAGGCTAGCACTTTAGGCCTTCTTCAGATGGTTTGAGAAACAAGTCAGTGAAGGATATTCTATTGGAATTGTTGGAGGCAAAGGAGGACGATTATTATCAATTGTTTTCTTGCATGGGTCATCATTAACTGTACAGATCTTATTCTTAGCAAAACCATGCTGCTTTAGTTTTCCACAGCTTCCAAACTTCACGAGCATTCAAATAGTTCAGATAAGCTCATAAATGGTATTTGGTATTTATGCATAAGAATGAGGATGGGCAAAGTACCTGTGGAAAGCAAATGGGAATCTCTCCAAGTATTGCTTTTGGGGCTGAAGATTGCCTGAAAATTGATGGAAAATTGGGAAGACAGCTGTAGTCAGTTACAAATTCATTAAACTACTTCATTCCCAACTGCACACTTTTGATCTGTTAGGCCACCTTATAAAAAGCTGACAAACTCAAATTTTAAAGATCCAGTGACTTTGTCAAAATGGTCCTCATACCAAATACATACAACTCTCCTAAAATCCAAGTTCAAATTTTGCCACATTAAACTTGGGTTGAAAGCAAATTAAAATTTCAAACTTCGAAAGTGACCAAACAAACACAATCTATAATAACCACACATGCCTTGTTGCTTAGCTCTTCTCCTTAGTCATTCTTCCATGAAATTACTTGGCCTCTATGCAAGCTAACTCATCAACAATATAATACCATTATTAAAAGACATAAGAAGTTAATAGATTTTACCAAAAGCACTTCTTACCCAAGAAAAGGGCAGTAATAGAAGAAAATACAGACATATTGAAATCGCTGCTTCATAAAAAAGAGAAAAAAAAAAAGAAGACAAAACAAAAGGGGCGAAAAGAATTTCACGATTATCTCCTCACTCATGCAAAAGCCTCTCATGGTTTTCGTAGAACCACCTGGTCAACACCATTACAGTCCTTTGTAAGAGAAATGGCTGCCTCGAAATCTCGTACGACCGCAAAATGGCCCATTTTTGTTTTTTCTGAAGATACGAACTAAAATTTTCAAGTGTTTGAATCTCTCTCATAGAGTTTTACCTACAATTTTAAGCATGATAGCATCAGATTTTGCAATAGAAAGGAATTTCGCAATGAGAGAGATCAACGATTCAAACAGAGTATTTGAGATAGAGACTGACAATAAAGTTATAATCTACAAGTAGGGTTTCTAACTTTTTAATATGTATGAGGGCATTATGATCTTTTTAATCTTTCCATTCAACTTGACTAATGTCTGTAGGTCATAGTATGTTTTTAGTAATTTTTGAAAACACTATATAAAAGGTAATTTACCTTGTTTTCTTATCCTTTCTTTTTTTTTCTTTTTTTTTGGTCGAAGAGCAAAATTCCATTCCATTAAAACTTAAAAATATTTACAAGAGGGACAGCCCAACCTGGAGTCCACAATAACAAAACACTGAGAAGTAACACAATGACCCTTACATACAACCTACAACCCACCACTAACTGGCCCCAACACCACCAGCAGCTTTGCGGCCCAAGAAAAAGCCCAAGCTTGAGCCCACAGCTTAGGGAACAAACAAGCCAGTGGGGAGGAAAGAGCCCAAGGCCCACTAAAAAGGAAACCCAAAAGGTAGCAGCCTCTAGGTTTCCCAACGCGACCATAGTGGTGACACCCTTGACAACCAGGGCAAAGGAGATTGGCAAGTCCTGAAGAACCATCGGCGACAAAAGACTAGAAGGACTGGAAGCACACCGAACACTCTAAAACATCGTACACATGGCACAGATTGTCCAATCGCCATAAAGCACCATGGCCAAACAATGGGAGGTGGACCAAAAATCGGTGACCGACAAGTTTTCTTACCCTTTCCATTTTACTTAGTTGAGTGTTAGAATATTCCCAATTAGTATTCTTGAAGTAGACCCAAAGAATACATATGTTAAAGAATATTCATAATGTTGTCTATTTAATAAGGAAATAATCTATTACGTAAAACAATCTCGACCGTTGATCTCAGTATTGATGGACATATTAAATTAGGTCTAAACTTGTATATATATATATAACTGATCCTCTCTCTTTGTAAGACACACAAAAAAAACTTCATCTAAAGCATGTGAGTACAGTAAAAGTTAAGAGAGAGAAATTAATTATTAGATTGAACAAAAGTCTCAGTTTGTATTCCGACGAGAAGATGGATTTGACTTCCGCTAACTTAGATATATTGTTTATATGATTTTATTCAGTTTCAAGATTCTAAAGTTATGTTTTATGATGATGAGATTAATTTATTAAATCTAACATGTGGTATCAAAGCATGAGTCAGAAAATTGAATATTTTTTGTGTATAATAAACAAGTATATATACCTAATTGTTGATTGCTTTTATAACTGTATAAAAAACAACAAGATTTTATGATTATTTTCGGAATAAGGATTGGTTGCTGCTCACTGCATCATTTTAATTCCTCTCGGCCAAGATGGTGCGTTGTATCATGTTTAACTGAATGCATGTACTGTCCCACAAAAGTTTTTCTCGGCTTTAATGTATTGCCATGATGAATAAAGGTTATGATGGGATGATTTTTTATGATGTTATAAGGAAAAGGAGTCGAATACGATAATAAATATTTTTTATGGTAGGGAACAAAACACTGTCTATCAAAAGTATTTGAATCCTTTCGACTTCAGGGGTTAATATTGTGCGGCCGAAATCGTTTTATTAATAATTGTTGGGACAACTGCTTAATGATGTTTATAAAAAAAAAAAAAAAAAGGTGTTTTGGCCATCTAGTGCGGCCCATGATGCAGCAGTCATACGAGTCGTGTAAGATGCAAAAAGAGTAGTTAATTCTTTTTTATGTCAGACACATGTTACGTGGTCCAATTTTATTCATAATTCGTTATTGGTCCAATTTAAGCTTATCAGTGTAAAGTTATATCTAAATTTTGTGTCTGATTACTTAAATTCGTTGTTGCAATATTAAATATAGATTTGATGGATAATGGTTTATGAAAATATGTATATTTTAATGAAGAATATTTTATTATGCATGTATTATTGTTGATGATTTAAATATTTCATGCATATATTATATTCATAGTTTGCAGTTACCAAAGTGAGCAAATGATTGAATGAAGTGCGTGTATTATGTTTATAATTTGTTAGTCACCAAAGTGGCTAAACTAGTACGTTCAAAGACAAGTATAAATAGTCATTTATCCATAATTATAATAAAATATGATAAAGAAAAAATGATTGGATAAATTGATATTACTAATCACTAGAACTACATGATTTATCCAAAAGTAAATTATTATTCTATGATTAGTAACATAATCGATGTATATTAGTATTTTTAGTTGAATATATTTATTTATCCAAAAATATCAAATATATTTAATTGAAAAATATTTAATCACTTATAAGTGATTATATGGTATTTACTTAAAATAGTATATTATAATATTTCCCAAAGGAGAATTGTACTATACTTTATTTGTTTATTAAATCCGACTTATGATTAATTATGAGCATTTATCATGCTGCTGTTTCCATTCAATCACATGCTTCATCTGTTATTGTGTTTAATAGATTGAATTTCTCTAAATAGTGTGAACAAGTCAATTTTCATTGAGGTGTTATGGATCTTGACTTGGCACTATTAATGGACGAGTCTGCTGCTATTACTAACTCAAGCAACGAGGCAGAGAAGTTACATCATAAAGTATAGGAATGAAACAATAGATTAAGCCTTATGTTTCTAATGACTGTTGCCAACAACATTAAGTAACCATTCCACCGATAGAAGGTGCAAAAAAATTTTTGCAATCTGTGGAAGAACGTTTTCATTTTACGGATAAATCACTTATTGGTACTCTTATGGCAAAGCTCACGACTATGGAATTTACTGGGTCGCGAACTATATAAGAGCACATTATTGAGATTATTAATATAGTAGCAAGACTTAAGACCCTAAGACTGATGGTGGAAGACTATTTTCCCGTGCAGTTCATCTTGAACTCACTACTTTCTGAGTATGGGTCATTTCAAATTTATTATAACACTATAAAGGATAAATGGAATATTAATGAATTAGCCAGTATACTTATTTAGAAGGAAACGAGATTAAAAAGTCAAAATAGTCACTCTATTAATCTCGTGAGTAAGAAAGCTAAAAAGGTCGTGAAAGTTAAAGCCAACCAATTCAAAAAAAAAAAAAAAAAGAGCCTACTTATGCTCCTCAGGCTCGAAAGCAGGAACGAAAGGGTATTACATGTCACTTTTGTAAGAAGATTAGACATTATTAGAAAGACTGTCCGAAGCATAAGGCTTAGTTCAAAAAGAAAAGTAAATTTAATGTTTTAGTATATTTTGAATTAAATTTAGTTGAAGTTCCTCATAATACTTGGTAGCTTTGATTCTGGAGCTACTACTCATATATCCAATATGATGTAGGAATTCATTATGATTCAAACCACAAACGCAACTAACAATTTTCTCACTATGGGAAATCATATGAAAGCTCCAATTGAAGGCATAGGAACTTATCGTTTGGTCTTAAATACTAACTATCATTTAGATTTATTACAAACTCTTTATATACCTTCAGTTTTAAAGAACCTTATTTTTGTTTCTAAATTGGATAATTCTAGGTTTAATATTAAGTTTGAATATATAAGTTTTAGTTTATATAAGAATACTCATATTATTGGTTCTGGTATTCATATTGATGGTTTACATAAATTGAAACTTAATAATATGTTTGCTAAATCCTTACTTCATTTACATCATACAGGAATTAAGCGTAGTACGATGGATGAAGATTCTGCTTACTTGTGGCATAAACGTATGAGTCATCTATCCAGATAAAGATTGATAAGATTTGTAAGTAGTGAGATTCTCCCGAATCTAAATTTTACTAATCTCAGAATGTGTATAGATTGCATTAAGAAAAAGTAAACTAAACACAGTAAGAAGGAAGCATAAGAAGCACCTAACTTTTTGAAATTATACACATTGATATACGCAAACCATTTGACAGTCCAACCCTTAATGGTGAAAAATATTTTATCACCTTTATAGGTGATTTTTCACGTTATGGTTGTGTCTATTTGCTTCATAAAAAATCTCAATCATTAAATGCCCTCGAGGTATTCATAAAAGAGGTTGAAAGGCAATTAGACAGAAATGTGAAAATCGTAAGATCTAATGGAAGTGGTCAATATTATGGCAAATATAGTAAATTAGGGCAGTGTTCAAGTCCATTTGCAAAATTCCTCAAAAATCATGGCATATATCCACTATATACTATGTCAGGCACACTTCAGCAAAATGGTGTAACAAAAAAGCGTAATCCAACATTAATGACTATGATTATGAGTATGATGAGTAACTACTATATATATATATATGTGTGTGTGTGTGTGGTGTGTGGCCTATCCTAGTTTATAGGGCAAAAATGCTGATAGGCCACAATTATTTCTAAATAAACTATTTATTATGCTGAAAAGGTATTGAGATACTGGGAAAGTGAAATGTAGAATAAACGTATTGCAATCTTTCTTTTTTTTTTTTTTTTTTTACAAATGCTTAATGTTATCAACATAAAAATAATAATTAAACCACCCCATGAAAATGAGTCAAATTAACGAATAAAGACAAGAGGAGTATCAAGTTCTCATACCATGTCAAATAATGACCATGAAAATCAAAACTTACTAAAAGCTCAAGCTTAGAGAAGGAAAATCTCATAGTTATATAATTCATATTATAAACTTATTTTTTATCAATACAGAACATTATATTGGATTAATATATAAAAATATTATCGATTTTGTTTAAAATAACAAATTTAATACTAACTTTTAAAAGTAACAGTTTACCCCGCTTTGAATATTTTTGTAACAAATCTAGTACGCAATAATTTTATATGAATAGAATATATCAGTTTCGATGACAAATTTATAAAAATATATCTGTTTTGATAATATAATAATCATATAAGTTAGTATTACATCATCGAAAGTAATAAATTTTATGCAAGAAATTCTACAGCGTGCTAGATTTGTTACAAAAAAATTTAAAGAGGGATAAACTATTACTTTTTAAAATTAGTGTTAGATTTGTTATTTTAAATAAAGATAGTGATATTTTTGTATATTAACTCTATATTTAACAATAGCAAACTCAATATTTATTCATGAATTCACTTTGTCCCATTATGGGCCCCTAAAACCTCTCAACCACTGCTCTTGTTAATCTTCTAAGTTACATATCTTCCACAACAAATATTAGAAACAGGTTTTGGTGCTACTAAATAGGTATAGTAGAAGAACATGTAACATATTTTAGGCACTTAGCTACATTTGGGTTCAGATTTTGGGATATGGGTCTTCGACCATGAAATGATTGTCTTCAATATGTCTAGTATGCTTTGTTTTTGGCAACCTGGGAGAAAAAAGAGAAGGGAGACCATGGTCCCAAGAGGGAACTACTTTTATGGGTGAAGCATAGTATGATTGCTAAATAAATTGTCCGGTTGCTTGCACTCTATTTTGTTTGATTCTGAAATTGTCTTCACTGTTCAATCTCACTTCTACAATGGCATAAGTTTGCACTGCTTGTTTTGTCTCAATATCACAATTTACATGCCAAAAATATCAATATTTGTCCCTTCACAGTTAAAATTAATTCCTATCTATTTATTAAGAGGTTCTTTTTCGCTCTTCTTCTATCTTTTGTCCCAAGTCTCTCGATCTTATCTCCACTAATTTGTTATCGCGAATTTTTTGTTATGTTTCTATCTCATTGGCCGGTTTTCCCTTTTTTTTTCCCCTTGGTTTGTTTATGTTAATCACATATATCAGCACCCATTTTTGAGTTAGTTCCCCAAACAAAAGGAATCAAATCGTTAGTAACCTTTTATGAGTGCTTAACATGATTTCCAGCGAAAAGAAATAAACTTAGCTTCTCCTTATCTCTGTGTTGGTTCTGATAAGAACTTAGACTATTTTCGATTTCTTAAGGAATCTATCATCATTAAATGTTAATCTTTTGGATCTTTAAACTAAATTACTTCATTAAATAACATAACTGAATTTACGGAAACCGAAGCCATTGATGTGTTTGCCTTAACCTCGTAATTATTTCTAAAATTTCACCAAAATCACACCTATTTAAATGAAATTTTCAACTTTTTATGTGTGTCAAGAAAAGAAAGAAGCGGTTATATGTACACATAATTTTAGACCTAAGTAGGCATGTCATTCAATTATTAAAACCAACAGTTGAGATTGATTGGCTTAATTTATGCAATAATATATATATTATCTCTTTACTAATCGGACCACATTATTATTCATTTGATTGAGTCCTAATTGGACATATTATTTGGAAACATTCTGACAGACTATAGAAAATGTGAAGATGTTTATCGGGAGAGTAACCGTGAGGCTGACTTCCTTGCTACTTTCGCATTGGGCAATCGGCATGGGGTCTTATTATTGGATCACCCTCCATCAGGTCTCTCTCGGATCTTGATGCAGGATATGCAGGGTGTTTATATCCCCAGAGCTGTAATACATTAACTAGGGCCTATGTGCCCACCCTCCTGACCAAAAATTAAAAAAGAGAGAAAATGTGCAAGATATCTTAGGAAACATCAAATCAGACATTGATAGGAGAGCCTTTTGTTTTACAAATACCAATATGAGGAATTTGGATTTGATGAAATTAAGAGGGATACATTAACCCTGAAGATTCTTAGGGTGATTTTTTGTTTCTTTGATTATGCTTGCTGCATTTTTGGCTGGAGCGTCAATTGAAATTTTATTAACGCTTACTATTTAACATTCTTATTATCTTCACTGCCATTTGAATTGTTGGCAGTAGTTTTAAACTGCAGATTCTACTCTCTGTGTTAAATCACAATGGAGTGATGTTGGTATCCCAGAAATTTTTTGAGCTGCTGTGCATTGGAAAGCTAGGTCCAATGGTAGTAAATGATTTAGTTTTTATCTTCAATAAGAAAGGATAAGTTGATCAAAATTGTTGAGCTACCTTTCTTCCATCTTAATTCTTGAGTACCTTTCATTGCGCAGCATAACTTGCCCAACGCATTCAATCCTTAAATCCTGAAGTTTGTCATTCCAGTTATGTAGCTGGTATACTGCTCCATTAGTAGTTTCTTCCACTTCTTGTCATTCTTTGCTGAGTTATTAGTTTCTCAAGCCTTGATAATAAGAAAAGGCAAGATGGACCTTTGACCCAAAAAAAAAAAAAAACAAAGGCCACATTGAACCAAGGTTGTCAGAATCGGACTGGTTATCGAATCGGAAATATTAGTGGGTCAAGGTTCAACCGGTTGAACCGGTCAAACCGGTATTTAATAATATATATGTGTATAAAAGTAATTATAAAAATAATATTTATAAATAGTGATTAAATATTAATTTTTGTAATTTTAAGGATGAAATTGAAAATTTTAATAGATGCAGGACTAAATTGAACTTTTAAATTAAAGTTAATGCTTAAATTATAATTTAAATAACATTTAGAGTCAAATTTTAATTTATTAATTTATTAATTTTATTGGATCAGTCCAACCAGTCCGGTTTTCACCGATTTTTACCGATTTTGACCGGTCCGAGTCACCCTTCGAAATTTACCTAAACCTGCTCGAACCACCGGCCGGTCCTCGGTTCAATCGATCTGACCAACCGGTTCGGTCTGATTATGACAACAGTGCATTGAACAATATATTTCGGGAGCATCAAACGGCATTAATATAGTGCGTCTCCAACTACATCAAACTAATTATGTGTAACAACTTACTATCACAGATTTAAAATCCGCACTACGGGGGAGGCTCAATCTTTATTTTTGTTAGAAATTCTGTTCAATGTTTATGTCCATAGATAAAAGAGTACATTCAATTTCAATTTACAAACAAAAGCAAGGATATATACAAAAATGCTGGAGATGGAAAAAAATATCTCAAAGCTTGCTACGTTAAGGATTTTTTTTTTTTTTTTTTTTCAAATGGAAGCACAAGGCTAATAACAAAATCTCTATACAGGAGCTGGTGGGCAGAGCTACCGCACCCCTAGCTACCACAGCCTGTACCAAGAGCTGGCTCACATCAGGCAAAGGTTGCAAAAATAAATAGAAAAAATTGTTACTAACGTGCTTTTAAGTATAAGGTGATTCAAACTGTTAGGCATTGAATTTAAATAAATTATTAAATATTATAAAATAAATTATAATTTTTTTTGTATATTTTATTAAACTTGTTTAAGTAATAAAACTCTAAACAAAAACAGATTGTCCCTCCCACCAACCCCCCAACCAACACCCACCAGGTTGACAAATTCAATGACGTCTCTTTGGCTGATTTGACTGAATAAATTTCTTACTCCTAATGACCTTTCTTTCTTAATCCGTTTGGGATTAGATATTCTTTACAACAATTTATTGGTGTATGCAGGGTTAGTGCTATCTAACCCCCAAATTATTTATTTATTTTAGTTAATTACTTCGATTCGATAAGACATAAAGTATGTTTCACATTATTCATGCATGTTACCTATTGAAATAATATTTTAATATTTTTAATACTTAGGTGGTCATGATGTGAATCTGGGTCCATAAATAGAAATTATAATTTAATTTATTTACTACTTTAAGATTTCTTTTTTTTTTTTTTTGCACAAATAAATATATCAATTGGTAACTTATATATCAATTAGTAACTTGTTAAAAACTTAATAAGTCACACAAATAAATGCAATTGGTGAAAATGCGAGTGGGAAATCAAGTTGGAGCTAATGTTTTCATTATTATTTATGTTATTGCCATCAAGGATTCGACAATTGAACGATAACAGTTTGCAATCAACCGTTGAGAAAGTTCCAAAGATAAAGATGTTAAGAAAATGAGGTAATATTCTTTGACTCTTGAGTTAGACGGTGATTATGTTTAACAACAAATTGGATCTATTTTTTAAAATAAAAGGTTTTGTTTTTTTTGTCTATTACGAAGTCCATTTAATCATGAATTATATAATGAGAATAACTTTTTAATTTCTATAAATCTCATTTTTGTTAAAATTATTTTCTAAAATCTCTAAAATAAACGTCCTAATTATATCCAGTCAAATTTCTCCACAAAAATTTTAAACTATTATTATGTCGCATTAAATCTTACCATAGAATCCTGTCCGTTGAGAAAGTTCCAAAGATAAAGATGTTAAGAAAATGAGGTAATATTCTTTGACTCATGAGTTAGACGGTGATTATGTTTAACAACAAATTGGATCTATTTTTTAAAATAAAAGGTTTTTTTTTTTTTTGTCTATTATGAAGTTCATTTAATTATGAATTATATAATGAGAATAACTTTTTAATTTCTATAAATCTCATTTTTTTAAAGATTATTATCTAAGATCTCTAAAATAAAGATCCTAATTATATCAAATTTCTCCAAAAAAATTTTAAACTATTATTATGTCGCATTAAATATTACCATAGAATCCTTTCCGTTGAGAAAGTTCCAAAGATAAAGATGTTAAGAAAATGAGGTAATATTCTTTGACTCTTGAGTTAGACGGTGATTATGTTTAACAAGAAATTGGATCTATTTTTTAAAGTAAAAGGTTTATTTTTTTTTTTTTTGTCTATTATGAAGTTCATTTGATCATGAATATAATGAGAATAACTTTCTAACTTCTATAAATCTTACTTTTTTTAAGATTACTATCTATGATATCTAAAATAAAGGTCCTAATTATATCCAGTCAAATTTCTCCAAAAAAATATTAAACTATTATTATGTCGCATTAAATATTACCATAGAATCCTAAAAGATATGGCCTCAATAAAACTTTAATAATAGAATAGAAATAAAATGGTATCATAATTTATGATAAAAGATCATTTCCAATAGGACCTTAGTTACCAAACTGATGTATAATCTAAATCACAATTCGCCCACATTTAGCATGACGATTTTATTCTTTCATGATCAGTCTATTTCTGCATTGCCGTCAACATCAAGAGAAATTGCAAAACGTGGCAATGTAGTTTTAGTGTGGCAGAAGAAAAAAAAGACGTTGAAATGTACAAACATGGCAACTAGAACCATAGTTATTAAATCTGGCTCGGTTCGGTCGGTCAGATCAGTGATTTGGTGACTTGAGTACTGAGTCGGGCCGGTTTACGTGAACAGTAACTGGGTCATTTAAATAATAAAAAATTATTTTTTTCACTTTTACTGTACAAACAGTAAAAATAATATTTTTTTAATGATGAACAGTATTCAAACAGTAAAAAATTATAAATTTTTTTCATTTTTTACTACTTGAACAATAATATTTGTATAATATTTACACACTAAAATTTTTTTTTAACTTTTTACTGTGTGAATAATAAAAATAATATTTTCATAATACTAAACAGTATTACACAATATTTTTTTTGTACAATTTAATAATTTTTTACTTTTTATAATCTATTTTTCTGTATGCAATAATTTAATATTATTCATATATCAAATAATATGTTACAATTGACCTTAAAAACTAGTTTTTTTAAGAATTTTTATCAAAATTTTGATTAGTATAAACTACTTTTTAATTTGTGAAAATATAATTATCGTGTTAAATTGTACAAAAAAATTTATATATATTATTTGATATATTCATTTTCTTAAGAATTAATGACTCATTTGCTGAACTAATGACTCACTAGTTGAATCAATCATTCACTGACCCAGTCAACTGATCGGGTCAATGTCCGAACCGATTTTAATAACTATGACCAGAATATTTTTATTTACAAGATTTTTGTGACAACTTTCGTCAAATTAAATACGCCTTTTATTTCCTCCTTTAAAACCGCGCAAAAAAACAGTACGCTTTATTTTGACAACTCTCACATATTTTTATTTTTTTTTTTTACAAATTTATCGACGCATTAATAAAACAAATTAAATTTTTTATTAACAGAAATAATTGCTGTAAAAGATACCTCAATTTTCATCTGCATCACGATATACATTAAGCCACTGTACTTCACATACGTCGGTGTTGTGCTCAGCACACTTGAAAATGGTGGGGCATTTTTGTTTGGCATTAAGGTCTTGTAATATTTTGGGTGATTTTTTTCTATGCAATTTCTTTCATCCTAGGTCTTATATGACCTGAAAAAAAAAAAAAGGGAAAAATTTACAGATGAAAATGTGTAGAAGACATTGATGGTGCCTTCATTTGATCGAAATTTATTTTTGATGGTTCTTCTCATTGAAAGTTTAAACACTGAATTTATCAAATTGGGAATATTTTATTTATTTTGTGTATCTGCCAGACACCACAGCCACACCAGACACCACCTTCCTCAACATGGCCAAACAAATTAGGTGGAGACCTTGCCATGAAGCTGAGCTGAGTAACGAAACGAAAAAAAAAAAAAAAAAAAAAAAACCAAAGCCAAAAATCAAAAGAAGGAGAGCCCCACCATTTTTGGCTGAGCCAGCCAAACCTGGACCACATATTATTCAATAAAAAAATTTAATGATATTACAGTGAAAATAACGCGGTAAGCACATATTAATGTAGTGTAAATTAATGAAAGATTTATTAAATTAAAAAATAATATATAAATAATTAAATGAATTGTGCATACTTCTTACTGTATTACTAATAGTTACAGTAATAGTTAAGCACTTACTGAATCTTAGTTGAACTGTATTTTTTTTTTCAATGATGCCCGTCCTTTTTTTCGGTGAAAATTAAAATATACAGGGATCAGGATGCATAAAATGACACTTTCACATCCAATGAACTTTGTTACTTCAACCCAAGATTTTAAGAATCGAACCGGTTAGTGAACCGAAAAAATTAGTGATTTAAGGTTCAACCGGTTTAATCGGTATAACTGTGATTGAATCGATAAAATCAGTATTTAATATTAAATATATAAAAATTAAATTTTTATATAACTTATATAGTTATATAAAATGTTATATTATATAAGAATGATAATAAATATTTAAAATAAAGTGTATTTTAAAAATTATATTAATATTTATATACATTAAGGATATTACAATTAGTATATTTAACAAAATATAATTTATAAAAATTAATTGAAAAAATAATATTTATAAATAATGGTTAAATATTAATTTTTTTAGTTTTAAAAATTAAATTAAAAATTTTAATCAATTGAGAACTAAATTGAAATTTTTAGTTAAAATTAGAGTTTTAATTATAATTTAGATAAAGTTTTGAGTCAAATTATAATTTAAAATTTTTTGGTTTAAATTGTTTTCTGATTTTTGACCGATTTTTCCAGTTTTTGACCGATTTTTTTCGATCTGATCCGTATCTCATTTTTAAGGTAAAATTGGACCGAACCTAAGACCGATCACCAGTTTAACCAGTTTAACCGGTCAATCCGGTCCAATTCTAACTTCATTGCTTCAACCAGATTCAATTCACAATCATGTACAGGCGGCCACAAATTAGGAAACCGAAAAACCTCAAAACTCATTGCCCAAACAACTTGAATTGAATAAGAAGACTTCAGCCAAGTGGAGGGGGTGGTCTGACCTCGTCTCTGATGATGCCATGGATTGTGCATCAGTCTCCTGGTCTGGTGGTCACCCTGTCAGCAAAGGCTCCTCCACGTGGCGACATCATGAGCAAGCAA
This sequence comes from Carallia pectinifolia, assembly GCA_037832335.1. NCBI lineage: Eukaryota > Viridiplantae > Streptophyta > Magnoliopsida > Malpighiales > Rhizophoraceae > Carallia > Carallia pectinifolia. The sequence continues at coordinate 21,157,617 of CM075454.1, read as the reverse complement.
GTAGCTTCTGGTCCCTCCTCAACCTGGGTATATTCAGATACTTTACTTATGGACCACACTTTCTTTCTTTTTTTTATCAGAATTTATGGACCACACTTTGTGTAGGAATATGCTAATTTCCAACCCTTTTTATCCACTTCTGCCACTGCGTGCTTTTCTGGAGTGTCCCCACCTCCTTTACACCCCAGCCCCAACATTTTTTGTTTTCTTGTCTTATGCCCTTTCCATTCCTGAGTAGATGAGGATATATATATATATAGATAGATGAATTTTATAAAATTGCACCATGAACTAAAAATTGATTTTGTAACATTGTTTTCTAATAAAATAAGAAAACATGTTTTTGATTCTTTGCAATTTCATTCACTAATTAGACAACATTGTTTTATACTCGTTCAGTTTATCAACTAAGTGGTACTATAAAGAGTGTGCCAATATAAATAATTTTAGGTGATAAACTATATTTTTCAGTACAATATTCTAATTTTAAATATAATTTCTCTCAACAAGGTTATTGATCGCACAAAGACGTGTGCTACGAATTTACATTAAATGTAGATATTTATACGTACTTACAATGGCTCCTGAAGTCATTCAATAATAAACACTTTTTCCAGACAAATCGTTCCCTGGCCTCTTGTCCTTCATTTTTTTTTTGGTAGTAGCAATGAAAAAAATAGATATCATTGAAAAAAAATCCAAAAGGGGGAAAATAATAAAAAAGGAAAATAGGAAAAAAAAAACTGATTCACGTAGAGTTAGATCTAGTTTAACTGTAATTTTGTATTGAAATCCTGCAAAAAATTTTCATTGTATTATTGTATAATAAATTTAAACTAATGCTATATTGCTTACAAGATCAATACTCTTTGATGATCTTTATTAGTTCCTAAAGAGGTTAAATACAAATATGGGTTGTAAACGTTTTTCATTTCGTCAATTTATGTCACGTACTCTCAATTTAATCAATTTAATTTGCAAACTCTTACAAGGTGTTTGGATAAGTTTTGAAGAGAATGTATTTATATTTCATTTTTAAAAAGTAGATAGATAAGCATTTATTAAACTTTTTTGTGTTATTTTTTAATTTTACTTATTTCTTTATACGATTTTTTAATAACTGATTGAAAAGTAGTTCAACACTACCTTTTGTTGCTTTTTAGACTATTTTTTATTTTTTTAATCTTAATAATAATTTATATAGATTAAATTATTCTTCAAAAATTATATAAATATTTTATTATTTTTTTTATTTATCACATAAATTAGATATGTTAATTTATTTCATTAATATTTGTATAAATACAATATTTTTTTAACTTTTTTTAAATAATATTTTTTTACTTTAATTTTTTTTAATATTAACATTTATAAAAAAATCTCAAATATTATATTTTTTACCATTTAGTAAAAATTAATACTTTTTTAAAAAAAAGTTAAAACTTAAATGAAAAAATTCTCAATATTATTGATAGAATATTATTTTAAAAATATAAAATTATAAAATATAATAATAATTTTTTTAATATGTTATATCTATATAAATTAAATGTCTAAATTAAATATTTCATTATTTAACAATAACAAAAAGTATAAAATTAATTAAATATTTTATTAATTTTATCAATAAATAAAAACAAATAAAATAAAAATTAAAAATTAAAAATCAATAATAATAATTAACAATTATAATCAATAACAATAATTAATAACATTAATATTTAATAGATAATTCAAATAATCCCTCGAATGGTTGGCAATCAAAGTTGTTACGTCATATTCCATTGTCAGATGCTAGGTCACCAACCATTAATATGTGAACGAGTGCCAGCACACCACTATTGACTAACAATAATTTTGAAAAAAGAACCCCCAAAACAGCTCGTTCTCCTACCCAACTTCAAACTCAATTCTGGTTGGTAGAATCTAAATCGATTCGATCGTCAAAAATTTTTTAAAAAAAAATTTCTAACGGTTGATTGTCACTAAAAATGTTAAAAAGTCAGATTAAATCGAGTTTAAATTGAATTATTTTTTATTCGGGTCATTTTTAATTGGGTTATTTTCAAGTCACGTTACATTCGATTTGAGTTTAAGTTAAATCGTTTCAGATTTGGATTAGATTCAGATCAAATTTGGGTCAAATTTGCACTGAATCAATTATTTTAAGTTATTTTTCACTAAAATAAAATATTTTAATTAAATTTAAAACTCATTTTTATAATAAACTAAACGTTTAAATTTAATTTTTTATCATATATATATATATATATATATATATATATATATATATATATATAACGAAAATGACACTAATTAATACTTAAAAAAGATAAGTTAAAGGTAAAAAATTAAAAAAAAATTTAATATTTTATCTTTTTCTTAATTCAACAGATGACCTGAATCTAACTCAGATTCAACCCAAGTCTTTTTTGAGTTTGATCACTTTTGGATTTAGATTAAAAAATAAAATTTCTAATTCAATTTTTTCAAATAGATTCAGATAAATTTTTGATTTAGTTCACTTTTTGACACCTTTAATTGTCACTTTTGCCTTTAATTCTAATATGCTTCCTTATATTGGACAAAATTGCTAATGGATCACTAAAATCCTGTGAGGAGTCAAAATTTTGCAAACCAAAATGAAGATCTAAAGAAAAGGAACAAAATTCGAGGTAAAATGAAAGCAAACATATTTGAGATTACACAAGGAAACAAAAGATTCTACTAAGTCATGATCTGAAAGCCTGAAAAAAAAAAAAAAAAAAAAAAAGGAAAAACCCCAAATCACCACCAAAAAATGCTGACATTGCAATGGTGCTGAGAAACTTGTGTGGAGAAAAGGAATAATAAAGTTTGCAACTTAAATTGACAAAAATGTGTAATTGAAAGCATGCAATTTAAATTGACAAAACAATCAACTGAAGTTGATCAACTGGTCAACGGACATTATATTGAAATAGAGATGGAGGTTCAAACTCAATTTCTTACCAATACTCGTCCCTAACATATATATAACTTATAACCCTCTTTAAAAATAAAATAAATAAATAAACAAATTGACAAAAAGGTAAAAAGTTTGCAACTTATATTTGTATCTAGCCTTTTAAAAATTATCTAATGTATGTTGAGTTTATCAATACATCAATGCAATTAGCGAAATTTTTCTTCTTTTTTTTTTATGAGGAAAACTAAAAAAAATCATGAAAGAAGAATAAAGTTATTATAGCTTGAATACAAAATTAAAAGATTTAAATAAAATGTGTTAATTAGATATGTTATAGACATGGGACTAATGCAATTTTTTTAAGATTATGTGATGTCACCTTTTCTTTTTTATTTTTAGAATGACCCTATACAATTTTAAATAATAATAAATAATTACGCAGTCTTATCTAATAATAGTTTACAATTTTTATATTTTTATAAATTCAATCATTAAATAACGTATATTATTTTAAAATTATCTAAATAAAGCTATCAAATTGTTTTGAAAATTTTCAAGACTAAGATAAATAATACATAGAGACTGATATATAATTAGAGGAAAATATTCAAAAAAAATATTCAAAATACAATAAATTATCATATTTGTGCAAACAAAATAATAAAATATAAAATAATAAAATATAAATTTATTTTTTATTATAAAAAATTAATATAATTACATAAATATAATAAATTATTATCATTAACTTTTTTCCATAACACTACAAGAATAAGATGCTTCAATGTGTAGATTTCCAATCCAACATTTAATGACCATAGAGGGTAGCACGTGCTCGTGTTTTTACAAGGTGGACTTTGGAAAGGTGTGGACCCAGCCCAGTTTTCCAACATGTGTCTAATTATATTCTCGACACGCGGAGGTTGGGTAGCTGGGGCGAGCGCGTGTGAAAAGACTCGTAACAATGCTAGCTGGCATTACTCGGAACCCTGGTAGTCTACTGGCCGACCTTATCCTCCTCTCTTTTTCATTTTTATTGTTTTATTATTTTTTTATGTTATTTAATCAGATAAATTTCATTTTTTAAAAAAAAAATTATTTAATATCCAACTTAATGATTAACTAATTTATACCGATCTAAGTGGAATCCAGAAAGATGGTGAAATTTTTTCAACAAGTATTTAATCTAACTATAATTTTAAAACTCGATACCAATACCTCTTATTAAACAAACTCAAATCTATACCATTTAAACTAAGCCCTACTACTAGTGGTAACTGGTAAATTTCATTTTCCACAAAAAGCCGAGAGAAAGAGAAATTATAAACGTGACTCTTTCGAAGCACACAATAACAAAACGAAAAAACCAAACCCAAGCCCTAGATTTCTTGCTTCAGCAAATTGAAGTTGGCCCTTTTGGTTTTTTGTCTTATTCATTAGGGAAAATTGAACAGAAAGTTTCAAACTTTATACCTTCTTCTCAAAGCTGAGGTTAGTTTTCTTCTTCAATATTTCCCAATTCTTTGTTTTACTATAATATTTTTGTTGCGTTTGATTGGATGCATATGAAAGTTCATTTATTTAGTTTGCTACGTTGATTTGGATTTAATAATAATAATATTATTCCTATAAAAAAAAAATATTATTATTATTATTTTTGTATAAGATTTTGTTGTGCTGTTCTCTTTATGTTCTTTTACTTTGCTAATAGTCATTTCTTTCCACTTCTGGATCTCATCTACGGAAAAAGACGTAATCTTGATTGATTTAATGTGTTTCTCGATTGCTGCTTCTGCATTGATGCTGATTAATTGATACCCATTTCAGATTCTGGTGAATTCTATTGATTTTTGAAGGAAAAGAAATCTTGGGTTTGGTGTATAAGCTTGGGTTCTTGTATAGATTTTTTTTTTCGGTTGGTTTAGCAAAGGGTTTTGATCAGGAGGGTGAAAAAGATGATGTCCAGATCGTATACCAATCTTTTGGATCTAGCTGCCGGTAATTTTCCGGCAATGTGTCAACCCCGTGAAAAGAAGAGGTTGCCTCGAGTGATGACCGTTCCTGGGATCATTTCTGAACTTGACGATGAGCAGGCCAATAGTGTGGCGTCTGATGTGCCGTCGTCGACGGTTCAGGACCGGATGATCATAGTAGCTAATCAGCTGCCAGTAAAAGCGAAGCGTAGGCCAGATAATAAAGGATGGAGTTTTAGTTGGGATGATGACTCGTTGTTGTTACAGTTAAAAGATGGTTTGCCTGAAGATATGGAAGTGATATATGTTGGTTCTTTGCAGGTTGATGTCGATTTGAGCGAACAAGATGACGTGTCTCAGCTTCTGTTGGATAGTTTTAAGTGTGTCCCAGCATTTTTGCCTCCTGACATTTTGTCCAAGTTTTATCATGGGTTCTGTAAGCAGCATTTATGGCCAGTTTTTCATTACATGCTTCCTTTTTCGGCTAATCACGGAGGACGGTTTGATCGATGTTTATGGGAGGCATATGTTGCTGCAAATAAGATCTTCTCACAAAGGGTGATTGAGGTCATAAATCCAGATGATGACTATGTTTGGATTCATGACTATCATTTGATGGTGGTGCCTACCTTCTTGAGAAGAAAATTCAATAGATTGAGAATGGGGTTCTTTCTCCACAGTCCGTTTCCATCATCTGAGATATATCGAACGTTACCTGTAAGACAAGAGATCCTCAAGGCGCTTTTGAACTCAGACCTCCTTGGCTTTCACACTTTTGACTATGCTCGCCATTTTCTGTCTTGCTGCAGTCGAATGCTGGGTTTGGAGTATCAGTCAAAAAGGGGTTATATAGGCTTAGATTATTATGGTAGGACTGTTGGAATAAAGATCATGCCAGTTGGAATTCACATGGGGCAGATTGAGTCAGTTCTGAGACTTGCAGATAAGGAGTGGAGGGTAGGAGAGCTTAAACGGCAGTTTGAGGGAAAAACTGTTTTACTTGGGGTAGATGATATGGATATCTTTAAAGGCGTCAACTTGAAGCTTTTGGCAATGGAACAGATGCTGAAGCAACATCCAAAGTGGCAAGGTAGGGCAGTTTTGGTGCAGATTGTAAATCCTACTAGGGTTAGGGGAAAAGATCTTGAGGAGGTGCAGGCTGAAATAGATGGAAACTGCAAGAGAATTAATGAAACTTTTGGTCGACCTGGTTATGAACCAGTTATCTTCATTAATAGTCCAATGTCTCTCAGTGAAAGAGCTGCTTATTACACCATTGCCGAGTGTGTTGTGGTGGCAGCTGTGAGGGATGGTTTGAATCTTACTCCATATGAGTACATTGTTTGCAGACAGGGAGTCTCCAGTCTAGAGTCTAGTTCAGAATCAACTGGGCCCAAGAAAAGCATGTTGGTTGTGTCAGAGTTCATTGGCTGCTCTCCTTCGCTCAGTGGCGCAATAAGGGTTAATCCATGGAACATTGAAGCAACTGCAGAGGCAATGAATGAAGCAATTTCGATGGCTGATTCTGAGAAGCAGTTGCGCCATGAGAAGCATTATAGGTATGTTAGCACACATGATGTGGCTTATTGGTCAAAAAGCTTCTTCCAAGATATGGAAAGGAGCTGCAAAGACCATTTCAGAAGATGTTGTTGGGGAATTGGTTTGGGCTTCGGTTTCAGAGTTGTTGCACTTGATCCTAATTTCAGGAAGTTGTCTGTTGATGCCATTGTATCTGCTTATCTAAGGTCCAAAAACAGGGCTATATTGTTGGATTATGATGGAACTGTTATGCCTCAAGCATCTATCAATAAGTCCCCTAGTCAAGAGGTCATCTCCATCATAAATAAACTTTGTGGTGATAAAAAGAACACAGTCTTTGTTGTCAGTGGAAGAGGAAGGGATAGTTTAGGTAAGTGGTTTTCTCCTTGCAAAAGGGTTGGGATTGCAGCTGAACATGGCTACTTCATGAGGTAATCCCTTCTACGATGCTCTTTCCTTCTACTTCTTTTTCTCTCTCTCTGTTTTTTTTTTCCCCTCTTATTGTATGATTGTCAGGTGGTCTGCAAAGCATGAATGGGAGATTTGTGGGCAGATTAGTGATTTTGGATGGACTCAGGTGGCTGAACCTGTGATGAAACTGTATACAGAAGCCACTGATGGTTCTTCCATTGAGACCAAAGAGAGTGCCTTGGTCTGGCACCATCGGGATGCAGATCCAGGTTTTGGAGCCAGCCAAGCCAAGGAGATGCTGGACCATCTGGAAAGTGTGCTAGCAAATGAACCTGTTTCAGTGAAAAGTGGCCAGTTTATTGTGGAAGTGAAGCCACAGGTACGTTTCTATTCTTCAAATCCAATGTGCAGACTCGCTACATGAATGCAGTTTCATGTCAATTACTGTGCAGTAAACTAGTTCAAGCTCAGTAATAATGGAAAAGTGAAACATAAATATTTTTTTTCCCAAAATCAAAAAATTAACACCATTCCTTGCTCTGCTATCTTCCCCCCACAACCCCGTTCAATTTTCCAAATATGTCTTGACAGTGCTTGTGGTTAGATTTGTAAAAAGTCTGCAGCTTAGGATTTGCACAATTTGAAACTTCTTGAAATCCCCTTACTACTTTTGGTTGAACAAAATTCTCTTTCTTGTAATTTTAATCTTGCCATCGTTGATGATGGTTTGAAAGCTCCTTATTAGTCCATAAATATGTGAATATTTGAAGGAAATGAATGAATGACTCGATTGCTTATTCGAAATTACAACAGCAACAAAGCCTCAATCCCAGACTTAATAGGGGTTGGCTTGTCTCTGTCTGACATTAGACAGACAAAAAAGATATGCTACATGCACTAATCTTTCAGGTTGATTTTTAGAAGGGGCAGTTTTGACAAATTATTTGTGCCTAGGTTATGATTGTGTAGCTCCTTTATTTTCTATGCTCACTGGAGCTGACTCTCTTTACTGCGCTGGCCATATGAATCTTTTGCTCAACTTGTCTGCCCTTTTGTCAATACATAGTTACATGATGTTTTTCTCCTTTGGCTTTTAGGGAGTTAGCAAAGGCGTGGTTGCAGAAAAGGTCTTTACATCAATGGCTGAAAGTGGCAGGCAAGCAGATTTTGTGTTGTGTATTGGTGATGACAGATCGGATGAAGACATGTTTGAGATAATTGGTAGCGCAATAAATACTGGTGTTCTTTCGTCAAGCACTTCTGTTTTCGCCTGTACTGTCGGGCAGAAACCAAGCAAAGCCAAGTATTACTTGGATGATACCACCGAGGTCATAAACATGCTTGAAGCTCTTGCAGAAGCTTCAGACACAGACACTGACACCGAAGCCTCTCCACCAAGCTCCCCTTGAGGTCTTCTCCCATGGCTTAGACTACTGGGGCTCGACAATTGAGGATGAATGGCATCCTGTCCAGTGACTGAAGCTTGCAGTTATTTTCTTCCCTGTTTGCAAGTGACTCAATGGAAAAGACACTATAAAGTCTTCTGATAAGCTCTGTGATGGCCAGTTGAAAGGTCGATTGCAAGCATTTTATGTGCCAAATACTAAAAGCTGAACAGTTTTGAAAGAAGAAATTTTCTTCAGAAAAATGAAATTTGTTTTCTCATTATCTCAGACATCCAGCAGTTGAAGGGACTGACTGGATTTATACTTGGAAGCTGACTAGAAACTGGAAGAAATACCCAATAAAATGTACAGTCACCTGGATGCAGGAACCATTTGTGTAGGTGACATTCATTTTCATCTTCATTCTTGCCTGGAAGTTATGATAGTGGTGGGACATGGAGTTCTGGTAGGAACACAGGCTATTATGAGCTTGTTTAAGTTTGAGCAAGTCATGTGGCTGCCTTTTTTCTTTTTCTACTTTTTATTGGTCTGTTTAGAATTCTTGAGATTATCTATATTTTAATGATTTCTGTTGTTTGTTCAACATGTAAAGCATAGCCAAATTGCAAATTTAATTAATTTTGCATCCCCTTGTACTGAAACAGAGATCTCAATGAATCTCTTTGTGTTCCAAAACTTTGTAAGATTCTGTGTAAGTTGGGTTATGACCAAGGTTTGTGAAACAGAACCAGTCATCAAACACAAAAAGTTCAATTGGAATTTGAAAATTAATATTCAATAATAAATTTGTAAATTTTAAAATTTATTTAGATTATATATAAAATATTATTGTGTAGATTGTAATTGTATATTAAATTTAAGTTGCATGAATCATAATAAAGAAAAAGTTCGGTAACTTCATTTAAATAATTTTAAAGTAGATATAAAATTTTATTAATAATATTTGATAACTTATTTATTTTTTATTTTTATTTTTTGAATTCAATGATTTATATTATTAAACAAATATTTTAAAGTAATCTAAGTGAAGCTACCTATTTAGTATTAGTCATTATAATATTATGGTTAAACCATAAGTTTCTTTTTTTTTTTAAACAGATTTTTTTTAAATACAACAAAAGATAATCTAAATTAAAAAAGATTCAATATATACAAATATCACTTGTGTAATTATTTTTTAATGGATTAATATACAAAAATATCACCAATTTTATTTAAAGTAATCAATTTAACACTAATTTTAAAAAATAACAGTTTACCTTTTTGAATTTTTTTTTTAATAAATCTAGCATGCTGTAAAATTTTTTAACAGAATTTATCTGTTTCGATAACGTGACACTACCTTAAATAATTATTATGTAATTGAAATAGACATATTTCTATAAATCTGTCATTAAAACTGATAAATTTTATTTATATAAAATTATTACGTGTTACATTAATAAAAAGAAAAACAAAGAATATTAGGCTACACTGACCTAGAGTACTTTGGCATTGGGCATGGGCTGTTAGAAAGAGTAAATCTTATCTTATAATATGTTATATTTGATAAATTATCTGAATAAAATAAAATAGTATGAGATTGATATATTTATGATCTAGTGACATCTCATATATTCCCATGAGTTAGGCTATTCATGAGTTGGAACTTTCTTTCTTTTATGTAAATTAATAATATATATATATATATATATATATATATATATATATATATATATATATATATTCACTTAATTTATTTGACTTAAATTTCTTGCATCCATTAATAAAATTTTTTAACTAATTTTTTAATATTAGCACATATCAAATTGTAAGTTATATGTTGTTAAATTTGTCAAATATAATATCACGAAATTACTTTGTCCTTAATTTATTTGACTATATTGATATAGTATATATTAACTTATCATTTTAATTAAGACTATTTATTCATTAATTTTTTTTAAGAAATGAAAAAACATAAAATAATTTAAAATATATTTATAGAAATTACAACGTTCTTTTTCCTTTTTTTTTTTTTAAACAATGCTTTTTCCTTTACTTGTCTCTATCAATACATTATATTAATGAATTTTAACATACATAAAGTTATATTATAAAACTTTGTCCTTATTTACATGCCTCTATACAATATATTTATTAGTTTTTAAAATTAACATCAAGATTATTAAAATTCTGATCCAAATCCTACAATCATACACAAAATCTTTTTGAGATTGAATCATGGTGAATTCTCAATCCAAATAATAAAATTGGTAGAATCTTGATCCTATCCTATAATTTTATTTTTTTTATAATGGGTTTTTGAATCAAAACTAATCCTTATTAATAATAAAAAATATATAAAGATGTGTCTTTGTTTGAATTTTAATACTAAATATAAGCAATCAATTTTTAAGATGGAGAAAAGATCTCTAACATATAAAAATTATCCATGAACGACTATAAACAGAGGTGATGTTATTTTTCTTGTACAAAAAGAGAATTATTATAATTATTCTCATTATTATGAAGCTGATGTGTATAAAATATTTAATTGTAAATTATATATATTAATATTAATTGATTTTTATTTTTATTTATTTTTAGTAGATTTTTACAATTATACGATCGGATTTTATAATCCGTTTCACAATATCTTAAATCGACCTTAAGTAAAATTTCGATTTTAATAACCTTAATTAACATATGTTAAATTGTAAATTATATATAATTAAATCTCACAAATATAATATTAGAATAATATGTATAAAGATTCTGGTATCAAGATTCAAGACTGAGAAAGTCTCAGTATCTAGATCGGACCCTTGAAATAGGGAGCAACATTAAGTCCCCTATCTTTCACCCACCAATCCCATTCCATTGGTCTGCAGTAGCTGGCCTGAGTATCAAGCTCGGGCTAGCTACATATTTATTATGTATAATGCTTATATTTTATATATTATATATTTTATTTTTTTACCATCTTATATAAGAATTTTATTAACAATAATTATTTTATCATCTTTTTTATAGTCACATAATATGTATTGATTAGTTGTCAAAAAAATAAAAGTCAAATATATTATAAATTTATTATTAAAAAGTGTTGATATATTAATTTTTAATTAACAACTATAAAATTAAAAATAAAAAGTAACTGTGTATAACAAATCCTTATATATAATATACAAAAAAAATTAAATTTTTTTATATATTAAATATTAAATATCAGTTAAATCGTTGAATTGTAATTAAACGGATTAAATTAAGATTGCAGTTACATGTCTCGAAAATTTTATGCTGAGATTTTGTCTCTGTAAAACTACGACTGTTATTTTTAAAATTGAGATTGATATTTTTAAAATATAAAAATAACAACTATTTCAAAAATATCAATTCTTATTTTAAAAATAATATTTTTAATTTTATTCAATACAAAATTTAATACGTAAATTATCAAAATATCAATATTTATTCTTAAATTAATTAAATTTTAAATTTCTGAATTGGTTTTCCAAGTACTAGTACGTGCACGTTTTTCACTAGATGGACTATGGATAAGAGTGGGTCGCTGCCAAGTTGTGTAACACGTGTCTAATTATTATCTCGACACGCAGAAGTGGGGGCGTGTGGCTGGGGGGAGCGCGTGATGAAAAAACTCAGAACAATGCTAGCTGGCATTACTCGGTAGTGTACTGGCCGACCTTATCCTCTTCTCTTTTTCATTTTTCATTTTTATTTTTATTATTATTTATTTAATCAGATAAATTTCATTTTCCACGAAAAGCCGAGAGAGAGAGAGAGAAATTATAATCGTGAGTCTTTCGAAACGCACATAAACAAAACGAAAAAAACCAAACCCAAACCCTAGATTTCTTGCTTCAGCAAATTAAAGTTGACCCTTTATTTTTATCTCATTCATTAGGAAAAATTGAATAGAAAGATTCAAACTTTATACCTTCTTCTGAAAGCTGAGGTTAGTTTTCTTCTTTAATATCTCTCGTTCTTTGTTTTGTATAATATGTTTCTTGCAATTGATGTGATACATATGAAAGTTCATTTCTTTAGTAGTCTACTTTGATTTGGAATTAATATATCTTTTTTATGAGATTTTGTTGTGCTATTTCTCTTTATGTTCTTTTTTACTGTGCTAATAGTCATTTCCTTCCACATCTGGATCTCATTTACTGAAAAAATGTAATCTTGATTGATTTAATGTGTTTCTCGATTGATGCTCGTGCATTGATGCTGATTAATTGATACCCTTTTCAGATCCTGGCGAATGCTATTGATTTTTTAAGGACACCGATCTTGGGTTTGATTTATAAGCTGGAGTTGTTGTATAGATTTCTTTTAAAAAAAAAAATTAGTGAAGGGTTTTAATCAGGAGGGTGAAAAAGATGATGTCCAGATCGTATACCAATCTTTTAGATCTAGCTTCTGGTAATTTTCCAGCAATGGGTCAACCCCGTGAAAAGAAGAGGTTGCCTCGAGTGATGACCGTTCCTGGGATCATTTCTGAACTTGACGAGGATCAGGCTAATAGTGTGGCGTCTGATGTGCCGTCATCAATAGCTCAGGACCGGATGATCATCGTAGCCAATCAGCTGCCGGTAAAAGCGAAGCGTAGGCCAGATAATAAAGGATGGAGTTTTAGTTGGGATGATGACTCATTGTTGTTACAGTTAAAAGATGGTTTGCCTGAAGATATGGAAGTGATATACGTTGGTTCTTTGCGGGTTGATGTAGATTTGAGCGAACAAGATGATGTGTCTCAGCTTTTGTTGGATAGGTTTAAGTGTGTCCCAGCATTTTTGCCTCCTGACATTTTGTCCAAGTTTTATCATGGGTTCTGTAAGCAGCATTTATGGCCACTTTTTCATTACATGCTTCCTTTTTCGGCTAATCACGGAGGACGGTTTGATCGATCTTTATGGGAGGCATATGTTGCTGCAAATAAGATCTTTTCACAAAGGGTGATTGAGGTAATAAATCCAGATGATGATTATGTTTGGATTCATGACTATCATTTGATGGTGGTCCCTACCTTCTTGAGAAGAAAGTTCATTAGATTGAGAATGGGGTTCTTTCTCCACAGTCCGTTTCCCTCATCTGAGATATATCGAACGTTACCTGTAAGACAGGAGATCCTTAAGGCGCTTTTGAACTCAGACCTCATTGGTTTTCACACTTTTGACTATGCTCGCCATTTTCTGTCTTGCTGCAGTCGAATGTTGGGTTTGGAGTATCAGTCAAAACGGGGTTATATAGGCTTAGAGTATTATGGTAGGACTGTTGGAATAAAGATCATGCCAGTTGGAATTCACATGGGGCAGATTGAGTCAGTTTTGAGACTTGCAGATAAGGAGTGGAGGGTAGGAGAGCTCAAACAGCAGTTTGAGGGAAAGACTGTTTTACTTGGGGTGGATGATATGGATATCTTTAAAGGTGTCAACTTGAAGCTTTTGGCAATGGAACAGATGCTGAAGCAACATCCAAAGTGGCAAGGTAGGGCAGTTTTGGTGCAGATTGCAAATCCTGCTAGGGTAAGGGGGACAGATCTTGAGGAAGTGCAGGCTGAAATTGATGCAAGCTGCAAGAGAATTAATGAAAATTTTGGTCGACCTGGTTATGAACCAGTTGTATTCATTAATACTCCGATGTCTCTCAGCGAAAGAGCTGCTTATTACACCATTGCTGAGTGTGTTGTGGTGGCAGCTGTGAGGGATGGTATGAATCTTACTCCATATGAGTACATCGTGTGCAGGCAGGGAGTCTCCAGTTTAGAGTCTTGTTCAGAATCAACTGGGCCCAAGAAAAGCATGCTGGTTGTGTCAGAGTTCATTGGTTGCTCTCCTTCGCTCAGTGGCGCAATAAGGGTCAATCCATGGAACATTGAAGCAACTGCCGAGGCAATGAATGAAGCAATTTCAATGGCTGATCCTGAGAAGCAGTTGCGCCATGAGAAGCATTATAGGTATGTCAGCACACATGATGTGGCTTATTGGTCAAAAAGCTTCTTCCAAGATATGGAAAGGACCTGCAAAGACCATTTCAGAAGACGTTGTTGGGGAATTGGTTTGGGCTTCGGCTTCAGAGTTGTTGCACTTGATCTTAATTTCAGGAAGTTGTCTGTTGATGCCATTGTATCTGCTTATTTAAGGTCAAAAAACAGGGCTATATTGTTGGATTATGATGGCACTGTTATGCCTCAAACATCTATCAATAAGTCGCCTAGTCAAGAGGTTATCTCCATCATAAATACACTTTGTGGTGATAGCAAGAACACAGTCTTTGTTGTCAGTGGAAGAGGAAGGGATAGTTTAGGCAGGTGGTTTTCTCCTTGCAAAAAGGTTGGGATTGCAGCTGAACACGGCTACTTCGTGAGGTAATCCCTTCTCCCATGCTGTTTTACTCCTTTCCTACTTCTTTTGCTCTTTATTTATTTATTTATTTTTCTGATTTTATGATTTTCAGGTGGTCTGCAAAGCATGAATGGGAGATTTGTGGGCAGACTAGTGATTTTGGATGGACTCAGATAGCTGAACCTGTGATGAAGCTGTATACAGAATCCACCGATGGTTCTTCCATTGAGACCAAAGAGAGTGCCTTGGTCTGGCACCACAGGGATGCAGATCCAGGTTTCGGAGCCAGCCAAGCCAAGGAGATGCTGGACCATCTGGAAAGTGTGCTAGCAAATGAAGCTGTTTCAGTAAAAAGTGGCCAGTTTATTGTGGAAGTGAAGCCACAGGTACGTTGTTGTGCTTCAATTCCAATGTGCAGACTTGGTACGTGAATGCAGTTTCATGTCAATTACTGTGCAATAAACTAGTTCCGGCTTAGTAGTTAAAGAAAAGGGTAACATGATTGTTTTTTTTTTTTTTCAAAATCAAAAAATTAACGCCATTCGGTGCTCTGCTATCCTCCCAACCATAACCCCTTCATTCAATTTTGCAAATACATCTTGACTGTGCTTGTGGTGGGATTTGTAAACTGTGTAGGTGTTACAAAATTTGAAACTTCTTGAAATGCCCTTACTGCCTCACAATTGAACGAAATTCTTACTTGTAATTTTTTACCTTGCCACTGTTGATGATGGTTTGAACCTTCCTTTTTAGTCCATCGATAGGTGAATATTTGAAGGAAATGAATGAATGACTCGATGACCTCTTGACATCAGACATAAAAAAAAAAAGGGATATGCTACATGTACTAATCTTTCTGGTTTCAGAAGAGGCAGTTTCGACGGATTATGCAATGGTTGTCTGGCTCATATATTGTCTATGCTAACTGGAGCTGACTTTCTTGACTGCCCTGGCCATATGAATTGTTTGCTCAACTTGTCTGTACTTTTGTCAATACATATTCAGATGATGTTTTTCTCCTTTGGCTTTTAGGGAGTTAGCAAAGGTGTGGTTGCAGAAAAGGTCTTTACATCAATGGCTGAAAGTGGCAGGCAAGCAGATTTTGTGTTGTGTATTGGTGATGATAGATCAGATGAAGACATGTTTGAGATAATTGGCAGCGCAATAAATGCTGGTGTTCTTTCCTCAAGCACATCTGTTTTTGCCTGTACCGTTGGGCAGAAACCAAGCAAAGCCAAGTATTACTTGGATGATACCACCGAGGTCATAAACATGCTTGAAGCTCTTGCTGAAGCTTCAGACACTGACACCGAAGCCTCTCCACCAGGCTCTCCTTGAGTTCTTCCATGGCTTGGTTGAACTGGGGCTCGATTTTTCTTTGAGACGATCGAGGATGAATGGCATGCTGTCTAGTGATTGAAGCTTGCAACCAATTTCTTCTCTGTTCGGAAGCGACTCATTGGAAAAGACACTATAAACAGCCTTCTGATAAGCTTTGTGATGGCCAATTTAAATGTCAAACAGGAAGGATGCTATGTGATAAATGTGAAAAGCTGAACAGTTTTGAAAGGAGATTTTTCTTCAGAAAAAAGATTTTTTTTCTTCATAATCTCAGACATCCAGCAGTTGAGGGGACTGACTGGATTTATTCTTGCAGGCTGACTAGAAACTGGAAGAAATACCCAATAAAATGTACAGTCACCTGTGGATGCAGGAGCCATTTGTGTAGGTGACAATTCTTTTTCGCCTTCATCCTTGCCTGGAAGTTATGATGATGGTGGGACATGGAGTTCTGGTGGGAACATGGCTATTTTCAACTCTTCTAAGTTTGGGAAAAGTTATATAGCTGCCTTTTTCTTCAGCTTTTTATTGGTCTGTTTAGAATTCTTGAATTTTGGTTGTTTGGTCAACTTGTAAAGCATAGCAGAATTGCAAATTTAGCTAATTTTGCATACCCTTGTAGTGGAACAGAGATATCAATGAATGTTTTTGTGTTCCAAACTTAAGTAAGGTGCTCTGGGTCACGACTGTTGCATATGAAACGGTTCGGTCGTGAAACAGGTAAAACTGATGTTAAATAATAAATTTATAAAAATTTAAAATTTATATACATTATATATATATAAAGAGAACCATTGTATGTTATTTTTTAAAATTTAAATATATTTAGTATTATTTTAAATATAATTAATATTATTCTTAAATTTTAATTTTTTATTGTTTTTAATTTTGTTTTTTATTTTGTTAATGCGGTATGACCATCATTATAGTTAGGGAGTTGGTTAGGGAGTATGAGCACCTAGTGTTTTCTATATATAAAATATTAACGGGTAAAATGTAATTATATATTTAATATAAGTTGCATATATTATAATATTATAATAAATAAATATAATTAAATATAATAATATAAAATTAATTGATGCAATGTATTAATTTATATAAGTAATTTTACATCAAATAAATTAAGAGTTAATATTCAAAAAATATCAAAACATTTGTGTTTTAACAAATCTGAGAAGTTCTCGCGAACAAAGGGGTTCTCTTGACGCACAATAGCGAAGGAGGGCAAGCCTTTACTATTTTATTCAAGTGTTGACTTTATTCTGGTAAACCTTTATCGTGGATTTAGAAAATATATTGGCTATTGGTGGATTTTTTTTTGCATCCTTATTATTACCTGTTAAATGTAGTAGACTATAACATATATACACCCATTTTGTATCTTAGTATTTTCAATATTAATGTATCCTAGTGTCTGCACTTCACAAGTGTGAAATGATATTTTTTTAGTCTATCGAAATTGTAGCTCAGTAGTGAGGAGAAGGAGAAAGTAAAATGTTTGGAGATTAAAGACACAATGTTTCAATCAGCTGGATTATGTGTAGTGCTCTAAAATGGTTTTTTTTTATAAGATGGCTACTTGAAGAAGAAAAAAATTGTCATAAATTTATTGATCATTTCCGTGAATTTACTTCGAGACATGGAGCCTTTAGATTGGTCTGTGTCTTCTGACAATTATTAATCGACATTTACTCAAAGGCAAAGTGTTGGAAGCTTGTCTCATCTCATTTATGCTCCATCATTTATATCTTGCCATGTGGGGTGGTTGTTCTCTTCTTAACAAACCTTGTCTCATAAAATTATTGCTTGCAAACTTCCACGGAGAGAGAGAGAGAGGGAGAGGAAGGCTATTCATAAACATAGTTTGCCGATAGACCATAGAGTAAATGAGCATCGAAACGGTTATTTGATAGATTTATTCTAAAGGGGTTCCAAACATACTGCAGGCAAAAAAAAAAACTATAGGCCTTTGATTGACCAAAATTAGGCCATCTAATCAGATCTTAAAAACATGCAGGCATTTTGGACACTGCTATGTTCATTAATCTTGAATTTTGCTATGATGGTGGACATGCAGGCTTTTTCGAGTACTGCAAAAGCCCAAGTTATTAAATGGATATGGCATTTTTATGTTAAGCTCCGTTATTGGGACCAATCCTAAAACGCACTACTTAAAGAGATCTTACAACACTCCTAATGAAAGTCCCAATCCTCGGTGGCAAGTTATCTGAAAAAGGTGTCGTGAGTTTGGGATTCCCATCGTGCACTGTTTGCTATCATACATACGTTTGCTAACGTGTGTCGAGAGTCTTTTTCGGTTTGTCTGTCAGCAGCTCGTCAGTCTGGTAGTTAGTGCCCCTTTTTGCACTTTGTTTCGCTTGTTTTTCGGTAGTTGCTGGTTGGTGGTGGAGTTTTGTTTGTGTTTTGGGGTATGACTGGTTGGACTGTGGGTGTTTGTATTTTGTTTGGCTGGTCGCAATCTCATATCGTTGTTGGGGGGTAGGGCTTTAATCTCCTGGTGTTGTTTAGTCTTTAGTGTCGTCTCCTTGTTGGTAGTTCTCGGTTTCCGCGACTCGACTTCCCCACTATCCTTGCTAGCCTCTATGGCGAGCAGGGTGGCGGGGGAGGGTTCCTTTTGTTGGTAATGGGCTGGGCCTTGTACAGATGAGGGATCGATGGTCCTAGCTTCCCTTCGACACTCGACGGTGTGGCCTTAGGCACGGGTCATAGCGAGGTCTGGTAGTGGCTGTCCATCTTCGTTGGGCTTTCAAGTCTTCTATAATGGATGCAGGCAACTTTTTTCTGTCTAGTGTAGCCTTATGACGATTTGCCACTGGTTGTGCGGTGTTCCTTGCACCAGCTTTTGTCAGTGCCGACATCTCTCTAGTTGGGAGTGGTGGTTGTGGAGCAGTAGTGTTGGATCTATCCTTGAGCCTTTGAGCCAAGTTTTATCCGGGTGTGGGACCCAGGTTTCTTTGGGCTCTGTTTGTGACCTGTTACTGTTTACTTACCGTTTGGGCCTCTGGGTTGTTGGGCTGTATGATCTATATGTATGTAATGTTAATGGTGTTTTGATCCCAATATTTGTATCCATGTTTTTAATGGTTTAATAATATTTCTCTTGTTGGTCAAAAAAAAAAAAAAAAAATCCTTGGTGGTAGATTCTTAAAGGCTATGGTAACCCCTAGTATCACCTATTTCGTGGGCTGACAAACTACAATTTAAATTGGCAATCCACAACCGAGTCGTGTTAACGCCTGTGAGAGATATTCTAATAGTTGGAATTTAAATCTTAGTCTTAGAAATTTTTGGTTCTAATTCTAAAAAAAAAATGTGAGTAAGGATGTAAACGAACTGAGTTAAACGAAGTTTTGGCATGTTCTAGTTTGACTCATTTATTTATTATGCAAATTCGAACTTAGCTCAACCTCGAATTAAGCCTAAATATTTGAGTTCAAACCTAGCTCAATAAAAATCTACTGAACTCAAGATAAGCTTGAGCTCAACTCGTTTTATTTTTTTCTTCTCTAATTTTTATACTTCAATTCATAGTTTTAAAACTTGCACTGAAGGGTTCGGTCTGGAATCACATAGGATAGGCTAACCATAGAAATCATGATTCCAAGCCAAAAAGCTATTGGCTCAAACCACTATACCATCAGCAGATTATGGGTTAAATTATGTTGCAAATAAGGCTGTTTTGTTTTATAAGTAAAGAGCCAAGCCCTCATTTCTTTGCTCTCGCTTTCGATGTGAGATTGCACTCTCACATGCACAATCCTACATCCAAAATTGTAACAAAGAGGAAGCATTTCTTGCTTATAGCAAGCCCAAGCTCACATTCCCTATCAATGTGAGACTATTTTAATTGATCATTTATTGAGTTGTCCACGAATAAAAACGAACCAAACAGCATCCTGTTCGAGGCCAATTCATTTATCAAATCATGAGTTGAAATTATTCTCAAGTATCATTTATTTATGTTATTGAATGAGTTTGCACGAGCTTTTATCGAGCCAAATCACTGAATTTTTATCAAGAATATTGGTTTTACCCTTAGATGTAAAATTTATAAAAATGTGAAGAGCTACCTAACACCTTTCTAATAGAAAAAAAAAAAAAACTTGTATTAAATTCACTTTGGACTACATATACACACGACACCTGGGACCTCTTTCCTTATATATATATATATATATATATATATATATATATATATATATATATATATATATATATATAAGTTTGACCACGAGAGTACATTAGTAAAATAATCGAGAGACACATAATCTATTCAACGACATCTAAAGATTTTTTTTTAAATTAATACATTGTTCACAATTCAACAATTCAAATTACTACCTATCCACTGCATATCTTCTCAAGCGTTGTTTTTCTACATATATTTTTTCTCATGGCATGTTTTGTTGAATCATGTCTTTTGAAGCTCTCATAATGTCACTTTTGATATAAAAAGGAATAATCATTATGGGCTAATTGTAAAGTAGTTAATAAGTTGTTTTTCCTTATTTGGCCGTTAGCCGTGAAAGTTCCTTTAGACAATATATGAATGTTATATATTTTTTTTACCAATAGGAAATTGTTGTATTAAATTATGCAAAATTGTACATAAGTTTGATGCAAAAACGTTGGAAGAATATGCACAGAACAGGTAAAAAAAAGGCAACAATAACTTACAATTGACTTGGTCAACATGACCATTTACCAACAAGGTATGATGTCTATTTTGATAAATCCCTCAAAAGAGGGAAATTATCGGATTGAACCAAAACCTATCAAAACCAAGATTTTAACTAAGTATAGATTTGCCAGACTAAGTTGCACAAGCTAGCAAACACTGCACTTTAGTGAACCTAGGTCAAAAATTTCTTGTGTACACTTAGCAATGATTTCCAAATAAATTAAGCTACTAACATATATATGTTGGTAGTACAAATCATTCATCCCAAAACAGACAAAAAAGTCATCCCTTCAGATCCATTAGCAGCAGCGACGACAGTGGGGGGCGAGAGCGTCATCAGCAGAGGAGTGGCCATCGGTGGTGCATATGTGAACGGCTGTGGTGGAGGAACAGGCAGCGGGGGCAACGGTGCGAACGGAAGCAGCATAATTAGAGGTGGTGCTAGCAACGCCAATTTCTACAGCTGCCGATCGGACTCTGACGATCTGGCCGATAGCTGGTATAGATGCGTCGATAGTGGAGACAATGTGAGGGATGGCAGTGCCAACTGTTGGTACGGCGGTGCTGGATTAACCAGCGAAAATGATGAAAATGAGGCCCGACTGTTGGGGAGCATAGATCGGAGGCTTGGATGGCTGTGGTGGCATTATTGAGGATAGATCTAATCAGAATCAAGGCAAAACACACTATCAAAGTAGCTGTCAGTAGAGAAAAGAGAAGAGGAGAAGTCAGAAGAAGGAGGAGAGAGAGGAAACAGAAAAGAGGAGGAAAAAGGGAGGAGGCCAAAGCATCGAGGCTTTAGTAGCTGCCCGATGGCAGTAGCTAGCCATTCCGCTGGCTAGAAGAGGGTGGGACATTGAGAGAGGGGCAAGAGAGTGTTAGAGAAAGGGGCTATTAGAGAGAGAGAACGTATCTGGTGAAAACTTTTTCAAGTGAGGTATTTTGAAATGGGAAAAAGTATACTGTTTGAGATTTTTTTTGCTTCCTTTTTAGTGTAAAAAAAAGTTCTAGAATCCTCTAACGTGCGCCTCCTCTGGCTACGGTGCGCTGGGAGGATTTTTGGATTTGTGCCGACACCGTTCGGCTTTGTTGGCCTTTGTGTCGTTTTTTTTTCTGTTTCCTTGCTTTGTTTTGGTTGCTGTCGGGTCAGTGTTTGGTTAGTTTCGTTTTAGGTGCACGTTGATCTCCCTGTGTCTTGCTTTGGTTAGGCCTTTGCAGTTGGGTTCTCTCTCCCTCGTCCCCTTTGGTCGTCTCGGCGGTTGGTGGGGAGTGAGGGAGGCTTCATCCGGTTTTTTGCAGATGGTCAGGCTGTGTACAGTGTCTATCAACTGTGGTTGTGGAGGCATTTTGGTGGCTCCGGCAGTCCTAAGTTGCCAAGGATTCGGTTGTAAGTGCGGGATGCAGGCGGGGCTTCGGTTATCTGTCTGGATCTGGGTGCTTTTTGAGCATTTGGGAGTGGGTCCGTGCAGGATCTAGGGATTGGATGTAGCCGTTATGGCATGGTGTTGCCTTGGTGCGCATGGTGTTGCCTTGGTGCGATGGAGCTCACATCGGTGTCTGCTGGTGCCGGTCTGTCCCTGATCGCCGGGGAGGGCTGTGGAGCTGTCTTCGCCGGTGGTGGAGGAGCTGTACAAGGCTCTGGTTCCAAGTTCGCCGGTGGTGTGTGCCCTACGGGCCTCTGTTTGGGCTTTGGCCCGTGGTTTGCATGGTGGTTGTCTGGGCTTTGGGTCTGTGTTTGTGTGGATCCTACTGTGTTTCTTGCTTATGCGTTCGGTTTGGGCTTCTTAGTCTGCTTCAGGGCTTCTGGTGTATTTAGTATTATCATATTTTGGGTCTGGCCTATGTATTTTTGTTTTTAGTGCAATGAATATTTATTGTTGTTCAAAAAAAGGGATTTTTCTTGCTTCAATTTTGTATGGATTATAACATGTTTTTAATTTTTTGTAACAATAATAGTACTTTTTATAACAAAAAATACAATTTATTCCTTTTTTTTTTTGTTACAAAAATTATTGTTATTGTTGTAAAAAATTAAAAATTTATCATAATTTGGACAAAAAATTAAATAAAAAATTCCGAATGATGTACTCACGTCCTTTTGAAATTCATAATCCATAACATAAAAAAGGAAGATGCGGCCCCTATCCCCACAAACCAACCTTTTTTAGTGTAGTCCAGACACCAGCGGTTTCACACGCGGCAGAGTACAACACTAATGCCCGTCTCTAATCTGAACTCATGGTAAGTTCCGAGTGAAAATCAAAAGCTGGGTACAAACTTTGTACCTTATCTCTCCACATTATGTTCGTATTAAGTGAGGGGGAAGCACCTTTTTCTGTGTTCTTGAACCTGTAATCGTAAAATGTAGGTGTACACATTCAAAAAAAAAAAAAAAGTATATAAAAAATATGCATAAATCAATTAATTTATACAACCTAATAATTAATGATTACAATAAAATTTAATATTTTTTTCACTGTTTCATTATTACACAATACAGTCGATTAATTATTATATACATATTATACATATATATTTTTGGATACATATTGTGGGACCCACCTGCAATACCTTTTGCGCTGTTAATATCTAATAATAAACCGCCGGCTGCTATGCAACAATTACAATAATAAAATATATAATAAGCATCGAGCTTTACCAAAACTCAATTAACCGAATGTTTGATCGCCGAATGAAGGTAGTCATCAAGCGCGTGGAAAACAACATATAATTACAGTAACATCTAACCTTGCATAATATACAAAAATTATGTCAAGCCTAAAATATTTATTAAGAACTCACCGGAGATATAACCGGTGATAAGTACACCTGACTCTGTATCACAGTTTTCCCAATCTTGAACCCAGGAACCACCGTGAAACCCACCCGGAGATCGTTGCCGCTGCTGCCGTTACTTTCCTTGGTTACACTCTCCATGTATACCTCGGAGAATCTGCGATTCCCGGCCACCTGAAAAATCTCAACTTCCTCACCGAACGAGAACGCCAAGAGGTTCAAAGTCCACACGCGTCTAGCCATCTCGGCAAACGCATTAAATAAAACAGACTCCGGGAAGCCGCCGGTAGTGACTAGCTTTCTCTGGTTCAAGTTGCCAAACAGAGAGCACTCCATTTTGGCATGAACAAGCTGCAGATATCTATTCCTGGCGAATCTTGCAAAGGACGAGCTTGGATTCTGGCCCAAGAAGTGGTTCAAATTCAAAGCTTTGAACTTTTTGAACTTGGAGAAGTATTTTTCAGGATGGTCGGGCTCAACATGGTGAGAAGACTCATTCTGGGTAGTAGTAAAATTTGGGTTGTTGAAACCTTCAAGAATTTTTTTGGACACAAAAGATTCGAAAACAAAGCATTTATGGCTTGGCTTTCCAAGAATGGCTTCAGGTTCAATGGCCTGTGTAGCTAAATCAATGTCCCAGTGAGCTACCTCCATTTCACGAACCATTAGTTTCACAAAACTCCGTATAGATCTCATAGTATACTGCAGGAACTGAACAAAATGGCCTGGATTCAAGGCAGAGAATTGGATATTTTCGAACATTGGCAAAGACCCACTTGCGTTTAGGCTCTTCTCCATTGACTCGTTAACTGCAATGGACTCATCAAGTTTTTCTCTGAGGGATGCCAAGGCAGAATCTTTAGCATCAACCTCTGATTCCAGTTTCTTGATTGTGATCTCATAAGTCTTCATCAAGCTCTGTTGTTCTTGAATCTCTGCCAGCATTATAGTAACTTGGGGTGAGAGGTGATCAAGTTCCTTCTTAAAATAGCACTGCTTGAGCTCTGACAGCTGCTTGAGCTCCTCCACAACCGCTTGATCCGCTTCCTGTATAGCATCACTGTTGTAAGGATGCTGTGCCGTTTGCAGCTCTGCATAAGCTGCTTTAATCGTAGTAATCCCTGCGAAGAGCTTTGCAACTACTGCCTCCAGCGCCGCTCTGCGCTTGTCTCTAGTGTTCCTGCTTTTGTCAGGCTTGTGGAGTGTGCTTGGATCATTGTCACCATCAAATTTGTTCTGTGGAGTGAGCACACAAAACCCAATACCATTATTTGAAGCAATTCTTATTGCAGTCCTGAGATTGATCACTTTCTGAAATGTTCTTGCTATCCTGCTCTTGTTGTTGCTGGGGGTTGATCTGCCTTTGAATGTGTCCATTTTGAAAGAACAAAAAAAAAAAAAAGGGAATTAAAGGGTAATGCAGATGTGGATTTTGATCATAAAATTGGAGCAATTTTGGTTACAGAAAAATCCAAGAAAAGCAAAAGGGGTTTTGGAAGATCTGGGAAAGTGACTGTTATTGGGGGTAGAGAAGAAAAAAGAACACACAATTTTTGACCAGCAGATTGGAGCCGGAGATGGAGGGGTGCCGGGGTGGGATCAAAAAGAAAAAAGGTTGCATTTAAAGTGTGGAAAAAAAAAACAAAAGAAAAAGAGGTCCCTTTATTTCTTTGTTTTTGTTTCACTTTGAGAGCATAATAAATCACGAATTTTGTTGTGAGGTTTTTTTTTTTAAATTTATTATGAAAAGTTTACACGGTGTTTTCAAATTATGCATTCACATCATGTATAGTAACATGATTATAAATAATATAATGTGAATTTATGTTTATGTTTTTTAAAGATATTTTAATTATTATAATTTTGATTTTTAGTTTAGTGACTTTAAATTTTAATTTTAATGAAAAAATATACAAAATTTATAGGAACAAAAATTACCACATAATATATATCATAATCCAATAAATAAAAAAAAACTGAATTAGTGTTTACAAGTATACTTCATATATAATGCAAGAGTGCTAATTTGAAAGAGAAGATGGACATTAAAAATAAAAAAAAAAACAAAACAAAAGGCAAACGAAAGAAAGAGAAGATATTCTGTGGGGTCCCACATATAAGGAGATTAATTTCCACCATCTGCTCATGGGCCCACGTGATGCAGCACCAGAGATGGGTTGTTGATGGATGTTTGAATATTTGACTACATGATTAACGGTCCCTCGGTGCACGCACGAACCATATACATTCCCTAAATAGCCCAAGCAGGGACAATAGTGGGCAAAAGATGATACATTTTTATTGAGGAAGCAAAAGCTTGCAAAATAATTTGCTCAATTTGGCATAAGAAAACCAAAAAGCAGGGCAGAACAAATTGTAAATGGAGCGCAACGGTACACTTGTACACTAAGTTGTGTCCTGAGACCTATAATAATAATTTTTTAAAAAATTAAAACTTAAATTTAAATATATATTACTCTAAAATTTAAATTTTAAATTTTAAATTCTATACCTAAATTTAAACTCTTAAATTTTTTAAAAAATAATAATTATTAAAAAGATATTAATGTGTGTACTATTATGGGCTTTTGTGCGTACACTAACTTTTTTTCATATAAATTATAAATATTTTCAGATGGGTCGGTGGGAAACCAGGACAGTATGTTGTGGGGCCGAGAGCACATCACAGTCTGTTTCAATCGAGAAAGCGGCCAAGTGATTGACATTTTGGGTGGCTTCGGTGGGCCAGATGTCGGTGCATAAGCAAGGGGATCCTACAGTATAGAATGAGCTGTGACGCAAATTGGTAACAGATTGCTGCTTCATGTCCTTTGGCGAGTTCTTTCGTCAAGGCTTTGATTGCAACGGCCACTCGCAATTTTGGCTTCATGTACAATTACAGAAGCATACATCAATCGGGATGAGTATTTCTCTAGTCTTAAATTTTTATATTATATATATATATAAATTTTAATTTTTTTAAATTTTCATCAAATTAATTAATTTATTTATAAAAAGTGATCAATTCATTTATACATGAGTTTCGCTTGATGAAAATTATTTAAAAAGTAAAATACGTTAATTAAATATTTTTTTCATCAATAAATATACATTTTAAGTATTTTTTTAATTAATAAATATATAAATTAAATATGCAACATGTATATTTTTTAATGAAAAAAATATTTAATTTGTATATTTAATTTTTTTTCTTATAATTTTTGTAAGATTAAAATTATTTTTTAACTGATTGACCACTTTTGGTCAACGAATAAACTGATTTGGTGAGAAATTAAAAAATTTAGATTTCAAATAAAATATTAAAAATGTTTAGAAATTATATGTAAAAAAGTATAAAGTGTTAGGATTAAAAAAACATATATCCCTACATCAAATTGGTTAAAGAAAACCTGTTCGTTAATTTTTCTAACTTGTTTTTAATATATTAGGAGGTATTAAATTATAAACTATAAAATAAAAGTAGTCCTACCATTCCAAAGTTTAAATTTAATATTTTTATAATAAAAATCTGAAATATATGACAATTGAAGTGTCCAAGAGATTTCTTTTTTAAGAAGATGAATTGTTTCTTCTTCACCAAATTTTTTATTATTAACAACTTTAAAATATGAAAATGTGAGATTTGACAACTAAATGTTTTGTTTGGATTCAATAGAAAATATGTGCAAGAAATTAGTTAAAAAAATAAAATCACGTCATTTTCTTTGTCATTATTTTTATTCTTACCAATTTTTTATTTATCTAAATAATTTAATTTTTTTACAATTTTTTATCTCACACCTTTCTTCATTATTTTCTTTCTCATCATTTTCTTTCTCACATATTTCTTATCTATTTTTAACAACTCACTTTTCTCACAATTTTTTTATCTCATAACCTTTTTTTTATTATTCTGTTTCTCATTATTTTCTTTCTCCCTTAATTCTCATAAATCTAAATAATTTTATTTTCTTATAAATTTCTTTTTTTACAATTTTTTTTTCCAACATTAACTCATAAAACAAAACAAAGCATAAAGGACTTTAACTAGTTTTTTCATTTTAAAAACAAAATAATTAGCATACATCTTCTCTAACTTGGCTTGCACCAGGTGAGAGTTTGGTGGTAAATCGAAGTATATTTTAGGTTGGCAACCCAAGTTTGAGTTCTCGTGGACGCAACTCTTCCCTAGCTACAAGTAGAGTGCTCGCTACGGCTAAAAAAGATTGGGTGCACTATAATTTTCAGATTCGACAATCGCTATAATCTTCAGCGACAAAGTTTTGCTCAGCCCCATCAATTCTCAGGCTGTAGGTCCTTTCCTATGATAATTGGTTAAATAGAGACGCAATGGTCAAATAAGACCAGCTCTAATTTACAAGTGTGATAGCTGACATATTAGCGAAATTTTTTTTTAATTGTCAAAAAAAAAAAACTTCTTTAACTTTCATATCTGTCTAGTTCTATGCCAGAATGTGGGATAAGAAGGTAATTGACACCCGATAAAACTTTTTAATTTTAGGAAAAATTTTAAAACACTAATCAAAATATGTAACTAAGAACAAGAATCATGAGCATAGCTATTTTCATGGAATATCATATATATATACAATTTAATATAAAATGGACAACTATTAGTTAACTAGCTGCCTCCGAGTTATTAAAAAAAAAATCAAGCATAAAATAATGTCTGACTTACATTGTCTTCTAGTCAAATTTATGTATTCGGGCTCTTCTGCAAAATGGGACTGGTAAATAGTCCCTTCCAATCTAGTAATACAAAGGGGCAAGAAGAAAATTGCCATGAATAGTGATTCCTGGGTGTGTCAAACTTTGCAGTCTGTTCGCAGTACTCCAAGTCCACAGAAAGGAAATGCTCTCATTTTTTAAGACCAACCCCAGAAAGCCAGCAAGAATGCAGAGTCCAATAATAAGTCAGAAATGTTATTTTCTTGGTTACCAATTAAAGGTCAATCCATGTCTCTTTACAGAGCAATGAATTTATCTTAACCAGTTCAGCTGTAGAGACTCATATTTGCTTTTCCTTTCTTGTGAAAATATTATGTACGTTAGCTGCCATAAAACAAAATTTTGTTCGTTTTATCACAAAATTTTTTTGAGGTATTGCACAAGAAACATTAAAACTAGAAGCTTCCATGGAACTAAAGTATCTTGATGAATAGCAGCTGGCATCATGAAATCTTGTCAAGCAAGGTGGTCTTGTCCTTGTATTCTCAAATTTTCTTGATTGTAAAGATGTGCAGCTTTATTACCAAAGTCTTTAAAGAAGTAGTTCTATGCCAACTATATCTACTAAGTACATAGATAGTTGAATGAGCTGAATGTATGTGATATAATCATTTATTAGTTTTAAGTGCTCTTTTTTTGTTCACAAAGGGGAAAATAAAAGCAAGAAACTATAACAGCAACCAATTACTTCAGTGGCCATTCGAGTCTGTCTCCACCGCCATATTGTCACAGTTTATTTGACGGATGTTTACAAGTTACAGTATGATAAATTTTAATTGCGGAATTTGAGTGAACAATCGTAATTAACGATAAGAATTCCGAATATATAATCTCCGACCAGGATAGGACAATATGTATCCATATTTGGAAGGCATGAAGACATTGGCAAGTTTTTCTGTGGCATGTAAGCATGGACGGATCCAAAACAAATTTTAGGAGAGGCAAATTTTATATATACAGTTACAATAATAAACTTAGTTTATAAGATGAAAAATAAAAATTATATTAATTATTTTGAGTAATAAATATTATAATTATATCCAGTAAGTTTTAATATTTTAAATATATATATTTTTTGCATGAATGTTGTTGTAACCGATAAAATTATAGTTAATTTTATAAATAAATACATGTTTATATATACAATGTATTTCCAGATAATTTTCTTTTTTAATGTCCATTAGTAATAATTTGTTCCATTAAATGATAAAATATTTCTCATAGATCATATAAAAACAAGAAAATCTTATTTGAATATTTATATGAACAAATAAAATTAAATCAAAATAACAACTCAGTTTGCGAGACTCCTACAGTTAAAAAAATTTAATTTTAAAAAGTAACATTATAAACTCTAAAAAAAAAGTTGCATTTGAAGGGAAATAAACCAATAGTTCTCAAAAAACAAAAAAAAAATAAAAACAAAAAGAAGTACATAGACATGTCAAATGGGTCATGCCATGCTAGGCACACCCCAATTTTTTTGAAACCCACTTATTTCATATTGTGCCTTGATACGACCCATTGTCTTTCTTGTCGTGTCGTACCATACTTAAAAACTTAGATAATAAGCCCGACACGACTCATAAGCTCAAGAACTATGGGCTTGTGTCATGTCGTGTCGTGCTCGGGCCGCTCATTATACCGTGCCTAAGCCGCTCACCGTGTCATAATTGGGCTGCTCATCTTATCGTGTCTGAGTCATTGATCATGCTTAAACTGTAATGTACTTAGGTGATTGATCATGCTTAAATCAAGTTGTGCATATGTTATTCATCGTTTTTAAATAATTTCATGCATTTTTTTATAAATAAATAAATATAAAATTTAAGTGAAAGATTAAAAAAAATATTACTTTTTTATTATTACATATTTAAACTTAAGATTTAAAATAACCAATTATAAAGTGAAATATTAAATTTTAACCAAAAAAAATACAAACAAAATATTATATTATATATATTTTTTTGTTGAAATTTAAATAAGTATATCATATAGATATTGTCTCTAACTTTTGTAATTCATGATTTAAGAAAAAAATAAATAAACAATCCTTATGAAATGGTGATGCATTCTGTTTTGTTAAATAAAAATTAAAAATAAAGAAAATATGTAAACCATTACACTTAGCCTGGTGGAAGAGGTTGATACTTTTATTCTTTTGAATTATAGTTCAAGATTTGTTGCCTACTCTTCTTATTTAGATTTTAAACTCATTTTTAAAAGGGCTTGTATTGGGCCTATTTATGGGTCGTACTGCGGCTGTGCCTAAACTCGGGCTGTGCTTGAGCTTGGGCCCATCATAGGCTATGCCTGGCCCAGTCCATGGGTTGGGAAATATAAGCCCAACCCAAGTCTTAATATTAGTCATGTTTAGCCCGATCTCCATATTATACAATGCAAGCCGTGCTTGGTATGACCCATGCCAAATTGGGTCGGGCCGACCTATGGGCTGCCCAACCCCAGTTGACATAACTAGAAGTAAGTTTTAACACCCCCCTCCCAAAAAATACAAAAAAAGTGTGTTACTACATTATTTGGTCAAATAAGAGATTGAGGGGCATTGTTGGGTTGAACCAAAGCCCCAACCCACCCACTAGTCTACGACATGTGTGTTGTTGATTTGTTGGTAAAAATTTACTAATCAAATACAAAAGGTGGGGGGCGAGGGGAAATCCCCTGGAGAATCCATCCTTACATATATGATCCAAATTTTTTGGGGTCGGGAGAGGGAGGGAGGGCCGGGCGAGGGGGTGCGGGGCTCCCCTTAGGAAACCCTCCTTGTATATAAGAGCCACATGTTTGCCTTCTGTGCTTATAGATAACTAATCGATGCATTACCATATGGTAAAAAAAAAACACTTCATATGACTTACATTTTCTTTTTAAGCACATTTGCCTTGATTTTATTTTGAATATGATAAAGGAAAAATTAGATTCGCGTGACTTTAGAATCTAGTCTCTCTCATGTCTACAATTACATGGACGTACTCTTGATTCATACACGCTATAATAACTTATGGACTTTTTAATCCATGTATTAGCATACTGTCACAAAGGGACTTGCCATATGGCTACACCTTCAAACTCTATAAATAAGAGGGGCCTTATTGTTCAATAAACAGGATTCCCTTCTAGTCCTAAGTCATATAAATATGTCACATACACCACTTTTTCTTTCTCGTTCTCTCTAGATTCTCGATACTAATTTAGCATTAGAGGGTTAATATTGGGACAAACTCCAGCTCTCTACAACTGTGTCTCGTTTTGCAGGTATTGAATCTTATTCCTAACTCAATCCAATATCATCAATCAATGAAAATTATCAACTTAATACCTCTATTTAAGCTAAATCCGTAATAAAATTATCAACCATGTCTCTTCCTTTTATATATGGGCTTTCTTAATTAGGCTTATCATAATAAAATATTTAACTTTCACTCAGCCCAATCCTGCTGGATGAGTGGGTAAAGTTTGCCAAAATGAAAAGAAAATATTTGGATCACTCATTCATTTTTCATCCTTGGAGCTTGTAGCTCCAACCAACAAAGTAGGGGTTCGAACCCATGGCCGACAGCTCACCCCCCTCTCCTCCTTACTACTTAATGGAGCTCCCTTAGCCATTAGGCTAACTGATAAAAAAAAAAATACTATCGCTTCGACGAAACCCCCATTTGGGAGCTCACCCCCCTCTCCTCCTTACTACTTAATGGAGCTCCCTTGGCCATTAGGCTAACTGATAAAAAAAAAAATACTATCGCTTCGACGAAACCCCCATTTGGGAGCTCACCCCCCTCCCCCTTACTCCTTAATAGAGCTCTCCTAACCACTAGGCTCGCTAACCAAAAAAAAAAAAAAACCTTGTCTGACAGCTCACCTCCCCTTCCCCCTTGCTCCATATTGGAGCTTTCCTAGCCACTAGACTAGCTAATAGAAAAAAAAAAGGCAATTCACCCCCTTCCCCTTACTCCTTAATAGAGCTCCTTTAGTCACTAGTCTAGCTGATAAAAAAAAAAAAAATTGTAGTTCCAACTGAAACCCTCGCCTGGTAGCTCATCCCCCTCCCCCTTACTCCTTAATGGAGCTCCCCTACCCACTAGGCTAGTTGATCAACAAAAAAAAAAAGACAACTAACCCCCTCTCCTAATGGAGCTCCCCTAGCCACTAAACTAGCTAATAAAAAAAAAATGCAGGGTTACAACCTATAAAACATATCCAAAACCTATAGAACAAATATGGTTTAAGTAAGACCGTACTAAATTGGGTTATAAGGCTGTACTAAATTGGGTTATTCCTCTTACTCATAAATAATCAATTATAAGTGTTTGTTTCCGATGTGGGATATGTTGCTCAAGCCCATGCGTTAGGCATGAAACTTGTCTTTTGCTCAACTTTTAAACAAGAATAAATCGAACCAAATCTATTTAGAACAAATAGATTGTCCTCTGGGCTCTAGCTATTTTGGCGTCATGTACAATTGCAAATGCATACATCAACTGGTTCAAGGGAAAACTGTGCATTTTTTTTTCTTTTTGAGGAAGATGAATTGTTTCTTCTTCACTAAAATATTTTATTTTTAACAGCATTAAAATATGAAAATGTTGGGATTTGACAGCTTAAAGGACTTTAACTAGTTTTTTTTTTCAAAAAAAAGAAAGGGACTTTAACTGGTTTTTTCATTCTTAAAACAAAATAATTAGCATGCATCTTCCCTAACCATCATTTCTATCTAGTTTTATGCTAGAATGTGTGATAAGATGGTAATTGATACCGGATGAAACTTTCAAAAATCAATAGTAGAGTATCTATATGTAGGATCTTCAGCCTAGTTAGCATCCAAAAAACCTTATAACTGAAGAGTAAAATGGGCTTAAAAGTGAAGCCCATGAAATAAAGTCCCTTTGACATATCGTAGAATGCGAAGAACAGTTGTAAAATGAGTAGATCTAGAAGCAACCATAAACTAACTAACTAGATGAACTGCATGAGCAATGTCGGGATGAGTGACTATAAGATAAACTAAACTTCTAACTAACTGAAGATACAGAATGGTATCACTAAGAAGTGTACTATCAATTAGTATAAGTTTAAGATTTATCTCAAGGGGTAAGGAAACAATCTTGCTATCTAAAATACCAGCTTGAGAAAGAAGATCTGAGGCATACTTGGCTTGAGAGAAAAGGTAACTATTAGTGCCAGAGGATATTTCTCAGCTTAAGAAATAATTGAGAAAATCCAAATTTTTTATCTTAAACTACTGACTTAGATACTTTTGAAGAGAACAAATGCCTGAAATATCATCATTTGTGATAATCATGTTATCTACATAAAATAAGAGAAGAATAATATCAAAGTTTGTCTTTCGGATGAAGAGAGTGGAGTCATGAGGACTTGAGGTGAAACCAAACTGTGAAATGGTAGAACTGAACTTGGCAAACCAAGCTTGAGGAGCTTGTTTAAGTCTATATAATACTCTGCGAAGACGACAAACCTTGTGAGGAGGATGCTGATAGCCGGGAGGAGGCTGCATATAGACTTCTTCATTTAGATTTCCATTAAAAAAGCACTATTGACATCAATCTGAAATAGCTTTTATCATCGTATGGTGGCAACTGCCAATAAAGAGCAAACAGATGTAAGACGAGCCATAGGAGGAGCAAATGTTTCCTCATAATCAATACCATACTCCTGAGTATACCCTTTAGTGAAAAGACGAGCCTTATACTGTTTAATAGAACCATCTGCACAATTCTTAATCTTGTATACCCACTTGCTTCTTGTAAGAGACTTTTCTGGAGGAAGATCAACCATGTCCCATGGATTATTCCTTTCTAATTTCTCGATCTCTTGAGACATAGAAAATTGCCAAGAAGGATTTGAACTGGCTTTTTTTTTTTTATTTTTTATAGGAAGTTGGTTGATACAAGGTGGCAATAACAGAATAATAATGGAAATCATGTAAAAGAACTGAAGGTTCACGTACTTGAGTAGAATGACGAGGTACAGGAGGTGTAGGAGGAGAATTTGAAGACTGTGGTGAGTGAGAAGCATAAGGCTGTAGTGAGTATGGTACATCAAGCTGTAGTGGTGAGTGAGGATCATCAGGCTGTGGTGAGGAAGATACCTCAGGCTGTAGTGCGTGAGGTGCATCAGGCTAGTTAAGAACCTTGGGCTATGACTGTGAAGGATCAACAATCTGGTTGAGCTTGTTGGGAGAGAGAGTAAAGTGGTCGCTTGTTGAGATAACATCATTTGCACTAGAAGAAGCGTGACAAAAGAGATTGAGTGAAGGATCAGTAAACAACCTGGGAGATGGTGTAGGAGTATGTGAAACATTGGCTAAATTAGTGAACATTTTGTGTTCCCAAAAAATGACATGGCGAAAGCCGCAGAGTCTGTTAGAAATAGGATCATAACATCTGTAACCCTTATGTTCAATGCCATACGCCAGAAAACAACACAGACGAGCTTGGAGTTCTAATTTAGTGCCCTCATGAGGTTTAAGAAGAACAAAACAGACACAACCAAAAGTTCTAAGAAGATTATGGTTAGGTTATTCTCCATAAAGACACTCATATGAGGTTTCATTTTTTAGAACAAAGGAAAGTATCCTATTAATTGTGTATACTATAGTTAAAGCAAATTCACCCCAACATGATTCAAAAAGAGAGGCACAAATGAGTAAAGAGCGAACAGTATCTAGAATATGACCCAATTTTTGTTCTGCACGACCATTTTGTTTGTAGGTACCAAGACAAGATTTATGAAAAATAGTACCATGCTGTTTTAAGGTAGAAACTATCAATGATGCTTTATATTCTTTAGCATTGTCAGTATGAAGAATTTAATGCGTTTGGAGAATTGAGTATAAATCATGGTTGAAAAATCTTGGTAAATTTGAGAGATTTTGGAATGATTTTTCGAATGATAAATCCAAGTAAACTTGAAAAAAAATTATCAACGAAAATGACTAAATATTTTGAATTTTTTTTTTGTTGAAATAAGAGTAGGAACCCAAATATCAAAATAAACAAGATCAAAAATAGATGAAAAAGTAGAATCACTGTTACTAAAAGGTAAGGCTTTGTGTTTATTGAGTTAACATAACATGTAATCAAAAGGCTCTTTAGTAACATGCTCCAAATAATTACTGGAAACTAAATGTTGAATTTTAGATAGAGAAGTATGACCTAAACGTGAGTGCCAAAGACTGATAGGAGTAGAAGATGAAACTGTTACGGAAAGGGCAAAAGGAATATGTATAGAGGAGGGCTCAAAGAGGGGTCCAACTTTGCGATCTGTCCCAACAACCTGACCTGTTCGAGGATCCTGCACTTCACATTTATGGTTAGAAAAATGAACTTCCAAACCAAGATCACAAAGTTGGCCAACAGATAAAAAGGAATATGATAAAGATGGAATTAAATAAGTATCAAGTAAGGACAGAGAAGATGTAGATATAGACTAAGTACAACTGATAGTCATAGGAAACCCATCAACAATATGAATAAGTCGTTTATGAGGTACATCCGTTTGTTTTGAAAATTAAGACGAATCAAAAGTCATATTATTGTAACAACTAGAATCAATTAACCAAGGTGAAGTATGTGGGGTATTTGATAAAACAGAATCAGCAATAAAACTAGTAGATACAAAGATAGAATCTTTTTCACATGAAACTTGCTTAATCATAGTTTCCAAAGACATCTGATGCAGTAAATGAGATGATGCATTAACCATATCTCAACGATAAAGTCAATCAACCAATAACCTCAAAAGTAGAATGAGCACACCTAAAAACTGTCAAATTGGTCGACATAAAAAAAACACCACTAGGCATAATGGACGTGGCATGACTAGTAGAAAACGAAAGCAATAAGAAGATGATTGGTGGAGATGTATAAAATATGGAACCATAGTTGAAAAACTTCTCTCAATGAAAAGCCAATAAACAGTAGGTTGAGAGAAGAAAAAACAATTACTAGCAAAAACTCCATAAAGAAAACTTAGATTAGAGATCTGATACCATGACAAAAGTAATACAAGAAACGAGAGAATTTAGAAAGGTGAAAATTATATTATTTAACTGTACAGAGATATTTATAGGATTGCATATGACCAAATAAGTAAATAACCAACAATAATTACATATTCTTGTAATAATTATATAATCATTGAATAATGAAAAGAATCATATAATAATAGAGAATATAAAAAGTATCATTATAATTTGAGGAGATCACTATAATCGGAAAAGATTACTGTAATCGGGATGAATATAAAAAGATCTTGTAATCAGAATAGTTATAAAAAGATCCTCAAAGTATAATAATACTTTTGACATCATCATATATTAAGTTCAATTCCATCTTATGTGCTACGTACAATAAAGATATAGATATGAAGTATGTATGAATAAAAGTCACGCATCGAGCTCAACAATTCTGTGTTCGATGTTCCAAAAAGAAAGGATTTGAATTGCCACCCTATATACAATATAGATAGAAAGACTTTAATGTGAAGAAAGCTGATGTGTCATTGCTTTGTTTTTTCATTTGTAATGCAGTGAACCATTTCTCATAACATAATTATGCTCTCCAGTCCAACCGAAAGCTCATGGCTTCCATGAAATGCAAGTTGTTGGTTACAATTAGGCATGATCACGGTTCTGTTTCGAACTAGAATTGACTAAATTAGGCAAGACCCACAACCAGAACTAGTCAATGGTTCCACGGCTCCGAACCAGAAGGGAACCTTTGGGGTGGTCTGAGTATGTTTCTCCCATTCAAAAATCAAATTGGAAACAAAGCTATAAGAAGGCACAATTCGACTAAGTTCAACATGGAAAACCCGAATCGAAAACTGAAATTAGAATCGTGGTCTGGTTGTTTTTCTCGATCATCTGACCTCTTGCAATGCAAATTTTATAGAATCTTTTTTCGTCATCATAAGCCTATAAACACCTACCACAATATCTATGTTCTTCTTCTCGGTCTCTCTATTTGTTAATTACTTTCAAATTTTTGAAATTATTATTCACGTTGCCATGATGAACGAGCACTCCAGGAAGCTCACACTGCATTCCTGCTTAGAAGCTTATCAATGAAAAGAATGGAAGGCCGAAGTTTAAAAAATTTCTTAGAAAAGTTTTAAAGCTAATTTTTCCATAATTTTACAATTTTACAAGGCTCCCTTGCCCCTACCCAAAAAAAAAAAAAAAAAGAAATTGATAAGGTACCTGTGACGCCCACTGATGATGGACAATCACAAAGAATAAAGACCAAAGCAGCAAATGGTGGCAAATAGATGTTATGAACATAGTGTACTTGTTTAGCTCAACTCCGCTTTCGCAACACTTTAGTCCACATTCCTTGGCACTCAACACTGTTGGGTAGCTATCTTGGCTAAAATAATCCTGATGACATCAAAGATAACGTTCAACTTTTTTAGAAAAATAAAAGATCCAAACCCGACAAAAGTTGCCAGTAATATTCCTCAAAAAAAGAAAAAAAAAGTTTCCAGTAATGGACGTGAACTAGGCTCCAAATTAAGTCATCCTTATATGCTTTAATCATCATTATTAAGTAAATTGACAAAAAAATTCGCACCAAGCTTTTATACTTTTTTTTTTTGCCCCGTGGAACCAAGTTCTGGAGTACCACAAAACCATAAATTAGTACGTTGGGATTTTTTTGAAAAAGATTTACCTGCCTAAGAACATTGATTGGGAATCTCTGCAATGAACGTTTTCTTCCTTTATTTTTTGGTGGTTCTTTTGCGCTCTACCACGGAGTCAATTTTAGAGCAATATTTCTTTAGTAATCCACCATTTCCGATTCAAAAACAGAAATCTTTGCGCTTCAATGTAAACTCGCGTACTCTGTTATGCTTTATCACGCATCAAAATCCAATGAAGTCACAGTGCCTAGAGGCCTAAATCATCCCAATTGTGAAAAGCACGACTACAAAATGCCTCTTATTTACAACTTAGCAATCCAACTTGGCTACAAAAACCAGGAAACAACAATCTTGCAAACTAATGGATTGGAATTAGCAATCCAAATTGGCTACAAAAACCCAGAAATAAAGACTTCATTGTGAAGATGATTTGCCAGCTGGGAATAGAAATGGAAACTCATCCCTCAAAACTATTTTGAAAACAGCACAATTCAACCGCAAATGAGCAGTACAGGAGATATGTATCACAAATGAAGTATCAAGGCAGGGCTCTCCTCTCTAGCATCTTTATGGAAAAGATGAAACAAAGTGACGGGAAAAGATTACAAGGGCAGTACACTGCTACACTCAACAGAAACACAATGAATTTTCTATAGCATTACCTCCCACTTTTAAATGGAAACCTAATTTTAATTCAATTTTCATGTAAGAATCAGAAGCAACACATCTAACAGAAAATAAGAGAGCGCATTCCATCTCTTCATCTTGGCAAGAACTGTTGTTTATTGCCAGTGTGACGGGCAACATAAAGTCTACATGAACTAAAAGAACCAAGGAAACTGCTAAGCCACAACCCCGATTATCATTTTGGGCTTCAAATTTGATCCACGGAGGGTCAACAAGGTGGCACCAACATACACATTTCAGTTGACAAAAACTCACAGGAGCCTAGTCATGGCTGCCTACCAGTCCCTAACATGGCCTTGAGGATTTAGAAGCCAAAGAAGCCAAGCTCACTGGCCCTCTCTTTCTCAAATGTCTCGAAGTACTGATATATAATGGTAACAGCAAGTAATATTCCAGTTCCTGAGCCAATTGCCCCCATGAAATCTGCCAAAACTGTCAATGCACCAATGCACATTCCTCCAAAGGCAGCTGCTGTTGGAATGTAGCGGTTTAATTCCTTCTGTAAATTTGAATCACGATGTCCTGGCATCACCATATTTTGTTCCTGGAAAAAAAAAAAATGAACGTGTAATGCCAAAGAAAAAGAATCGGTAACTATTTGGTATTTTTATTACGAACAGTGAGTTGTCGCAATGCAGCAAATTACTACAGACTACCAAATAAATGAAAGCAATTCTTGAACTACCGATATTAATAAAATTAAGTAAAATTAAGCCAGAAAAATCTTAGTATGTATGATACTTGCAAACTAGTTTTGATACTATAGCAAGAAAAATAACAGCAATGTATGAATAGAAGTGGATTTATTGAGGAAGCAGAACAGTCAGTAAATATATGATACAAGTGATCTCAGGGAAACTTATCCAAGATACCTTGAGTTGCTTGGCCACATCTCTGGCAGAGGACCCAGAAACTTCAATCCAAGTTTTTGAGAATAATGCACAAGCCGTAAGCATAAACACCAAATAGAAAAGAGCATGGAATGGGTGGGCTGCCATGTCTGCCAAACTGCAATAAGTAGTAAGAAAAAGGCCATCAGTGCCAAAAAAGATCAAACATTGTCACAAGGACTAAAGTGATCACTAGTAGCCAGCACAATCATAGCAACATAAACGGCCATATCACATTGGCACATCAGAAACAACATTAAACAAGCAGATGCAGCTTCACCTTGCAGGTGCAGTGACATAGTATGCGAGACCACCAACTGGGATAGATTGCCCATTGTATTCAGATTCCTTCCATTTCCCCAACAGATTGACAAAGAAATTTCCGCTAAACTTCCTATATAGCAACTGCACGTAATGAACGGAGTTATAGCTGGAAAAATCTAGATTTTGACCGATTCATCAAAAAAAAAAAAAGCGTGTACCTGAGAGATGAAATAAAGATTAGAAACAAGGGCAGATTGGAGAATAATAGGCATATTTGATGTGTAGAAGAGCTTAATTGGATACGAGCCCTGTTGTCCACGGGCATTCTTTGACCTCACTGGCAAGACCACACGGAAACCTTGGAAATAGATGACAATGAGAAAGATCAAGACTGTAGCAAGCAAATTAGTAACATTTGGAAGGTTCTGCCGATAGAAAGCTTCTCGAAGAGCACGAACTTTGTCGGTCCTAGTGATCAGCAGGTGGAACAGAGCGATGACAGCACCCTCAAACTCTGCACCACGGCCACTGTTGATAGTTGTTGGGCTAAAAGCTCTCCATATGATATTTTCACTACATGAACGCCAACACAAAACAATGATCAGTGAAAGATACAAACCAAGAACCTAACAGCCCAATGTAGACCATGCTACAAGAAAAATTGTTAGGTAGCTTACCAGATATTGGTGGCTATAAAAAGGGAGATCCCAGAGCCAAGACCATAACCTTTCTGTAGAAGTTCATCTAGGCATATAACAATAATTCCAGCAAAGCACAGCTGAAGGATGATAAGAATGGCATTCCCGACACCAAGTTGTCCAACACTGCCGTACATTCCAGATAGCACATACGCAACAGCCTCACCAACAGCGATCAGGATGCCCAACAATTTCTGTGCCCCATTTCTGCAACATATGCAGAATATATCATACAAAAGTTCATGCAAAAGCCATCATAGAAGCAACTCAAGAAGATAGAAATCCCAGCCTAATCGTAGACTGAGCATGTATAACATGGTGTGCCAGAAAATTCAAGCACATTTCGAGAGAACAAGGTATCTATGCTCTGTTGAAGACGTATTTTTTACAGACTTCACAAGCCAAACTCAAAGATTTTATGCCAACATGAACCCCAAAACTTTTCACTTTATAAAAAAATAGGGTCTGGAGCAGCACCAAAACACTCTTAACTTCCTTTCACTCCACTGACACTGAAACTATTAACTAAAAGATTTTTTTTTCCCCATTTCTTTTATGTTTTACAAACGATTGTGTCAACATCATGGAATGAGGCATGCAATTACAGCTTTTACATGTAAAGAAACAATCATTTATCACAGGCAATACAAGTACAATTTCCCTTTAGGACAAAAATGAAAAAAAAAAAAAAGAGTAAAGTTCCAAATTAGTTTAAAATGCAGCAAAGAACAAAAAAAAAAAAAAAAAAAAAGCCTTTTGTGCAGACAAAAGCAAAGAATCACTTACAACAGTGCGCGATCCTCACGGACACTGTTGTCCACTTCAATGATCTTCGACCCAGCCAACAGTTGCATAACCAGTCCAGATGTCACAATAGGTGTAATCCCAAGCTCCATTACAGTCCCACGGTTAGAAGCAAGAATAACACGCATCCAATAAAATGGGTCAGCACCAGTCGTGGAGTGTATGCCATAAAGGGGTAGCTGACTGCAAACCAGAAAGATGAAGAGAGAAATCACAGTGTATATAACCTTCTCTCTAAAGGGAATCTTCCGGTCAGCACTCTGCACTTCAGGCAGAAACGAAAGAAACGGCCTGACCAAATGCAACACCCTAAATCCTCCACCCATTTCAACTATTCAAACCCACCAACCTGCATCCATTTGCAATCTTCACAATCAAATTCACCAAAAAAACAATTTCATAAAAAAAAATGTATAGAAGCCACAACTACAACACAAAAAACATGTCCTTGTAAAAAAACTCTACTACTGCAACCTAACAAATTATTCAACCAAATATGCTTCAGCTCACAGAGCATTGGGGTTGTCTTTACGGTTAAGACTCTCAAGTTCGAGTCACACCCAGAACCAATTGATTAACAGAAGCACTAACAAACCAATTAATCTTAAATCCAATATGCAGAAGCTGAATCAAATCCGGCATAAGCAATAAATCCAGTGATATAAAACTAATGCCCAGAAAATTGAAGAGAATAATCTTACAAAAACCAGATCCAGTACTCAACAGATCCTACACTACACAGATCCAATCAAATTCATAGCCAACGACGAAAAATTAAAACAGGAAATTTCCCAAAATTCAAAACAGAAAAAACAGAAGACCACAATATCTAGAATTTTCCCCCAAAAAAAACAAAAAATAATAAATATAATTTTATCCACAAAAAAAAAAAAAGGACAGCGACAAATTATATGAAAACAAAAGACGGAAATGGGAATAAAATGCGAGAATTAGATTAAAAAAAAAAGAAAAAAGAAAGGAAGTAAGAGAGGAGTCTTACGAGCTGAATTGAAATCGTTCGTGGCTAAGTTTCAAATTAGGGTTTGAAGATGAATGAGACCCAAAGAGGCTCAGAAAATGAAAACGAAAACGAAATGGCTGCTTTTATTTATTTATTTTTTCGCAATTTTGTTTTGGTTAGGTCGCCGGCCGGGGCTAGGGAACCGTGGGAGTGCCGGCCTGCCACGAATGGCTACCCAGTTGACTGTCGACGCGTGTGTCAATTGGGCCCACTTGGAATTAGTTCCTCTGAGTTTGATCCGGATCTATGGTCTGTCGTCTAGTTTAACCCCTTGTTCGACAAAAAACATAGGGGAGAGAAATTTGAGAAAAATTAATGTTGAAAGAAATAGATATATTCTTTTATTTTTGTGTCTATGAATGTATAATGTAAGAAAGAAAGTTAAAAATTTTTTATTTGAAAATGAATGAAAAGTAAGAAAAAAAAATAAAAATGCTAAGTTTATCATTCTCTTAAAACTAAAAAATTTAATTTGTTAAATTTTTAATTTGAGTACAAAAATGTGCATGACACAAAGAAATTTTCGATTTTCTTCAAATCTAAACTTAATTAACATGAGAATGATAGAGTTCTAATCTTGCTCATAAACCTTCAATCAAATATGATTTACATGATAGAATTTTATAATTTCCTTCATTAAATTTTTATTTTTATGGGCTCAGGCTCATAATTATGCAAACAAAAATTGTCTAAAAGATTCAAGTATGTATATGTCACCCAATTATGCTTCCTGTACGAATAGATATGACATCATTTGCATAATCATGCCATTATGCCCAATAATTGAAAACTGCCTATACCAAATGATATATTGTTTCTTACTTATGAGATCTAAAACCACAAAATTTTTCAGCATGTTCAAATTAAGAGCATTCAACTTTATCTACAATGACCGAATATATCAAAGAGATAACTAAAAAGAAACAAGTAGGACGTGAAAATAAGGAGCAATCCCAAACGATAAAATTGAAAGGATCAAGTTTATATAAGGTAAAAGCATCAATTTGGTTGGCTACAACTTAACTACGAAAATTAATAACTTAATATCAATAATATCATCCTACAATTGTATACATAGTAGACTTCAGAGTTAATCAAAGATTACTACAACTTTTACAAAAGGTGACCATATACTTATTTTATATGAAAAATAGCTCAACTTTTAGTTGGCTTATGGTAACCACCATTACCTAATATACCTTACCATTACTACTCCTATTCTTCTTGTCCTTTCATTGTCTACCGTGCTTTTTCATTTGAGCCAGCAATAGTTCATCTCGCATCTCTATAGGGACAGCAAAAAACATCCTCCTCTCATATGCATTCTTCACTAAGAACCTCAAAGCTTTGAGCACAAAATTATGCGAGAAGCCAAGCTCTTTCAATGCACTGAATATCTAATCCTCGTGATAACATTGTGGTTGACCACGATTAAGAATCTCTTAAGACTTCTCCACAATCTGATTTTTGATTCTCTAGAATCACAAGAGATTTCTCCATGAATTTGTTGGCATCTCTCATGACATCAACAACTTCTTTAATATTTAAGGTTGTTGTCTCAAAGTGAGTTGACAGTGCTTCAATCAATTGTATCGTTCGCTTTATTCCTCAAGACAAATTTCGTCCTTGTGAGTCGACCAAAGAAAGTCTAGGGCTATAGAGATGTTTAGTGCCTATACCCTCAGTGGGTTGCTGTTCCTAGTTGCCTTCATTAGTAGCTAAGTTGATGTTCTCGATATTTATATCAACATCATTGGAGGTTCCTATATTTTGCCATCATATCACTTTTTTCCTTGCACTTTCTGCAATCTCACCTGTAGGTCTATCTTGTGCATATATGTCGTATAATTTGTCACAGTTGAGAATTGAAAGATTGAGACATTTTTTAGCTGATGGTTTTGCCTGCAAATTAACCCACATAATTCGAGTAAATAACACACTTAGTTTACCTAATATAAAAGCATGTCAAAAGCATTTTAGCTTGGTATATGAGAAAATACTAAATTTAAAAGATACCTGAATTAATTGCATCCACATCGCTATTGGTGCCTCAAATTTGTTTGTCCAAAGACTCCAAGCAAATCCACTTGACCATCAAATAAGTCTTTGCATTCAATAAAATACTTTTTTAGTATCTTGCTCTTATTTTTTATGTTGTCTTTCTCTATTATAGGTCCAACAGCTTGTTGCAAGGCATGCACCATGTTGTCATATGCTATCGCAGTTCAAGTGTCATCAATTCGGTTGCCTATTCGCTTCTCTTCTAACGTTGCATCAAACAACACTGTAACTGTCCATGATAAATAGTTAGAAGTACCAGTAGAAGCTTGCCACTTGACCATCAAATAAGTCTTTGCATTCAGTAAAATACTTTTTCAGTATCTTACTCCTATTTTTTATGTTGCCTTTCTCTATTATTGGTCCGACAGCTTGTTGCAAGGCATGCACCATGTTGTCATATGCTATTGCAGTTCAAGTGCCATCAATTTGGTTGCCTATTCGCTTCTCTTTTAACGTTGCATCAAACAATACTGTAACTGTCCTTGATAAATGGTTAGAAGTACCAGTAGAAGCTTGCCACTTGACCATCAAATAAGTCTTTGCATTCAGTAAAATACTTTTTCAGTATCTTACTCCTATTTTTGATGTTGTCTTTCTCTATTATAGGTCCAACAGCTTGTTGCAAGGCATGCACTATGTTGTCA
Source organism: Carallia pectinifolia (assembly GCA_037832335.1). Lineage (NCBI taxonomy): Eukaryota > Viridiplantae > Streptophyta > Magnoliopsida > Malpighiales > Rhizophoraceae > Carallia > Carallia pectinifolia. The sequence continues at coordinate 21,112,656 of CM075454.1, read as the reverse complement.
TATGCTATCGCAGTTCAAGTGCCATCAATTCGGTTGCCTATTCGCTTCTCTTCTAACGTTCCATCAAACAATACTATAACTGTCCATGATAAATAGTTAGAAGTACCAATAGAAGCTTGTTGGGAAGGCTTTTGTGATTTTCTTGGCATCTTCTTGGCTGCATCCAAAATATCTATATAAAATGGATTTTCTTTGCTATAAAAAATACTTCAATTTTATATATGTAAAACTTCTTGCAATATAAAACCAAAGGGTAAATAGTATAACATGATTTGCTCCAAAAGTGGTGAGTTCATGTCATACAAAATATTCAAATTACAACATGTCCCAATTCATTACATAATCAACCCACATTTGGCCAAATATACTATTTCTCAGTTGAGCCCCAATCCTACTCTCCTCATCATTGTTTTGTCCCAAATGAACCTCTCGATCTGTCGGTTCTAGTTACAAGCCTCGATCAACTTCAGCCAAACTATTTTTTATTAGGATCATCACCTAATAAAAAATTGTGTAAGATACAACAAGCTAACATAATTTCAGACATGATCTTCACATGATAACGAGCTTCGGTTCCACTAGCTATAATAGGAAATCCTTTTTTTTTTTTTTAAGAACACCAATAGCTTTTTTTATGACATCACAAAGTGAAGCATGATAAAGATTAAAGAGTTCTTCGGCATTTTTTAGGCCACAAGTTGAATATTCTTTTAGATGATAACGAACACCTCTATAAGATGTGATTAGTCTACTACACAACATGAAACTTGCATCGGCAAGATAAAACTTTCTTATTATTATAATAAATATATTTTATAAGTCAAATGATATAAATTTTCCCTATAAAACTCAACCTAAATAATTACACCTATCTTGTGGCATAACGAGTTTATTTAATATCCTAGCATCTGATGTAGTTCTTCTTCCCCCAGGTAATACATATGTAAATTTTATATAAAAGGAACAAGCTACCAATATATTTTGCGTAGGCCAATCTTTTTTACCCCGATATCTAGGCGCATCTTTGCATAATACCCTAACATGAACATGTGTCCCATTTATAACACCAATACAATCCTATGCACATATATAAAAAAGTGAAATAACTATAAATATGTGTTGCCTATTAAACAAAGTAAAAGATATGGATGACTTTGTTATCAAGATGTACCTTAAAAAAAAAAAAGATAAAATCTACTACTGCTTACTATCTCAGTAGGCACCCCTCCCTTAGTTGGTTGTACAAGATATTGAGATTCTAAAGAAAAAATTGCTTTCAAAATATTGTGAAAATGTCGACTAATAGTTTCACCTGAACGAAGAAAATAAATTGGAGAACTCAATTTTTGATATTGTGCCTTAGAATATGCAAGAATTTAGTTAGTTGCTCTTCTTATAATCCTTCAAAAGTCTGATGCCCTCAATTTTTGGCACAATAAAATAAATGGATGTGGTCCCATATGAAATGCATCACGACAAACACACTCATTTTTAGTGAGTCAATTCATTAGGTGTTAGCATGTTAGATCTCTTTCAATATTTCTCAAAGCACTAAAAGTACCAATATACATATAATATATTTGCATGACATATAGTGCTTGCACAATATAATAAATAAGTTGAACCACAACCACACACTGCTATTACTCTCAAAAATTAATCAAGCATCTGTGGTGTTCCCTATTTTCCATAATCATGGTCCAGATTCTTTGATGAATCTCAAGAGAAGCATCATCTTCATTGTTCTCCAAGTTATCTTGGTCAATTATTGCATCAATATTTTCTACATTATTAATGTCCATAATATGTTCATTATCCAATTATTCATTAAAAACAAGACAAAAAGATAACATTAAAAACCATTAATTAGCTAAAATATTTGAAATATATAATATTTGGGAATAATGCATACAAATAAATCTGATAAGAAAGGGTTCAATCGACATAACCAATATAATAAGACCAATATCACTTGACAAGAAATAACTACTAATTCAAAAGAAAACACAGTAAAGAAAGAAGACACACTATGCTACTAAACTCACCAAGTATACAACAAAAGAATTAGAGAAAATAATTGCATTTCAAGCAATAAATAATTAAAAAAAGTAATAAAAATACAATATGCTTTCAGTCTCAACATGTTTGCAGACAATATTTACTATATCTTGCAAATTTTTAGTTTGGGTTAACAAAAGTCAATGTCTATTAACCGACATATTGTTTATGATAGCATTTTGGTTGGAGAACTTAGTCACATACGTTTGGCATTACCATACAAATAAAGGTTTTAATCTAATTCTTTAGATTGCAAACTAAGTTTTTTTTTTTTTTCCAATTTAGAAACAAACTAATTCAAATGAATTCTGAACTTTTTCTGCGTTCAACTTAAATGATAATTATCAATGAAACTAACACTACAATTAACTTGAAAAGTCAGCACAGCAACAAGAAGAAACTTGGAGGAATGAGTTTTGACAAATGGGTTCTGTTAAGACCCTTTTATCTTCAAAAAAGTAGTAAATATGACCAAAAATCATTCATTGAATTAGAAAAAGGTAATGTTAAACAAGAAAACAAAAGGATTTGTCTAACAAACGACAACTAAAATTGAGAATTATAGCATATATTATTGTAAAAATAAAGACCTCAAACAAGAGATGAAGATGGTTGAAGGAGTTGATGATTAGACGCGCTGCTGAACTTCACAAAAAAGAACAAAGATGTTGAACGAGTCGTTGGAAGAGAGATTTGACCAAGTGAAAGTAGAGAGGCTACATTGTGAACAAAAAGAGCTAACAAAACGAAAGATAGGAGGTGGAATTAGGGTAGGAAGTTTCTTTTTTAATGGTATAATGGTAATCATGAGAAGTTTTATGGGGAAAGTAGAGAGGCAGCCCTGTAAACAAAAAGAATAAGCAAAATGAAAAAGGAGGCAGAATTAAGGTAGGAAGTTTCTTTTATACTGGTATAATGGTAATTATGAGAAATTTTATGGGGCATTTTATTCTTTTTATAAATATATGGATGAAATGAGTGCTTTTCTCTCAAAATCAAAAGAACTAAAATATTGTGGCCAACATGGAATGTAGCATTGATTCCTTTCTCCTCACAAAAAATTTTTTTCTTTCCCAAACACACACCCATACCCCATTTCTCCTAAATTCCTTCCATCCTATCGTATTTCCTCCTTCGCAACAAAGTGTAAAAGATGGTTGGATTGAAATCTACCATATCTGGGCATTTTTAGAAGGGATAAGTTTATTTTTTGGATACTAACTTTCATTTAATCTAATTTTATGTCACTATCTACAAAATTGGGAAAATAAGCGCACCATTAATATGAAAAGTCTAAAATTGGGTCTTTCTATCAATCACCCTTTTAAATGTCGACACAATAGTGCAAGTGGACACTTGTGTGGCAAGGCGACTTCTATCCGTAAATCAACAGATCAATAATCACTAATTTGGTTCAAGATTGTTTTCTCAAGTATTATAATAGTTCAAGATTGGGTTTGCATCCTATCAAATTTGGTCATTATTGTCTAACTTTAATAATTAGTCCAAATTTGAGACATGTTTCAAATAGTAGACTTTTGCCAAAATACAACATGTAAAGCACAAGTGTTCCAAATTACGTAAATAATCAAATTAGTTATTTACAATATATTTGTCATCTATGAGTCGCCATCTAGCACCATCATCGATCCCAAGGTTAGCCTTCAGCAACCTAACAAACCATTTCTATGTTGCAATAGACTCTACCTTCATTTCAATCTATGCAATTGGGTACATCTGGTTATTCCCATTTCTTCCAATGACAAACAACATAACACCTTTCATGGGCCCTTTAAAAAATGCCTCATCCAAACTTTACAGTTTCTTACATCATTCTAAGATGTCTTCTTTACAATAAGCGAAGCTGATGTACATGGCTTCAAAGATTGGCAGTCCCCTACCAAATGATAGCCAATCACTCCAATCATAACAATACTACTAGGGTTAGTCCTCAAAACCTCTAACCTGTAATCTTAGAAACTGGCATGCTCCTTTTCCAAATTACCATTGATTATCAATCAACAATTTCTTAACCCATTTTATCATAGACAAGCTCACATCAATTTTTAGTTAATCTTTACACATTTGCTAAATATATGAGAATTTCATTATATTAATATCCTTCATGTTTTGAAAAGGATTATTAGCTAACCACTAGCATGTTGCTATGCTCTTATGGAATACTTTTGCACGGTTATAGTTTTTTTTTAGATATATTTATCACCCTAAAATTTTTTTTGCAGATATTGATGCTAATCTGGTTCATAGGCAATTTAGAGATTTACAAAATCCTCTCACAAATTTTAAGTGTTCCTAGCATGTCCCATCTCTACCATACTTGCAATTGCATATTTCAAAATTGCCTCTATGAATTGATTTGCTTCCTTGAACTTCATTCATAATGCAAATTTTGGCTGTTTTGAGTGAGGGTCAGTTATGGGAGCATAACTCTTGTGTTTAATAGCACTATCCTTGTCATTTTCTTCATCAAAAGCTTCTGAGTCATAGCTTCTCTCATTGTCTTAACCAAAATAATTTGTTTGATTACCATCATTAATGCTAGAATCTTCTTTAGCTTTACCCTTATCCCCATTTGCACCAGCACTTGTTGACCCTTTCTCTTTAACATGTGTTGTGCTCCCATCTATGAAAAAATTATGCACATTGATCCTAGCCTCAATAAGCTCCTCATCATTATCAAATAACTCATACCCATTAACCCATGCATATTCTAATTCATGTTCTTAATCATCTGCTTTAGACTCTGCTTCATCAACAAGCTTATCACCTCTTGAGTATAGGTCTCAGTTACTGGAACTTCAATAAACTCTACAGCTGCATTATGGCTTGTAGTGCCATTACTGGCATCATGGTTGCATTTGGTTCAATAGGTGTCTGCTCATATATTGTGTTATCGTCTTCCAAACCAATTCCCTTTTTTTTCATATGGGTTTCACACTCCGAATACCATTTGTTACGTCAACATTATTTTTCTAAACCTCTCATTGATGAAGTCTCCCTTGCCACAATATCAATTCCCAACTCACAAAAGTCTACAAAGCCATCGAGTAGGCCCATAACTTTAATCTGCCCTATGTCAATTTCACCAATATGTTCTACATAATATTCTATAGCTTTTTCCACATTTTTCTTCATATAGTTTATGATGTTAATGAAGTCACAATCTGTTTTTAATTTTCTCAAACCTTCAGTGAATGTCTTATTAGGAATTTTATAATACATAGTTTTAATACTATTTTCCTTATTTTTGTCCCCTTTAATAAGCTAGTTGGCTGTTGCTGTAATATGAAACACACAAAAAAAGTCACTATCACCGACAATTATCTCATGCCTTATGCCCCCATTGTACACAGCATCTGGGTCATACACCATGGTCCCACCACAAATAATGTGGACTCTGGCATCTGTGTTATCCATATATGCCATTCATTAAAAAGAAATTCAAAATAACATTACGAACTAGCAAAATCAATATAGGAAAAAAAAAAAAAAGGCATCACTATTTGCCTCTTTCTCTACTTATACAAATCACAGACCCATAAAATATACAATAGTCATTTTCTCCGCAATAAAGTGTACAAAAAAATAATAGATCTCATAGAACCCAAAATCATAATAGAATGCTTTTGTTGCTTTGTTTTTTTGTTAAAAATCTCACTTTTTTGAAAAAATGCGAAAAGACTGTTTTTGCTAGATTCTGTGACTGATGTTGTGTTTGAACAAAGGACTTTAAGCTCAACAAAATAATGGGTTTGCAATTATCAGTATTCTCTTTTCACTCTTCACCCTCGATCTTCTTGTCCTTTTTTATTTGATTTCCCACAATGAATCTAAAAGAAAATAAAATTAGGGATAAATAGTTCTTCTAGGTTTTTACGCACAAAAAATTGAAACTGTACAATAAGACGAGAGAGGAGAGAGAAATTTCATTTTGGGATACAAGTAAAGTTAGTGACCAAAACCTAGATCGCCACATCAGCTCATTTTGCCAATGACAACCCTTGTTTTTAACAGATCAGAGTCGCCTTACCCCACGAGTGTCACCTGTACCACCACATCGACATTTAATGAGGCAATTCATATAAAGACTCAATTTTTGGACATTTCATAATAGTATTGCACCAATTTGGCTGATTTTGTAAATGACATCCCAAAATTAGACTAAACAAAAGTTAGCGTCTCAAATGTAAACTTATCCTATGTTTACCATGTGGCATAGTTTAGGATAATATAACATAGGTTGGTTTTAACTTCTTATGTCTCACATATAGATAGGATAGTATGTGATGCGAACAACTACCAACAAGTGCACTAATCGCTCAAGCAATAAAGATAATGAATAAGGTATCGTCTCACGATGATTGAAAGTAAACAAGTACTGAACCACGTATTAATTCTAAATTTATTTAGAAAACTGATTTTAATATCAGAAAACTAACTAAAATAAACAAATAAAACTAAAAAAAATAAATTGAATGCTAAACACAATCAAATATAACCAAGCAAAAATATGTTAGGGGTTCTAATTGTCCACACCAAAGTTAACTAGGATTCTCAACTAATATGCTATCAAGAAGGTGATATATTTATTGGACAACAGAATTTCCTATGTAATTCAATACTCTCTCTCAAGTTATATCAAATCTCCTTTTACCTATTAACCTAACATATCTTTATGTAGATTTAAATAGATAAAAGAGCATTAAGATATATGAAAACTTTAGGCTAAGTAGATCTTTATGCAATCCACCCATCACTACTGCATAAATCATGTTTGTACATTTCTGTATTTCATTCAATTTATGGTATATATTATTTAATCTAATGCAAAGAATCTCCTCTTAGTCTCAACCATGCATATCATATTAATTTAAAAGTGATCAAGTATTTAAAAGCATTAAACACAATAACACATACTCACCATAAAAAGAAAATCCTTGAATAGCATAAAGAAAGGAAACTACACAACTAAGGTTAGGCTACACCGTAGCCCTAGTGAAGAAAATTATTTCATAACGAAAATAATGAAAATGAAACTAAATATTAAAGACAACGTTGAAGACATAAAGAGTTTTAAGATCAAAGAATGATAAAACAACTATAAGGTTTGGCTCCCGTCAGTGTGTCGCCTCTTCTCACCTCTTTCTCTCTTCATGTTCTTCTCTTTTCAATGCACAACTTTGCCTTTTTTTTGACCTGGTTCTCTCTCCCTTGGATGTATTTTTGTGCCCTTTAAATAGTAGAGTGGTCCCCGTTTGCAAATTAGGGTTTTCTCTCTCCAATAAGATTTTCGACAGATTTTGACCCATATATTACAGCTCAATTTTCTCCTTTTTAAAAATTGAATTAGACTTTAGCCAAAACACAAAAGTTGTAGGTCTATCTCTTGACTTTCTTTGGGAGTAACAATCACTCAATTTTGATATTTATAACAAAAGTTATACCTAAAAAACCGATTAGTACTCAATCTATGATGGAAAAGAATCCTGATTAGGATTAATTTCATTATTTTAGTAAAATTCCTCTTCAAAAAAATCTGTAAATCTGACCAAAACTCTTCCTTAATCTTTTTTTATTTTCTTTTTTACTTTTTAATCAATAATTCTTCACCAAATTAACTCTCAAACAATCATTATAGTCCTTTCCTACAAAAGAATATAAAAATAAATGAAATCTCAATAAACTGAATTTAAGTAAGAATAAAAATGTATAATTGAGAGTAAAATGGATGAAAAATATATTTCAAATTAGACCTCACCCGTACACACTTACTAGATTGGATATTATAAGATAGTATAATGTAACTTCATCTTTATAAAATAATTAACTTATTTTTATTATCTATTTTAATTATTTTTTATAACAAATAACCAAAATTAAACGTCAAATTCATTTACATATAAAAGATAATTTACATATATACTTTAAGTCATGCATAAATGCAATTAATCATCATAAACAAATAAATATACAATCAATTTGGGATACATGGCTATTTAGAGAAGCAATTATATCTGAGTAGAAATTCAATCATGGTCAAAACTCAATCAATCATTTAGACACATAAAAAACTATCATAATAATCTCAACATGGGATTTACATGATCCTAACATACTTTAATGTTGATGTACATGCTGGTTGTCCTAAAATTCCACTAGGTTATAAGAAAATAATTGTTTGCAACATTTTGATAACATATTTGGAGCATTTTAGGTTGTCTTCAAACTTGTTTTGCAAATTTTCGTATTTACGTAGGATTCAACAATGTGCAAAATATTTTTGGCATATAATAACGTGTAGCTCACTTCTAAAGACCAAATTATAAAAACTTTAAACACATGTTCCCACACTTGCACGATAAAATATTGAAAGATGTATTAATAATAGATGTAGAAGTTGTGAATTAGTAAACAGAGTGGTAATATTCAACATATTTGATTATCAATTTCCCCAATATTATTTTGTAACTAATTTTTGTATTTTTCTCATAGGATAGAAGCCACGACACATATTCCGCCAACTTTAGTAAGTAAGAAAGTTTATAAAATGCAATGTTTAGGATAAAGTAAGGGATATAATGAGAAGCAATTATTAAATATAAACAGTTATGTTCACAATATTGTATGAATTCATTTAAGTTCCTTTTATAAAACTATGCTGCAATTTAGGAGTTTAAGTTTATTGGGAGTAATAGAAAACTATACTTCACAATGACACATTGCACATAATCACTTATACTATCACTCCATACTACATAACCTAATACATGAGCCACTATTTATAGAGAACTCCTAATACTCATCATCTCTCTTGCTTACAATAATTAAGACTCTTGAAAAACTAAATAGAATCTAAAACACTAAAATATTTAACTTAATATCACTTACGAATTCTAAATGCTCTCCACACTTTTCAACATTTTGACTTCACAAATACCTAAACTTGATTTCTTAATAATAATAAATTGGTGTTTAATATTCCAACAGAAATATCCATGATTTTGTAATGTTAACATTAATATTTGGACTTGTTAACCTAAAATCTCACCAAGTTATAAGACAATAGCTAGTATTCTCAACTATTTGCACAATTATTTAAAGTATTTTGATGGCATACCAAGAATATTTCAGGTTTTTTTTCAAACTTTTTTGCTTTTTTCTTATTTATGCATAATTCAATAATTTTCAAATTACGTTGGGCACATAACATTATGTAGATTACTATTAAAGACCTTAAATGCATGTTCATACACTTTTACAATACAATATTGAAAGACATATTAAAAATGAGTGTAGAAGTTGTAAATTAGAATACAGAGCGGTTTGATAGGTGAGCGGAAAACATTTTACTATTTTATTATCAATTTCCCTGAGATTGTTAAGTTTGAGATTAATTTTTGTATTTTTCTTTTAGGATAGAAGCCAAGGAAAGTGTAATGTCAAGGACGAATTATAAGATATCATGAGAAAAAAATTATAGAACATAAAAAGTTATGCGTATAATGTTGCATAAGTCTATTCAATTTCCTTTTGTAAGCCTTTGCTACTATTTAGAAGCATTAGGTTACTGGGGCTAAAAGAAAATGGACTAAAGTTCTTGTGCCTCGCTTTATTAGTTTGAATTTTCTATATGTATATATAATAGTTGTTCTCTGACTTTGAATCAATTTATTAGCTACGTTGAGGCCAAACAACTAAGAGAGTTGCAAGTTATTGTGACTTTTTGAGCCCTAACTATTTGATTTTTTGTATCAAGCCAACGACTCTGATACTACTATGTCGAAAATATGAATTTGCTCTACTACCACTATGTTTTAAGTATGATGCTGAAAAGAATCACTTGGAATGGAAAGGTAACACAAAGAACAAAATTAATATTATAAAATAATTATTCACTCCACAATAACACACTACACATAATTATTTCACACTATCACTTAACACTACATAACCCAACACATGAGACACTAATTATGGAACTTCTAATACTAGTTCATCCATATTGCTTATAATAATTAAGACTCTTAAAAAACCAAGTCGAATTTTTAAACTTTAAAAAACACTTTGATAAGCTAAAATATTTAACTTAACTATAACACTTAGAAAAATTCTAAATACTTTCCACACTTATAACATTTTGACTTCACAAATACCTAAACTTGAATTCTCAATAATACTAAATTGATGATTAATATTCAAACAAAATTATCCTTTATTTTGTAATGTAAATATTCATGTATAAGCTGATCGCCCTAAAATCCCACCATAATATAGTATTTTCAACAATATGCACAATTGTCTGATGCATTTTAATGACATACCTAGAACAATTCGTGTCTTTCTTCAAACTTGTTTTGCTTTTTCCTTATTTATACACAATTCAATAATTTACAAATTATTCATGACATATAATAATGTGCAAATTATACCTAGAGATCATGTTGAAACACTTCTACCTTGAAATATTAGAAAATATATTAACAATGAATGTAGAAGTTGTGAATTAGAATATAAAATGGTATGATAGATGACCAGAAATTATTTGACCTATTTCATTATCACCTTCCTCGAGATTATTAAGTTTGTAACTGATTTTTGTATTTTTCCAATTGTGCATGTTTTGCTATCTTTAGTAAGCGGGAGAGTGTACAACAATGCAATGCCGATAATGAAGTATGGGATATCATAGAAAACAATTAATGAACATAAACAGCGATGTTCACACTATTGTATCAATCCATTCAAGCTCCTTTTATAAGATTTTGCTGTAATTTAAGAGTTTTTGGTTGTTAAGCTTAAGTTAAATCTTGACTAAGGTCCTCATGCCCTATTTTATGGATTTGAATTCTTATATGTATCTATAATAGTTCTCCTCTGATTTTGAAGTATTGTATTCATTCTATCTTGGCCAAATTACTAACTTAAAGAGTTAGAAAATATTTTCGCTTTTAGAGCCCTAGCTCTTTAATTTACTGTATCGATCTTTTTTTTCTCTTTTAATATTTGTTTTTTACTTAGTATAACTCTCTATCTAGTTAAAAGTGTCTAATTAAAAAAGTTGCAAACTCTCTCATGAACATTCTGTAGCAGATTAGTCATATATAAATGATAATTATCGCGTATAACTTAAGTCATGCATATATGTAATTAATCAAAATATTCATATATTTAACAAATAACACTACATCATTCAGGACTTTTGGCAATGGGTATGAACTGCTACCGTAAAGCCTAAAATCGCTATTTATGGTTTAAGGCAGTAGTTTTCTAGCTGCCACATATATTGAGTGCTACCTATAATCTAAAACAGCAGTTTTTTGTTGTTATTTCAACTTTTTCATAACCACCACTTATGGTCTTTTACATAGTCGGTTATTTCCCACATACTTAGTGGTTTCGACTGGTCATACGCATCGGTTATATTACATTTGTACAACGGTCTTTTTATCTCTATGTAGTAGTTTATTTTATTGTAGGTTGCAGATATTCGAGTTTTAGCCAACGAATTTAAATATCTAATGCAGCGGTTGTTTGTTGTTTATGCAGTATCTTGCATATGCTTAAGCAGCATTTCATATTGGTTTGGATATCAGATTTATTTTTAGGCAACAATTTTTGCGATCTTATGTAGCAGTTGTTGGTGGTGGTTGTCATATTTTTAGCTAGTAGTTTTATATGCTTAGACAATATTTTTTTTATAGCCAACATTTTTTTTTAACTTATAGGAAACAATTTTTATTTGATAACAAACTTTTTTTTAACCATTAAATATCCTAAATATAGCATATATAGTAATTAGGCTTCTAAATACTCAATTCAAATATAATTCATGCATTATAATACTGATCATGTGCTTCCACTTATAATTTTGATGAGCCAACAATTTTATCATATTCTATATCTTAACTAATTTTTTCTTTGACTGCGAGAACATAAAGAGTAATTATGAAGATCATTGGTTTTATAATTCACATCCTAGTATGAGAATTATGGGCACAAATTATGGATACCAACCATGCATTCCATCACATTGATATTTGCCAGCCATGACAATCATCATTATAAATCATACCATGCAGATTATGGAACAAATTTATAGACACCGACCATGCATTCAATCATGTTGATCTTTGCCAGCCATGAAAATCCTCACCATCAATCAAATAATACAGATTATTGAACAAAATAAATCATCGAGCCATCATGCCTGAATCACGCAAATTGGGTTGGATAAATTTTGCCAGTCGGGAAGATCATCATTGTCAATCAAACCGTGCAGATTATGGAATAAAATCATCCAGCCATCACCACATATGGAACAGCCATGCAAATTGGGTTGAATAAATGTGGCTTGCCTCGCAAATTGCCCCTTTGTGAGACAGCCATGCAAATCAACCAATCTATTGAGATCAAGCAAACACAAATCATGCAGTTAGTGATTAACTATTGATTGGCAATCAACATTAATGTGCCAATGGCTACTCTAGTCCAAGATGCTTATAAATACCAAGTGCAATCACTCCCTTCCAACATCACCGAGAGAAACTTCATTGAGAAATTAGTAGTGTAATATTTTTGGAGAAATTGGTTGTATTGTTATTTAGTGAGAAAGAAAGAAATTTTTTAAGTGAGTGGCTAATGTTGTGAGCTATGAAGCACAGACACGGATATGTTGATACGGACACAGCACGACACGGACATCGCGACACATCAATGTTGTAAAAAATTCATACCTTCCCAGAATCTTAAAAAACAAAAGACAGACGTGTCCTACCATCCTCCACATCTTTACCTCTCTCATTTTCCTATAACAATTTTATTTTTTTGCAAAAAAGAGCCATCGTCCTAAACAAATTAGAAGAAGAACCAATCGGTCTTCACCGTCGATCAACCACATCTCGCAGTCCGTTTATCTTATTTCCATCACAAATACCTCTATACTTTAGACTCTGGTTATTGGAATTGACGATCAACAGCCACCATCTGAAAGAAATTCGAGAAGGACTCCACAGCAAGATTTCAATATGGGATGTTGAAGAAAAAGAAAGTGAACAAGAAAATAATGACGATCTCATGTGTAGTTGGCTTGTTGTTAACATCTCCCACCGATGATGGCTGCTTTTCCTCTATTTTTTCTTTTGCTATAAACACATGGGCGTGTCGAACACGGCAATCCGCTGTGTCTGACACCATGTCCAATCATTTTTTTTAAAATTTTTTTCAGACACGTTTAGCCGTGTCCGACATGCGTCTAACGCGTGTTGAACACATGTCGATGTCCAACACGTGTCAGACATACAGTACGACCTTAGTGTGGTGTGTCAGTGCTTTATAGGTTGTGACTGTGTAAAGTTATAAGAGAAAAGAAGAATATGAGTAAGAGAGTTCTAGTCTAAAACGTAAGCTCGTGTGTGTTGGAAAAAGGCCGTGGACCTTGTAGTGTAATTGTTCTCCTCCCAGTTGGGAGTACAATAGTGATTTTGAAAAATTTTCTTAGCGGAAGGCCTTAAGGAGAGGCCGTAGGAACAAGAATTCCAAACCTCTATAAATCGTTGTATTTTGTTACTCTCTTAATACTCTTTTTTCTTTTTTCGCATACAGCACACAATTTTTTTTATATTAAGGTTCTAATTCGCTCTCTATTTTTGCTTTCTTATTTACTATCTATGCTTATTTTATTTTCTCAGTATACTCGATCAAAGTTTTTATTTATCCATTTTATTATATTTTATTATTATCATATTTACTTTTAACACCTGCAAATTTTAGTTTCATGTCATTCGACTACTCAATTTACCTCCCTCTTAGGTTCCTTTTGGGACTAACATTTGGTATCAGAGCTCAATCTCTGAATTACCAATTTCACCACCGAGAGTCAATCCATAGTTTCCCTTCAACCCATATGTCACCCTAAGGGTGGTAATCCTCTTAGACCCCCCATTTTTGATGGCATAAACTCTGGCTATTGGAAATACAAAATGACCATGTATCTTCAAAGCTATGATCCTGTTGTTTGGCCAGTTGTCTCTTAAGGTCCTAGAAGAATTATCAAAACAAAAAATTGAGTCATTGTCGACAAACCCAAAAGTGAGTACACCCCTAACAAAGTCAAAATTCAATACACCAATTCAAAAGTCAAACACTTGCTCTATTGTACCCTAACTCTTGAGGAATATAGTCATATCTCTTCCTATCAGTCAGCAAAAAAAATATGGGAAACCATTATTGTGACATATGAGGGAACTACCAGAGTCAAGGACAGTAGAATTAATATTCTTATGCATGAATATGAATTATTTGAAATAGGTGACAATGAAAATATTACTGATATGTATTCCAAATTTATTAAAATTATTAATTCTTTGAGAAATCTTGGAAGAAACATTGATAATGTAGAGCTCATAAAAAAATTGTTAATGTCCCTTTTAGAGTCATGGGGTACAAAAGCTGTTGCAATCTTAGAGTTAAAGGATTTAAATACCTTGCAGTTGAACAAGTTGGTGAGTTCACTACTCACTTATGAGATGACATACAAAGAGAGAATTGCAGAGAAAAAGAAAGGCGCGGCGTTCAAATCCTCAATCTCAACTAGAAGAGAAGTAAAAAATGATGATGCTGAGGAGGACGATGATGATTGCTCATTGAACAAGTGAGACCAAGAAGAGTTTGTAACGCTTGCATAAAAGTTCTCAAAATTTTTGAGAAAGGAAAAACAATTTGACCGCAAGCCACTCAAACGTTCCCCTGATGGCGAAAGTCAAAAGAAAGAGATTTTTTGTTACAAATGTAACAAGCCCAAACATATTGCAATTAATTGTCCAAATAAGAAAAAAAGAGAAGAAGAAGACAACCAAGAAAACTTACAAAGCTACTTGGGATGATTCCAACAACTCAGACGACGAGTCCTCTAATGCTGAAGCCAGTTACATGTGCTTCATGGGAAAAGATAGTGAGGTAAATTCTGGCTATGACTCTTGTGATGATGATATGATGAATATGCTTGAATGTATGAATAACGAAATGTTCAAGCAAGCAGCCAAATTTAGTGATCTTAATGCTCACTTTAAAATAATGTAAATCGAGAATGAGATCCTAAAACACAAAAATGAATCACTAAAAAAAAAGTGAAGATTCGCAAAAAGCACACAATCTTGCCTTAAACAAGCTAAATGAGAAAAATCTTCACCTTAACTGTGTGTTTGGATTGTAAGATTTTAGTTAGAAAGAAAATTGTGAGAAAAGAAAATTGTTAAAAAATGATAAGAAAGTAAAATTTTGTGTTTGGATTGTATGAGAAAATAATGAGAAGAAAAGTGTATAGATGAAATTACAAAAATATCCTTATAAGTAATTGAATAATAAGTTAGAATTACAAAAATATTCTTATAATAAAAGGAATGTGTTGGGGTTATTTTAGTTATTATACTTCTATTTTTTTTTTAATCTTTCCCCGTTGATTTGATTGTTGTGCTTAACTTTTAAACATTTTTCCCATAGAAACCAAATATGGGAAAATGACTAGGACTCCGTAATTTTCTTTTCCTTTTCTTTTCTAACAATATCTCAAATAGACAGTAAGAGAGAAAATAAAAATCTTTGAACTTCCCTTTTAAAGTTTGTTAAAGGGAAAGAAAAATTTGATTCATTGATTGGATATCAAAGGCCACTCAATGATAAAACTAGATTGAGTTTTCACTCACATAAAACCCAAATCAAGGCTGCTAACACAAATGCACAAGCATCCACTTCTCAAAACAACAATCATGCATTTATCTATGCTTATTCATCACAACGCCATAATACGTCTCACTATTCGATTAGACAACCATCGCGACATGATCATTGATCATAAAAACACCAATTTATGATTCATTTAGATTATCTTCCCATACATATAGGCCTCATATACACAACTTCATTTCAGCATCTCATGGATATTCATTCCCTCAAGAAAAATATCATGTTCAATGTAATTATTACGGTGATTTTGGTCATATGATTCATGCTTGTAATACTAGAAAAGGCATACATGATATGAGGAATTCTTGCAGGGGTGCGAAACGCAATAAAACTAACTTGAAAAGACCCAAACAAATTTGGATACATAAAATTAGATAAATTTTATGTAGGTATATTTGAAAAGCTAGTTGAAGAAAAACAAGTGGTATTTGGACAATGGGTATTCAAGACATATGACCGGTAATGCCGAACATTTCTTTTTACTCAAAACCATTGATGGGCACAAGGTAATATTTGGAGATAATTCCAAAGGTAAAATAATCGGCATTGGAAAAGCCGATAAGGGAAATTCTCCAACAACTGATAATGGTTCTCTAGTAAATGTTCTTAAGTACAGTTTGTTAAGCATTGGTCAACTTTGTGATAGGGGATACAAAGTCTCATTTGAGCCCAATACTTATGTTGTTTCAAATTCCAAAACAAATGAGACCTTTTTTGTTTCTAATAAATGTGAGAATGTATACGCTATCGATTTTTACTCCCTTTCTAACCAAAATGTCAAGTGTTTTACCTCTATGAGTGAAGAATCGTTGATATGACATAGACGTTTTGGGCACGCAAGTATGAAAAAACTGTCCAAATTGAATAAACATGACCTTGTGGATAGACTACCCAAACTTAAATTCGAGAAAGACAAACTATGTGATGCTTGCCAAATGGGAAAACAAGTAAAAAGCTCTTTTAAGAGTAAAAAGGTATTGTCCACCCCCAAACCTCTTCAATTATTGCATATGGATCTTTTTGGCCCATCTAGAGTGCCTACATTAGGTGGTAAGTACTATGCATTTGTCATAGTAGATGACTATACTAGATTTGCATGGGTCCTGTTCCTTGCTCACAAGGACAAGACATTTAAAGCCTTTGAAAGGCTCTGCAAGCAATTGCAAGTTGAAAAGTGATGCTCTATTACTTCAATTAGAAGTGATCACGGAGGAGAATTTGAGAATGATAGCTTTGAAAAATTTTGTGCCGCTCAAGGAATTTCTCATAATTTTTCGGCTCCAATAACACCTCAACAAAATGGGTAGCAAAACGCAAAAATAAAACCTTGCAAGAGATGGCTCGAACTATGCTCAACGAGTTTAGCTTGCCTAAATATTTTTAGGCCAAAACTGTCCATACCGCATATTATACGTCAAACTGGGTTCTAATCAATCCCTTTCTCAAAAAGACTCTCTATGAACTTTGGAATGGGATAAAGCCACAAATCAATTGTTTCAAGGTGCTTGGGTACAAGTGTTTCATATTGAACACTAAAGACAATTTTGAAAATTTTGATTCAAAAGCTGATGCAGGTATCCTCCTAGAATATTCTTCTACTAGCAAAGCATATAGAGTTTTCAATAAAAGATCATTGGTAGTAGAAGAGTCCATGCATGTCCATTTTAATGAAACAAATCTCTTTAACCCGAAAAAGAAAGATTCTTTAGATGATCCTGGTATTAACAAAGAAATGATCTTAAATGATACAACAAGCAAAAAAGCACAAAAAATGTCCCTAGCATTGAAGTTCAGCAATTCGCAGCTAGCACTTCCAATTTGGAGAATTCAAAAAGTTTGGAAAATGTTGTTTATAAAATGCCAAGAGAATCGAAACATGCTAGTAAATTATTTCAAGATCAAATTATTGATAATGTTTCCGACCCTCTTAAAGCTAGATCATCATTTAGGAACACAAATACTAACTTTGCACTCATTTCTCAAATAAAACCTAAAAATATTGAAGATGCATTGGGTGCATGTTATGGAAGATGAGTTAAAACAATTTGAGAAAAATCAAGTGTGCACCATAGTTCCAAGACCTAGCGACCATCCTATCATAAGCACCAAGTAAGTGTTTCAAAACAAACTAGATGAGAGTGGAAAAATAGTGAAAAACAAAGATTAGTGGCCAAGGGGTACAATCAAGAAGAAAAAATAAATTACTACAAGACTTTGGCACCTGTGGCTAGATTAGAAGTCATTCGCATCCTACTTGCACATACATCCTATATGAATTTTGTTTTATATCAAATGGATGGAAAACGTGCTTTTCTTAATGGTTATATTGTTAATGAAGTGTATGTTGAGTAACCCCCAAACTTTGAAAGTATGAAATTTCCAAATCATATTTTTAAGTTTTCTAAAGCCTTGTATGGTTTAAAACAAGCTCCTCGAGCTTGGTATGAATAACTTGGCTCATTTTTAATTGAGAAAGGATTCTCAAAAGGTAAGGTGGACACAACGTTGTCACAAAATAAAAAGGTAAAGATTTATTAATTGTGCAAATTTATGTAGATAATATTATTTTTGGTCCCATTAACGACTCTTTGTGCAAGGAATTTGCTTCTCAAATAGAGAAGGAATTCGAAATGAGCATGATGAGAGAACTTAGTTTCTTCCTAGGCCTACAAATCAAGCAAAGTAAAGATGGAATTCTCATTACCCAAACTAAATACGCAAAAGAAATTTTAAAGAAGTTTGGAATGAAGGATTCAAAGCCCTGCGGGACTCCGATGCCAACCTCCACTAAGCTTGATAAGGATGAAAATGGTAAGAAGGTAGATAAAAAACAATAGTAAGGTGTGATCGGAAGCCTTCTTTACGTTGCTACTAGTAAGTCTGATACTATGTTTACAGTATGTTTATGTTCACATTTTCAATCGTTACCTAAAGAATCTTATTTAGTTGCATTAAAAAGAATACTCCGTTATATCAAAGGGTCTACCTATTTAGGCTTATAGTCTCTTAAAAGTGAGTCATTTAATTTTATTAGTTATTCTAACTTGGATTGGGCTAGTGATAGGCTTGATAGAAAAAGCACCACCGGTATTTGCCAATTTTTAAGAAAAGCATTAGTCTCATGGTCTAGTAAAAAATAAAATTTCGTAGCACTTTCCACAGCTAAAGTTGAATACCTTGCTGCAGGTAGTTGTTGTTTGCAAATTCTTTGCATAAAACAAATTCTTATGGACTTGAAATTGCCTTTTTCTAAAATTTCCATTTTTTGTGGTAATACTAATGCTATAAATCTCACCAAAAATCTCATTCATCATTCTAGAATTAAGTATATAGATCTTAGACATCATTTCATTTGTAATCATATGCTCAAGGGAGATATTATTCTTGAGTTTTTCGGGATTAATGACCAACTTGCAGATATTTTTACAAAGCCATTGAGTGAAGATTGATTCATCAGCATTAGAGACTGTTTGTGCATAATAGATGCATTCTAGGCTCTCATTCATATTTGTTTTGTTTGAAATAGTTGATTATACGTTTTTGTGACTTAGCTTCCATATTTTTTATTTATTTATTTTTTTCTTCTTTACGTTAAAAAAAAGGTGTTGAACGTTGTTGTTGGAGTTGTTGCCTTTAACATATTCTTGACGTTGGTAACGTAGCCTCTATTTTCTTGTTGCATATATATTTTTTATTTTTTTGACTCAATTTTAAAAAAAAACTGTTACACGATGTCATACAAGTACGTACATTGCTGCTCTCTTTCTATTATCATATTTGTTGTCATTGAGTCATTTTTTTATGGGTCAACGTTTTTTTATATGTTTTCTAGTAAAAAAAGTGCTCTTTCTGTCACACATAGTGTCACTTGTCAATGAAATTTTTTAATATGTGTAGCAAATCTTTCTTTCCTTATACAAGCATATTTTGTTTCCTTTACAGCACTTGCTGGATATTTTATTCATTTGAATTTTATTCTCAGATACTTTTGTCCTAGCAATCTACTCCTCAGTTTTAGGAGTTCGTATTTTTTCTTTTGATTCTCAGTTACAAACAATGTCCTTGGTCTCTTTCTGCTCTATGCTCATATTCAACTTTTTAACTGAAGGTGCTTGTTCTACTTTTTTTTTTTTTTTGCTCATGGCTTCTCCTGCTAAAACCTCTCCAAAAGCCACACCTTCGCCAGTTCGAAATTATCCTGTCATCAAAATTCACAAATCTTGAGTCTCTATTATTCCACCAGAAACTATTTTTCCAATCAAATGACCTCTCTATTATTCAATCCCTTATGTCAAAGACAAATCCATCATCTCCCTCAACTAGTCCCATGAATTCACCTTCACCTACAGTCTCCTCGGAGGCATCTAAGATCAATCGTGCACTGACTGATTTGCGATATGCCATTCACTCCCTGCAAGAAGACATAGCCATGCTTCGAGAGACAGTGGATGAAATCCAAGCTATGCAAGACCAGATTCAAGAGGAGTTTGCCTCCTTCTATCAAAAAAAGAAAAAAAAAAAGATAACCAATTTTACACGCTCCTTTTTTCACTGACGACAAAGGAGGAGAATGATTAATTCTTCTATGATGTCGTCTCTTCATTGTCTCTCATTATCTAGTAGCATGGTCTTTGTGTTTTTTGTTCTATATCTAGCTTGGTCTTGGTCTTTCCATCTACTATCTATCTATGGTTGTTTTCTCTATGTCGTCTAACATATTCTTTATCTTTCCACTCTATGTTCCATATTTTTTTAGTACTGTTCACATGCTACTTATTTGAATAAATTTCCTCATTGTAATTAGACTAATTAGATTGCTTATCTTATTTTTTTTTCTTACATAATGCATTGATTAAGGGGGAGCTTATTTCTTTTGTGTTGTCATTATAAAAAAGGGGGAGAATATTGATCATGTGCTCTCACTTATAATTTTGATGAGTCAAAAATTTTACACATATTCTATATCTTAACTAATTTTTTCTTTGACTGCAAGAACATAAAGAGTTATTATGAAGATCATTGGTTTTTTGATTCACATCCTAGTATAAGACTTATGGGCACATATCATGGACACCATCCATGCATTCAATCACGTTGATCTTTGTCAGCCATGATAATCATCATCATCAATCATACCATGCAGATTGTGGAATAAATTCATGGAAACCAACCATCCATTTAATCACGTTGATCTTTGCCAACCATGAAAATCCTCATCATTAATCAAATGATAAAGATTATGGAACAAAATAAATCATCCAACCATCATGCTTGAATCACGCAAATTGGGTTGAATAAATTTTGCCAGCCGTGAAGATCATCATCGTCAATCAAACCATGCAGATTGTGGAATAAAATCATCTAGCCATCATCACGTGGAATAGACATGCAAATTGGGTTGAATAAATATGGCCTGCCTTGCAGATTGCCCCTTTGTGAGATAGTCATGCAAATCAACCAATTTGTTGAGATCAAACAAGCACAATCATGTAATCGATGATTGATTATTGATTGGCAATCAATATTAATGTGCCAACAGCTACTCTAGTCCAAGATGCTTATAAATACCAAGTGTAGTCACTCCCTTCCAACATCACCGAGAGAAGCTTCATTGAGAAATTAGTATGGTGTTTTTGGAGAAATTGTTTGTATTATTGTTTATTGAGAAAGAAAAGAAGTGCTTAAGTGAGTGGCTCATGTTGCGAGTATATGAAATTGTAAGAGAAAAGAAGAATAAGAGTAAGAGAGTTCTAGTCTAGAACATAAGCTCGTGTGCGTTGTAAAAAAGTCATTGACCTTGTGGTGTAATTATTCTCCTCCCAGTTGGGGAGTTTAGTAGTGGTTTTGAAAAATTCTCAAGACGGAAGGACTTAAGGAGAGGACATAAGAACAAGAGTTTCAAACCTCTATAAATTATTGTGTCTCGCTACTCTCCTTATGCTCTTTTATTTTTTTCACACACACCAAACAATTTTTTTTATTATAAGGTTCTAATTCGTTCGCTATTTTTGCTTTCTTGTTTATTATCTATGATTATTTTATTTTCTTAGTATACTTGATCTAAGTTTTTATTTATCCATTACATCATATTTTATTATTATTGTGTTTACTTTTCACGCCTGCAAATTTTAGTTTCGTGTCCTTTGACTAGCCAATTCACCTCCCTCTTGGGTACCTTTTGGAACCAACATATAAAATACATATAGCATCAAACACAACAAAGGAAAAGTTGTTCACAATCCATAATTGTAAAGTATTTAGTGTATAGAAGAGAATTACAAAATGCTAATAAGTCTTCCACCACAAATTTCATGCTTATTATTCATGATTATCATTTCTATCCTATAATGAGAAAAAAACAAGTATCAGTTTAACTTTACCTCGAAAGTAAATAACAAGTAAAGGGTTATAAAGCTATCGATAAGATGCTACCATCATTTGCATTCTATAATGAGCAAAAAAATATATGTTATTCTCTGCATTAGACCACACATTATTTTAATGTGCAAATTAAAGGAAAAGGAGGCAAGACAATCACGATGCATCAATCACAACAAAATAAACCCTTACCTCAACTTCATCATGATTACTATATCTAGGGGAAGTACAGTTTGATTCCTCATTGTCAACAACAGTTATGTGAAATGATCTCAAAGACCTTCCATTACAACTACAACAATTCTAAGATAAATCAGTCATGAAAACAAAATATAAAGAGTAAGATAAAAAATTAAATCTTAGGCAAGCGAAGAAACCTTGCTATCAATCTTTGATAGGATCATAGGTAAGCCAAACAATGGTGTACAAAATATGCTTTCTTCACCCAGAGTGACCAACATTAATAAAAATGCATCAATTTATAATTCAGTTGGGTTGTGTCAAGTGTGTTAGATACCATCATGAAAGCTAAAAGATCTTTCCTCTCATCATATTTTGCGCCACTTTCAAAGTATTAAAGATAGAGTCATTAAGCTAGATCATAGGATTATGAACATGAATGATGAGGAAAAAATTAATCCATTGATTCTAATTATGAGATTCTAAATGGTTGAAAAACTTCCAAAAGTTATTCAAATCTCTACAAGAATTTAGACCAGTTTATAAAACATATATCCAATTCCATATTTTTTAGTTATAATCCACAAAGGAAGAAAGAATCTGGTAGAATGAAAAATTAAGATATGATAGAGAAACAAATACCATAAAATTTCACCACTATTGTCACAAATTGCACAAACAACATCAAAGATGGAATCTTCATCATCAATAGCTGCTTCACCATCATCATCAATCTCATCATCTTCTCCATCCGTAATAAAATTATATATCTTTGTTTTCCTACAATCTTGCCAAACAAGCAAATAAGGATTGTTAAACTCTCTTCACCTAGACCTATGTCCCTCAAATTAAGAGTGTTGAGAGAGGGGGAAAAGCAAAAGAAACACTGAATATAATAGAAGGTAGTTGATGGATATATAATATAAGAACAGCAACATTTATCTGTCAGATCTGACCTCAATAATAACTGAATATATCTGAGGCTTCTTAGCAAAGGTAAGAAAATATTGTTTAAAGTGTAGATTGTCAGGATAGAACACATATATGCAGACAGGATAAACTGAAAATCTTAGTTTCAATTAAAAGGGAAACTTCATGTTAAAAAGCATCAGCCTAAATTGGCAGATTGAAAATTGACTTATGGTAGCATAAAATTTGATGTCGCTTGAACTAATAAGGATGATCAATAAGGAAGCATTACTCTTTTCATTGTGATTATAAGTTTGTCTTCTTTAAGAGGTTATTCAAAAGGCAATTCTATAAGGAAAACACAAGAACCTAAAATTGGGGAGAAATCCGAGCAGGGCCCAAGTAAGCAACAAATACATGGACTTGACACCACATCTTGGGCTTCACACCACATCTCAACCCAAAACTTTAAGGCATTGGGTTTATAGGTTCTTCCCACTTATATCTTACTTACTTCCCCCCCCCCCCTCACTTCTAATATGGGATTCCTTAGCTACACAACTCTCACTTGAAATCCCAACAATCTTTCCCCTCAAGTGTGAGTCTCTTCTATATTGGACTTGCTTTCCTTGTGAATGCACCAAGAGCCCATTATCACTTTACCAAGCCTGCATGCGAGCCAATCCTACTCCGCCTAATTTTGAAGTGTGTGCCTGCCAGTACTCCAAGAGCCACGCTGGGGCCATATATGTGTGACCACTCTTCTTCCGGAACCACGCCTTACCACTCTGCCTAGGCCTTTTCCTAGTGAGTGTAACTAGCTCATCCTTCCTCATAGGGGTAGTAGCCATAGGAAATGTGTGCCATCCATACTCGTCCCTTGCCAAACCAAGCTCTGATACCACTTGTAGGGGAAAATGCAAGAGCCCAAAACTGGGGAGAAATCTGAGCAGGGCCCAAGTAAGCAACAAACTCATGGGCTTGACACCAAGTCTCAACCGAAAACCTTAAGGCATTGGGTTTATGGGTCCTTGCTACTTATATCTTAGTTACTTACCCCTCTCACTTCTAATATGGGATTCCTTAACCACACAATTCATAGTTGAAATCCCAACAAATTCCTTATGAATTTTCCAAATTCGGTGCAAGTTATCTTTGCTTGTGCTAGTCCAAGCAGCAGATTAATAGAATCATTGCGCCTAAGCACATGAACCACTTACCTGAAGGAGGAAAAAAACCAATAATAATAGTAATCTATGAAATCAACCAATCAATCGATCAAATATAAAATAATTAAACAAATAGTCCAAATAAAATCAAGGAGGATTTGATGAGTCAAAAGCCACCAAGTAAAAGGTTTTTGTTTTTAGAGCTAAGCTGTCATTTGTGTTTGCCAAGGGGATGGTTTCTCCTTTATTTTTGCCTTATTTTCTTGATTGCTTCTCTCTCCATTTGTCTCAACGTAAAAGCATTTTAATGCCTCTTCGATAGACACAACAAAGACGGAGTACAAGGTTCAAATGGATGGAAGATGTAAAGATTAAAAGTTAAAAGGGTTGAGGTAATTTGTTTGCATATTAAAGGAAGAGTTGTAGTAAAACATTATCAATGAGGAGAGGAAGAGACATGGATAATAAAAAGTGATAGTTTCTATATTTGCATAGGAATTGCATGTAGTTTTATGTTTAATTTAATATTTATTTATGCAAATATTGTGTTTATTAGTAGATTCTACCTTAATTTGCTATTTTATATTTTGTAAGTCAAAAAGATGCAAAAAGAAATAATCAGGTGACGGTTTGGTCCTATCCAAGCAAATATTTCAACTTTGTACATTGCTTGGTTTTCTGGCTATAACTTCTTCTATACACTTCAAAATTGAGTAATTCTTATACTAAATTAAAGCTAAAAGAAAGGGCTACAACTTTCATGTTTGGGCCAAATTCTGATTCAATCTCTAAGAAAGTAAAAATTGAGCTAGAAATTGCAAGTTAAAATTATCCAGAATTTTGGAATCCTTATTCTACTCCGATTAGAATTTTAAGGTCTTTTAACCTCAACCTTAAAGGCTAAATATACTCCAACATAGGCAAAAACTTTGAGAGGTTCTTTTGGAGCTTCTACATGTTCTAGAGAGCAAAACAAAGCCACAAAAAGGAGAGGATGCAAGGAATATGAAGACGAAGGCTATCTATCGTTTACACGAAGTTTTCTTATTCATCCTTTTTTTTTAATGACTTTTTATCAATTGAACACTATTGTTTTCATAGTTTTTAGTATAGATAGCTAAACTCCAAACTAGGATTAGGGATGTACCCTAACTTGGGTGGTTGGATTACTTAGTTTTCATAGATGATTGACTTAGTCTTTTGGTTTTTATTTATATATTTGTAAGAAAATATTGATTTTATTTATCTACTTTGAGTTTCATAATGCTTTTATGATTGGCCACCATAGAAGTAGTCTTTGGGTTATGTTGAGATCGAAAGATGAGACATTAACTGTAAACTAGGTAGATGAACATGTAAATTTTGAGATCGAGAGACGAGATTTGTATGATGCCTTTTTTTTTTTTTTTTATTTAAAGGACTTAACCTATTTTCGTGTGAGTTTAAGAGAACATCTTGAGTAGATTAAGCACAACTTAGCTACTTGAGAGACAGTGAAAGCTTTTGTAATAAAAACGACGTTCAAATCATGAAACTAATGAAACTAATGCAGTTTGTCATGTTATTAGGTGAAATCCTAAGTCTAAATCCCTCTTGATTTGAAGAATCTCTGAGTTTAGCTTTGAATAGTTAATTTTTAGCTAGTTAAATTCCCTACAACGATGGCATAGAAGAGGAAGTGTTGGTAAAATTTTAATATTCGGGAAATAATTAGTTAGATGGTTTTTTTTTTGTCAGTGCTAGACCACAGTATCTAAAAATCTCATTTGGCTCTGAATAATTAGATGGTTTGCTACAACTCGTACAATACTTTCCTGGACAAGGAGCTTTACTAGAGCTGCTTTGGCGATGAACAGAACCGAGTGAAATTCCTGCTATGGAGGATTCAATTCTTAGAGTAAAGCATCAAAAAGCTTGATTTCATTCCATGTGGTATTTCCACCATCGTTCAAGTTAATGACCTCAAGGATTTAGCTTAGCAAGAAAGAGTTCAGGGTAGTGACTACAAATGATAACCAAACTGCCAAAAAGAAGAAGTTGCAGACCAATATCCTAGAGCTTATTATAGGTGCGCGACGGCCGTTGCTGTCCAGTTTCGCAAACAAGTAAGTTTTAATAGTTTCAAGGTTTAATAGTTTCAAGTTCTAACAGTTTCATTACTCTTTTTTTTTATGTCATATAATTTAGTTCCATTTCCAATCTGATGCTTAGACTAATAAATGTGGCATCTTTTGGTGATTTTCTGGTTCAAAGATGTGCAGAGAATAGGTCAATTATTTTAACAACTTACAATGGGAATCACAACCACCCTCTGGCACCGGCTGCAATGCCTATGGCATCAATGACAACAACAGCTACAAGCATGGATGGTGCTTTCAGGATCAATGTGGAGGGTAGATAGGATAATGAACCCGAATTCACCATTCTTTATTTGGCAATCCATATCGAGATTAGTTGGAATCTCCTCAAAGGTTACACAAAATCATCCGAAAGGATTTTTATTTTTATTTTTTTTCTATTTTTGAATTTTTACTTATTTGTTTTACATGTTACGTTTTCAATTCATTCGTCCAAATTTAGTTGAGCCCAAAGGTTATATATAATATTATATTCATTCTAAAAGTTATTCTCTGTCTCTTAAGCATGTAAAAAAAAAATTGCATGTGTCATCATAAACTATTTTGTCATCAATTAAATGTGTCATGATATTTAATTTCTTATCGACCAAATCATCTGATTACGTAATAGTGCCCTATTTCATGAGACATATTAGTTACGCATGTGGCTGATTTTTGGAAGAATCCCAAAGATGGAGCTATTTGACAAGTTTGTACACTCCTCATTTTAGATCGAAATTCAAATCCTCAGATAATGTCATAAGAAAAATTGTAATTTCAATTTTTAATTGGACATGTCTTGGTGTGCGTGAGACATGTGCCACATATGTGTTCAAAATAAATAGATATCTTCTTAGAAGTGTCTGTGTTTTATAGACGATGACCAAGTCCAATGAATGCATGTAATAATTTTCTGTGCGGATTGCTGTAAACCAGTAATTTTAACGTACCAACAGGGCAACATGATTCCGTTCTTCCGTAGACAAAACGAAAATGTTGCATTTTTCAGATTTGCATTGGTCCTATCCCATGACATCAAAAATAGAAAAGCTTGACTTGATTTTCAGTCCCCGGGTACCACGTAGTGGCTAGCAAGTCGCGTTTTCTGAAAGAGTCCGTGGTCTGTCTCTTTGAATTATGAGAGTAATTGAGGAGGAGCTTGACAGATCATTTTCTTTGATGCTTCACAAAGACATTAGCTTTCTATATGTTTGTCAGTTTTAAATTCCCTCTTTTCCTCATGTTGTGTAGAAAACGCGTCTTGATTTGAGCCACTCAGTAAAAATTATTGATCGCCATACTTTAAACTTTGAGAATGATACTAGGAATTGGACTTCTTAATTTTGCAAGACACTTGACCCTCTTTTCGAAATGATACATCAGGCTGACACGCATATAATTTCAATAGTTGATTTAGTTGACAAAGTGAACCTAGTCTCTATCTTGTAATATAAAGTTTGAAGCACAATCTTCCAATAACTAGTCCAAAGAGACAGATTTGATACAAGAACTCTACTGTTTGAGTGTAGTTTAGGAATTGGACTTCTTAATTTTTGCAAGACACTTGACCCTTTGTTTTGACAGAAACATCAGGGTGACGCGTATAACTTCAATAGTTAAACCTATTCTACATCTTGTAATATAAAGTTGAAAGCTCAATGACAATCTTCGAAACTAAAAGAAAATCCCTATAAACCTCATTACATTGTGTTAAACTTGTACAGAGAGACATATTTGACATAAGAGTTCTACTATTTGAGTATACTTTAAGTAGCAACAAAGTAATCGTAGTCGTGCAGTCAGTTAGACAATATATAACAATTTTTTTTTAAATTCAACAATCTAATGATTTATATTACTTTAATTCCACTTTAATCATATTTAAAAAATCTCACTAGTATTTTCTTTAATATAAATGTGCCAAATCACCTAAGTGCGTGTGTTTTTAGGCCTCATTTTATTTGGTCTTGTCATTTTGTGGTTAAAAAAAAATTACAAAAAACCAAAAAAAAAAAAAAAGCCTTGGGCCTGCTGCGGTGGATTTGGTAAACCAATAATGTGCGGCAGGCGGTGCTTTCCGGGGGCTTCCAATATTTAAATTTAATTCATTTAGATTAGATTATACATTCAATGTGTTGGAATATGTCAAAGTATACAAAAACCTTTTGAAGTTTCTTATAAACCTAAGTACAAGTTGTATGTGACAAAACCGGCTCCTGAAGATCAACATATGGGTTTACAACTTGTGCCTCTTGGAACAATTCAATCTCAACGTAGACCACGTAAGAAAATTAACACAAAAATTAAATTTAATTAGTCAAAACCAGAAATTTGACAGGGATTATTATGTGTTTCTTCTGTGTTGCCGACACAAACGGTATACAAACGAAGGATTGAACCTAATCATTATCAATTAGAGTCAATTGACTGAAAGCAAACCCGCGTACCACATGGAATTTCCTGATTGCTTACTATCAAGGCTCGGTCCTTTCTTTTAAGCCTGTAAAAAAAAAATGGCAAGCCATTTTTTAGAGATATAAGACGAAGTTGGAGGCAGAAATTCGAACTCCATCTACAACCTCAATCAATTTGGAAAATCTGAATCCTCTATTAAGTCTCAGTCTCGATGTAAAAAAAGTTTGATAATGATTGACAAGGGAAACTTAGAACATATCTTTAATTGGTAAACCTCTTATCATGAGCTTAGGGTCACGTATCTGATCCATTCTATATTTGGCGATTCTTGTTTTGCCGTCGTTAAAACCTTTTAGGTATAATATTTCATAGATTTATAAATAGTCAAGATGACTGTCATTTAAAGATAATACATTAATTTCATTCTTAGGTTTCTTTTTTTTAACTCCTATTTTATCTCTTCGACTGTTTTGGAAATTATGGACTCGAAGCCAATAATAGAGAGTAATTTCCATTCATGTTTTGGACTTCGGCTTCTGAATTAACAGTACACTCCTTGAATAAAAGGGTAAGAAATGATAAAATAAGTCATTAACTTTATTTTTTACCCAAAACCTCAAAACTTAAACTACGAATCTTATAGCCTCATTTATATTTTGCTTGGTCTTTACCGTATTTTCAATGTGAGAGTTTTGCCTTTACTCTTCACTCACCATTTGAACTCCAAAATTTTTCCTCAAGTGTGAGTCTATTGCTTGTGATTCTTTGCATAATCTTCAAGTGCGAATACGTTACTTATGAGTCTTTGTATAGTAAGTTTTGTTTCTCTCTAAACGTGTCAATCCTTAAATCATTTTTTCTCTGATACCGTATTGATATTTAAATTGGGAGAGCTCAAATTTAGGGAGCATCAACAACAATTAGAGGAGGTTAAAACAACTATTTAAACTTTGACATTACTTTTTACGTAAAATCTTAAAAATTAAGTTACGTGTCTTATAACTTCATTAACATCTTATTTGCTCTTTACACTCATTTTCTATACGGGAGTTTTACTTTTAAGTCTTGCAACTCCAACAAACTGATTTAATTTTAGGAGTATAAACGTCGGAGACCCCTCATTCGTTTATTTTCTAGACAAATTCTAAGCTGAACGCTCAGCCCAAATAATCTCTCTTGAATTCCTCATGAATGAAATGATCATGCTCAAATTGGACGGGCATGCCGCTCAGCAAAGTAAATAATTAACCAAGGAATTTTTTTTTTTTTGGTCGGAAAATCCAATGGGCTTTAGCAGCTGTTGGATTTTTCGTGGCCGTCAAACTCGTTTGTTTGACTCGTGTATGTTGGGTTGGGGTTACGTGGCGTGATCGCAACGAATTAACTTCCTTACGTCTTTTATTATTATTATTTTTTTTTTTTTTCTAAGATCAAATTCCATACGTCTTTGCTTCGTTTGAACTTTGAAGTCGGCTGGGCGGCCCGCCTGCGACGTGTTTGACCAAGCAAATGCTGATGGCTACACAAACGTTGCACACGTGTTAACCACAAACGTTATTAGCTACTAATGCATATTAATTTAAGTGATGAAGAGATTAATTTTTCTTAAATAAAATTTTAAATTTGAGTCTTGTGTATAGAAATAATAGACGCTGAGAGAGTTTTGTCCCCTTTAATAAATCTACCCGACTCGAACTAAATTAATTAAAATCTAATAAACTTTTAAATACTAAAATTTGGAAAAAAAAAACGTTAGTAGTGGCTTCACGCGTTGGTCCCCTGTTTTTCTTTCTTTTTGTCTTGTCTGTTAAAACAATAAATAAATAAATAAAAAGATTAAGGGAAATTTTAGTTTTAAAAAAAACAGATTGTAAGGGTTTGAATTGGTTTGAACGAGTATTTAATAATAAGTATATTATTTTATTAAATAGTTAACAAAAATAAAATAACAAATGATATATGCACATTTTGCCTAAAAAAATCTTTAAATTTAACAGTTTTTGGCAAATTAAAGTTGCGAAGAGACTTGATGTATATTAAATTTAGTTTTAATAATTAAGTTATCAATTTGGATAATATTTATGAGTAATTAATTTATAATTCTAAAGACAAAATAGCATTCGGATTATAAGTTAGATAAACTTTTGAGATTTAAAATATAAATCTAAAATTTTTTTAATTCTTTTGGTCCTATTGATCGGTCTTGTCCGGCTCTAAAAAATGTGAGTCACCCAGCAATGTAAATTTTTCCACCTCTAAAATTCTAGAATATAATCCTGAGCCAATAAATTTAAATAAAAATTTAAATAGAAGGAATGCTTGAAGTGAGAGGTCACTTTCACAAACAGATAATTTTAGGACACGCTTTTTATATATTTAATAAGTTCCAAAACTCAATATATTGATATATTTGAGCGAACAAGATAAAGACAATAGAAATTGTAACTTAATTAATATTTAATGTTCTAACTTTCGGTAAATTTAGATATATTAGATTTTATTGGACTTAAAAAGGTAAAAATTTTAGGCGTGGAGGTAGAGTGTCAAACTCTAGTAATGCAATCTACACACGAATTTTCTTTCCTCGACATGGGATGAAATTAAAGTCTCATTCCCTTCGACAAAGAGAACAAGGAGGAGTTTGGGTAAGTTTTTAAGGAACATATTTTTGTATTTTATTTATAAAATATTGAGAGATAAGTATTTAGTAAATTTTTTTATATTGTTATTTGACTTTGTATATTTTTTTATCTAATTTACTAACTGCAGTTGATTGAAAAGTATGTTAAAATTATTTTTTATTATTTTTTAAATTATTTTTTATTTTTTAATATTAATAATATCTATATAAACTAAATTACTATTAAAAAATATTTATATTTTTTTTCTTTTCGGCCGAATTGTGATAACCTTCCTGTTCACCTCTAAAAATAAAAGGTTTCTCATAGGATTTGCTTCAAGGGTTGACTAAATGCAGGTTTTAACTTTTATCGTTGTCGATTTAGTGCGTGCCCCTACGACGCAGTGCAGGCTCGGATTACTTTAATAAGACTTTTTTTTTTTTTTTCATTTTGTCCAACTTTAATAAGACCTTCATTAGCTGTTTAAATTACCAGTTGACCCCATGAAGAAGATAAAAGGGAGCAGAAAAAATAAATGGCAACGCTTGTAAAGGTATATAATAAATATGTAGTAAGTTAAATTATAAAAAATATATTAAATATTAAAAAATAAATAAATTATTAAATATTATTAAATAAATATATCTTATTAAAAATATTCAAGTTGTGGAAAGTAAAAGGATTTGGTGGGCCGTTAGGGGAAAATTGACGAAGGCACAAACCAAATCACGAGCCTTTGGGCTCCGAGGCGGTGGCTGGGTTCGATCCGCTGTACTCTTAAACAATCTGTAACTTGCAAGCTTTTCTTCTTTTTTTTTTTTTTTTTTTTGAAATTTAAAAATAAATTATTGCAAGTATATTTATCATCAAATTTAAGATTTGAGACCGAAATAATTCTTATTTATATATCTCATTCAACCTAATCTATTAAAAAAGGCCTATTACCTGAATACTATTAAATTCAAGTGAATTTTTTTCAAAACGATCATAACGATTATAGAAAATCTAAAACTTAATAGTATACAACCAACGGTTAAACCCGGACAAAACTTGCAAGCTTTTGACTTACATGAGTTGAGGTGCTGTATACTTTGTGGCGTCTTTAAAATCATATGTTTGGTCTTCTCTAACATAGTAATGTCTAACTAAACTTATCACTAATTACTACTGCGTTCAAGAGGAAAAATATGAGCCAACAATACACTTTCTTGTTTTCACACACAAAGTTAATACTTTGTATGATAGTCTAAAATCTAAATCTCCTTTATAATTGATTTTTTTTTAATTAATTGAATAAGAATATCACATCAAAGTTATAAATAATATTTTCAACATGAAACCAATATTCTCAATGTCCAATCGTTCTACTTTGGTTATCATAGTTCATCACTTTCGACATGTGAAATCAGAAGGTATTAAATAAAATATGGTCACGCTTATCATTAATTTTGTAAAGGGAAAATAAATCAAAAGAATTTAAAGAATATTACATTACCCAAAACGTCATAGAATCCACTATTAATTGCATATGTAAAATAATTTATATTACATATTGAAAACTTTAGTTTCTATATTGCATCAACTATTACACAAGAAAGAAACATGATAACTCAAATACAAGATTTTAATTAAAATTACATTAATATGCAATAAGTATACAAGTTAATATTAAAAAATACATAAAATCATTAATACACAAAATGGTGAGTAAGATTAAATATACATATAGTCTCGCACAGTTATATGAGAGTTTGCCGACTCTTGTTAAGCATAGTAAAATTTGTTCTTCCACGGATTTTGCCTAGAAACCCAATCTATTATATGATATGATTAGTGTAATCATCTTTGACAGAACAATAAAGTACCACGTCTACTTTCCATTTCTCAAATTAGAAAAGAAGAAGAAGAGGAAGAATAAGAATAACGTGTAGTGGTATTTATATATTGAATATATTTGTTTTCATACTCAATTTGCCGATTGATATCAATAGCACACATTCTAAACATATCAACTTTATACTGAATCTGTGATTTTCATATCAACTTTTTTTTAAAAAAAAATTTATAGACAAGAAAATGGTTATATGCATTAATTAAGTACTTATTTGTGGACCACTAAGTGGCTTCACATTTGAGATACGAGATATATATGTTGGCCTCAAAAGTGAAAGGTGTGGGCTATATTTTTTAATAGGGTTGAAAAGGTTTTTTTTTTTTTTTTTTAATTTTGGGATAGAGATAAAAAGAATATGTTGTATTTAAACGAAATATTACACTTTCTTAAAAATGCATTGCATGGTTAAGGAAAAGTAATGCACATCAAAACGAGATTTTTTAAACGAATTATACTGTATTGTTTATAAATAAATTCATATAAATATAAAAAAACTACGAACCAAAGAGAAATAAATATTGCGTCGAGGTTTTGCAGTTGATGACTAAAAAATTATGAATAATCTTTTTAGCATAGAACTAGTCTTTTCAATATCCCAGTGATTCTAATATAACCATCAAATTCCACCATTTTCAACATGTGAAATCTTTTATGCAAAATATGATTACATTTTTCTATTAATCAGTTTTACATGAGAGAAAAAAGTTAAAAAAACTAAAACAATAAATTATATAAAAAAATCTAGAGTTTTTTTTGAAAAAAAAAAAGAAAAAAGTTTTAAGACCACAAAGAACTACAAAATGGTAAAAAAGTTACTTCCTCTCTTAAAACCTTGACCTCATTCTTAAACCAAAAGGCCACAATTTTAAAATTTTAAGTCCAAACTATAATACATATTTCAGCCCTA
This sequence comes from Carallia pectinifolia, assembly GCA_037832335.1. NCBI lineage: Eukaryota > Viridiplantae > Streptophyta > Magnoliopsida > Malpighiales > Rhizophoraceae > Carallia > Carallia pectinifolia. Next base: position 21,078,247 of record CM075454.1, on the reverse strand, counting down.
TAACTCTATTGAATGTTGATAATCATATGGTATAAATACATATTTGATGGTTATATTAGTTGATTATGTAACTTAGTATTTATATACTATTAGGAAACATTTCCAAATTTTGTCTAAAAAAAAGAAACATTTTCAATTTAAAATAAGAAAAAATTTGATACCACACGACGTAAAAAAATTGATGTTTCTACACACTTGACTTAAGTTTAAATCTTCTTGATTGTGCCTTTTTTTCAACTCACCATATTTTATTTGAGCTGTCTAGCTGCTGAGTTCCAGATTTTATAATCGCTATAATCTCGTGTGGAGGAGCTTTACTCGGCTTTACAAGTACTTGGGGTAATAAATCTGCTATAGATAAATAATTAAATGAAGATATCAACGAGTAATATGATCACCTCATCTTACATATAACTAATATCTCTATAATGTGTTTTTTTTTTCTTGTTTAAAAAAAGGAAAAAAAAAACAGTTGACACATTTGAATTATAAAGATGAGGAAATAAGGAATTAGGTAAAAATGGATCTGTTTGAAGGTTGCTTGCAAGCAATTGTTAACCATCAATTGGGTTTTCTATTGCAATGACCAAATCATAGCTCTGACAAAGATAAAAAATCTGAAAAAAAGGATGAAAACCTGAGAACTAAACCAACATCCAGTGCCTGGGCCTTCAACTGAAATGGTTAACACCCACTACATGGTTAAAAAATAATTTTAATATGTATAGTACTTCCTTTACTTTTTCATTTTGTTTCAGAGTAAACAGTTAAACAAAGTCAGAAAATTCTTCAACTAAACTATGGATATAACACCACATGTGCATTAATTTAATGTACCTTCGTATCTTTTCTCATATTCACAAATTAATTTCTCATGGGGGATATACCAAAAACTTATATCAGACATATATATATATATATTTGATTTTGATAGGTAAATGTAAAAATTTATTGATGCGAAAAAAAGATGTGGTTATTTTTCTATTCATATTTTTCATATTTCTCTTACATATCAAGTTTAACAATATAACATATCATAATAAAAATAACAAAATTAGAAAAATTTATAAAATTTTTAATTAAGTTTAATCTGCAACAAATATATAAATAATATATATATAAATATATATTCCATTTAAAGGAACTACAAAAATTATGCATGAAAATTAAACTATGCAGCGTAACAGGATAATGTTCCTCGTGGTATGGATAATATTTATCCATCAAATCGAAGCCTCACAAGTCATTTTCACCTATCCAAAAACAGCATTGAATTTCCAGGAAAGCGAAGGAGATAGAGAGAGAAAGCAGAAAAGGAGCCTAGTTTCCTATGACCTTTGTTTTTCCTTTGCTTTTTTAGCTGCTTCCTTTGTTGTTCCCTCTCTCTCTCTGGGAGTCCAAAAACGCGGATTCAGCAAGTCCCCTCTGTTTCTTATAAATAGAATACCATTCTTTTTCTCTCCTTTTTCACGTTAAGTCTATAAGTCTGTATATACTATCTATATAAACAACAAATTCCTATCTTAGTTGCTTCAATCTTTCATCAAAGATTCAACAACTACGCAACAATAATCAGAACCAGAGTAAGCCATCTTTTCATTCTTCTCTTTCTCGTCTTTTACTAACTCGTTATTTTCTATATATATATATATAAGTATATATAGAGCTGGACAAAGGAGGTTTTGGGGTTACGGATATGATTGGTTTGATTCTTTCAGCTTGAAATCTTCAAAAAAGATCGATTTTTTGGGCTTAATTTCTGAGACCCATTTGTGGGATTGAGTCGAAAAATTCATTTCGGGTCATTTTGTAATGTCCACTGCAGCGATATTCTCGTCTCTAAGGCGGCAGAGGTCACCGTCGCTGGAGGCTTTCTTGGCACCTGTCGATTTGACAGATGCGGCCCTTTTACAGACGCTGACCTCGGTGTCAGCGGAGCTTGTCTCGTGTTTCTCTGGCAAATCGCTCTTCTTTCAGAGGAAGAATTCCCGGTCTCTGATTCGTAAAATTGAGCTCTTTGTGGTTTTGTTGGAGTACTTGAGGGATTCTTGTTCCAGGTCTCGTTTGCCGTCCACCGCGGTGGTTTGTTTTAAGGAGCTTTATTTGCTCTTGTATCGGTCTAAAATATTGCTTGATTATTGTACACAATCGAGCAAGTTGTGGCTAATGATTCAAAATCAATTGATTTCGGGGCATTTTCATGATTTGAATCAGGAGATATTGACCCTTTTGGATGTGTTTCCATTCAATGATGTTGAATTGAGTCAGGATGTTAGAGAGCAGATTGAGCTCATGCAAAAACAGGCTAGGAGATCAAGGTTATATATTGATGCCAATGATGAGGCCTTGAGGATTCAGTTCTTTTCATTTCTTAACGAGTTTGAGAATGGAAGGATTCCTAATCCGTTGAATTTGAGGTTATTCTTTGTGGATAGGCTGGGGATTAAGGATGCCAAAAGTTGTAGAGCTGAGATTGAGTTCTTGGAAGAGCAGATTGTTAACCATGAAGGAGTTGTTGAGCCTGCTGCTTCCGTGCTTAATGGATTTGTTGCAGTTGCACGGTATTGCAGGTTTTTGCTTTTTGGGTTGGAAGAAAATGAGGTGGAATTGCAATTTGGGAGCCAAAAGAAGCCGGGAAAAAGGTTGATCACTCAAGAGATTGCAGAGAGTTTAATCGTCATACCAAAGGATTTTTGTTGCCCCATATCGCTGGATTTGATGCGAGATCCAGTGATCATTTCAACGGGACAGACATATGACCGGAGTTCAATATCAAGGTGGATGGAAGAAGGGCATTGCACTTGCCCCAAGACCGGCCAGCTGATCTCTAACACTCGTCTTGTTCCTAACCGGGCATTGAAGAATTTAATCATTCAATGGTGCGCTGCTCATGGAATCCACTATGACCCTCCAGAAAAGATAGATCCATCTGTGGAGGCTTTTAACATTGCTTTGCCCACCAAAGCTGCACTCGAAGCCAACAAAGCTACAGCATCGCTTCTTATTCAAGAACTGGCTAGCGGGTCTCAAGGTGTGAAGACGGTTGCCGCTCGCGAGATACGTTTGCTAACAAAAACTGGAAAGGAAAATCGCGTCTTCATAGCAGAAGCAGGGGCAATTCCTCACCTCCAAAAGCTACTATCATCTCAAAACCCTGTTGCACAAGAGAATTCTGTGACTGCAATGCTCAACTTATCAATTTATGATAAGAATAAAAGTCGAATTATGGACGAAGAAGGCTGTTTAGGATCCGTTGTTGAAGTATTGAGGTTTGGGCTCACAACAGACACGAGGGAAAATGCAGCAGCAACATTGTTTAGCCTGTCATCTGTTCATGACTACAAGAAGAGAATAGCAGATGAGGGGGAGGCAGTCGAAGCACTAGCAGCGTTGCTCAGACTTGGGACACCACGTGGACAGAAGGATGCAGTCACAGCTTTATTTAACCTGTCTACTCATGCAGAAAATTGTGCAAGAATGATAGAGTCGGGAGCTGTTACGGCACTAGTAGGTGCTTTGGGAAACGAAGGGGTAGCAGAGGAAGCAGCAGGTGCATTGGCTTTGATTGTGAGGCAGCCCATTGGTGCTGAAGCAGTGGGGAGGGAAGAAATGGCAGTGGCTGGGCTGATAGGAATGATGCGGTGTGGTACACCGAGAGGAAAAGAAAATGCTGTTGCTGCATTGCTTGAGCTTTGCCGGAGTGGTGGGGCATCTACGACCGAAAGAGTGCTCAGAGCACCAGCATTGGCTGGTTTGCTTCAGAGATTGCTGTTTACAGGTACAAAGCGGGCGCGAAGGAAGGCAGCGTCTCTTGCTAGAGTGTTTCAGAGGTGCGAGAATTATGCTTTGCATTTCGGCGGATTAGGTGCTGGATATGCTTATGCTGGCAATTCTACTGCAAGCAGGGATTCAAGTTTCATTGGGGATGTGTCGGCACCGATGTCTATTTCAGTGCCTGTTTTATAGGGGTAGCCTTTAGCCTTCCTGTTGTCAACCCTGCTTATAAATGTTCCCTTTTTGATCACAGTATTTACAAATTCTTTCATTGAATAGATGATAAAAGAGATGAAAGTTACAGGAATGTCATATGTTTCTGAGAAATTTAAATGCTGCCGAGTGCTTAGTCTTTGTTTGGTAGTTTCCAATGTAGGACACACCAGAACAGAAATTACTTAAACTGATAAAAAGTTGCGGACTTTAAAAGTTGTATCCTGAGAGAAATTTCAGCTTATCATTCACATTTTGGTTATTTTGCATGCAAGATCCAGTCCCCTTTTCTTGTGTTAGCTATCCCTTCTAAGCCACTTATTTCCAGCTCCTGATCTGGGGAACACCTTCAGCCACAAACCTGCACTATAAGCATCGCTCTATTTGTGCGAATGACGTTCGTCGTTGCGGTATTCAAATCGAAGCAATGCGATGCAAAATGCAAAGATGGCAAAGCTTACGAATTTCATTTACTGCATTCCATATCTTCTTTTTTTTTTTTTTTTGAACCACAAAAAAAAAATTTATCGCATGTACAGACCACTGTTGTCAGAACCGGACCGGACCGGCCGGTCGGACCGGTTGAACCAGGGACCGGTCGGTGGTCCGGGCCGGTTTTGGTAAATTTTGGAGGGTGACTCGGACCGGTCAAAACCGGAAAAAACCGGTCAAGAACCGGTCAAAACCGGTAAAAACCGGTGAAAACCGGACCGGTTGGACCGGTCCAATAAAATTAAAAAATTCATAAATTACAATTTGACCCCAAATGTTATTTAAATTATAATTTAAGTATTAACTTTAATTTAAAAGTTCAATTTAGTCCTAAATCTATTAAAAATTTCAATTTCATCCTTAAAATTAGAAAAATTAATATTTAATCACTATTTATAAATATTATTTTTATAATTACTTTTATACACATATATATTATTAAATACCGGTTCAAATACCGGTTCGACCGGTTGAACCGGTTGAACCTTGACCCACTAATGTTTCCGGTTCGATGACCGGTCCGGTTCTGACAACCTTGGTACAGACCGATGATGGAGGTAACCCGTTTTGTCCTCATTCAATCTATCTCATGGAGAGAATCATCCACCCGAATATTAATAAGGCCGAATAAGTTTTCTCTAAAACTTATCGCATGTACAGACCACTGTTGTCAGAACCGGACCGGACCGGCCGGTCGGACCGGTTGAACCAGGGACCGGTCGGTGGTCCGGGCCGGTTTTGGTAAATTTTGGAGGGTGACTCGGACCGGTCAAAACCGGAAAAAACCGGTCAAAACCGGTAAAAACCGGTGAAAACCGGACCGGTTGGACCGGTCCAATAAAATTAAAAAATTCATAAATTACAATTTGACCCCAAATGTTATTTAAATTATAATTTAAGTATTAACTTTAATTTAAAAGTTCAATTTAGTCCTAAATCTATTAAAAATTTCAATTTCATCCTTAAAATTAGAAAAATTAATATTTAATCACTATTTATAAATATTATTTTTATAATTACTTTTATACACATATATATTATTAAATACCGGTTCAAATACCGGTTCGACCGGTTGAACCGGTTGAACCTTGACCCACTAATGTTTCCGGTTCGATGACCGGTCCGGTTCTGACAACCTTGGTACAGACCGATGATGGAGGTAACCCGTTTTGTCCTCATTCAATCTATCTCATGGAGAGAATCATCCACCCGAATATTAATAAGGCCGAATAAGTTTTCTCTAAGGTCGACTTCGGTATCAGCAAGTTCAAAATTTAATACTGTATCTCAGCATATATATATATATATATATATATAGATGGACAACAGTGAGAGGACTTAAACTCAGGTCAATGTGGAAAAAAATGCACAACTAACCACCAAATTGCCATCTTGAATTGTTGCATTCCATATCTCCACCAAAGTTCTTTTGCAACATGGAATTTTGGAGTTTTAACTTTTGAATGAGTACAAGAGTTCCTCTTCATTGCTGTAAAGGTGGGCAGCATCGTGGAGACATGGACGCGTATGGCTGTTAGCATCTGAAATTGTCTTTTGGATACTAATTTTTGGGCAAATGCGCGTTGACCTGCCGGTGCTGTTTTTAACATGTGCGTTCATGGAATCACCCCTCCTTTTATTGTAATGGTGGGTAACCTCAACGTCGGATGATGACAGATTCCACTTATTTTCTGCAAACGTATTACAAAAGAAAGGAAAAGAAGCATATGTCTAGTCCAAAGAGCAAAAAAAAAAAAAAGGAAAGAAAAGGGTTGGCGTTTCTTTTGGAAGTTTTTCCAGAATAAGCCATCTTTTGTGCTGAACCTTGGAGCATTACTTGACTCTTGGTTCTGTGAACAAATGGAATTTTCTTCAGACTAAATCACATCATTTTGGATGAGAAAAGTTGGCCTGCTCAACAGGGTGAATCAATATTTATTTCTTGTTGATAGGAGTTGAGCATTGCGAGAGTCAGACTATTACAAAAGAGTCCATGGCCGGAAAATTCAACCAGGTGAATAAAAAATCTATTTTAAGAATGCATCATGTTTGGCCTCGTCTTTGTTCACAGATTTGTCACAACGAGCTATGCGACGGGTTCATTTATAAAACGAGATAATAGCCTTATGCCTTAATTTCTCCCAAGCCTCCATTTTCCAGCATGATTGTCATTTTTTTTGTTTTTGTGTGTGTGTGTGTGTGTAAAAGCTGGGAAAGTAGAGGTGTTGTTTCATAATTTTTTTAAAGAGTATTGTAACTCTAAGTTTAAGAGATGATTACGATATTTTTTAAATCAAATAATAAGCCATAAAGTTAACCTCACTATTTGATTCTGAAAAAATTCAAGCTTAAAATATTTTAGTTGAAATCAAACCCTTAAACCAGCTAAATCATAAAAATGGTGTTACATGATTGCGAATTCTGACACTATTTATTCCCAAGTTTGGTCATTGCAATGAAACCATTTGTGGCCCTCGACCCTAACAGACCAGTTTTGACAATACACCCACCATGCAATTCTAATTCTACAGAACCACACTCGAGAGGACCAAATTAGAAATTTTAAGTTTTAAAAATAATACATGGGCAATGGTCAATATAAAATATGCAACCAGATATGAAAATTTGCAATGATGTACATTGGAGGATCCATTAAAACTTGAGTGTGGGCAAGTGCCCACCAATTAAAAAAATATGTATAATTTATATTAATTTTAATTTATTGTTCTTTTCAAATTTATGTTTTTCTCCTAATTATCCCTACTACAAAAGTGGTATAAAGAAATTTAAATTTTTATTATTATCTCTACTAAAATTTACATTTTATCTATATTAAATTTTGTATTTCATATCTTACAATTTTTTCAACTGGATGGTTACTGTATATATTAAATAATATCATTTTGCTATATATGTTACCATTTATTAGTAAAATAATATTATTTTACTATTTATGTTAGCGTTTACAAAGAAAAAATTAAAAAAAATATAATTTTTAATACTTATATGTTCCCTCACTTCAATTCTTGAAACTACCATTGGATGTATAACCATATTCATTTGTTTCGAGTTATAAGTTTTGTTCTTACCAAGTGGGGTGCACACTCGGACTCGTTTATCGGCTGAATTCTCTAACCCTAATCTTTTACTCATTATAAAATTGTGATCTTCTCAAGGTACATACTCCCAACTATCTCATTGTTCATGGTGAGTCAGAATTTTGTGTTAGAAAGTTAATGAGATTTTATGTGTTACAAAATTATAGTGATTATGTAAAATAATCTTTCCTCTAATTGTTTTTTTTTCCTACGTTAACTACCAGCCCTTTGGGGCTACGGAGAGGCGGGATGTTTGACTCTGATCTTCCTCAAAGATTCACTTAAGTGTGGGATTTATAGTAACTTGCTCCTAGGGTCATGTACACTATACACAGTATCTTTAGATTCTCAACTTATCTTCCCGTTAGTTATTACTCAGCTAATTGTTAACAATTTCGGTGTTTAAAAAAGATTTCCTTTTTCCTTTTTGTTTTCTTCTTATTCGAAATGTGTTGCGGCCAGTTCTTATTTTTTTCAAAAAAAAAAAAAATCATATGCAAGGTGATGACACCAAAGAAGGAAGATTAATACTAACAAGGAAGATGTGTCCTGCGCCTATGCCAAGACACTCCCACTCTATCCTGCTCCAGCAAAGTTCGAACCGGCACAGGGGCCCTGGGAAGCTCATTAGTCTTGGGGTCAGTTTTTTTAGGCTGCATAGGGGCCAACTACGTTACCGACTTTGTTAATGCTCATTTATTCAGTATATAAAAAATGTTCGCTTTTACCAATCAATGGTCTAACTATCATTATTCATCAGATGAGAACTATGTAGTAATAGTTCTCTCTCTCTCTCTCTCTCTCTCTCTCTTGCTTTTTTTTTTTTTTGAAAGACAGTAAAATAGATGTTTTATTAACAACACTGTACCAAAGTTGTCAGAACCGGACCGGTCATCGAACCGGAAACATTAATAGGTTAAGGTTCCACCGGTTGAACCGGTCGAACCGGTATTTAAACTGGTATTTAATAATATATATGTGTATAAAAGTAATTATAAAAATAATATTTATAGATAATGATTAAATATTAATTTTTCTAATTTTAAAGATGAAATTGAAATTTTTAATAGATTTAAGACTAAATTGAATTTTTAAATTAAAGTTAATGCTTAAATTATAATTTAAATAACATTTAGGGTTAAATTGTAATTTATGAATTTTTTAATTTTATTGGACCGGTCTAACCGGTCCAGTTTTCACCTGTTTTTATCGATTTTGACCGGTTCTTAACCGATTTTTTTCGGTTTTAACAGGTCCGAGTTACCCTTCGAAATTTACCTAAACCGGCCCGGACCACCGGTCGGTCCCCAGTTCAACCAGTCCAACCGACCGATCCGATCCGATTCTGACAACAGTGCACTGTATACAGTAAATTCAAAAGAAACTACCTTTATATGCAATAAAGTCTAACCAACTCAACAGCAGACCTAAAGGTTTAAAAGGTAAATCATTAGTACAGGATGCAACAAAGCCCAAGAAAGGCAGGGCTCACAGCCCCACCAAATGCCAGACCCACAAGCCACTAGGTGAAATCACTCACCATAGCTCCATAGCCCTCCTCGGTGAGCAGGGAAAGACCGGCATCGGTGCCCACTGGTGTGAGCTCTGCCGCTAAACAACGATCGAATGCCATAAAGGCTACACAAGACAGCAAACTTTATTTGCCATCACCTCCAAACAGAAGAGGTACACTGGGAATAGGACGGAAAAACCAAGGTAAAGCTGCATCCAGCACCAGCAACCAAGCCCCCAAAAGCCGAAGGACCACCAAACGTCGTCGAACCAGTCAGGAGAAGTCACGTTGCATGATCTATATATAGTTAGACTGAAAGCAAAAAAGAAGAAACCCTCCCCCACCCCCATATCGACCACCAAGGCGATCAAGGAAGGCAGGGGAGAGGACTCGCCACCAGTAAGCCAACCAACATAGAGATGCAAAATCAACCTAGAGGAAATCAGGAAAGACAAACCGACCAAGCACCGGCCATAGAATCAACGACCAAAAGCACTTAAATCATGGTCACAAGGATCGACAAAGCTGCACGGAGGCAACAGGAAGCTCAGAAGCCTCTCGATGCACACTAACAAGCCAACGCACGATGGAGAAGCCTTAGGCATGATAGAGAAGCCCAGAAGCCCTTCTCTCTCTCTTACAATGGCAAAATGAGTTATCATTTAGCATGTTTATGCTACTTAAAACAAAAGAAGTTATTACAGTATATAATTTTCTTCAAATTTATCCCATATTATTTATTTGAGTGGACGGTGGAGGCAAATCTAAGGGGAAAAGAACTGATCATGTTATATATGTGTTTTTGTTGTCGCTTTTGTTTTTGTTTTTGTTTTTTGTTTTTTTGGAATATTTTGGGACAATGAATTCCGGTCCAAAACCATGCCCATTAGAGCTTCATGAATCCGTATCAAGTTGCCCATGCCAAACAAATCGAGACATGCTTATCTAAGTACGAAGCCCATTTGCGAGCCGTTTGATTTCTACGAGCAACCAAAAGCCCCTCAGCGCTAGACATGGTTGCAATTCATAACTGACTGGCACACACACGTACACATTCCCACTATCCTAGCTGGTAACGTTATCTCATATTTTAAGATACGTGTGACAATATCACCGAAGGTTGTGGTTTTGTATAAGGAAGTTGTTTGTTGACAGTCTTGAGTTGGATTCTCGCATTCAATGGGGCTAAAGATAAGAGTTTGCACAGAATTTGCTCCTATGATTAGCACAATTCTCTCCAACGGAATTCTGCTTTTCCATTTATAAGACAATAATAATAATAAGCCTTATTGCCCCTGATTGTGAATATTGTATCCTAAAACATAGTAAATAATAGTGAAGAAGTGAGCTGGAAAAGGGGGAAATGCTATAATAGCACCATTCATCAAAAAAAGCTCTGATAATAATGGTAGATCTAAATGGTGTTTCGACAAGCAAAGTCTCGTTATTTTGCCAACTCTTTAACCAGGATATGAATTGCTTATTTTCTTCCTTTAAACAAAGTATCAGCAATGCACCAATGCCTCTATCATTTCTAAAGTAAAGCTAAAGTTTCCTGAGTGTTGTGATTCTTACTTAATAGTGCAATACCAATATATGAGGATAAATATAAAGACTGTTGGCAATTTTTCAGCCTGGACCATCAGCACATATTGGAATAATAGCCCAATTCGTTTGGACCAGTCAACCATGGTCTCTGGGCCTGAGGCCCACCAAATGCAACCGAATTCCATTTCTAAAGCTTTTGAGTGGTGGGTGTTCAGTCTGAGTGATGGGTGTGCGCTCCAACCACCCTGCGTGGGAGTTCAAATCCTGCCTGGCCACGCCCCCTCTCCCCAAAATCCCTAGTATCTCCCCTTGGTCAGTTAAGCTAAGCAGACTATTTGAAGTAGTCATTGTCTAAGTTACTTAGTTCCTTTGTTTCTTATAATGCATTTTTTTGATTACTTAAATTTGAAACTTTCAATTTTACATACAATTTAAGTGATTTGAGTGTTAATTGAATTATGACTTATTAAAAGAATACATTTTTTTATTGCAGGCACCGATTAGTCACTAAGACTGTATTGGTCTCTGCCCTTAAAGCTAGAAGTCATCTAATCTACAGACCCCAAAATAAAAGCAAAAGGTAAAAGAAGGGACAATTTTGATTTTGGAAACGAAAAGAAATCGCAGAAATCGAGAGAATAACTGCCATCATCAACTGTCGACATCTTGCTCTCATTCAAGAAAGTTCTCATGGTGAATCCACATATGTCAACATATGTTTGGATTTAGCAAATAATATTGTCACACGACTAAAAATTTCTTAAGATGATTTATCACAATTTTCATTTAGTAAATTGACAACTGAACATTAGACTAGGTTTACTAGGCAAATTTATCACAATTCTATCTCAACAAATTTTGGAATTCCCAAATTTTGTATGTCTTATCTATTATTTAAACAGAAAAAAAACAAAGTTGTACATTTAGTACAAGATTATGATTGTAGACATAGACTCGAAAACATTTGGCACCTTAAAATTTATATCAGCAGTCATCTGTACTTCGGCAAGACTTAAACTAACATAAGAAACACTAAGTTGCATATTTAGGTAAATACTAAAGTAACATAAAAGTGATATAAATTGTTAGATATTTAAATTGAAAAAAAAAATTGTTAAATACTGTTGAATGAACAGTATAACTATTTTATTACTGTTTAGTATTAACATTAACCTGTCTAATGAAATCCAACTAACATATATAACTGGGTTGCTCTTTGTACCTAGTCCTAGGGTATCCAAAAGGGTCCCCATCCAGGCATGAACTCTTTTGAAGCAGAAACCTTAAAGTGAAAAGAAGGTCCTAGCCAAAGTGGTGGGGCACACAACTCACAACTCACAAGACTTGAGCGGGCGTTTCTTTTGAAAGCCATGGCGTGGCAGAAGAGAAAAGAAGGGGGAAAAAAAAAAACAAAGTAAAGGAACCCACGTTCCTGTATATCAGCATAACAGACTGGCCTCTAACCGCTACAACCACACCCTCTCTCCATTACCATCGTAGCTAATCATCACCACTTTCCTATTATCTTCTCCTTCTCTGCAACCCCAAATGAATCCTAAAAAAATCAACCCATTCTCATAGGAAAAAGGAAAATTAAGACCAAAAAAAAAAATGAAGTGGGGAAGAAAGAAATCTAATGCTTCTTCTTCAGGGCATTCTTTGATCTCTCATGTTCTGCCCAATTCATGGCTCACAAAGTTCAAGCAAATGAGCATCAAACCAGGCAAGAAGCAACCACAAGCGAATCAAAAAGGGAAGTGGAATTCTGGGTCTGTGAGCTCTACCAGATTATCTAATTGTGGGGAAGCAGCAGGAGGAGGAGCAAGGTTCTATGGAGGGGATGGTGATGCTTTTTGGAGACTGTCATTTGGAGATTGCAGTGTTGATGATAGTGGGAAGAACAAGGAAGTTATCCGGCCCGTTCGACATAATTCCTCCAACGAGACTGAATTCCCACCATCAAATTACCACGCTTGCAGACTAATTGCTTCTAGAACTGACGGAAAAGTGGACACCAAGAAGTTCAAAAGCATGGCTTCTAGGGCAAGGAAAATGGGAGGAACACAAACAGAAAATGATGATGATGATCATCATCTGCCAACAACCTATACATGCATGAGAGAAACAAAGGCTGCAGAAATCAGGACACCAAGGATGAAAATTGAAGGAGAGGAAATGTTAAGGAAAAGAAGCCAAAGAGTTTTTGAAGAGAAGCAATTGGAGTTAAATGGAGAAGCAATAACAAGTGATACAGAAGAGGCAGTAAAAAGTGGGATAGCTGAGGGGGAGGACTGTAGGTTTCCATCTTATGTCTCTTCCATGAATTCCAAAGAATTTTATTCGAAAAACAGTGAAGAATGTTCTCTGGTTGTTGATGAAGATGAAAGTGGTGGATCTTCTGTGGAGAATTTGAGTTCAAAGTGGCAAAGTTTGAAGGAAATGAAGATTGAAGAGGTCAAGTCAAGAAGTGAGAAACAGAGGAAATCTCTGCACATAAGCAGAGAATTGCAGAGGAGGAGACCAAAGCAGAACAGCAGAGCGAGAGAATGCTCACCAAGAACAGCTTCAAGAGTAGAAATCTGCAAGGTAAAAGCACTTGAAGACATGAAAATGAAAATGATGAAGAAGAAGGAGAAGAAGAAGAAGAAGAAAACAAAAGGCAAGGCAAAGGAAGAGAAATCAATGGAAGATGGTTTGATGGGGTTGGAAAGCTTTGCAGTGGTGAAAGTTTCAATGGATCCCCAGAAGGACTTCAGAGATTCAATGGTGGAGATGATTCAGGAGAAGAGAATTAGCCGGCCGGAGGAATTTGAAGAGCTGTTGGCATGCTATCTTACATTGAACTCCGACGAGTACCACCACCTTATCATCAAGGTTTTCCGGCAGGTATGGTTCGACCTCAATCAGGCGTGTCTCGATCCCGAATTACAGGATGATCAATGTCATTATGATTATTGATTAATTAAGACTCTAGCTGCTGAAAGACAAAAGAACTTGTAATTATCATGTTTAGACAAATATTATGGTTCAATCTCAATGCATAAAGCATTCTTCACTTTGTATATATATATATATATATATAACATCGAAGTAATAATAAAGTGTTATAAATTATTAAATAATTAAAATTTTAAAAAAAGAAACAAACAAATAAATAAACTGTATGATAAATTTATTATTATCTAATGTCCAATTGTGTAGTAAATTTTTTTTTTTAAAGTCTTCTTATTATGTGTAGACAAAGGCATGCTTGTAACTGCTCTCACCATCATTTTTTAGATAAGAGGACTACTGGAAAAAGTTACCTAATAATAATGAGAGGAGGGTTTCTTTTTCAATCCTTTTTCTCTTTTTATCTTTTGCCTTTTTGTCTTTTTTTTAATTATTATTTTTGAGTAAAATTGTCAGAGCGCTGTGATTGTGCGCCTACACACACATACACACACCCATCAAAGGACCACTTAGCTGAACGCCCAATTGATTAGCAGAAACATTTGCAAACATCGTTGTATCATTTTTGGTGCAAGCAGCACCAGTGCTGCTGTCCGAATAGAGGTTTTAGAAAAGGGAATTGATATACTCACAAACGCAACAGTTTCATATAAGGACAAATGAGAAAGAAAAACGGACCTCACATAATTCATTTGTGTGTATATGAAACTGTTTTTGCGTGGAAATAATACTTGCTTTACGAAAATGACAAACAATTGAAGTCGTTGATGAAACTTGAGGTTGGACAAACTCTTTGTGGATATCCTCATGGACCCCTACTATGCCCCTTTATTTAGTTGGGGTGAGGAAGGAACTAAGAAGGGGCAAGGGTGGACTCGGCCGGAACAATCTGTGGACCGGGCCAGGCAACCTTTGATATATGGGATTTGAGTTTGAGGTTAGGCTTTAGGCTCATATTTGGGCTTAAAGATATTCGACCAAGCCCAATCCATTTTAGCTCAACAATACATTATTGAATAATAATTTTAAGGGTGGCTTAGGCCTCCATGTAAACCAAAAAAAAAAATATTTTTTAGGGTTAAATGCACTTCACCTGGTTTACCTTTTTTTTTCTGTTTTACTTTTATGTGGTTTTAATTTATACTAAATCCTTGTAATTTATAATTTTAATAATTGAGATCTTCTGAAAAAATTCATTTATTTTAAAACTTTTGTAAATGCAAAAAACATTTATAGATTTAAAATATTATGAAATTTAATCTTTTTAACTGATCATTTTCCTTAGCCTAGGAAACTTTTTAAATTTTTTTTATTTTTTGAATTTTTATCAGCCTAATTTTCTAACTCTAATAAAAATTTCAACAAAAATGAATTCTAAAATTTTCAAAATAAAAAAAAAATAATGATGATGATTTGAAAAAATTAAATTGCATAATATTCTGATTTTGTCAAAAATTTTCAGAAATAAAAAGAAGATTTAAAATCAATGAAATCATAATTGATGGCCTCAATTTCCAAAATTAAAAACAATATGGGTCTTATAATTTCAATTAAAATCACAAAAAAGTCAAACACAAAAGATGCGAATCACATACATGCTAGATAAAGGAGAGAACATTTAACAAGCACAACCAAAAAAAAAAATATTCATAAACCAAAAAACACCCAAAAAAAAAAAAAAAAAGTAAGTTTTAAGAGGAATGCAGGCTAGTTCGGACCCACAACATTTTTTTTCGTCTTAGCAGCTAAGGGCAAGCTTTAGTTGAGAATGTCTCGAACCCTACCTTTTATAGAAATTCTTCTGGAAGCTTTTGAAGATTCATCGCCCTCTACTTCCCTTTCTTTTGCCACCCGATTGTTTATTGCTATTTTGTTATCCATTTATATACGTAGGTAGCACATATATTCTTTTTTTTTTCTTTTGTTAAAAAAATAGAAAAGCGAAAGTGATGACTCAACATTTCTGCTAGAAATTATTACGTATGTGTTTAGAAATGATGCACCTAATTTGGATAGTTGTGACATAAAAAACATCAAGTTAAATATAAGTTAGCCCCATCAAATGTCTTGGAAATACTGGAATAAGGACTTATTAATCAATACGTTTGGCGATAGCATATTTAATGTATGTGCTCTCATGATATAGATGTTTAAAATATAATAAATATAAATGTGTGTAGTAGTGATGTATATGTGCCAGTAACTTAAATATTCTAATTTTTGTTCGAGAGTGAAACAATACATTTTTTATTCCTCATTTTATTTAACATTCTAGAAACCAGTGAAAATAACGTGATTACAAAAGTTCTAGACTCCACATTAAATAATAATTCTACCTCAGCTGTTAAATAAATTTTGAAGTAGATCACATATTATTATTACTTTTTTTTAAGTTTTTGTAGACCTAAATCAAATGGTTGGAAGAGGGGAAAACAATTGGGGAGATCAAGAATTCGAACTTTTGAATTCTCACTTACTGACATATTATGAATGTTATTTGAACTACAGACTCACGGTAAAGTAGATAACATATTAAATATTGAATTTTCACAACAACCTCCATTAACTAATTAAGTATTATCTTTTATAAAAAAAAACGACTGAACTATGCCTTAATTAAGCACAAATTTGCATGGAAGACAGTGTGCTTTCACAATCGTTCCACTTCACAAGACCCTTGGAGCGTATCGTTGATTCCCTAGTTTTGTTCTTCATTAAACTTCTTAATTTATAGTGTTTTGAGATTTGAGTTAAGCAGATTATCCTTGGGAAGCTTTGTATGAAATACAAATTATAACCGTCAAAGACGTTTTGAAAGAAAGAGAAGACAATCTCCAGGAATTAGTGCCTCAATCATAAGGTTTTCAGTTCATGGATGTGGTCTTCCAAATTCCAAAACATGAGAGGTGGGAAAAAGGACCAGTCTTTCTTATTTGTCAACATTTGGACTAGGTCACTAAGGAGATGATAAAATATTTTGCAGCCGAAAAGAAGGACCAGCCCACTTTCCAGCACTATGCTCCACACTAATTGACCAGGAGTTTCTCCCCAGAAAGAGAGAGAGGGAGAGAGAGAGAGAGAGAGAGGAGGCGGGGAACAAAGTACAAATCCAAAGTAAGTATGAAAGCTTTACAATGAAAAAAGAATAAATTTGATGGACCACATAATTAACTTAGCGATAAGAATGAATTTAAAATGGTATAGATGAGATAAACAACATTAAATTTAGGTAACCTTCAAGTGTATCTTATTTTTAAGTGAGAGGGAGTCTTGTTAGTAAATTTAGAGTTTGCCTAAAAAAAAAAAATCTGCCTACGACTAAAAAGAAATGAGTTTGTTTGATCTTAGTCAATGGTCTCTAGAGAGACTTGGACCAACCACAGTGTGTGAGCGCGCACAAAGTTTCCAAGATTCCTGTATTGACGATCTCATATTGTGCTAGAAAATGGCTCAGGTATCTTCAACCAGGTTAACATCACTAATTTGTAGTCACAACATCATATGACAACCCATCGCTACTAGCAAACATAATTGACGGAAAATAATTCCTGCCACCATGCTTGAACTGTCAAAGCCAATTAATAAACCAATCATAATACACAAAGTCTCGTTATGTTTATTTACGATGATGATCGACATACTTATAATACACTTTTTTTACAAACCAAAAGAAAAAAAAAAAGTTCCACCATGTTTATACTTCCACAATCTCAGTTCTTCAAAGAAACAGGTAAAAGGTAACATGATATTGGTCTTTGGATCACATATAGCAAAAACACAGAGACTGCAGGAAAATTGCAGAATACACCTACAGTGCTGTTCATGAATATTTATCTACATTGTCTAAACTGCTGAACAAAAACTTGAAGCAACACATCAATGCAAACTTCCATAGCCAACCTCAATTTCGTTCCTATTTTTCGGTCATCCTTGCAATCAAGGTAGAGCAGATTTCTCTTCTCATATGGCGCGTTCAATGCTGGACGTTATCAAATTTCCTCCTATGTAACCTGCATATGACCACTGCCAAAGACTTTCCCTATGCTACCAACTTGTAATTAAATTGCCTCTATCCATGGCCTAACATTCTGATAATATGAGTTCAAGCTGTAGGTGAAACCGTATCAGGAATTCATCAAAACTAACAACTTGCACAAAATAAGGATCCATTCATCATTTCTGAACTCACGGTTACAAACTACTGTATCTACACATCACTTTACAGAGCAACGCTGGAACCTCAACCGACAGATTCGCTGAGTTATTGAATGCTCCAAACTAACAAACAAGCTTATCTGCTGACAAATGGAATGTAACTGGTATGTACACCAAAATGAGCAATACACATCCTACAAGTGGCTGCACCCAAAATTTCAAGTTCAAAACCTGACTGCACAAAGGGAATACAATGTAAACTGTAGGAAATGGGGCAGGAAATTAAACACTAAATAAGAAATTCAACCAGACACTGCAAATTATGATTCGGAAACATTCTCATCTTTAGAAGCAACTGGCCTATATTTTCCTCCAAAGCTGATTCTTACTCACTCCAATTAGATAACAAAAAAGCACAAAATTCTCTGACATAATCTGCAATAACCAGTAAAGAATAAAATGCCTGAAATAAGGAACAATGTGCAAAATTCGCAACAAGGGATCCCAAAGCGGTATAAGCACTGTATCTATTATTACCATTTATGACATAAACAAACCATACCTAAAATTATTATACAGGAGGCTCTGCAGCAACAAAAAGTCAGAAAAATCAATTACGCTATATGCCTATATCAAGTTCTCCCCGCAGAAGTCAGATGTCCCATCTGTTGTGTAAGATCATTCACGTTCCTTATACTCCACCAAAATCTCCCGTGATCACCAGGTTTGATTTCATTTTTTCTGCCATCACCGTCCTTTCTTTCAGATTGAACTTCCTGATTGTCAGTCGCACCAGGATTCTCAGTCAAAAACTGTTCCCAGAAAACATCGTTGACCCCAGTAGCCACAGTAGAAGCAGCCCCAGCTGGTTGCTCCTTTGCAGGAACAGGCTCTGGAAGAATGGGGGCGGCAGGCTCAGAATTCATGTCAATGACTGGGGATTTGGGTCGAAGATCGATGTTAAGTTGTACACAGGACAAAGCTGGGCTTTCTGCACAACTTGTAGTTTCATCCAACTCCATGGTGGAATTATTGTGAATGTGTGTTGCAGCAGCATCAAGCAAAGTATTCTCCAAAAATGTCAGTGATGAGTCCAACTGCTCAAAAAGCTCCATGTTTGATGCTACAGCAGAGTTACCATCCATATTTTCTCTAGCTAGAGGTTGGGGTGTCTCCATTTGATTATCCTCTCGGCAAGCCTCATCATAGGCCATTCTGGGCAATCTTCTCTTCCTATCATGAGCATCCCATTGTGGCATGATGTGTAACGCAAGCCCTGGTTTTTGCAAGACTCGTGCTACAAAAGACACCATATTTTGCTGCCGTCCCTCCATTTCTTGCAATTTTTCCTTCAAGGCCTGCATTTGAACCTCAAATCCCCGTCGTTCCTGTTCATGCCTCTGTAACTCTGAAATAAGCACTTCTTTCTCATGTTTAAGCCTCTCTATGTCATCCTTATATCGCTGCCTTTCAGAATCAGTTAATGGATTAGAACCCTGCCCGTGGAGATTCTGCATAGAATGGCTGTGAACCGGCTTCCGCCTGTGTATGTTCTTCAACAAGTGTGGTTCGTCTCTGGTAAAATCCTCATTTGCAAATTCCCATTGTTCTGGATCAACTTTTCTAAAACCCTAGTGAACATCAAAACATTCAGTTCCAAGTACCCAACAAAATGGAATAAAAGGGCACAAAAAAGAAAACAAAGATACAAAACACACTACAAAAACATAAAGAGAAAGCAATATGCTTACATAGGTATTCAGCTGCCTGATGAAGCTGGAGAAGTTATTGTGTTTAAAGTATCTTGGGAGCAAATCCCTTGCAAAATCCGGTGGATTCCACACAATAAAGCTCTTATTGCTAGCACTCCATGAAACAATTGAATCAGTGGAACGATCATCGACCATCTCATACGTTTTTGTGAGGAAAGGAGGCAACGAATTCGAAATGCCCTGAGATTCATCCATCCTACCTTCTCAATATCTAATCACAAGAACACCATCAACTGCTCCTCCAAATCTAAATGGTACAATTGTAGAATACCAAAAGTTCAACTATATATTGTAAAGACTTGTACCCCAGATAAAATTGAAATCCCACCAACCCCAATAAAGACAAAAACTTTTCTAACCTTCAGGAGAATTCCAAGAATCTCTCTGAATTCCCAAGAAAACCCAATTCACAAACGTTGAATTCATACTTGAAACTACAATAATTCAATCCATTGGAAAACACCCAACAGAAGCCTTTTGCACTAGAGCAATTCCCAGTAAATCCAGCGGCTCTATTGGGGTGTTCCAGAACTAAATTCCTATACATCAATCAACCCTCCATCCAAAACCCAATTCAAAACCCCAAAATTATCATCAAAATCCACAAAAAAAAGCAATAAAATGAAACCCTTTTATCCCCTTATCACGCAAAAATAGGACTAATCCTGCAATTCCCAAATGGGCAGGAATAAAAAAAGAACAACAAAAACCAAAAAGGACTCTATTTTCCACACAAAAATGGGGAAAAGCCCACGTTTTTATAGACCCAAAAGCAACAAGGTTTTACGGTCTTGTGTTTTATTGGCTGAAAAAAAGCAGAAAGGAGAGAAACAAAATAGTCAAATTTCCTGTTTTTAGTGAAGCAATAAAAAACTTTACAATGTTCCACAAAACGGAGCAAACTTGGAGCCGACGTCATGGTGTGGCGTCTGCTTCCTCAGGCAGCTCAATAATTGACGGCGACTGCATGGCCACACCGATTGGGCGGCAGGGTCGGCGGCGCATAAAGACGTGGACCAATCAAATGAAGTTTGTCACGTGAAAGAAGTTTAAGGCACTTGTGAGGAAATAATATATAAAAATAAAAAATAAAAACAGGATTTCACAGCAATTCACATTAGAGTGATGTTATTCGGCATGAATTTTGTGTCACGAAACGGTAGTAAAGTAATTAATTTGCTATCATTTAATTGTTTCTTTCAAGAAATTTAAAATATTTTCTCTTTTTTTTCTTTTATTTTAACAAAAAGTTAAATTCCAAATAGTTTTCAATGTTAACCTAAATATATTTATTAGTAATCAAGATTTTTTTATAAAAAAATTAAACGTTAAATAATACTTAATATTATTTTAAATATACTATTAAGTTTTGATTTTCAATTGCGAAATGAAGCGTTTGTTTTGGGGGGGGGGGGGGAGGCTTAATTATTTGGTCAAAATATTTGATAGAAATAATTATGCTAAATTACTGTACTAGATAGGTCAAGTCTGAGAAAACAAGACCTGTTGACTAAGGTGGGGATTGTTTTGAATATTAACTCTATTTTTTTTTTTTTGTGGAGTAACTATATTTTTGAGTAAATTATTGATTACTTTTGAATTTTTTATGAATTATTTAAAATTTATAATATTTTTAGATAAATAAAATCAACATAATTGACTATTTTTTAACCATAATTTATTGATGACTACTAACAAATTATAAGTTACAACTGAATTATAATTTGTTTTTTTGATCATTACAATTATCAATCATACCAAACTTAGTAACCTGAATCGCAAGGACGTAGTTATTTTAGCGCCCTAAAAAAAAAAAAAAGACAAAAATATTACAAGTCTTTTCATCGCATAATTGTAATTAGCAATAAATTCAATAAATGACATCTAATAATTATAATATAGTGTAATATAAACTCGTATGTATTAAATTAATTGCGTCTGAGTAATTAAGAGCTCCGTGACATTATTTAGGTTTAATGACAATTAATGCCAACATCTGTTTTCAATGACATGTCCTGAAAAATGGTGCAAAATCTTATTTTTGGCCTTTTTTTTTAATAATAATTCTCTTCTATGCCTGTACCTGAATTTTTACTTTCGGTGTGAATTCCTTTCATACCTTTTTACTTGTCTAGCTTATTTTATAAAATTCCGATGGAAAGCTTCAATCCTCACGCGACTAGCTTATTTTTATTGGGCCACGTCTCTTTGTGGCGACGGCGAGCCTTCTCAGATTTTTTTTTGTACCTAATGTTAGTGTAATTTTAATGGTTATGACCCGTGTTACAATGGGGATCATTTGTTGAGTCATACGGTACGAGATAATAATTTGATAATAAATTCATATACATTTTAAGTTGACGGCCTAGATTTGTAGTTGTTTTTTTTTTTTTTTTTGGGTAATGTGTCAGGTGTTTAGACTTCAAACTGAGTATTTAGCCACTTCACGGCTTTTAGATTTATCAAGTCTCGAGCAATAAAATTATGTTTTGTGCGTATTTAAATAGTAAATTCTTTTTTATGTAGTTACTTAAATGAAGACACAGTGGTCATGTAAGGCTATTCTAACTCAAAAGTGTAATAATTGATATATTCACAATTTATCTTTTTTTTTATTAACAAAAAATCATTTGTTAATTTATGTAGATGCTATCTTCTATTCACTGTTATTTTAGTTGATTGTCCTGATTGAAATTTGAAATTTTTAGTATTGAAAATTTTAATACTAATTAATGAATCAATAAATCATTGATATCTTGTATCCATTGTCAGGTGCCTATGGCTGGGAACAACGAATTCAGAAATGTCCTTATTAATAATAAAAAAAAATTTATTGCATCATTATAAATAGATTCTTAAAAAAAGGGCGTAAATGCTGCTGCTTGTTTTTTTTGTTTTTTACCCCTTAGGAGTGTATAGTTTTCTTCCTATAAATCTTCTTAACGTAAGAGGTTGAACTACATATGACAGTTATAATTTGAGTTTGGTATTAAAAAACAGTAGAGATAGAATAAACCAATACCATTGACGAAATAATTTAAAGGGAAAAATTATGTTTGTACACAATAACAAACACAAGATTAATATATAAAGATCCAAATGAGTGGATCATAAAAAATTTATTGAATTTAAAAATAAATAAATAAATAAATTATTTGATTAATTATGTATCTTTTACATGTTATAAATTATATAATTACGTAGTAATGCTCTAACTTAAAATATATATGATTATAAGATAATGACAATTTGTAGGAGTCTGAGACAACAAAATAATATTATCAAAAAAAAATAAAAAAGAGACAACAAAACAATGAATAGAATTGTGTTTAAAAAAAAAAAAATAATGCATAGAATAATATGAAAAAGAAGAGGTAAATCAACTTAGGTTTTTTTTTAAGAAAAAAGATACATCGTCACAGATTAGTGCACATGCAGATCGAAGAAGTATCCATTATTATCTTTATTTAATCTCCCTCACAGGGAGAACAAGTCGCCCAAATACTATAAGACTCAAGTAAGTCTCACACATGTCCGACTTTTGTGTTAATCAGTCTCAAACTAATCAGCGTGCAAAGCACAATTTTATAACATGAAAAGTGCTGCTACTATAATTCAAATTTAGATTTATGCAGTAAATAACAAAATAAATCACCAACCAAATTATCACTTTGAATAGTCAAATCTACTTAGACTAATCTAAAATGTTATTAAATTTAGTGTGAGTTTGTCCATCAAAAGACATATGGTAGAACTTATGATGAGATTTTGATTCTTAATATTTTCGAAAAATTCAAGAAATTATTTCGAAGATATGTGATTATATATTTACACTAGACTTTTTGTATGGTTTTATGACACTCACATGCTATCATTAATAAGTCTATTAAATTATAAGTTACATAATAAAAATAACTCTTTTTATTCTCATAAATTTTATGCTTTTTTTAAATAAGATTACAACTTAACACCTTGAAAATACAATTTTAAGTCTTTAATCACTCTTCAGAGGAGATTTTTTGATGGACTTCAATTTTTATTAGTATATATATTTATCATCTTCAGTGCATAAGTCCACATTTGTACATGTTCCTTGGGCCAAAAGAATCACTTACTAACAGATAAAAGCCAATTTTATGTTTGCCTCTGCCCTTGGGTCTGACGTGTGTGCTTTCGTGGCCGAGGCTACTGGGTAAGCGATTTTCTATTTGCACCTTATTAAAATGGGAGAGGTCCAAGGAGAGAGAGGTGCACTAGTTGGAGTAACATTAATATTTTAATAATTTTTTTAAAAAAATTAAAATTTAGATTTAAATAAATATTATTGTAAAATATAAAATATAGACACTATATAAGATTTTCTACAAAAAATTTTCGGAAAAACTATTTTTTTTGTTAATACAATAAAAATATAATTATTAAATTCATGTGTGTATTAGTATGTGTATGAATATGTGTACTTAACATTTTTATATTAAAATTTGGAAAATTATTGGCCATTAGTTATTAGGCTTAAATTAATTAAAGGGGGGAAAGGGATCTGGGCCAGTCTTCTCGATAATAACTCAACAAAAAACCCAGGTCTTCCCATAGACGTGTGTGCAATTTTTTATCATCAATACCATTGAAAATAGACAGAAAGGGGAAGGAGGGGCATCTAAAAACATAATGTTTGATAACAATGAGATCATTTGGTAATGCTGATGTACATAGAAGGAGATAATGCTTTTGTTATTGATGCCTTTTGTGATATTGCTTAGCTAATTAAGTAATTTGATTTCTTAAATTGATTCATTCTCGCTCATGATAAATTGAATATGTTTGTGCGTGTGTATGTGAGTGTGTGTGTGTTGTGTGTTTGACATTATACGTTAAAAAAAGTTCGCCAAGTTCGCTTAACCGAATGAATTTGCCTTTCTCACTTTCTTAGATGATTTTATGATTGGATATGCATACATTTAACCTAATTACAATATTATAAAGAGGCAGTTTAGAGAAAATTTTTCTTTATTTCTCTTACAAAATTAAATGCGTTATTATTAAAAAAATAATATTCAAATAAGATAAAACAAATATGATTAATGAAAATATTTCAAGTTATGACCAATTATATAACATCAAATTATGATTATTTACTATAAATAATTTTTTAACCTAACAATCATTAAACGAAAAAATAAATGATTTTGTGACAATTATTATCATAAAGTATTATTAAATAAAAAAATTATTACAATAAATGATTTTGTAACTTTTCTGATAATTTTTATGATAAAAATATTATTTTTATCTATATAATATATTTATTAATTCATTAGTATAAAGGGAAAATTTAGATGAAACTTGCCTTTATTTGTAGGTGCCATATGACATATCTTTAATTTTTTCTCTTAATTTTTTTCCCTATATTCTTAAATTACTTTTTCTAAATTGCCTTCAGTAACCTTTTCAAAATTATATTTTCTTGTTTTTTCTTTTCTAAATCACCTTCACTAACCTAAATTCTAAAAAGATACCATAATTATTTATTGCCACTAATTATAATTATTTTGCTTTAATATTACGTATAATTATTTTACTTTACCGTTACATATAATTATTTTTCACATTGTGGTAGCCAATAACTTCCAATTTATGGCTACTAATTATAATTATTTTACTTTACCATTACCTATTCTCCTTTAATTTTTGTTTTTGATTTCTTTCAATTCAAGAGTGTCCATTATATGGTAATGTTTTACAAACATATATATAAGGCTATACCACATAAACAAATCAAAATCAAGCTAGGTGAAGAATCGCGAGTTCTGTAATAGCCAAGAAATACATGAGGGAAAACGCGACCCTATCATAATTCGACATCTTGGTGGCGCAATTTGAGTCCATGGTCACTTTTGCAGGGCAACAATTCCCCAATCCTCTTCTCTGCTTCGATCTCCTCTTAAATTTGATCATTGTAATGGCATTCACTTTTGCGATTCTTTCTTCCTTTTCTTTTCTTTTTTTTTTTTTTAATTTATTTCTTGTTAGTTGTTTGTATTCTTTTCTTTGCTTATTTCTTTAAAGCAGTTAAGTTGATGTTGAAATTTCAAGATTGTTGAAGTAGTATTTCAAAGAAATTAGGAATGGTTTTTTTCTTTTTTTAAGGAATGTTTTTAGTCATTAATCAAAGATGCATGCAAGGTGCCCAAAGAACAAGAAGAGAAATCTTGAACTTAATTTAGATACAGTAAAACAAAAGCTCAAATAAATTACATTGAACAAAATAAAAATTGAAATCAAAATTGTTGAACTGCTTGGACTTAATAACATAAAAATTTATTTTGACAAGTTGAAAATCAAGACTTAAAATTTAAACAAAAAAACTTATGTCAATAAAAAAAATTCAAATGAGATATTAATAAAAAAATTCTAAATTATGAAAAATTACCATAAATAATTTTGTAACCTTTCTAACTATAATTAAATAAAAAATTATCACTATTAATGATTTTGTAACCATCTGTCAATCATTACCATAAAAAATATTACCATAAATTTTGTTTTTCTAACATTCATGCAAAACCATTTCCCTGCAAAAAAAAAAAAATGATGCTAATGTTTAAAATATTAACAAATTTAATTTTCTAACATTCATACCATAAATTTTGTTTTTCTAACATTAATGTGAAACCACTAATATACTTCCATATTAATTATTATCTTAAATTATTGAATATAAAATTATTATTGTTAATGATTTGTAACATTTCTAACAATTATTACCATAAAAGGTTATTACCATAAATTTTGATTTTCTAACATTCATCAAAACCACTACTATATATAAAATAAGCAATTGTGGATGTATGTATTGTATATACAACATTATGACTCTTGCAGTTGTGAAAGTGCTTCAACCAGCTTGACTAATCACTAGATGTTGCAAGGCCAGATGTTGTCATTTGTGAAGATGAAAATTAGCCAGCATCATCATGACAACATTGATTCAATTCACGTAATTTTCATATTTTCAATTATTCATCTATGTGTTCATACTTATAATATTTTTATGTTGTTTCTTGTGGTTGTAAATTATGTGTGGCAAGTTGTTCATATATTATTGAATTGTTTGCCTATAACAAGGGATTTGACTAAGGCAAAAGTTGCCTATGAACAACTTTGTTCTATGGTGAAGAGGTAAGGATTAAGTTTTGTGTTGTTTCTCGAGTTTTTCTTTAACATTAGGTATAGTATTCTATGCTATAACTATTCAATCGCAGCTAGCCCATTCTTCACCATCAAGTACAAGTCAGATGTTAAACTTTTGGGCCCCAACAATCAATACCTTCCTAAAATTGTTTTAGTATTTGATGAGGTTAGTTGCCAATTTTGCAAATTGACTAATCTCCTTTGTTGATTACAGTTTTAAAGAATTATGAACTAGAACACCATGGAAGATCCTCATCAACCGACTAAAACCCTACATTGAATGTCTAGTCACCCCACTGCAAAATGCCTTCCTCCCAAATAGAGCAATCTAAGACAATATTTTCATTGCTCAGAAAGTCTTCCACCATCTAAGGAGGAAAAGAAAGGGGCAACGAGGTATGGCCATCGAAATCGACATACAAAAAGCGTATGACCTTGTAGAATGGTCATTTTTTGAACAGGTTTTTGGCCGACTCGGTTTCTCTCTTAAGAATGATGTGCGTCAGTACTGTGAGATATCAAGTATTGATAAACGGCAACCCAACACTAACATTCACTCCCTCCCACGGACTTAGGCAAGGAGACCCTTTGTCTCCTCACTTTTATCTCCTTGTCTCCAACGTCTTCTTCAGAATGTTGATGCACAACATAGACACGAGGAAGCTCTTGGGACTTCGGATCAACTGCCATTGCCCTGTGCCATCCCATGCACTCTTTGTCGACGATACACTGCTCTTTGGAATAGCTTCAGTGACAGAGGTAAAGTCTTCTTAGAAATCACTGAGGCAAAGTCCTTCATGGAAATCACCGAGGCAAAGTCCTTCCTAGAAATCACCAAGAACTTCTGCAAATCATCGGGCCAACTCATTAGTAAAAGCAAGTAGGGTTTCCATTTTAGCCGTAACATGCCCCAGAAGCTTAAAGAAAAGATAACTAGGAGCATAGGTATAGGCCTATTAGATGCCCAATACAAGTATTTGGGCTTGCCCATCACCATGGCAGAATCAAAGGCCCAGACTGCAAGCTTCATTTCAAGTAGGGTTGATAGAAACCTACAATTTTGGAAGGTAAAAATACTCTCTCAAATGGGAAGAGCAACCCTCATCAAATCAGTGACCACAAAGATTCCAGTTTTTGCTACGTCTGTCTTTCGCCTACTGGATTGCATGTGTGAGAAGATTAATAGGAAAATGGCACAATTTTGGTGGGGCCAAAAGGAAATGAGCATAAGATGGCTTGGGGCTGCTGGAGACATTTGTGTCAAACCAAGGGATTCGGTGGAATGGGTTTTCACGATCTCAAAACCTTCAATCAAGCGTTACTAGCAAAGCAAGCTTGACGCTAACTCAAAAGCCCATCGGACTTATGGGCTAGACTAATAAAAGGGTTGTATTTTCTAGTTGGATCTTTCTGGTCAACAACCGTTAAAGCCTCTGCGTCCTGGGGATGGCAAAGTCTTTTGCATGGAAGGGATCTTTTACGGCATGGCTCTAGATGAGAAGTAAGTAATGGAGAAGATATTCAAATATGGGAAAATCGATGGATCCTGGATGCCTCGGAGTTTAAACCTGTCTCCACAAGACCAGTAGACTGCAACAAGCATATGATAAGGGACTTGATTGATTATAATAAAAACTTCTGAAATAGACCAACGCTTGATACTCTCTTCGCACCTATAGAAATATCTGCTATCTTAAAGATTCCCCGTGCTAGACAGCATATTGAGTGCATAATTGTGTGGCACTCTTATACCTATGGGGAGTACACAGTTAAGTTAGGCTACTTCCTACTCATCAATCAATGGAGGGAAAAAGAAGAATGTGGAGAGCAATCTATTTCTATAAAACCCAGCACTTGGAGGAAAACATGGCATCTCAAGGTACCTCCAAAAGTCTAGCTGCTCATTTGATGAGGGGCCAAAACCTGGTTACCCACAATGGACAATCTCTACTGGAGGAAAGTGATGGTCTCTATAGAAAGTCCTTTATGCTGCTCTATAGTGGAAATTGTCGAACACCTATTCTTCTTCTATCCTTATGTCCTTTCGACTTGGAGAATGAGCCCAATGAACTACAGTCTAAAGAGCATAGGTTTCCCTTCTCGAAGTAGATGGTGGGAAAACATCACGAAAACTGTCTTGCCACAAGCCTTTGATCGTGCAAAGGAGATGACAACTTTAATTATTTGGGAAATTTGGAGGGCTCGGAACTCAGTTATTTTTGACTGGAGGCAATCAAATCCACAAGAAACTTTGAGAAGGGCGTGGAGCCTATGACAAGAGCTTCAAACTATCTCATACCCTATGCAAGGGGCTATACCCACTCTCATTAGACAACAAAGCAATTAGACTACACCAGCTGAGCACCAAATCAAGATAAAATATGATGGGTCCTTCCGTGTAGATTCTACACAAGCCGGTTTAGGTGTTATATGTAGGAACAATGCTAGCCGAGTGATTGATGGTCTGATGGGAAAGTGTTTTACGTGATCAACCCTTAGAGCAGAGGCCAAAGCTACCCTTTGGGGAGTCAAATTAGCAGCTAGTAGAGGCTTTTCCAACACCATCCTTGAAACAGACTCGAAGGTTTTAATCCAAGCTTTGGATAGCCAAATGGGAAAATGGCTGTGGGAAGTTAAAGCCACTATTAGTGATATTTTCTCTATTGTATCCACTATTCGTAATGTTTCTTTTACCCTTGTGTCCCACTTGGCTAATCAATCCATAGATTGGGTTGCTCGACAATCTAGAATATGTTAGTGTCCACTAGATTGGGTAGGCAACCCACCAAATGAGCTCACTAAGCTTCTATGTGTGGATTTATCACATTAATGATATGCTCTTACCTTTGTGTCAAAAAAAACTTTTATACAATTGACAAGACACTAAGAACTATTCCAAAGTGAAATTATTTGTGTCCAGAGAACAAAAGGTAAGAAAATAGAGGCCAAATGGAGAAAGTGAAAAAAAGTGTTCTATAAGCTCTCAATCCAAAGATCATTTTCAAGATTAAATTCTTAAGGTATAGGTCACCTTGGAGAAAGGATATAGACTCAAAAGGAGTCTAACATTTATAAATCGCATATCGCATTTCTCTATCGTTTAAACTCTCTTTATTATTCTTATTTAAAGTAATGTTATGTGGTTTCACTTTGATAACTTTAAAATAGTTACAAAGTCTCATAAGCAATATATGATAATTTATCTATTTTTTATTTTTTATAAAATTCAATCATCAAACGTTCTTTAGTCACATTGTGTTGGATTAATTTTTATTTTTTCGCATTTTACACTTTCAGACACATATTCTTGACTAAATAATTCACCCCCTCTTAGCTATTTTTGGTACCAACACTTACAATGTGCATGGTGGCAAATATTAAAGCAAATATAGAAGTAGAGGTATGAGTTTTTTTTTCTTTTTTTTAATACTCAATGAATATAAGGGTTAAATGCATTCAACTTTAATGTGGTTTGCTTGTTTTGTGTTTTCTCTCATGTGGTTTCAATTTAAACATTAAATGCTCTTAAGGTTTTCAATTTTGACAATTTTAGTTATTTGATGTCTAAATTGAAACCATAATGAAATAAAATGTAGAATAACCAAGCCGCAGGAAAGTTTAGTACATTCAAACCTGAATATAAAAATAAAAACCATAAATTTTGACGAAAAAGAACGTTGCCCTTTACATGCAATAAAGGCCGGGTGGCCGTAAAAAATTTGAAAATTATAGTTAAATCGATAATAGAAAATGCAAAATGAATGTTCATTTCTTATTAATTATTTTTTTTAAACAATTCGATTTCATTACGAAATATATTTTGGTAGTGACTTTAGAAGGGGAGTGACTTTGTAAAGAGGGTTGTCGTTCAAAGGAACTTTCCACAGCTGTGGAGCCCTTCTATCCGTTGGAGACAAGAAAGTTAGGTGTGAACGTTGGGCTAGAATCAACCAAGAAAACTCTTCCCATTTTTGGATTACGCCAGCTTAAAAGGAAATTTCCAACACCAAGAATTTACACCAGCACAGCTCCAATTTGGTTTATTGCCAGAGTCTCACTACGTGTACATAAAAAATGTATATGTGGACCATATGAATAATAACTGATTAATCATTTTATACAATCGATCGATTATTTTGTGTAAAAAAATTAATAAAAAAAACGTTCATTTTTGTTATAATTATTAATCAATTAGTTGTACAAACTAATTGTTTAATTGCTATACGTATATTCGACATATCTTTTTTCTTGTGTACTCCTAGATTTTCCGTTATTCCCATACGCGAATTCCTTTTTGAATTTTCAGCTTCTCTCTTCGACAGGAACAACAACTTCTTTGATACAAATATTCTCCAGCAACTTCTTTCCTTTTGCTGTTGTACCATTCAAAAATAATACCATATATATATAACAGCAAGATTATAGCAGGAAAATCTTGATAGGGGGGCTGACGGCATAGTGAAATTACAAAATAAACCATTACTCACAAGCTGACGATGATTCTTACCAAAGAGCCAACTCAAGGTTGTAAACTTACCATACGGTGAACAACTCAATGCTCTTGCTCCACTATAGCCGAAAATAGCCATAAGGAACCTCAATAAAATTTCTTGGAATACAAATATTCAAGATTCAAATCATATAAATAATGACAAGGCTGCATATGAAGAATGATCTACAAAATTTTCTAGCTCATAAATGTGCCTGAAAATGTAGATGAACTGGGTAGCTGGACAGGTCAAAGACGGGTGAGAGTGGATTCCACCACTTTTTGCCTTTTTTTTTTTTTTTGTCAAAGTATAAGATGTGTAATGGATTTTGTAAAATGTAAAATAAAACAATGTTATATTTGGTACAGCAATTATATGAAAATTCTTGGAAAGTTTTCTATTTTGTTATACATCATATTTCACTTTCAGCATAAAAGTTCCTCTGCATGGAACCCACCGTCATCTTTCTGTAGCCCGTCCTTTCAGCCCGTCCATATTCAAACTCTCAACGTGCGTCCCAATTCAAGCTCCAAGAAATAATATACATACCATAAACCCGTACAAGCTCATTGACTAGTCTTGTCGTGCCATATGACAATCCACAATAAATCACACATTACATGCTTACCATAAGAGTACACAAAATTCAAAAACTTTTAGCTAATATGGCACCACATCCATTACCAAATTTCCAAGCACAAGACATAATAAATATGAGCGTCTTTCTTATATAATGGCAACAAACGAACAAGCATGGCCAAATATACTTGAAGAAGAGAATAATAAGCTAATTATTTTGACATATCAAAATTCAATAATAAGACCGCATGATCTAACAGTATTAAAATGTCTAATATTAATAAAATTTATTAACTAAGTCTTTCTCATAATATCTATGAGCGACCTTACTGACTTAAGTCTTTAGAATTATAAGATATATGCCAATTATATTCAATAATTTTATTCAATGATGACGGCTGAGCCATTTTTCTAACTTCAATCAAGGGTCACGTAAGTGAAGGAATTTCCATTAGTAAAGACAAAAGGCTGCACTGGCCTGCTTACCAAGGCAAACAATAAGAATGTGGCTTTCGCTGGAGACAGCTTTACCCCTTTACCCCATCAGTCTTACTGGAAATTTTGAATTTTGAGCTCTAATCAAACCAATAAAAAAAAAATTCTAAGTAATTACTGTATTTATCTCAAACAAAATTTAACCATTGTATTTTAAAAAAAGTATGAAAATTAATTTATTACGAATTTTAAAGTATATATAATTGATCCATAATTGTCACTAACAAGCGACAACAAATTGCCAATTTCGGTCAAAGAGATTTGGATTTTTTTTTTTCCTTGAACACTGAAATGGTTAATGGTCATTTAGTCAGCAATTAATAGAGAAAGAGACCATAGATCTAAAAATACTGCAGGATAATGCACAATATTCCAAAAAGCAAGCTACAATAAATTTCATCTTTGGGTGGATTTCGAGGGACGTGAAAATCGAAAGGACTAATAACCACACAGTAAGTTTCGGTGGGTCAAAATATATTTGGATCATGGGGTGTCATGAAAGTGACTTTCCGTTATAGGATGCACCTGGCAATGGAGAAACTATTGCCGTATTTAGCGTTTGACTATGGATGTAGGGAGAATAATTAGGCCTGGGGCACCCTGCTGCATTCCAATTTTGACACATCGATCGGCCGACTCAACTTTGTTTGGAGTCAGCTTGGAGCGGAGCATACTCCAAATGTGCAGTACTAACCTGTTTCATGCTCATAATTCTCAATTTTTTAACCAAGCTTCAATTTCAAAATTAATTAAGTTTAACTATATAAATCTGTTTTTCCTATTTCCTTCTATCGTATATTAAGTTAATTGTAAGATCTAATTGTTATATCCTTTCTAATTACTAAATTTTAAGGTTAAAAATATCGATCTCTCTATTTATTCTATCTACCTGAGTTATATATTCTCAAATTTAACGTGTGAACACATCTTATGTTATATGGGTCCTGATTTCGCAGCTTAGTATGGGAAACGCACGTGAACATGAAAAGCATGAGATTACCATTATTTATGACAATTTTGCCTCGTAAACATGTTTGTGTTTAAATCATAACAAATTAAAAAGTAATAATCATCACGTAAAATAAATAAATTTTATATAAAAAATAAATAGAGATATCACAAATTTTATAAATATGTATTCTATATTTTTTATATCTGTTATTTATGTGTAATATAAACGTTGTACATTAACACTATAGTGTTAATTAAAATTTTAATTGATAAAGCTTTTTTTTTTTTTGGACCGAGATAAAGCTATAAATACAAATATGGATATTTAAATAATGATATCACAATGGAATTTATGCCGACTCATCATGAACAGAGGAATCACCGAGACAGTCCTAGAAACGAATTCAAAGATCCTTTTCAAAGCGCTGAACGAGCCAAGTCACAAATGACCTTGAAAAATTAGGCCCATACTTTTCAATATTATGAACATTATCTCCTAATTGTATAATGTCTCTGTTATTATTATTTCTCGTTATGCTAACAAATCGGTAGACTAGGTTGCAAATCAATATGGAGTTCAATCTCTCCCTCTGGATTGGATTTACAACCTTCCTGTTGAACTGATCAACCATCTATGTAAGGATGTTATCTATCGTGATATGCATTTATTTAGTTTTAAACCTTTAAATTTTTTTGTTATTTAAGTCCTTTTTTTTTAGATTTCATTTCAGTTCTAAACTTTTTGATTTTGCTCCAAATCAGTCCTTTCATTAGTCAAACCGTTAAAAATTACTGTTAACTAACGAAATTTTTTTTAAAAAGGTAAAATATATTATTTAAATTTTTTTTGTTATTAAATATTTATATTTTACTCTCAAATAGTAACATGTAAGTTGAAATTTTAGGTTTTTTTTTTTTAATTTTTTTTAAGATTACACAACGTATTTCTGTTAACTGATAAATTAAAATAGTGTATTTTATCTTTTTAAAAAAATTTTCATTAGTTAATAGTAATTTTTAACAATTTGTCTAACAGAAGAACTGATTTAGAGTAAAATCAAAAAATTTAGTACTAAAATAAAATCTCAAAAAAATTTAAAACTTAAATAAAAAAATTAAAAGTTTAGGATTCAATAAATGTATATCTCATTATCCATCAATAAAATGATTTGAGCATTGCGTCACAAAAGAAAAAAGAAAAAAAGTCAAGACTTTCATTCTTTTTTTTTATTTCTCAACACTAAGGGCTTGTTTGTTTTGTGAGAAAAAAAGGAGAGAAGAAAGAAAATCATAATTATTACTTTTTATTTTTCTTCTCTACCTTTCTTTCTCCACACATTTTTTGTCACTCCAAATAATTTTATTTTTTCATTATTTTTTCTCTCACATATTACCATTCACTTTTTCTTTTACCATACTTCATTTCTCCTAATTTTTTACACTATTCTAAATAATTTTATTTTCTTCACCATTTTTTCTCTCACAAATCATTATTTATTTTTTCTTTCACCATAATTACTTTCTCTTAATGTTCTCTACCATTTTTAATAATTTTATTTTTTTTTCCACTTTCTTTCTTTTTCCCCTCATTTCCCTACCTTTCTTCCCATTCCAAATGCGCCGTAAATCAGATTCTGATATTCATTGCCAATACTGTAATCTCACATTTTGACACACATTCCTATGACTAATTGTAAGTAAAAAGGGGAAAAACCAGTAATCTGGAACTTCACTGATTTCATTCCTTTTTTTTAAATAAAAAAAAACAAAATTTTGGCTTCATAAAAGTCAAATTCGAGGTAAGCTACACAATAATAATGATTTTTTTTAAATATGTATAAAGCTCATACTTGATTTTCTAAAACACAAAAAATAAACGTCTAATATCGTAACTTTCAGGATGTCACTTACTGATTTCATTGTGACTTCAACGTGCAATGTGTTTTCAATGGAAAAGCTTACAAGGAGAAACGTGTACTTTAAATGCCAAAAAAAAAAAAGAAAAAAGGCCACTAATTTTCAGGATCTTTTTGGTTTCAAGAACATTATATCTGAACTTAACTCAGAATGCAGAAAACCTGCCGTATACGACTAACATCTCCCTAGGCTGTGCCTGATCCCACTAACATAGGCTTTTTCCAATCTTCACCCAACCCAACTAGCCTGCATGTGGAGACAGTCATACCAAGGCTTTTTCCTGGAGCTCTCTGTATGAGGGAGCAACCAAAATTGAGATAATGTGATGAAAGGGAGAATCACAAGACATCCCAAAAGATGGGAAAGTAAACCAAGTTTTCAACATTTATTTCACTCAAACTTTTACTGGCATTCTGACATCAAGAACTAAAAATGAATCCGAGTTGAATACTTTGGGCAACTCTTCGTTATTATGGTCAGGGCCAGCTAGTGGATGTGGTCCATATTCAGTCGTTCGCATGATTGGTTTTATCTGATGATTCGGCTGTTTTAATCTTCTCAGCTGCTGCGGCCGCTGAAGATGCTGCTTTATCCAAACCTAACTTTTGTAGTTCATTCAAGAAGCCACTTATTTCGGAGGCACTGATTTTATATGGACTGTGAGCAGGACCAGGAAATGAACCATTTGTTACTTCTTCTTTATACTCGAGTAGAGCATTGTTGATGACATCCCCAACGCGAGCAAACTGCTTGCAGAATTTTGGGGTTACCTAAAGAGGCAAGCCACACTTCGAGTTATAAAATTCGAAAGTGTAACGAGAGAAAAAGGAAAAAAGAAACATGGGGGTGGCAATCATAGGAGTAACCTTTGCATGATGTGGATGCTGCATCATTCCGAGTAGGTCATGGTAAACTAACACCTGCATAAAAACAAGACAGAGTATATTTGATAGTAGGCAAAGAGTTTCACTCAAAAAACAAATATTAGGACCACTCCTTAAAGTTTCATGACAAGAAACATGGACACCATATACCAAAAAGTATTATGCCTCAATGCCCTTACTTTAAAGTACCAACAACATCTGGCTCATCTCTCTCTCTCTCTCTCCACCCTACCACCCCTTCCCCAACAGAACAAAGAGAAAACAAAGCAGCAAAAATCAGAGACCAAATGACAAACATCATCAGCTTTATCTGCGGAAGGAAAAAAATATAATATCAGCCTGAATAAGAGGAATAATCCCATGTAGCTAATTCCATAATTGCAGATTAACATAACACAAAATCCCATATTGGATAAAGGTCTACACAATTATTTGGCTCTCTTGGCACACGGATCGGATCATAGTCAGGAGCCAAAAATCCTGGCATTCCATAATCAGCCCTTCAAAAAATGTGCCATCTCTGTGTGCTTCTTCTGCAACGTTTGGACAATAACAGAAAAGTCATTCCCAATAATCAGTTCGTCCCTCATCCTAGACAATACATAAAAGTAGTTCTAACAGCAAAAGTGCTGTCACCATGGCTACAGAAACAGCTAGGCAGCCTGAAAAATCCACAACAGACTGCCATCTCCATCCTGTGTGAAAGCAGGATGAGCAATCACCATTGGCACCACAATAAGTACCAATTATTAAACCCTTCTCAAGAGAAGTCCTTTCAAATATGCCTCCCACTTATCAGGTCTCCAATACAGAAAGTGCTAGTATAATGCAACAGTTAGCAGAAGGGATTACAAGAGAAATTCATGTATTCCCAGTGCCACACCTCTAAGAACAAAAGTTTAGTTAATTGGGTCTAGTCATTTCAAGAGTTCGCTGGAATTGAGATCTCTTTCAAAGAGAAATATATCAAACATTTGAAGTTTCTTTTTGTATATTATATGGATGATCAAATCCGCAAGGAAGTGGGGAAATATTTGCAAAAATTGCAACAGCACAGCCAGATTGTTACAAAGCATCTGGTTGTAGTCTTGGGAGTGTGTCAGGGCAGTAGTGGGAAATTGAAAATCAGTCCTTTGATATAGAAAAACAAAAGGCATATGTAATGGTCCCAACCTGAACTAAAAACCTATGAGTACCAGAAAATATGCAATGAAGAGTATAAAAGTAAGGTGATCTTAAGAACTTTCTAACTTTGGCTGCAGTGGGAAAGTATCACCTCTCCTTGAGTCATATGACACTGCATTACTAATATGGCATGAAGCTTATCTTCGGAAGGATTATTGAGGTCAGTTCTTGAGACAGTACTTACTGATCAGCAAATCCTTATATGACAATTAAGTGACTACAGTTCGCAGTCTTATCTTTCGAGAAATCACAACTTGCCCTACCGTGCTGCTAAATCAGAGCAAAGCAATGCCATAATCATCATAAACTGTTTATGCAACATTTATGTCATGCAATAAAATCCTCAAAGCTGATGAATACTAATAGCCAAGACAATGATAAATATGTTTCCGATGTAACCAGAATTCTGATCACCAACCTCCACCATTGTTTCACTGAATTGCTAACCGAAAAAAAGTTAGCTACCAACTACAAATGAGTTCTTCACAGGCACCCATTCACCATTAAAGCCAAGCAACTTGAAAAGAACATCGTTATAGGTAACTCGGTATCCCCCATTTATCATCAATCAGAGGATCTTTTCCCTACCATTATATATAAATCTGAAAAGCAGATATGGTTATATCAAACACTTCAGAGGTACACTACAGCTTCTCATTTTGAGCAGTAGAAAAGCTTTTAGAAGTTTGCAATTAAGAAAGAAGGCTTTCATCTGAAAATGATGATATCAAACCATATTATTCTTCCGTGTAATAGAAACAAAATAATATCATGAAAAGGGAAAAAAAGAAAAATGGAAGAAGGCAAGAGTCCATTTAAACCTGGCCGCTGCAGAAAGGTCCTGCTCCAATGCCAATGGTAGGAATTCGAAGAGCGGATGTGGCCGCAGCACCCACGGGTGCAGGCACACATTCCAAAACCACCGAGAAACACCCCACTTCCTGCAAAGCCAATGCAGTCTCTACAACCTGCGAAAAAAACAAGCACCCAAAAACATAAACTCCCCAACACGCCACACCTTTTAAGAGAAAGGGACGGAGTGAAGGACCTTGACAGCACTGGCAATATTTTTTCCCTGAGGCCTAAACCCCCCAAGAACACTGATGGCCTGAGGTGTCAATCCTACATGACCCACAACAGCAATTCCAGCCTCAACTATGGCTTTTGCAGCACTGATTCTGGAGGGTGACCCTCCTTCCAATTTAATCGCATCCATTCCTCCTTCCTTCAGAATCCGAACGGCCGTATCAACTGCCTACTCAAAAATCCAAATTCCACCATCACCAACCACGCACATTCAAGAAGATACAGCATAACAATAATAACATAAGAAAGTTTTCGACAGTTAAAAAAAAAAAAGCAATCTTTAGCACCTGGTTGCTGCTGGACTCATAGGACCCAAAAGGCAAATCGCCGACAAGAAGCGGTCTTTTGGCACCGCGGGCAACGGCACGACAGTGGACAAGCATCTCGTCGAGGGAGATGGGAAGGGTGGTGTCGTGGCCGTGAACGACCATAGAGGCGGAGTCTCCAACCAAACAGACGTCGATGCCTGCCATGTCGAGGTGGACGGCGGAGGGATAGTCGTAGGCGGTGACGACGGTGATGGGTTCACCCTTCTTGTGCTTCTGCCTCAAATGGGTCAGCGTCACTCTTTGGCATAGGCTCTGGGGCTTTGGACCGCCGTAGACGGTGTCTTCTGGGACGTTGCTCATGCAACGTAGGTGGCGGAGGAGATATCCGGGCTTAATTATGGGACACTGTCGGTAAAGCTTTGCGATTATGGCCATTTTAGCTTCTCTGTTAAAATTTCTTGGGCTCTCTGCAGGCGACACTAAAATGAGTATAAAACAATGGGGCAAAAAAGAGTAAAAAAATTACCTGAAATTCAAGCTCAATCTTCAGAAAAGAGTTGAATTTAGAGTATAAATTAACCAGAAAATGAGAGAAAAAAAAAAGTAAAATAAGGAAAAATTAAATTACATAAAAACCAAAATCAAAATTGATTTGTTGAAGAAGTTCGAGGAGGAAGAAATACTAAAAAAATACCTTAGCACAGTGTCAGGATTGTGAGTGAGAGAGGAGACAGCGAGCTTGAGAAAGAGCGATACCAGAGCGACACTAGAGAGAGGGAGAGACAAAGAGAAGAAGCCAGTTTACAGCAATAATGTTAAATAAATTTAAGGTAATATTAAATAATTTAAAATTTAATTTCAAAAAAATGAATTTTTTATTATTTTTTAGTTTTAAATTCATTCGTATAACTATATTATTTCTTATCTTCTCAAACTCTTTTTTTGTTTTTCTTATTTGATAGCTTCATTGATGCCAATAAACTGTTGTTCTATAGGCTTGATTTATACTATGCAATGCTATGCCATGCCTTGGAACTGGATGATTAGAGGTGTTATTAAAATGTTGTACTTCATTTTTGCCTTGTTGTTTTACTATATTTAAGATGTTGGCATGCCACGGTGTTTTCACTGATAAGTGCATTTTTCCTGCTGCAATTATGACTGGTCTTGCTGTGGGTTGACAATAGTGTGAGAGTGGGGAAGTTGGTTCATGATTCCATGGTGGACACGAGCTTTGATGTGGGTACGTTTGTGGGCAGTTGATTGATAAAGTTGGTTGTATGCGGAGAATGGCTGTATAGATGAGGCAGATTACTTGTTTGATAGACTGAGTCCTGAAGACATTGTTTTGTCTTTTTTTTGGAACGTGATGCTTAATGTTTTTCGGAGATGTGGGGAACCGTATAGTGTTGTCGAGATGTTTCAGGACATGAGACACTGTGAAACTGAGCCTAACTCATTTACTTTTGCTTGTCTCATTTCTCTTTGCGCCGTATAGTCGATGGCTGCATGTGGGGCTCAGATTCATGGCCTTATTTTTGGTTGTGGGTCGCAGTTTGATCTACCAGTGGCAGACATGATTACCCATTTGGATTCTTTTTTTTTTTTTTAAATTCATGCCAAAAGCCTAAAGCTAATTAAATTTTTCTGCGTTTGCATTGGCATTCAGTATAAGACCTAATTCTTGGGTTGCAGATCTTCAATGAATTTGATGCACGGAAGCCAGACTAAATAAATATTCTCAAGGGGATTACAAAAAACCATCTATTCATTGGGATAATTGCCATAAATCTCATACTTCAGATCTGAATTTTTTTACTTTTTTTTTGATAAGTCTGACATTTTTTGCTTCTTTGGGTTGGCTTTGGCTGTTAGTCATCATCTCCGAGGTTACATGTTTTTCATGTTGGTGTTTAAGATATTATCTTTGTGTTCATTGGGAAATTTACTTCAACAGTCAGGCTTGATTGGGAGCAGTGGTTGATTTCAATAGTTATTGCTTTCTTATGGCTGGCTGATGTCCTTGAAAGATTCTTGATCACAATTTGTATTCTTCTGTCATGCTCAACTAACTAAGGAAATATCCATTTTAAATGTTTTATATTTACAGTGAAATTTCAGAATGCTCGATCATGAATGGAAAAGCTGATTCTTTTTATCATTATACATGTCATTCCTCATATATTTTAATAATGGTACTCCCATATAAATAAGCCAGACTGCTATTTGAATTTTGCATGTGTTCAGGTTTCATATGAAACAGATCTCTGTAAAAGAAATGTTTGAATGCAAGGTTCGCCTCTTATTCAGGAGGATAATATATCCTTAAGAACCCATCTTTTTTTTAACCTTGATTTTCAAAGAGCATGATTTGTGAATCCTGTTAGTTTGCTGATTCTGTGTTGCAGAACTACCAGCTTGTCTGCCTTTTCCACTCAAGAGCTATATGGTAATTTCCTTCAGCATGCACTTCTCTTTTTCTTTTATCGCTTCATTTTGTGCATTTTCCCTGGGGACTCAACAGTGGAACCTTATTTAATGAAAATTAATGCAACTATGATTGTTATCCATTATCTGCATAATTAGGGAGTGTCTCACTCAAGAAACTGCCAATATATCTCGGCAAGACTAAGTTTCTGATTGAACAAGACGTTAAATTTTTAGGAAGCATCAGAATTTCGGTTTCCTCATTGACAAATGTTGCATTTCTCTGTCTAGATCAAGAATGTAGCAGTCCTCAACGTCGTTGGCTCCACAGCTATTATCCAGGCGAGCATTTTGCTCGAAGTCTGAGAAAATTGTAGCCTCAGTACTGTTCGAGAGACTGCCCGTTGTCATCCCCAAAATCAACCCTGTCATTTATGCCTTTCAGGAGTTCTCCTGAGCAACGCTTCTCCTTTTTTCGTTTTCTTCTTTTTTGCAAAAAAAAAAAAAAGAATAGTGAAAGAGAGGTGACTAATAACTGGAAGGACATGTGGGAATATGTATCAGTAATATGGCTGTTTGGCGGAACAATATTTTGTTCTGCAGTTTGACATTTATTAAGGGACGAAATTTGTGAGTGATTGCTTACAGAATTTTTTGTCAACTCTATCTTAATTCGTTTTTGTTGTGATTCTTTTTTCTTTTGCAGGGGTGGTGGTTTATTGGTTCCAATGGCGGCAGCAACATTGACGTAGATAACCAGATGAGTTCTTAGACAAGTCTAATGCTAGGTAACTTATCCCACAATTGAATGGATCTACTGGATTTGATTATTGTTCAATTGTTTCTCAGAGTTCTCAATTTCATGTGTCCTAAATGCTTGTTTACCTTATTGAGGATTTTCATAAAGGGTCAGAAAGTTAACAGGTTTTTGTAACTGAAATGATAATCAGAAATGTGTTGTCGTGTACTAGCAGAGGTCCGTTACCACTTAATTAGAGGTCTCAAGTTCGAGTTTTTGGGAATGCAGTCGCGTTAAATACTTGTTGGGAGACCTTTGCCACCTTTTGAGGTCCTGTTCGAGTCGGTTCAGATTAGTCAGCCTATTGAACTGGATACTAGACGATCTCAAATAAAGAAAAAAGTGTTGTCGTGTGAAAGAAAACATTGGACATTTGACCCAAGAAAGCCTGACTTTATAATCTGAGTGTTCACGGTTATTCAAATAATTTACTTCTAATTCACTGAATCAAACTTCTGCTTTGCCTCTCTTGTAATCATTAAAAAAAAAATACTGTTGCTTTTAATTTTGAAGCTAGCTTTCAGTGTATGGCATTAACATGCTAGCTGAGAAAGCGTGTGTAAATGAGTTTCAAATCTGACCTGTGGTGATATTCTGTGTCTGTGCCTACATTTCTCTATTTCTCCTCCATGGAGGAACACAAAGAAATGGGGGCTCTACATGGTGGTTGCTTAGTACAAAAGCTCCTAGTTGCAGATGAAAGTTTGATTGTACCTTAGCTGATTTTTTCCCCTACTCTTGCAACCAGTGGAAAAGGTGATTACCAAATCGACTATGTACCAGCTCCACGTATTACTGAGGCTGACAAAGCCAGTGACAAGGGGTACGATACAAATTAACAAACGTAGTTTGCTCTCCTACAACTCGTCTTGTGGTGTTTGCATAATTAGCTTTTGGCATGAGTGTGCATTTGTTAGATAGAAATCACTTCTTATGACTTTCATTCACTGTGCTCAGTTGAGTTTAATCATGAAGTTTTTGTAGAAGTGCTGGAGTCTGGAGACCTTTATTTAGCATGAGTCATGCAGGACATATTTGTTTTGAAGCAACACCCTTTGATATTGGGAAGGAGCTTTGTCCAGATCAAATGAGACTATGCACGAATGAGTTACATGTTGCTGAATTCCTTCTACAAAAGCCAATTTTGACATAATTAGCATGCATACATAGCAGAAGAGTGTAATTTCCGTTCTAGTCTTTCAATTTTTTTTTTTCTGGTATACTAGTTCTTCTTGAGGACATACTATGCAGGCCATTCACATACACTTGATATACTGTATGCATAACATACTGTTGGGGCATGAAAGTAGGCACTCAAAGCCTTTTGCGACAGAACTTGAAAAGTTTGTTTTTGCTTGATATATTTCTCTTTTGGCATGGCCTTATGAAAAATTTTAAATACCTAAGGATTATAAATGCTCATATAGAATATTTTGAAACAGAAATTTTTTCCTAATAATTTTGAATAATTTGTTTTGTAAGCATCCATGTGAGGGCTTGAGTGAACAAGGACTATTTCTTACCTGGCTTGTTATTCTACTAGTGCAGTGTGAATTTGTTTAGGTCATTCCAAAGGGCACTTGACAGAAGACTTTACCTGCTTCTATATGGATCTGCGTATGGTTTTCCTAGTGAAAAGCCTGTTTGGCATTTCCCTGAAAAGGTTTACGAGTCTGAGGAGATGTTGCGCCAGGTGAATACGACCCTTTTTCTTCCCCTTGTCCCTTGGTTGTGGATGTATATCCTCTAACAGAAAACCCAACTTTGCAGCGTGCAGAGTCTGCATTACATTCTGTTTTGGGAGACCTTTCGCACACATATTTTGTTGGAAATGCTCCCATGGGTCATATAGCCATACAGCCAACTGATACTGCACCAGACACTGGTTACAAGGTATATTTCTGGAATATATATGTAAATTTCCCAACAAAATGTAGCATAGACAATATATGATATGGGAGATTTTTTACTGGAAATATGTTGACTAATAAGATATTGGCAGATGAAAATTTTAGACAGTTTGTAAGTTAAAAGCGAGTCTTAGTAGAACAAGAGGTTACTCTACTATGATCTTTAGGTCACAGGTTTGAGTTGTGAAAACAATTTATTTGTAAAAACAAATTTAAGGTTGTATACATTTGACCTGATCCTCTCTATAACTTCACAGTGTGTAAATCTTGTTTATCACCCTTTTTTTCGTGGGTTAAAGGCAAGGCAGGAATTACAATCAAGAGAAAATTGCAGGCAGACATTGTTAGCTGTAGAGTAATTTGTTTGTAAGTTGCAACTCTTAAGACCATTGACAATGTATAGAACCGCTGATAATGGTTCTGTGTTACCAGCTATTCCTTGTCTGATTGCTTTGGCCTTCCTCTTTTTCCTTTTTTCAGCGATTCTTCTTTAAGGCTCAGGTGATTGCAAAAAACAAGTTCAATATTCTCAAATGTGAGGACTTTGTTTGGGTAACCAAGGATGAATTACTAGAGTAATTTCCCGAGCATGCTGAATATCTTAACAAGATGATCATCAGCTGATCCAGAGGTCTATTGTGGTGTGTGACAGATTTCAGCACTTGTTTTCTTTTAAAACTGTTTTTTTTTTTTTTTTGGGACATGGGATGTATAAGATATGTTCCAATCACTTTATATTTCTTTTCACGTATTCCTGTGCGGCCCCAATTCTCTTCTGCCATTCATTCGGGTGTTGATACTTGCAAGAGCAAAATTCTAGGGAATGCCGAGCTCTCTATTC
This sequence comes from Carallia pectinifolia, assembly GCA_037832335.1. Lineage (NCBI taxonomy): Eukaryota > Viridiplantae > Streptophyta > Magnoliopsida > Malpighiales > Rhizophoraceae > Carallia > Carallia pectinifolia. The sequence continues at coordinate 21,033,706 of CM075454.1, read as the reverse complement.
TTTCAAATTACTAGATAACATTAAATTTAATTTTGATGTAGTGCAAAAATTATTTCCTAACATAATACCATCTGGAAACATGCAATTAGTCATTGAATTAGATTATTGTAATGATCATGTAAATTTAATAAAAAATATATGGCATGTAACCAATATTTGTTGGGTTCCAGTCCATTGGCCTCCAGCGTAAACCTATGAATAAATCAAAATAAAACAGAGTTAGATAATAGAAGATTCGCAATTGGTGCACACTTATTATATGTTCATAAATCAAGATTCGCAATTGGCGGGGCTTGGAGCAACTTGACATGGACAACCATATCATATGAGAGTTTAAACTTCCATAATAGATATTTCAAATTTTGATAATGAATACAACGGTTCAGGATTTATGAGAATATGTAAAGTTATTTTTATTATATAATTCATAGTATAATATATTTTTTAATAAAAATATTTAAAAAAATCTTGATGAAATCTTTTTTATTTTTGGGCAACCTTGACAAAGTCTTTCAATGACATGTTTTTGTCCTCTTCCTCGTTACTTAGGAAGAGTGAGTCATATTTAGGTACAAGATACTGTCATTATCGTCCGAACAATTAGATAGCCAACCAAACAAAAGAAGAATTTCAAGAAAGAGCAGTACCATCCATGCTGACTTTACTAGAAGCTTTCTATTCTTAGTTCTAATCCATTCTACACCTACAATGAAGACTTCCACTTCAATTCAAAGAAAGGAAAAGTCCTTCCTTCAACGAGAAAGTAAACAAGGGCTTATCCCTTGAAACCAAGTCATTCTATTCAAAAAAAAAAAAAAAAAAACAAAAAGGAAAGAATGTCGATCTCTTTCTTTTCTAGTCTCTATCCGGATTCCGATGAAAAAAAATATGATCACTTACTATAAATTTGTTGAGAATGATTCTAATCTAGTTCATGATCTATTAAAAGTAGAAAGTGCTTTGGTAGGATCTCAACAGACAGAAAAAAAATTGTTGGGATTAATAATGAACAAGTAACATTGCTTCTTTGGCCCGAACTAAGGAGTCCCGTAAATATGATGCAAAATAAATTTTATTGTATCCATCATCAGAGATTTTTCTACAATAAATACGAATCAGAGTTTGAAGAATGGGAAAGAGGGACCTCCAACAGATGGAAAAAAAACTTTATTCATTCACATAATTTGAGTTCCTTCTTCGTTTTTTTTTTTCCTTGACAACCACATAATTTGAGTTCCTAAAAGATGACGTCTGGAGCTTTCTACTTGATTGTATCCAAAGGACCAATGATTTGAGATATCTCCGTTGGACCAGCTCATTTGGCTTCATATTTCTTGTCTAATTATTAAAAAATTAACAATTATTTATTATCTTTTTTTTATTCATTAACAGTCCTATTAAACATAATAGAAGTAGCTCTTCCCTCGATGATTTGAGATATCCGTTGGATCAGCTCATTTGGCTTCATATTTCTTGTCTAATTATTTAAAAATCAACAATTACTTATTATCTTTTTTTTTTCTATTAAGAGATTTATTAAGTCGTGAGATATATAATATAAGTAACTTTCTTCTCTCATAAATCTCACTCTTTTCTTTTTAAAATTTAAATTTAAAACTTTTAAAATAAAAATTTTAAACTCAAATTGAACGTTTTTGAGGGATATTATGGTTTTTTTTAAAGGGGAAAACAAAAAATAAAAAGTGTGATCCCACGAGGCACGGGGCCATGGGCAGTTGGTTAATTGAGCCAGTCCTGTCACGCATGCAGCAGCACATGTCCATTTCACGCCGGCAATGCATTGACGAGCGCCGCATTAGAAAGCGGCTGTTGTTCTGCTGCCAGCCAAGTGCCAGCCAGGCAAATAGCCCGCCCCGCTCTGTCAAAACGCCAAACGGCCCCTTCCTCAGATTCTGCCTTCAGCTTCTAATGATTGAACGAGCAAATTGAATTAGTGGCAGACTAATGATTTCGTTTTCCGAAAAAGCAAATTTAACTTTAAAAAAAATGTTCGATGAAATTGTTTAGGTAGAATTAAAATATGATTTATATGATGTAGTTTATTAGATGACTTGAATTTTAAAAGAAATAAGTTATTAAATATTATTAAATAAATTATATAATTATTTTGTATTATTTAATGTACAGTCATATAGTAGAGTTCTAAATTTAATTCATCTCATCTTTCATAATTCATCATCATAAAAAATGTGTAAATGAATTGTATAATGTAAGGGTGTGCATTACTCTTCTATTTGTAAAAGCAAAAAGCTGTTACGTTGCGCACTTGCACCGAAAAATATCCTCATTAAAAAGAACATAAAAATCCATTTGGTATTTTTTTTTTTTGTTTCTAACTCAGACTCGATGAGACAAATTTTACCAAATTTAAAAAATAATATTTTGATGGGGATGACAAATATTTGTGCAATTCAATTCAGTTCATTACTCTAATTTCATTGTTTAATAGATCACAAATTTTATAATATAAGAAGGTAATCAAACTTTCACGGTTTGAAAAATAAAATTAACTGGTAAATTTGAGAGGACTCAACTCAGTTAATTATAATAGTTCGAGATTTTTTAGCAAGCTAAAAATTCAATTAACATATTAAATTAAAAATATAAATCAATTAAATTATAAAAAATATTAAGTAACAACATTTATATAACAATAAAATAATATCGACTGTCAAATAATTAAGGGTTTGTTGGATTCATAAATTTTCAACTAGGAAATGTGAATGAAAATGGGTGATTCCCATTCTTAATATTTGGTAAAAGGAAATTTCATTCTCATTCTTTTACATAGGAGAATGGGATCCTCCATATATTTCCATTCCCTTTTACTTTTTTTTTTTTTTAAAATTTTACACACACACACACACACACACACACACACACACACACACATATATATATATATATATATATATATATATATATATATATATATATATTTATTTGAAAAAGATGTAAATAATTATAAATATAATAGAGTATATTATGATAAATATTAATTTTATATGTAAAATAATAATTACGATAATATAATAATAATTATAATAATAAATAAATTATGCATTATAATGGCATTAGGTATTTAAAAATTAGGATAGCAATTGAACTAATAGTAATAATTATGATCGGAGAAATTATATTTTTTAGAAGATATTAATATTAATATTAATATTATTATAAAAAATATTAACATAAAATTCATATTATTATTATTACTACTACCAGTAGATTAATTTTTGATAGTAATATATTTACAATTTTATTTTGGTAGTAATTTTAATATTTTTATTTTCGTTATCATATATTATTTTTTATTTCATAAATTTTAATAACATCTCTCTCCAATTGTAATTGATATTAATTCTGATTCTAAATTAAAATAAATAGTTAGAAAGGAAATCTGATTTCGATTCTAGAGTAAATTAAATATATTCTAAAATTTTTTATTCTATTTTTGATTCCACTTGATGCTCATTTTCATTCTAATTCTAATTTCGAACCATGAATCAAATAACCCTAAAAATTTGAAAAAAAATTAATAAATTATTAAATACTTTTAAATAAATTTTGTAATAATTTTATTATTTTTTAACATTAAACTATGTGATAAAATTCTTAAATTATAGCCTATGAAACACAAAACTAATACGCTATGATTACTTAATTCATGATGTCCTCATGTACGTATTGATTAGTTGATTAGTTTTCTTTTCCGTTATCCACCTAAATTAATCCTCTCTCTCTCTCTATATATAAAAGCATAAGATGATATAATTATATTTAAATAATATAAATACTAATATAATCTTATTTAATAATATTTAATAATTTATTTTTTATAAATTTAACTATTTATCGATACATATTACTTTATTATTAATAACTTATAAAAAATTAACAGAAAAAACTTCTTGAACACATAATAATAAAAGTGCGATATATTTAAACTATTAAATTATTAAAAATATATTAAATTTAAAAAATTAAAAAATAAATAAAACATATTATTAAATTAATTATATAATTCTCACACCTCTTATTAAACGTATATAATATACAATATAAGCACATATACCTTCTTAGTCAAGGTCAAACAAAAACCAAAAATGGTCCCACTCCCATCTGGGCCATTTCCACGTTAGCAGATTATACGATGGCTCAATTCCCGTATTACCCCCAAGATCTACACGGCACGTCACCGCTCCACCTATGGCCCACCCACCACTTTTATCAAAGAAAAAAAGTTAATGTACAGACGGTTTGCATTTCGAGGTTTATATTTGTTAAAATTAGAATTTTTATTTTTGAAATAAAAATTTTTATTTTTTAAATATTTATTAATTTTATAATTTAAAAATATTAATTTATATTTTAAAAATAAAAATAAAATAATTTACTTAAAATATGTAACTGTACTATTTATAAAAAGCCTAAACACGTGCTACATCACCGAGATCCCGGAATAAAGCATTTCACTTCAGTGGCATGTTCGTAATTATCCTAAACTCCAAGGTCAATTAACAAAAACACACACACTCTCTCTCTCTCTCTCTCTCTCTATGTATTTAGCTCACCGGCATCAACTCATCCTTGCCTCTCTCCGTCTATTCATTTAACTATTTCCCCATCCATCCACTTCTGGTCCACTCTGTTTGTTTCCCCAGAAAATTCCAGCAAGAAACTTTCTGTCTCTCTCGCAGATTCTTTTACTGCAACTACTAATAAGAGAGGGAAGAGAGAAAGAGAGAGAGAGAGGAGCGATGACATCGGGGACGAGAATGCCGACGTGGAAGGAGCGGGAGAACAACAAGAGGCGAGAGAGGCGGCGGAGAGCGATCGCCGCGAAGATCTACTCCGGCCTGAGAATGTACGGAAACTACAAGCTCCCCAAGCACTGCGACAACAACGAAGTCCTCAAAGCTCTCTGCAACGAGGCCGGTTGGACCGTCGAAGAAGACGGCACTACTTATAGAAAGGTAAAAAAATTAATTTTACCTAATCAATTTTTATATAAAAATTAATAATCGAGAAGCGTGACCGAAACAAGTAGTAGGTCCAAAAGGAAATGAGATTGATCTGAGTGTCCAATTTTCGGCTGCTTAATCGATCACGCACGCTTGCGCACTTTTGAGCTTTTTTGTTTTTTTTTTCCTATTCGTTTGTCGCGATAAACTCCGCCGGCAGCGTTGGCTAGTCGGCGGCGAGCATTTTCCGATTTGCTTCGGCAGAGCCGAGCTAGGAGATCAGTATTAGTTTGTGTGCGGTTGGCTTTCCGCCGGTGCTAACGTGCGCCGGACTGCCCGATGCGTACAATAGCGGCGGAGGGAATCGTTATTATGACGAAAGCAAACTCTTTTTCGTTTTTTTTGTTTAACTTTATTGATGGACGGTTGGGATTGTTTTGACCGCTAAGATGGTAAATTGGTAACCGTGCATTTCCTTTTCTTTTTTTTTTTTTTCCGGTCAAACATTTGGTAATGCACGGAACACGAGATCTTAAGATTCCGGGTCTGTCTTGCTTTCGATCTTTTTATGATTCGAGCGAACATGGTAGACAACGAACTCAGAGATGTCCCAGCAACGAGACAACCCCGACGACATGGTTTCAGACGGAAATGTCCTTGCTGATGTCCGCTGGCTCTTCAATTGCACCATAATTTCAAAAGGCCATTTTGGTCATTTCATTACCATTGTAGCTGATTCTCTCTCCAATTTTTCACTTTCCTGGCCCTTTCCTGGAGATTCCCTGATGCCCCAGCAGTCATGCGCTAGCCATTTTGTCCTAAAAATTTCCTTTTCCCATGAGGATGTTTTTGCTTTACACTCAGGCTATTTTGGTCATTTCTTATTTAAGTAATTTCTGGAATATGTTTTGTTTTTGAGGGAATTTTTATTTTGAATTTTTTGTTTTAAATAAATATAATTTATTCATAAATTTATACTACACAAAAAATGATGTTCACTTAAATAAAAAAATTAAAAATTATATTTAATTGGTATTAGATTATAAATTAATTTTATTTATAAAAAAAATAAAATTAATAATTACCTTTGTTTGAGGGCAGCAGATGGGAGAATAGTAAAAAAAATGTAAAAAGGAAAATATTTTATCCTTGGATTCCGTCACGGGAAATTTATAATTAGGGAATATTTTAAGAATATTAAACGGATGAGCCGGTGGGGTTGGGTGTTTGATTAGTTTGATTGTTTATAAGAACATGATTGTGTGTGTTGTGCGGGGGGCGAAGCGGGCTGGGGGGTGGGGCAGATGGCGTGTCGTGGGAACAGTAGATTGATAACGCCATCGATTTTTGAACTTCAATTATCTCTTTACCAAAGTTTCTGTAGGATCGCAATTATTTTAATGCCCTACCATGTCGTCCACTAATTTGGATGGGGGAAAGTTTAGTTCAAATGGGAACGAGCTAGGATCAAATTCGTTTTTAATCTAGGGCGAATGTTGTAATTGCGTGTGATTTAATTGCGTCGTCAGTGATATATATATATATATATATATATATTTGGATGATAGGGAAAACCATTGCTGATGCTGGACGTTGCAGCAATATGCTCGACCATACTATAACCAGCCTGCTTGTAAGAGAAAATATTTTATATGTGCATTGAATTTCTAGTCAATTGTCCAAGTAATCTGGCGAGCATGAATGTGCAAAAACCCATTAAATAAGTTTTTTGTTTTGTTTGATAGGAAAAACCCATTAAATAAGTTACTTTTGCATACAATTAGTATTTCTGATCTTGGACAATGAGTGGCTTTCTTAAACTTGTATTCAGGTTGTCATTTTATCACTCGAATTGAATTTCTTAATTAAACAATTGTTTATCCAAGTGGTACGAACCAGTGAGATGAAATGAAGGTGATTGAGGAGAGAAAAATGCAAGATTTAGGCCTTTTATGGTGCTGAAGGCCGGACTAGTAAGCGAGGGATTTTGTTCTATAGAAGAAATTTGCATTTTTGTTCATTGGGTGCATTGCACGTTGAGGGAACCTATATTATGCTTCATTTATCAACGAATTGGTGTTTTTAGGATATGGGACATATTGGGAATTTTCATGCTAACATCTTTTGAATGCACAGAAATTTTAAGAAGCTTATTCATTTCACCTCAATTGTGAGAGAGTTATGTACAAAGTTGAAATCACATTAAATGGGCCAGACAGCCTACAAGCAATAATGATCTAAGGGGGTTTTTCATTTTTCTTCTTCTTCTTTTTCTCTTCTAGATTAACTGAAGCTTTATACTTTTTTGGTGCTTATTGGATGCTGCACAAATAATTGAAGGTACCATTAAGGTTTGTAGCATACCATTTCACCCATGCTTACTTGAGGACCGTGAAGTAATTATTCTGCTGCAATTCAACTTGTAACATGTTAATGGCGGGCAAAATTTTGTTATGTTGTTTGAAGTAGCCATCTCATTTAAACCTAGGACACCTGAGCAATAAAATTTTTGTTTCACTCATGCAAATGATTTGTTTGTGTAGGGTTGCAAACCCATGGAACGCATGGACATTGTGGGAGGGTCTACATCAGCTAGTCCATGCTCGTCATACCAACCTAGTCCATGCGCATCCTATAATCCAAGTCCCGCCTCGTCTTCTTTCCCAAGCCCTGTTTCATCTCGTTATGCTGCCAATGCTAATTACAATGCTGATGCAAATTCCCTTATCCCCTGGCTCAAAAACCTCTCATCTGGTTCATCATCAACCTCATCTAAGCATCCTCAGCATCTTTACATTAACAGTGGCTCCATAAGTGCTCCAGTCACCCCTCCATTGAGTTCCCCAACGTCTCGTACTCCTCGCGCCAGAAATGACTGGGATGACCCAGCTGCTGGCTCATCTTGGATGGGGCAGAACTATGCTTTCTTACCTTCGTCTATGCCTTCATCTACCCCTCCCAGTCCTGGTCGTCAGGTGCTGCCTGATTCAGGATGGCTTGCTTGTCTCCAGATTCCTCAAAGTGGACCATCATCACCCACCTTTAGCCTGGTCTCACGAAACCCATTTGGCTTTAGAGAGGAGGCTTTTTCAGTTGCAGGGTCACGCTTGTGGACTCCAGGGCAAAGTGGTACATGTTCTCCTGCAGTTGCTGCTGGCACTGATCAAACAGCAGATGTTCCAATGGCAGATAGTATTGCAGCTGAGTTTGCATTTGGAAGCAATGGAACAGGTTTAGTGAAACCTTGGGAAGGAGAGAGGATTCATGAAGAGTGTGTCTCTGATGATCTTGAGCTCACACTTGGCAATTCTAAAACCAGGTGAATTGGAATTGGTCGATGGCTGCAGGGGATGTAGCATGGCTTCTGGCTCCTTTCTCCCTAGAGTCTTATTTGTAGTGATCTTTCTTTGGGCAGGCAAAGCAGATTGATAGAAGAGGCGAGAGTGAGTTCTTCATGTTTCTGTTAGTCTTCTTTCATTGCTTTATACCTTCATGTTATTGACAGCATCTTGTGCATGCTTTGGTTGCCAGGTAGCTGAGTTTAGGAGTACAATTAATAGGACTGCAGGAGCACCTGGCCTCTTTCATTGTGTTTTTCTTTTGGCCTTTTCTTTTTTCACTTACTGGTTTCTGAAAACAAGACCATCAAAAATTAAATTATAAATAGCTCTTGGAGAAAGACTTTGCCCCATATGTTCATTTCATTTGTCCCCTTATTTGTGGTGAACTTTTGAAAATCGTTTCGTTTCAAAGAGGAGTTATAGTTGTGCTGTGATATACTTGTGCGATGTTGGAAATGCTATTGAAAAAAGCATATTTGAGTTTCTGGAAATAAGTTACTGGAGTTAATTGACATATATATTGTCTATTTTCCCGACACCAGTCTTCTGTCTGCTTTTGTACATAGATTTTACGTACAAAGAAGTATGGTTTTTATTATGTTTACTATGAATCTTATCAATAATCATTTAGAAAAACAAAACAATTTAATTATTTCATTTTTTTAATATAATTATTTGATTTATATATACATAAGTATTTACAAGTCATATCTGCGCACTATTTTATTTATATATATATAATTAGTATAAAAATAAAAAATTATATACTTTTGATGCAGACTAATATATGAAAATAAATAATAAATAATAATAATTTTACATACTTTAATTTGTAATAAAATAAAAAAGTGTGGAAATAAACAAATCAATTTTTAAATAATAATTTCTGAACCTGTAGGTCAACTAAACTCGAGTTAAAAAATAACTCTACTAGATGTGATTCAACTTAAAATTGACAACGTGACCCATTTTAACACTTCTAAATCAGCTTCTTAGGAAGAGACTACAAATGTATGTGGGTCAATGTGTGTTGATTTGATACATATATTCAAACAAAACTATTAGCGGCAGTTTGAAAATTTTTGAAGTTGTAACCAAATTAATATAAAAATGAAACTAATCAAACTGTTAGCAGTCGTTGCGAGTTGTTTGGACAAATATCGGCACCGTGTGATGGTGGAAATTTTGGGGGAGGGGGACGTTCTTCCAATTCCCTGGGTTTTTGTGGTTGGTTTGAACAGAAACTGAAGGAGACGAGACAAACCTAATAAATAAAATGCTGACTAAAGAATAGGAAGATTCGTTCTTTATTAGTTTTCTTGTCTTAGTTCTAATAAATGCTAATTTTCTTTTTTGAGAGCGATCAAAATTAAGTTACTAAGTGATGTTCCAAAAGTTACTAAGTGATGCTCTCAAAAATAACTCTTTGATTTGCAATGTTCAAAAATGTTCTAGTATCTTTCGTGCATGTGTAGCTTAAAGTAAGGTTTTTAGAACCGAACCGGATATTGAATCGGAAAACTTAGTGGTTCAACGTTCAATCGGTTCAACTGGTATAACCGCGGTTGAACCGGTAAAACCGATATTTATATATATATATATATACTTTCACAAGATGTTTTGGTAATACAATATGTTATTTCCTATTTTGAACTTAGAATCACAGTTTTCATAAGTTAAAATGAGATAAACCATTCTTAAGAAATAGATATGGCTTTTAAAAGCATGTGCATCACAAGATCAACAAAGAAAATTAAAAAATATGTTTTCACCACTAAGCAACCAAAGTAAAGAAGTTTGACAAAAATATATTCACAACAGACCGCAAAGAGCACATAACAAATCCAATAAAAGAATATAAAATTCATTGAAAAATCTAACAATGAAAATGAAAGTATTTAGAAGTTCTTCAATCCCAAATAAAGTTACACAAAACAAATTGCGTACCATAACTATGATTGAGTTTCATCATCATCGGTATCACTCTCAAGTAAACGATCATTTTCACTTCCAATAGAATTTGCAACACCAAAGTGACGAATTATATCAAATGAATCCACATCAACCATCTCTGAATCGACAATTCTTTCATTTTGGACTCTTCCATCTAAACAAGGACAAAATTAATATGAACACCCATAAAATATTAAAAACTAAAGTCATAACTAATTTGGATTTAAACTTTAAAATCAAACAAGCATTTATATAGAAAAGCATTTAGATGGGTCAGTTAGAGTTTTGAGAATAATAAAAATTAAAAATCAAACAAGCATTTATATATTAAAATTAAGCAAAGTAAGAACTAAAAATTTAGATAATAAATTAGATGGGTCAATTAGAGTTTTGAGAATAATTATAGAAGAGTTGGTTGGGTCAAACAGAAAGCACAAAGCCACAACAATTTAAAAAAGCAGAAAACCACCTTTAAGTCCAAAAGGTTAGAGAACAGCAACAGCAGGAGCGTGTAGTGCAACAAAACAACAACAGAACGGCAGGGGGCGTGTAGTGCAGCAGGACAGCAAAACAGCAACAGCAGCAGAATAGCAAAACAGCAACAGAACAGCAAAGCAGCAACAACAGTAGAACAGCAACAGCAGAACAGCAACAGGACAGCAGAATGTTGGAAATTGAAGTGTATTTTAAAAGGCTTAATTCCTATTTAATAGGAATTAGCCGTTATATGTCCGTTGTTAGTCATTATGACATTAGCCGTTTATGACCGTTGGGATTTATTCCTGCCGTTAATACACTTTATGTGCTATTAACACTCGACTAGTGTAAATATGACTCATCTTGTCTTCCTTAAGAGGCAGTTTTTCACCAACAATCTAAGGCATGCTGCTGGGTTAATCAAAAGATATGTTGTTTCTGTTGCCTCACTTGTGAAGTGCACACTAGTGAGAAGATCTATCGTATCCTAGGAGGATAGCCGCTAGAGCCCGATGCACTGTGATTACTTGTCTGCTGGGCGCGAATCTATCCTTAAAGACAGTGCTTTTGCACGCTTCAGATATGATATCCTTCCTCTCAATTTATATTTATTCCAACATGATATAATTTATTTCTTGTTCTGTGTTGTCTGTATAATTCATTGATTATAACTCTACAATTCTAATTCTTAATTTATGTTAATATATTTTCCTGGATGATTTTCCTACAATCTTAAGGATAGATTCGTTAAGGATGATTTCAAAAATAGTATGATCCTGTACATACAAACATCATCTAGATGTTTTATATTTCGATTCTTTTTACTGTTAATTCATGTATTTCTGTGAAATGTTTCCATTTTCAATTGCTTTAAAATTTCCTTATCATTTTGTCCTTTCTCTTATTGTGTTTGGTTTCCTTAAGGAAAATTCTTTCTGATGAATTAAAATTTCAATGAATTGAATATATATATTGTTGCTTTTGTCCAATTCATGCTTTGTGGAGCTGTGTTGACATTGGTACAACTTAAGAATCATCTTGTTTGTTGATTAGATTATCTAGTTTGGATAGCAATATACCTTGTCTTACCATTGATTAAACTATCCGTGCATTTTTCCATATTCTTAGTGTCTTGACAATTCCATGTGTAAAAAAAAAAAAAAAAAAACAAATGTTTTTTCTTCTTAAATTCATGATGGTTATTTATATGTGACATTTTTCAATTTTTATTTGAAAGTGATTGCACCATATGCTAAAAAAATATGTGGTTTAAGATTTTCTCATTTCAGAAACAGTATATCTTTTGAGGTGGAATGGTTTCATTGCACAGGCCGTTCCCGTTGCAAGGTAAACTACTTATGTTCTTTCAAAATAGGGTCGTAGACGGAGCACAATAAATATTGTCTTTTTGTCGAGCCATGGGAGGCCAAAAACTAGTCTTAATTTTGTGGCAGAATTGGAGCTAGTGCAAGGTTAAATAAGCTATTAGTTCTAAATAAAGGAGACAAGAACGGGTATCTTGATTAATTTTTTCAATTAGAAAACCTTCCTCTTTATTTTCCTTATCGGGTAATGTGAATTCTTTTTATCTGATAAAAAAAAAGGGTAAACTAAAGAAAAGGATATTTGTCACTTAGTACGACATATGCAAATGTCATATGATGTTGTAACATGAATTTCTCATGAAGTTATTATAGAAAGGGAGATTGAGAACTCATATACTTGAGCACAAATACTACATATCATGAGATACGTTCATTTATTTATTGGAGTCTCATACATAGAAATATTATATGGATGACTTTCAATCTCATCGGCTTATGCATAAGAAGGATTTGAAATAATTTCTTCCAACAACTTATTGAGTATATTGTCCTAAATATTATGACTAGTGTGAGATGAGTTCAAAAATAATAGAATAATTTTTGGTAGCTTAAAAAATCTAGTAAGATAGGATACCTAATATTTAATTGTTTGTGCTGCTAAGTTTCCAGTAGCTCATTTTCCAAATCAACGTGACTTAAGGGTTATTGTGCAAATAAATTTTCACGCTGGCTGCAAGTAATTGTCATTTAAAATTAATTGTTGGTTTGGCCTCTATTTTTCCGCAAAGAAAACAAAAATAAAACTCATATAATTGAGACTTGGAGTTGAATTACGATTTTATGAGTATCACGTTGTTGCTCCTCTACTATGGTAAGGTAATTTTTGAGGTATTAATATTTTTCCTAATACTTAAATTGGTATTTGATGTGAACCGAAAATTTTTTCTTTCATGCGGGGGTTTTGTTTAATAACAAAAATTTTCAAAGGTGATAGTGTTTATCGTTAATTTATAAAATTGTTCACGTTGAATTATTTGAAAGATATTATGACCAATGATATATTTCATAATGAATACTCGTTGTACTGAAGGAGCATAACGCTGAAAACTGAATTCTTATTCATATGAGAAAAAATCCATCAAAAGATTTGAGTTCACTTGTAAAGGTAGAGCAGCGGCTCGAAAACCTGATAAATAAATGACTATTACTCTGTCCATCCTGAATTTTGAGTTTATAACCTTCGAGATGGCTAATGTGGAGGCGAATTGGCTAAGAATGAATATTTTATTCTATGTGAAACCGATATTATGAGTGTCGATGATCTGTGTAAGTCAAGCCTGTATTGCTCATACAAAAGCAAGATGAATAATTGAAGAGTAGACATATTTGTCTAGCTCGTGAGATAGCTGAATAAGCTATATGTAATAAAGTGATCACTTGAGCTTGTGGTCAGAGATGAAATTGACTGATCCTCTAACTAAGTTATTAAGTGAAAAGCTTGTATTTATAAGAAAAAAAAATTACATCGAGGGAAATGGGACATGCCTATGGAGAAATGGTCAAGAGTGATGGGAACCCACCCTATGTGATAGGAGATCCCTTGAAATAGGTTTATATGGGTAATAACAAGTCACATTGACCCAGTGTGAGCACTATCAAATTACAAAGTCCCTTCCTATGGCGTGGATAGTGCGAAAATTCTGATGATTGAGGTTGAGTTATATACTCTTAATGAATTCTATAACCCTTATGGGTGGTGTGTTACCGGAATGCAAACTTGATAGAATCAACTATATGAGAGTGGAGTGAGGCCGCTCCTATGAAATCTTAGGCATGATCTCTAAAGTTCTCATGAAAATAAACCAGGCATGTGCATGGCCTAACAGCGCCCAATTGCGTTAAACAACATTATCTTAGAGAATATAATATGGTGGCAAGTTCACTGTTATTTATAAAGAAGTCACGGTTCATAGAAATTTTTTTTATTTCACCATACTTCTGAATATCACAACTTGTTCTCCTAATTCTTGATTCATAACTCAAAAGGCACCAAAAATAATGTGTTATATTCTCATTGATTAATCTAGCAGAATTAGCCTTTTAAAATAGCAGGGGATTGTTGGAAATTGAAGTGTATTTTAAAAGGCTTAATTCTTATATAGTAGAAATTAGCCGTTATATGTCCGTTGTTAGTCATTATGGCATTAGCCATTTATGACCGTTGGGATTTATTCTTGCTGTTAATACACTTTATGTGCTATTAACACTCGACTAGTATAAATATGACTCATCTTGTCTTCATTGAGAGTCAGTTTTCCACCAACAATCTAAGGCATGCTGCTGGGTTAATCAAAAGATATGTTGTTTTTGTTGCCTCACTTGTGAAGTGCACACTAGTGAGAAGATCTGTCGTATCCTAGGAGGATAGCTACTAGAGCCCGATGCACTGCGATTACTTGTCTGCGGAGTCGCCAATTTATCCTTAAGGACAGCGCTTTTGCACGCTTCAGATATGATATCCTTCCTCTCAATTTATATTTATTCCAACATCATATAATTTATTTTTTGTTCTGTGTTGTTTGTATAATTCATTGATTATAACTCTACAATTCTAATTCTTAATTTATGTTAATATATTTTCCTGGATGATTTCCTACACAGAACAACAACAGCAGCAGAACAGCAGAACAGCAATAGAACAGCAACAACAGAACAGCAACAGGACAGTAGAACAGCCGAACAACAAAATAGCAGAACATTAACAACAGCAAAACAGCAACAGCAGCAGAACAGCAACAGCAACAAAACAGCTGAACAGCAGAATAGCAACAGCAGCAGAACAACAACAGCAGCATTTACACCTTTACCAGTTTGTCACTCAACCTTTCACAAACACAACCATGAGAACTCAGAATATAACCTTTAAATTGTAACAGAACCACCAAAAACTAAAATAACAAAAATCAAAGCCTTTTAGGCACCTAAAGGTCCTAAACGTGAAAATAAAAATTGGGGAACAAAGAAAAAAAAAACATAACTCAAGGATATCAAAATATGGATAAAGAAATTGAGATTTTTTGATTTAGGGTTCTAATGTTAGAATGAAATTGAAAAAGAAAACACAAAAAAAAAAAGAAAAACAAACAAGTGAAGATATTTACCTTCTTTAGATAGCTTTAATCTTTGATCTTTAGTTTTTCTTTAGTTTTCTATGGAGAAGTGAGAGAACCATGGTTTATTTAATATGTGAGGAGCCGTTCGAGTTTTGAAAAAAAAGAGAAAAGTCTGTTCTTCATATTGAAGACTTGGACGGCTGTGGCAAAATTTCATTAGGGTTTTTCTTTTTTGTTTTTTTTTTATTTTTAAAATTCCAAACCGGTCCAATCGGAAGAACCGGGACCGGTTCACCGGTTTCCGGTTGAACCGGCCTGTTCTCCGGTTCTCCGACCGGTTCTCATTCAGAACGGTTTTTTATGTGAACCGGACCGGACTAAGGACCGGTTCCCGATTTTTTCGGTTGAACCGGCCGGTCCGGTCCGGTTCTTGCACCCATCGCTTAAAGTAACAGATGATAATGAATTCAAATTATTCAAATTCAGCCTTCAACTGAAAGCATCATCTAATCTTATTCTCCTCTTTATCATTAAGTTTAAATTTAGAATTCTTTTTGTAATCTCATCTCTCATATATAATATATATTGCAAGACAATCAATGGATAGAAGTGAGAAGGAAAGTTTTCCAAAACACAAAACCTTTACATGGTCTCAGAGCCTTCCGTCTAATGGCATTCTCAATGGCTTCCGACACCTCTGAAATTTCCCATACTCTAAACACTCAACCAGCACCACCTCACACCCTCTAACCGACTTGATTGCTACTAATACCACTACCCAACAACCGCTTAAATTGACAGCCTCCAATTATACTTCATAGAGGGCACAATTTCTATCTTTTCTACTAGGCTACAACCTTGTTGGGTACGTTGATGGAACACTGCCTTGTCCACTCACAACAATTACTCAAGAAACAACCATTATTCCCAATCCTGCATATGAAACTTGGTTTAGGCAAGATCAATTGCTACTACATGCCATTATTGCCTTTGTCTCCTTGTCACTGGTCTCCTTAATTGCCTCGGCATCTACCTCTCAGCAAACTTGGGAATAATTAGCAAAAATCTATGCTAATCACTTAAGATCCAGAATCATGTCACTAAAAGAGAAATCATTTGAGTCACGCGACAACAAGCCAGTTGCAAAATATCTTCAGAATATCAAAGCAATAGCAGATGAATTAGCTATCATCAATGCTCCTCTTGTTGAAGAGGACCTCATTGTACATATTTTGAATGGAATAGGCTCTTAGTTTAAAGAACTTATTGTTTCCATCCATGTAAGAGAAACACCAATCATGTTTGAAGAACTCCATGACAAATTAATTGATTTCGAGTCAATTCTCAAAGAAAGAAGACCGAACACCTAATTTTCTAGCAAGCATCCAATATACCCATCGAGCTTTATCTCACTTTGCTGGTTCTCGCACAACCTCCATAGGCAGCAACTTGAATTTTCAGCCTTCTCTCAGATTCGCTCCTAGTCCAAACAGGTCGCTAATTTATAGGGACAACAATGCTTCATCTGCCAAATATGTGAGCATCAGGGCCATTTGCAAAACGATGCTATCGTGGAAAATTTTTTTTCAGACTCATCTACTACTTCACAGCCAACTACCAACACTGCCCAAGTTGCCCAACATGACAATTCTACTCAGATAGTTGATTATGCTGCCACGTATCATGTTAACTTGACACTACAAAATTTTTCTGATTATAGCAACTATGATAGTGGAGATGAAATAGTTGTCGATAAAGGTTCAAGTTTGGCTATTACTCACAGTGGATTTGCTGTACTTTCCTCTCCTTCTCGTTCTCTTGTTCTTAAAGATACCTTATATGTTCCCATTATTAAAAATAATCTATTTTTTATTTCTAAACTTTGCTAAACTAATAAGGTTTTTGCTGAATTTTTTTAATCGTATTTTCTAGTGAAGGATTTAAATACGGGACAACTCTACTTAGTGGGCCAATTAAAGACAACATATATCACTGGCCTTCTAGAATTGCTGCACCCAAAGCCAACCATACAATTTTGGCGACAACAATGCATCCTCCACCAATTGGCATCGTAGGCTCGGGCACCCATCATTATCTGTCATGAAGCATGTTCTTAGTAATTTTTCATTAGCTTGTTCGTTTGATGCAACAACTAGTAGTCCATGTAATTCGTGTCAATGCAATAAGAGTTATAGGTTGCCATTCTCTCAATCCAGTTTATCTGCTATTCGTCCTTTAGAGCATATTTATAGTAATGTCTGGGGACCTTCTTCTGTTACTTCTTTTGATGGTTACAAATACTATGTTATCTTTGTTGACCAGTTTACCCATTTTGTGTGGTTTTATCCTCTTTTTAAAAATCAGATGTCTATTCTATCTTTCAAAAATTCAAAGTCTTGGTAAAAAAACAATTCAATCTCTCAATTTTGTCCATATTCACAGATAATGGAGGTGAATATCAAGCACTAAAAGACATCCTGGTCACTAATGACACCACTCATATTCTCACTCCGCCCCACACACCTCAATATAACGGTCTCTCTGAACACAAACATAGACATATCATTGAAATTGGACTCACTTTACTTCATCAAGCAACTATGCCATTAAAATTTTGGTCACAAGCTTTTAAAACTGCAATCTGTCTCATAAATCGTCTACCCACATATGAAGTCACCCTATGAAACGCTATTTCACTCTCTTCCAAACTATTCCAAATTTCAGGTTTTTGGGTGTTTTTGTTACCCGTGGTTGCGTCCATATGCTTTAAACAAACTAGGTCCTAATTCGCAACCCTGTGTCTTCATCAGGTATTCTCCAAACCAAAGCGCATTCTTATGTTTTGACCCTACAACTAACAAAATATGTGTTACGACATGTTCTCTTTTATGAAAATCACTTTCCATTTAGCTTTGTCCCTAATACCCGACTACCCCACACAACTGGTTGGTCCTCCTTGTCATCATCACAAGGTTCTCCAATTATTTCTCCCTTGTTTTTATCTTCTACAGGTGATACGGTAATAACAGCTAGGAAGGACAATGATAAAGTTGGCCTCTCTGAGTTATCCTTTGATTTAAATTCTACACTGGCACTTTATGCTTCTTCTAACTCCAATCTTCCAATAAATCCAAATTCCTCTAACTAACCAACTTCAAACATTTTTGAATCACTTATTATCCCTTAACCACAACCAACGACATCTCCATCTATAGCCACAAACTTTCTACTCCTTAATACTCGGCCTTCAAATTCTTTATCTATCACCATTCCAAATCCAATGCAACCCATAGTTACACCTGAAAATTCAAACGAAACCACCACCTCTATCTCCAATCAACCAACCGAAACTCAATCTTATCCACCACCCACTTCTTTAATCAGTTATGAAATTCTCAATAATCCAACAATACGTTATACCTCCATTTTGAATCATCGAACTCATCCCATGATAACAAGATCCCAAAACAATATTTTCAAACCCAAACAAATACACCAAGCCATCAAACACCCTCTTCCTGATTTTGTTGAAACGTCTTGTGTCAGCCAAGCCCTCAAAGATCCACTTTGGTATTTAGCCATGACATATGAATTCAATGCTCTTGTTGCCAATCATACTTGGACACTGGTTCATCCTTCTGAAGTAACCAACATCGTGGGCAACAAATGGATTTTCCACATCAAACGCTGAGCAAATGGTACCATTGACCATTACAAGGCACGACTTGTAGTAAAGGGCTTTCATCAACGCTCGGGTATTGATTTTCATAAGACATACAGTCTCGTCATCAAGCCGACTACCATTCGACTATTACTCTCATTTGCTTTAAATTCAGGTTGGCAACTGCATCAATTGGATGTGAATAATGCTTTCTTGCAAGGCACCCTTCATGATACGGTGTACATGTGCCAACCATCGGGGTTCATTGATCCAGATGGACCGCACCATATTTGCAAGCTCCGAAATGCCATTTATGGACTTCGCCAAGCACCATGAGCTTAGTATCAGGAACTCAGTCTCTTTCTTATTTAACAAGGTTTTCTCAATGCAGTTTCTGATAGCTCTTTTTTTATATATATTAATGATCGTGTGAAGGTGTATCTGCTGGTGTATGTCGATGATATTACCCTTACTGGCAATGATAATCAAGCACTGATGCATGTCCTACAGCAAATCTCGGATTGGTTCTCTCTAAAAGATCTCGGTCCATTGAACTATTTTTTGGGGATGGAGGTTATTTCTACTTCAACTAGTATCTTATTATCTCAACAATAATACATCTGCAAGTTGCTTGAATATTTTGGACTTTCTGATGCTAAACCTCATGCAACTCCCTTTTCATCATCTACTCAGTTACAGCTCAATGACTTATTAGGTAAAGTAGATGCTAAGACATATCATCAACTGGTTGGCTCCCTTCAATATTTGTCTCTAACGAGACCCGATGTGGCCTTTTCAGTCAATAAGTTATCTCAATTTATGCATTTACCTACACAAACTCATTGGTCCAGCCTAAAAAGAGTTCTTCGTTATTTGAAAGGCACTGTTACACATGGTCTCTTTTTGCAATGGGGAAGCAGCCAATCTTTTACACTTGCGGCTCACTGTGACGAGGATTGGGGGAAATCTTGACGACCACACATCAACATCTGCCTATGTGATCTTCCTAGGCCTCAATCCTATCTCATGGTGGTCCAGCAAACAACGGATAGTAGCCCGATCTTCAATTGAAGCGGTTGCAACAGTCTCTGTACTCACCTGGGTTTCTGATTCACTCACAAAGCTTCATGTCCCCTTCAGTCGCCCCAATTTAATCTTTACAGACAATGTGGGCGCTACCTATTCGTCAGCTAATCCAGTATTTTATTCCAGAATGAAACACCTAGCCTTGGATTACCATTTTGTTCGTAAACTTGTTTAGTCCGGAGTCATCAAGGTCTCCCACATCTCCACTCATGAGCAAATCGCAGATGCTCTTACAAAGGCCCTTCCAAAACAGAGATTCAATCTTCTCAAGTACAAGATGCGAGTCGTTGAAGCTGCCTCCATCTTGTGGGGGCATAGTAGATGATAATGAATTCAAATTATTCAAATTTAGCCATCAACTGAAAGCATAATCTAATCTTACCCTCCTCTTTATCATTAAGTTTAAATTTAGAATTCTTATTGTCATTTCATCTCTCGTGTATTACATATATTGCAAGACAACCAATGAATGGAAGTGAGCTGAAAATTTTTCCAAAACACAAAACCTTTACACAAAGAATTTAATTGTGGCTTGAAAGCAAAGACAGATTAAAATTAAGAGTTCCACTAGCATGACCCAGTTTTTAGATGCGGGGCTAATGTAGGGCTTGTGTGAGTGACGTTATAATAATATCACTCATGATAAAATAATAATACTTTTTACGAAAATGTTAAGTACACATTCATATACACACTCGTATGTGCATGAATATAATAATTATTTTTTGTATTGCATTAAATTTTTTTTTTCCTTTTAAAAGAAATTTTTTTTGAAGGAAAAAATTTTATTTAAAAAATGTCATATGATGTCTACACTTATATTTTAAGATAACACTCATTTAAATTTCAGTTTTATTTTTTTTTAAATATTATAATATTCGTGCCACAAATTACTGATTCATGATTTTACAATTTTTAGGGTTTTGGGCACATTTTATCCAACCAACGCTGCATGTTGAATTTCGTCATTCCAATTCGTGCAGTGCCTGGTCAGGCAAAAACCACCTCCGATGAGGAAAACATCAAAAGCAAGGAAATCATGCACACAAGGAGCAAGCCCTTTTTCTTCATTCTCACTCTGAGGATAAGATACTTGTGAGCCTTGTTTTGATCTATCTTGTGAGTGTGATTGATTATATATAATCACACACATGCATTTATGGATATATAGATATGATATCTGTATGTTGAATAAAGTGATGCAGTAATAAAAGAAGACTACTAGCAAAACGACAGTTTAAGGTGGTGCAACAGTTGAAAGAAGAGTGACAACACGTGGAGGAGGTAAAAATAGAAAAAAAAAAACGTAGCAACAAAAGGAGCAGCGTTCTGGAATATATATCAAACGGAAACTATATCAAAATGGAAGAAAGGAGTAGTTGCAAGATTTTTTGTTGTTCATGCATAAATATATGGACATAGGTAGATGAACTAAGAAATATACTAAGTTATCATATATATATATATATAATAAATTTATTACACATTAATTTTGTTAATTTTGTACATCATAATTTTTTTTTAAAAAACATATAAATTTTTTTAAAATTTATAATAAAAATTAATATAGAATAAATTTATAAATAATATATATTATTGCTTAACTTGAATTACACTCAATCCATTTCTTTGAGTCCATTACCATTTTTTCTAAATATATATATACCTAGCACTAACAGTACACAAGATTTGACCAACGTGGTTGTTTGTTTGTCCTTTAAATGTATATTGTAAAGTTGGCTACATGATTCTTTCCTGAATGAGTAAGTTTTTGTTGGTTAGAAATTATTATACAGTCGTAAAATTTGGCTATATTTAATTTAAATATTATTTTTTTTAATTTTTATTAAAAATTAAATTTTAAATATATTTAATATAATTTTAGATATATTTAGTATTATTTTAAATTATAATTTTTCAAAATTTTAACTGTTTTTTTACTAATACAATATAAATGCAATACAATGAAATTATATGACTACGAACTTTTTTCCTTCTTTGTTGTGCATATGTATAAAGTAATAGAGGTGAACCGACCAGACCTAATGAGGCGGTGGCAAAATGTAAGAGCTTTTGAGATTGTATGAGAGATAGATCAAAGGCCCTTGATCTGGTTGATAGAGTCTTGTACTTTATTTTTATTACACAAAATTTATCGTTAATAAAAAAATCTTGTTTTCCTTCTATCCAATATTTATATGTATTATGTCATTATATCAATGATAGTATCAATGTTTCTAAATTTTAACCCTGTAGCATATACATTGTCTTTAGAACAAGTGACCAAGTCGTACTGGGAGAGGAAGTGAGTGGACTAAGAACAGGGTTCCAATTTCCACTCACAGCCTCCCCACAACCTCTTGCTACTCCAGAGTGCTCCACTTAGAGCACTAATCTTGTGTGTGATTTTATAGGATATGCAGTGTTTTAGTTCTAACTCTTTATATTTTGTACATATGAGTTTTAAATATTTTTGACATTTTATTTAAGTTTTAAATTTTTGATTTTTTATTAAATTAATTTTTTTGTTTACGAAAAGTGATTAATTCGCTAATAAATAATTTTAATTTAATTGAAATTATTAAAAAAGTTAAATACATCAATTAAATATTTTTTTATCAACAAGTATGCACATTAAATCTTTTTTTAATCAACAAGTACATGAATTAAATACGTAATATGCATATTTTTTGATAAAAAAATTGAATTACTGCATTTAACCTTTTTTCAAATAATTTTTGTAAAGTCAAAATCAGTTTTTTAGTAAATTGGTCACTTTCCGACAGCGAATGGATTGATTTGATAGAAAATTAAAAAATTTATGATTCCAATAAAACTTCAAAAAAATTTAGAACCTAATATGTAAAAAAATATAAAAATTTAGAACAAAAAATTGTATATCGCGTGATTTTACTTTCGCGTTAACGCTGTCAATATATACATTAAAATGGGATGGGGCTTTTGCAGTCATCAAGGAGACTTGAGAACCAAAGGGCATTCAACGCGTTGGCTGACTTTGCAATCTACTAAATACATTGTAAGTGAGTCCAACATTGAAATTTATTGTATTGGTGGAGGAAGTTTGCTAGAATGAAGATGATTGTTCATTTAATTTCAACCTTTTAACGAGAAATTTACCCCATAGGCTAAGAAATAATGAACTAGCTAGCACTGGCCAACACGGCAAGGCCGAGTTAGTAAGTGGTTAGGTTTAATCCCTTCCATTAGCTGGTCTGCATGTTTGCAAGATTTTTTCACAATTATGAGTTATGATGGTTGCACTCCATATGATATTTTTCGAACCGTTTTCTTTATTTTTCTCAACAGATAATTAACTAATTGCTATCCATTTCGTGGGTTAAAAAAAAAACTAACACTTGTTCAACCCAGCCCGGCATGAACCGTGCTAGGCACAACTCGCATTGTATAGTATCGAGCTCGAGTTAGGTACGACCAATGTTAGGACTTGGACTAGGCTTGTTTTTCTCGGCTCATGAGTCAGGCTCAGTACGGCCCATGATGGGCCCGAGCTGTGGCACGATCTGAGGTTAGACATGACCCAAGCATGACTCATAAACTGCCCAACATGACCTCTTTTAAAAATAAGTTAAAAATCAAAATAAGAAAAATAGACAATAAGTCTTGAACCATGGTTTAAGAGGATAAAAATATAAACCTCTTCTTTCAAATTAAGTGCAATGGTTCACATATTTTTTATTCTTTATTTTTATTTAACAGAATAGAATATGTCACCATTTTATAAGGGTTATTTATTTATTTTTTTCTTAAATCACAAATTACAAAAGTTAGAAATAATATTTATATGATATACTTATTTAAATTTCAACAAAAGATTATGTGATATTTCACTTTTGTAATTAGTTATTTTAAATCTCGAATTTAAATATTTAATAATAAAAAACTAATATTTTTTGATTTTTCACTTAAATTTTATATTTATTTATTTATAAAAATGCATGACACTATTTAAGAATGATGAATGACATAAATGCAACTTGATTTAAGTATCATTAATGATCTAAGCACATCACAGTTTAGACACAGTTAAAGACTTAGATACGATAACGTGAGTAGCCCAATTACAGCACTGTGAGTTGCCCAAGCACAACGCGATGAACGGCCCACTCACGGCACGACATGAACTCATAGAGCTTTGGCTTATGGACTGTACCAGACTTATTATGTAAATTTTAAGCACGACACTACATGACACGAAAGACAAATGAACTGTACCAAGGCACGACACGAAATAAGTGGGTTTAAAAAAAATTGAGTCGTGCCTGATACAACACAACTCATTTGACATGTCTACTAACAAATCGCCTGTTTTCCCAATTTTACTTTAGTTTTTCTCATTTCTTTCTCCTAAAGAATTCAATGGCCTTTTTTTTTTAAAAAAAAAAAGAAAAAAGAAAAAAGATACAGGTAGTTTTGAATGTCAATTTTTTTGTCAATAGATTCGTGCACTTTAAATTCTATTCAATTGAGTGCATATAGTTCAGCAACTACTTTCTTTTTTTTTTTTTTTTGCATCCAGATGTTTTGTATAATACATATCAGAATTATACAAAAAATTAAATATTTTTGAGATATAGTTGCTTTGTACTGTTTTCCAATAGACCTCGATTAATTTGTGACATGTTTTTATGTAAGCGTTTTATTATAGTGAAAGATATTTGTGATTAAGGATATCAATCATGGGAAATCGTCCTATATTACACACCCGACATCATTTTTTTTTTCTAAACTATTTTAAAATGAATTGTTTTATCATTTTCACTTTTAAGATCATTTTTTTTTTTGTAATACTATTAAGATCAGATAACAATTTTTTGTGACAAAAATATAGGATAAAAGAGCGACATAAATTGCATTCAAATTTCTTGTCTGAATGCATTTTAATATTTAAGTTCTTAACTTTTAAATTTTATCTAAATAATTTGCCTCGATATAATTAAAATAGTAGTTTTTTTTTATTTTGATGAATGAAATTGCTCGTTCATTACTTTTTTTCTTATAAAGATGATTGCAGAATTGACAAAAATAAATTAAAATACACATATACGTGACATTTATTATTTAACTAGGGATATGTTTGCACGTTTTAGGGTTGTAATATTTTTATATTTAGTTTTTGTTAAAGTGCATACTATTTCATATTGATAAGAAACAAGTTTATAACATGAGTTATAATGAATACAACTTTTCCCTACTTTCAACTTAAACGTTTGGTAGGATTTGAAACCTATAATCATTATTTGACAATTTTATCTCAATTCTTTCGTTTTTTTCATTTTTTATATTGTAATTTGGATTTGCATGAACAAATTGTGTTGTGTTCAATAGTCTTGTTTGAACAATGAAAATTTATAGTATAAATCTGTTAATTACTAGACATTTAAAATGTGGAAGGTATCTATTATTGGTAATTACATTTTATTTTTAAAATTGTTTAGTCATTGTGTGACGAAATGTTTCATGAAGTTAGACGCAAAGTAGAAAAAACTGTAGTAAAGGAAAGAAAAGAAGAAACATGAAGTATTCATCTTGATAAGTTGAGAAATTGAGGTGGCAAAAAGATTCTTGATACAATATTGACACTATTATTTTAGGTAAAATGAAAGCGTATTTTATATAAGTCGATTTCTATGTAGCATTTTGTACATGTGATTTCAAACTCTTTCATAAATTCAATTGTGTAACAGGTTTTTTTTTTTATTAATGGTTTCTTGTTTTTGGGTATAATATAACTCGTCTAATATGTGTTGTGGAGGCAGTATGAATCATTTCTCAAAACTGATTGCGCAATTCCATCATCAGGAGATTGTCGACATGCATTTTGAGCACAACCCTTGAAAATTTGAGTCCACGGATATTATTGTTTGATATTAGTGCTATACCTTTTGCATATAGATGGTGAGACAAAAGTGTCATTGTTTCTTAATTTAAATAGTGTAGACCTCTCATGTACTCTCCTCGGTTGAAGAAAATGTTTACTCCTAATATATAGCAAGTTTCCTTATTATTTGCCTTTTCCATTTCGAGTACTAATTTCTCCCCAAGCAGATTGTTGATCGAGAGTATTTCACCAACAATGTCAAGTTAAGATTTTGTATGATGCTTGGCAATTTTGAAGTTTTGCAAAGGAGCCAATAAGTGTAATTTTAAAATGATATAAGAAAAAAAAAATAAAAGAAAGAGTCTTGAACAATGGAGTTTTGGGTATTGATTTATTGTTTGCATATTCATTCAACCCAAAAAATAATATGCAAATACTTCTTTTATAAATTCCTTTTTACAAAAAAAAGTTTGTAGACTTGATATTTTATAAAATGGTAATTCAAATGTTTGTATACTTATTTCGTTAGTTGAGTCCTCTAATTTCAAGTAGTGTTTTAAGTTTTGTTAAGGATGTTGAAGTTAATTGTTTTGCTTGTCAACTTGCAAAATATCATGCTTTACCTTTTAATAGGAGTGATTCTACTTCTTCTGCACCCTTTTATTTAAATCATTCTGATATTGGATACCTTCTCTTATTGATACTATAGGTGGATCATGATACTTTGTGATATTTTTGGATGATTACTTATGTTATACATGACTTTGTCTAATGAAAAATCATTCTGATCTATTTGATATCTATTTTCAATTTGCTGTCATGATCAAAACTTAGTTTTCTCAGACAATACAAATATTTCATACTGATAATGCCATGGAATACAAAGATACCAAACTTTTGCAACTTCTTTGTCAAATGGTATCGTTCTTCAATGTTCTTGTCCATGTGCTTCACAACAAAATAAACGGGCCAAACACAAACTTCGCCACATTCTAGATACTATTCGAGTACTTTTTTTTTTTGTCCCCAGCGTTTTTGAGGAAAAGTTGCTCTTACAACTGTTTACGCCAACAATCGTGTTCCACCAATGTCATCAACAATATGTTACCCTTTGAGCGACTTTGTGGTAAACCACCTACCTATGAATCTCTTTGAGTCTTTGGTTGTGCTTGTTTTGTTCTTTCGTAGCCTCATGAACAAACCAAGCTAGACCCTCGTGCTTGTCTATGTTGTTTTCTGAGTTATGGGATTGAATATAAAGAATGTTGGTGTTGGGATCTTGTCTCCAAATGACTTTGAGTTTCCTGTCATGTCATTTTTTGGGAACATAAGATATTTTCATCTCTTTCTTCCTTTAACTAAATGCTTCCTCACAGTCCTTGTTCACTATTCGTTTTCTTGAATTAATATTAGATAATGTGAATTCTAATGTTCGTATGTAGATTTGTCTTATAGATCCTTTTCTTTCTAGCTTGAAAACAAGTTCAACAGGCGATCTACCAGCTACTCCTAATGTATTTTCCCAATTTTTTTTTGAGTCTCCACTTATGCGTCATTCTTCTTGAATAAGTAAACTACTCTCTCACCTCTAAGATTTTGTTGTTCCTATACTGTTGCCTCCTTATATGAACCTCAAACCTATCTACAACCCAATACTAACCCTCTATGGCAGCAAGCATGGTAGAAGAATTACAATTTTGTCAAAAACTCACACTTGAGATTTGGTTGAGCTACTTCCTAGTAAATCTAGATGATTAAGACAAAATCAAATGGATTTGTTGAGCGGTACAAAACTCGATTGGTGGCCAAAGGCTTTAGTCTGGAGTATGGGATAGATTGTGAGGAGACTTTGGCTCCTGTAGCATGAATCATTTTAATAAGGAGTTTGCTGGCAGTGGCTACTATTCGACACTGAAAGCTCTTTTAGATAAACATTAAGAATGCTTTTCTTAATGATGATCTTAATCAGAGGGTCTATATTCAACCTCCGCCTGGATATGATCATCCACCCAACATGGTCTGTCATCTCTGTCGAGTACTCTATGGTCTTAAACAAGCACTTCATGCATGGTTTTCAAAATTTAGTACTAATAGACAACATTTTAGATTTTCTTTTAGTCCTTGTAATACTGTTTTGTTTGTTCGCAAAAGTGCTTAGGGAATCATTTTGCTCTTACTTTATGTTGATGATACGATTATCACTAGAGATGATTTATAAGGTATTAATGATCCAAAGCAGTATCTTAGTCAACAGTTTGGGATCAAAGACCTTGGTCTACTCAATTATTTTCTTAGACTCGAGGTTTCATCTAATGTTATAGAGTGCTATTTATTTCAAGCCAAATATACTTTAGATTTGCTCACTCAAGCAAAAATCAGTGACAGCAAAATTGACTCTACTCTTCTGAAATACAATGTAAAGAAAAAGAAAATAGATAAACTATTGGATTAATTGTGTTCCTTTTACGTGCTGTACAATGCATGACGTAGTTTTGCTATGAAAAAAAGTAAAAAGAAATTCACTTCAAAATTTCAGATTCTTTTACTATAAGTCTTAAATTTTAAATCCTTTTGTTTTAAACTTTTTTTAAATGTCTTTAACTGTTACTTTGTATTCAAGAGGCAAGATTATGAAAATAATATATTAAATAATCAATATCACGTATATGTGTCTTTTAATTTATTTTTACCAATTTTTTAATCATCTTTACGAGAACAAAAAAGTTAATAAACGAGTAATTTCATCCGTCAAAATCAAAAGAAACTGCCATGTTAATTATATTAAGGCATATTATTTAAATAGAAATTTAAAAGTTAATAACTTAAATATTAAAATGCATTTGGACAAGAAATTTTAATACAATTTATCAAGATATTTTATCCTATTTTTTCGTCACAAAAGTAGTTATATGATCTTATAAAAGTGACACACAAAAAAAAAAAGATTTTAAAAGTAAAATGATAAAACAGTTTATTTTTAAACAATTTAGGAAAAAAAAAAAGATGTTGGGTGTTTACTATAGGAAGATTTCTCATGATTGATATCCTTAATCACAAATATCTTTCACTATAAAACACATACATAAAAATATGTCACAAATTAACCAGGGTTTATTGGGAAAATAGTATAAAACAACTATGGGTTTGTTTGGTTTACTTGTTGTCGACTATTGTTACCGATTACTGATTGCTATTTCTAATCATTGATTGGTGTTGTTGATAATAAAATGAACTTATAGTTGATAAATACGGCCTATCACGCCTCAGGCCTCAACCCCAGGCCCCGTTGGGCAGGCCAACAAGGGCCTACCGACAACTTGTAGGGACTGCTTGGAAAATTTCCCGAGCAACTCACTGGAAGCTTGCCCATAGGAGTTCATCGGGTAGCTCACAGTCAGTACAGAGCCCTTGGTCCCTCAAGCTCTCTACTGATAAACACCTGTCACATTCATTATGTATGGGGCTTTGGTCTTTTCAAACATCAGACTACCGCCAACGCACATATAGATATAAAACTCAAAGGAGCACATATGGGATGGGACTTTACCTCGAGATCTTTTTCTTAACTCTATGACAGGCAACACTTTCTCCCTCTCTCAGTCTCCATTGCAAATAAACACCCTTGTAAGCACCATTGTACATCGACGGAGCGCTAACCTCTAGAACTTCCCCACTACAGGCCATCGCCGAGGGCCTCATTAGGCCTCATTGGTCCTCTTTAGATCTCCTTTTGACTTGAGCGTCAGAGTGCCTACATCGAGGCATCCCTTTATCCCAAGCCTCATTATTTTGCAGGTCTATAAGTGAGGCTCAAAGGCAGTTGACCCCACAGTCAAAGATAACCATCGATTGGCGGTGTCTGTAGGAATCCTTGAGTTCCCACAATGATGGGTGTAAAGGCAGACACTAGTTGTTCGAAGAAATACCTGATCCCAACCTGCCCTAAGAATGCATGGATGCTGCACTCGCTCATGATGAACAAATAATATAAGGTGACCCACTTAGAAAAAGTCTTCAACACCTTTTCAACAAGGCTAATTCCATGAGAAATAACATAAATTCGAAGACTTAAGAAAAAAAAGAGCTCAAAAAATAGATTGAGGAATGACAAAAGGATGAACAACAGAAGGGGGTTAAGTCCCATGCATTTATAGGCCTTCCTCTTTAGTCCCAAGGCTACGCACAAAAGTCAAGTACTGGTGGAGCAAATAATGAAAATATAAAAAGGAGCAAAGGGTTTTTCATAAGAATGTAGACCAATACCCCCTATGATGGATAAATATAGGGCGCAGAAATAGTTGTGGGATTGACATGATAGATTGACATCTGAAGTCTATTTGTAACACACCACCCCATAAATGCCACGCAGCAGGAAGCTCATCACTTCAATAAGAGATGTTCCTTTTCAACTCCCAACAGCCAAATTCTTAAACCACTCTCACTTGTGGACTCCTGAGAGATCGAACCTTTATATCGAGCTTACAACCTAGCTCGCAAGCCCTACAAGAAAACCAAAACGTGGAAAGATCACAACCTTAATGAATAAGCTCAAATGTCTGGCCTAGGCTAGGATGCATTGCCAAGTAACACCCTATGAACTTTTTTTAATCTAGCATCCACTTACGACAGAAGTGAGCTCGAGGGTTCTCAAGAGACTAAGGGAAGATCGCATAAATCACAAAATATTACACAAACCCACATTTCGCAATGATCTCAAAAGTGTTAAAAATGTGACGTTTTCATTATATGAAAGTTCAATTACAAGGGCTTCATTAGAATAAAAAAAGAGCTTTATTATATGGATAAAACTATTTATAACATGAAAAAACTCTATTACTTGAACGCTATTGTGCACAAGAGACTTTCACCGTATGAAGACTAAGCAATCTAAAATTCATGGTACATTAATGCTTGAGACTGTGGTTGGGCCACCTTGTGGCGTAAAATATAGTAGGAAGGTTGAAGATGCTAAAAGTAAAGTCAAATTGGCATCCATTTAAAAAGATCCCCACATTCCTGTTGGGGAGTGGAAGATGAGTGGCAGTGATCCCAATGGGTAGCCTTGTGAAACACACCACCTAAGTGTGCCCAAGGCATATTAAGAAACCAACGCAGTGGTCAGCACAAGAAAATTTGTTTATGTAACAATAATCAACTTACCTTTCAAGGAACAATATCCAGGATGAAATTGGCTCGACAACACCTCAAACTAATATCATCCATGAACGAGTTTGCCAGAAACGCCAAAGTAAAAAGTCAGAGAAATCCATTAAAAGAATTTCAGGATTATCTTCTGAAAGAAAGGGTAAAAAAAGAATTGGGATTGAGTCCTATTTATAGAGATTCTCTGCTGGGATTGAGTCTCATTTATATTGACTATCCTATTTAACCCTCTCAAATGAGGATGAAATTCAAAATGATCGTAATAATGGTCTACATTCACAAATAACCTAGAGTAATTTCAAGACAGTCGTCTTGTATAAAAGAGAAGGGAATAACTCCCATGAAAATAAGAGAAAATGGGAAGTTGGAATAACTCTTACAAATGTCGGAGCAAACATCGACAACCAACTTCAACTCATATAGTTAGAGAAGAGAAAAGGTAATGAAACACTAAAAAAAGTCAAGTCACTTTATTAACTTCATTAAGTGGAAAGGAGGTCGAGAAACTTGACATACATAGTACTTAGACTAGCTAAACAAAAACTTGGCAAAATTATGAGGACTCTCTCCAGCTCTATTACATATTGTTTTCTCCCTCACTAGATTCATTATGTGGAAGGATTGTGAGAGGACTCAGGAGGTTGGGGCCCTGCTGCTATTGAAATGCTAAGCTCTCCGCTTGGGTGACCCTCAAGTGCACACTCAAGAAAGGGCCAATGCAAAGTATTCAAGTCCAACGTTATCTTCTGTTCCTCAACGAGATCACGGACTCAAGCCCCGTCCTCGTAAAAGCCTAAATTAACAGATTTGGGATCCAACTCTAGTCCGT
The DNA here is from genome assembly GCA_037832335.1 of Carallia pectinifolia. Lineage (NCBI taxonomy): Eukaryota > Viridiplantae > Streptophyta > Magnoliopsida > Malpighiales > Rhizophoraceae > Carallia > Carallia pectinifolia. The sequence goes on along the minus strand of CM075454.1, from coordinate 21,001,913 downwards.
CCCTTATCCTCTCCTGAAGAATGCCTATCTCAGTAGACAATTCAAATTGCCTTTGAGATGTTGCAACTTTGGGACTAATGCGATGTTTGCCCTCTTCTTCTTCCAGAGAATCCTCTATCTCGTGAACACAAATTGACAATCACAGGTTCTCTCTCTTGGTAGAATTGAGCTTGTTAATTGCTTGCCTCTAGTGCTCTTTAGCTTTGGCTAACTTCTTTTTAGGTCTTCGTTCAAGCACTGGAAGTCGCCCTCACTCGCAAGCAAACGCTCAAGACTTGGTTGAATTGGAGCAATAGATTGAATATATGCAAAAACTTTGGTTTCAAGATTAGAAGCAAGCTTTTGTGTCTCCCCTAACCTTTTAGCCACTTTGTGGGGAGTAGACAACTCGACTCTCCTCGTCTAATCAACAAGATGACTAAGGGAAGAAATTCCAACTCCTAGGGAAGTGACGGGAGTGGGGACGTTAGCCCTCCTTCGTAAATTGGTCGTCAAAGAAGATGACGAAGAATCTGATCGATGCTTTCTTGTAGGCCACCTGTATACCCAAAACCAACCACTGTGGTCACTAGAGGAGGGGTTCCCACTGGTGAAGTATCTAATTGAGGCTTTTTTAGTGAGCCACCCGTAGACCTAGAACCAACCACTGTGGTCGTCAGAGGAGGGGTTGCCCCAAACTGTTTGACACTTGTACTTGACAACTCATCTAGAACACCTCGAAGAAAACCAAAAGACTCACTGACAACAATAACAATTGGTGGAGCTTGCGAAGAAGGAGCATTGGTCACACTTTGAGATAGCACATTAACACCAGTAGCAACCTCTCTAGTATACCGCATTCCTTCAAACATAGTATATAATGTAGGCAGGGATGCAGAAACTGTTGGAGGTAAAACGAGAGGCTGCAGAGGAGGACTTGATGAATGTACGCAAGAACTTAAGGAAACTGAGAGCTTAGCTGCCTAAAAAAGAAATAAATGTCATTACTTGATTATCTCGGTTCGTTGTTAATAATATTGATGACTTTGATATCACAAGCAGCAACGATAAAAGGAAGCTGGCTAGCAAAATGTGGATTGACGCAACCGCTCATAGGAAAGGCTTTATCATAAAAATTAGAACTCGCTATGCCATGAGAAGTACCTGTTCCCGCAGCTCCTGCTAAAATCACAAAAGAAGCAAAAACATGAACTTATTGAGCAAAATATTATAGCGAAACAAAGAAACAACGGGACCATCATACCTTTGGTAAGGGCAGTATCAGGCTTGAGTTCTTCCAATTCCTTAGAACCAGAATAAGTAGTGTCTTTTCCTGACCTAAATGTTGGTGGAAAATGGGGCTTGGGTTCTCCCATAGGTGTAATCACCCCACACTCAATCAATCCCTCATCAATAACAAAATCAACAAATATCCTTACGAGACCTCCATGACAATAGAGCTCGCAAAATTTCTTTATGTTAGGGATAAAACCCATGAAAATTCTCTCACTCACCCCGAACTTCGACAAATGGTTCAGCCCATACAAAATTTGACCATTCCAAACTTGGGGAAACCTCACATTTTCACTCTCTAGAAAATGTACAAAAAAGTAGCTCCTTCGGTTAAAGGGCTGCGAACCTACTACAAGAGGTTAAGCTGTACAAGCCTACTCCCACATCAGCTGCACTAGGAGACAATGGCAGAGAACCTTCCTGTTCAACTTCATATTAGAATTAATTCCCAAAGCCATCAACCCTATCAAACGCCTCCAACCCTCCAAGATAAATTGAGCGAGAGTGATCTTGAAGATTTTAAGAAACTCCTGCATGCCTCAATGCATTAGAAGGCAAAGTCCAACCTCTAATCGCTCCACATAAACTGCCACACACCCAAGAGGAGCACAATAAGCCTTTCGATTCCAACCTTTGAGGAATTTGAAATTTTTGCCACAAATCAAAATTAACGAACTCACTATCTAATTCAGATGGAAGCTAGCCGACAGCACAACCAATGTGACCATAAGGTAAAGAAGGGGATGGATGTGCAGACTCACGAGCCGAAGAACTGCTAGAGGAATCTCTATGCCCTTGTGGGACATCCTCTCTTTGATGGTCCTTAGAGAAAAAAGGAATTTATTCCCTATCTGGCATATTTTTTGAACCCCCAAACATCTTCACAACACTTGGAAGCCCTAAACTCTAAGAAAAAAAATCTTTGAAGGCAACAATATTTTTCCAAATAGAACGACTAGTAAAGGGAAAGAAAGTAAAGTCCCATTCTTTATAAGTTACATCTAGAATAGACACCTTGTCTCTTTAGACGCAGAGTAATGATTTCCTAAAGTAGTTTATTTTCAATAGGGATACGTCGCGCACCCCCAAGGCTCATTTTGAAAAAGGAAGTGTCGCTTCAAGCCCCTATTTTGAAAACTGCCCTAAATAGTTGATGACCACTATTTCATGATCCTAAGGTAATGATTTTATAAAAAGACCCTACCAAAATCCAAAGGCGTTAAAAGGCATTAGTAGAAGAGGTAGAAAAGGAAGCTAGGAGATGACATGAAATACAAATTTTATTGATACGAAAGAAGGGAAAGTTATTACAACATAAAGAATGGCGAGTAGATGACTACAACCACTTTCACCACTCTTTTTCTTTAAAAGATAGGTAGAACAAGCTATAGTGTGAACATAACTGTGAGACATCTTGAATGTCTTCAGTGTAACCCCGCTCCCAACCAATTCTTACCATCTTGCCCATTTTCGCCTGAAACTCCGTTAGCACTTCCTTCCTGATTATATCCTCGACAACCTGAATTGTCTTCTTAAGCTCACTCTGAACCTTTGTGGTAGGCCTTGCCTCAACAAGAAGAGAATTCAATTTGGCATTCAACTCTTCATTCTCCTTGTCTGAACACTTCCCAATAGATCTTGCTCTAGACAGCTCGCGCTAGAGGTTTGTGACCTTCTTGCCTTGAGACTTTGTGACAGACCTCACCTCAGCCAATTCTGATCGTAGGTCTACGATCTTCTTGCTCTGAAGAAAATCCAGCATCTGCAAGCTGGCTTTAGAGCCTTGAAATGGAAGACTTCATGCTAGTCTATTCTTCCACTAATGAGCGATCTTAGCACGAAGAGCCTACACCAGAGTAGCTTCCTCTGAATGCGCTGCGACTTGAGAACTTGTGCCTCGAGAATTTTCCCCTTATGGACCCTTAAGGACATCCAGCTCTTTCCTAGCAGGACAATAATATTCTCCATTTCCTTTTCTTCCCCGTGGCCACGGTCGAACTCTATAGCCAGGCTCCACGTACAATCTATCCCCTCAAGAACACAAGTGTTCAGGGCTGCCAACTTCTCATAAAGAGACAATGCAAGGTCATGGTATGTCCCTAAATGGACTACATTGTGCTTGGTGGGATAGCGTATCAAGCGAAGCATAAAAACCAAGTCTCGACCATTCATCTATGTCGTTGAGAATGAATCTCCAGCTAGTGAGGATAAGTTCTCAGCCTTCAACGGTGACGCCAAATCTTTACGGGCAATTTCCTGAAGGGGATTCTTGTTTTTTTTAAGTCCTTAACGTAAGTGGCCTTTGTGTTGGAACGAAGTTGCTTAGCAGCTTGCTCAATAACAGCAGACCTCGAAGGAAGACCTTTAGCGACCTCCTTAGCAAAATCAACAAAGGAATTGCTGGACTCTCGAGGAAGCCCCTGGACTACAACCTCGACATCATCAACCACTCGAACACTGGTGGACTCCACAACCATGGTTCTCTTCGACCTCCATATGAGAGGCTCTTTGGAACCGTTAACATCTCCATCATCTCCCTCAGATCCTTGAGAGATGGCAGGAGTCCTCACTATAGACTTTTGCTTCTGACCTCTCTCCACTCTTTTTTTCTTGTCTGGCGCCTCTTACGAAACCTCCTTCTTTTTCAACCACTTCTTCTCCTTTATGGCCTTCGTCTTTGCCAAATTAGGAATGTGTTACCAAACTAGTACATTACCTCCGTATTCCTTCTCCTTGAGATAATGCTTTATAGCCAATTTCACGAAGATCTTTGTTTCTCAAGAGGACAGTTCAGGAGCTTTAGATTGTGACCTCTTCCACGAAGAAAATTTATTGGGAAGGTTAAAAGGTGTAGACGGACAAACAAAAAAGAAATGCTCATTGTAATCATGCTTGCTCAGGAGACCACCCTTGAGCTTATTTGAAGCCCATTCTCCCAAAATGACCAAGTATGGCATGCCAAACTTTGAATTTGTAGACTTTACAGAAAAAAACTAAAATAATACCTCGGTGGTCAATTCTAGATTGGCACGATCACAAAGGATCTTCAAGCTCAGCAATCACCGCCAAAAGTTTGGGGAGATTTGACCGAAGGATAATTGATAATAGCAGAGGAATCTGAGCGTAACATCTGGAAGAGGAAACTGACAGTATGGACTTCAGGTAAAAGATGAAATGTCCCTAAAAAGGGTGACAGGCTCTCTCCAGTGCGGTGGGAAGGCGTAGTTGGTAATTGGTAGGAAAATTTCCCCACACCCTTACCATCAACTGGTCAGTCATCCGAGAGGATACACTATGGGTTGGATACCTTGACTTACCACGTGCGATTATACCAATGCCGCCAGAAGAACTACCTTAGGGAGGCTTCACTTTCCCGAACCTTTAGTCCTTGTCATTTTTGTCAGAAGAGAAAGAGAGAGTCAATAACCAACGAAGACAAAGGGTGAAGGAAAGGAAATTTTGCAAACCCAATTTGCGAAAGGTCCCACTTAAATAAAGCCCTAGGGGACTGATATGGTTATTACTGAAAGGGACGTCTGCCATGGGACACAGACTCACTGAGTGACAACACATAATTTAAAATTGAAAACATCAAGTGCCTTGATTAGTAGAGAAATGACCTTTCTCCACTTTTAAAGGGGGTAAATGATAGATACGGCCTATCACAGCCTCATGCCTTAGGCCTAGATCCTGCTGGGCAGCCCAGCAAGCGCCTGCCGATAGCTTGTAGGGACTACTTGGCAGTTTTCCCTAGCAGCTCATTCGGAGGTTGCTCACGAGAGCTCGTCGGATAGCTCGCAGTCAATATTCAAGCACTTGGTCCTTCGAGCTCTCTATTGATAGACACATGTCACATTCATCACACATAGAGCTTTGTCTTTTCAAACATCAACGTACCACCAATGCACGAGCAAATATAAAACTTAGAAGAGCACATCCAGGATGGGACTTTACCTCTTATTACTTAGACAGTTGGATGAATGGTCAACCAGAAGATCGAACAGAGATACAGACCAAATAGCTTGTTGAAGTTTCCATTATGAGATTTAGTCTTTTTAAGGAAAGAGTTTAATGCACAACAACTAGTTGACTTGTTTTCTCCCTGCAAAAGGATTATAGATCCACTTTGTAGTAGAAGAGTTTCTCTTAGAGAAAAAGAGAGGGTTGTTTTCTAACCAAAGAGGCAAGAGAAATATCGAAGTGAGTAAGGTTATGAGTGTTAGGCTTCACGAAAGCTAAAATTGAAAAGTGTAAAAATTTTTCTTCTCTCTTTCAAAAGAAAAAGTGATAGTGAAAGTAAAGCTCAAGGTGCATCCTTGGAAACTGGATGTAGGCTCCCGGATTTGGGCTAAACTAGTATAAATCCCTATGTACGATTTTCTTCCCTTAACTATTTTATTTTGTGCATTGCTATATTGGTTTATTCTGTTTTATTGCTGACTAGTCCTTGGAGTTTGAGATCCCGCGAGAGTTGTGAGATTCCAAAACATTAAAATCTTCCATTTTGCAATAGAACCTAATTCATTACCCTTCTTGGGTTGCTTTGGGACTAACAGCTTTGGCTACTTAGAATCATTGGAGCATTCATCAAATGGATGTGAAGTTAGTTTTTTTTTTCTAAATGGTCCTCTTGAAGATGAGGTTTTTGTCAAGCAAACCCCAAGTTTTGTAAAGGAAAGAAGTGAAGAGAAGCTGAAGAAAGCGTTGAATGGCCTAAAACAAGCACCTAGCGCATGTAAAGAGCACATTGATTCTTTTTTTTCATGATGCCAACTTTCAAAAGCATTCATCTAACTATGCCTTATATGTTAAAGTCAAGGGTGATGGTGATATTTTATTGGTGTGTTTATATGTTGATGACTTAATTCTTACAAGCAACAGTCCCAAAATGATTGAAAACTTTATGAAGTCTATGATGAGTGAATTTGAGATGATTGATTTCAGCTTATGTCATATTTTTTTGGCATTGAAGTGATTTAAGGAAACGATGAAATCTTAATCTGTGAGAAAAGTTATGTTACAAAGCTTCTGAAGAAGTTCTGGATCCATGATTGCAATCTTGTGAGAACTTCTATTGAGGTTGACACTAAATTATCTAAAGAAGATAATGAAACACTTGTTGATTCTATGTGCTTCAAGTAGATTGGTTGAAATTTGAGTACCTAACATGCATGAGCCCTGATATATCTTATGGTGTTGGTTTCATTGGTAAGTTTTTGGAGTATCCTCGTGAATCTCACATACAAGTTACTAAGAGGATTATGCTCTATATTTAAGGGGGCTATGATCATAACCTATTTTATTCTTCATCTAACAATTATGCTTTTGTAGGCTATTTTGATAGTGATTGGAGTGGAAATATTAATGATCGTAAAAGTACAGTGTTATTTTTTCAACTCTGGGACAATCGCTTGTTTGTAGTCATCGAAGAAACAATTTATTGTCGCACTTTCGACTTATAAAGCTGAGTACATAGCTGCAGCTTCTAGTGCTTGGCAAGTGGTTTGGTTAAAGAATTTACTAAGTAAGATTCGTATTCCAGTTGAAGGTCTTACGGAGATATTTGTTAATAATATTTCTGCGATTAATTTGGACAAGTATCCAGTGACGTATGGAAAAAGCATATTGATATTTGTTTTTACTTCTAAGAGATCAAGTTGATGAAAGAGAGATTAAATTGACATATTGCAAGTCTGAAGATCAAGTTGATGATATTCTCACGAAGCTGTTGAAGTATGAAGTGTTTGTCAAATTGAAGCAGACGTTGGGAATGACAGCATTACCGAATCAAGATTAAAGAGAGAACGTTAGAGGTAATCTAGATTTAGTAGTTAATTATTGTTTGAGTAGAAGTTAAGTTATTTAATCTATTTTCAGTAGTTGGGAAGAATTAGGAGTTCGATGTTTAATACTATATAAGGATGTGATGACTAAGTCTGTCTGCATGCTTCTCTTAATTATTGTGTGACGTTTTAAAGTTAATAAATTAAAGTTCAGTTAATCAACACCTTTAGTATCAAAAAGTAAGGAAAATGGTGTTTGGTTACTTTTTGGATCATCAGTTGTTGCTGGATATTATTTGGACTAAAATACCTCTATATAACCTTTTCTTTATTTATGGCAATAAAACAGTAATATAATATCCAAAATAGCCATGTTATTATTTCAACAACAAATAGTAACTATCAATCTAATAAAACACTATAATTTTATTTTAGCAATCAACAATAGCAACAACAATAAACATTAGGTCAACCAAACATGGCATATATCTAAATTTTCAGTATATAAAATTGAAATAAAGATAAAATCTTCGTTTTTCTCCCTCTGTCACATGGTGACTACTCATAAATTTGTAAATTAAAAATGTTAAAATATCTTATAATTATCAAAATTTTATTACAATTGGTACACAATTAAGATTCTATAAATCAATTAATATAAATTTAATTGTAATTAAATAAGTATTCTATTTTTCTTAGAAAAGAAACAAACTACGCTAAAATTTCCTCAAAAAAGAAGAAAAGAAAAAAATAACTACTCCCTATTCTTTCTTTTTTTCTTAAAGAAATTGTTTCATTTCCTTAAAAAAAGTGACAAAATTCTTAAAAAATGACATTGAAAACTAAAATGTCTTTTTGTTTTTTTTTTCTTTTAATAAAATAAAGTAAAAAAAATTATAAAAAATTATTAAATTTACGCATTATGCTGGTCTATTACTAGTATAAGCATACGAAATCAAAATTGAGAGAAAATATTAGGTATTCTTACTCTATCATGCGACAACTTTTCATATATTCGAAAACTCAAAATATTAAAATATCTTATAATTTTCAAAATTTCATTAATAATTAGGGGATGGTAAGGATTCTATAAATCAATTAATGTAAATTTAATTGTAATTAAATAAGGATTCTTTGATTTATACATAAAATAAAAAATTTATTGGGGACAAAGTATAAATTTTGGGAGGTGGGCAATGGTGTAAATTTAAACATCATTATACCAAATTTTAATTTTCTATTAGGGGCAATTACCCTGACACTTGTGAATGTGGCTTCGCCGTTTTAGACTACATGTAACATTATTTAACTCTGCCAAAACATGATAATGTCTAGACAAACATGCCTACACATTTAATTTATTTATTAAATAAATATGTTGACGACAACTTTGATGCAATACATAACAAGATAATGTCTAGAAATCAAGCTGTTAAGCTGTTTGTTTGTCGGTTGACTTCCAAGTGGTCCTAAGCAAAATGGCCTTAGCATTTCAACTACGCCAATCACCCACACGTTCCTTTAACGCAACTTTCTCCACGCGGAGATTTGGGTCCTCTAATCGACATTTTGTTTGCCTTTAGCCCCTCCTGACGGCGACCATAATTCACTTCACCAGCTATCATGTAACATGCACAGTATTAGAACAAAATCTCACTGAACAGGCGCGCGCGCACACCTATTTGAATACAAGCTGAGATGAAAAATTTCAGGTTCAAAGTCTCAAGAGTCCCCTTAAATGGACGCAGAAAAAAACAAACGTAGGAAAAATGTATAGTGATTAATTTATTGTTTTATATAATTAGACGATTAATATTTATAAAATATATATATAAAAAATTATGTTCATTATTATTATAAACATTAATCATCTAATTATACAAAACAATCAATCAATTTTTATACGTCTGTCTGTATAAATTTTTTCCTATCAACACAAAGAAGTGAGAGAGAAAGAACTGCTTATGGTCGAAAAGCTCACCTGTTGGTGCAGTTGCCCTTCGAGTAACCATTGGAGGGGGTTCTTTGGCGAAAAGAACGGGCGACGTGAAACAAAGAATCAAAAGAAAGGGAATTATGCAAATAAGCAAAGAGACCTTGGGGTTCATTTTCAGTTTTACCACAAACAAGAACAAACCTTGACATTTGTATTGGTTCCCTACTTTGGGATGCTTACATATAGGTACTGCGATCGTGGCAAAAATGCAACGGTTTTCTAAGGAAGCCGTGGAAATGGGAAAAGATTATTTAAAAGTCTCGTGATGGGACTTGTGTGACCGAAGACTGAAGAAAAGGACCTTTCAAACATGAGGGGCTGTTGAGGAAGTTGCGGAGAAGATTCCGGAAAAAACAAAAAGCTCAGAAGGTTTATAAAACTTTTTATAAAAGAGCTCCTTTACATTATCAGCTTAAAAAGTTATTTAGAAAATATTCAAATTATATTAATTAGAATTTTTTTATATAATATTTAAATATATTTTTATGATAATTATATAAAATACATTGATTGTTATAATTTAATTCTTTATTTGGATTATTAAAAAGTTATGAGATAAAAAGTTGTGAGAAAGACAATTGTGAGGAAATAAAGTTATTTAAATTAATAAAAAATTGTAAAAAATGATTAAAAAATGAATAATAATTTGTAAGAGAAAAAGTTTTATGAAAAAAAGGTTGTTTGGATTGATGAAAATGTTGTGAGAAAGAAAATAATTAGAAAGAAAAATAAATAGTAATTTATGAGAGAAAAAATAATGAAAAAATAGTATTATTTGTTTTAATTAGAAAGTTGTGAGAAAAAAATTGTGAAAAAATGATGAAGTAATAATAATGTTTGCCTAAATACCGGCTAGATAATTTTTTATTTAGTCATCAACGTTTACTTTTTGGGGTAGAAAAATAAAAAATATTAAATGGTTATGTATATTTGATATGAGAGTAACGCAAATTCTGAAGTGAGCGATAATGATTTTTGAGTTACATATTTGTGTAATTAATATGAAAAAAAGTAATATAGACATGTAATATGAAAAAAATAATATAGATATATAATAATAAGTATAAAGTTAATACGTAAAAATTTAAATTGTTAAATTGTGAAAAAAATATTAAATTTAAAAAATTAATAAACCGTTTGATTAACTGCGTGTTTTTTACGTGTCATAAATTACGTGTCTATATAGTAGTGTCCCATAAATATGTAGATCCTACAGAGGTACCGCATCGAGAATTGATATCTGGTGATGTGGTTCTCATATTTTATTATTTTATTTCCTTTTATAAAGCTGAAATCAAAGAAACTAATAAATGCTAAAATGGTTTATTCTTATTTTTCATTAATTTTTTATTTTTCTAAATGGGTATAATTTTATAACTTAAATTGTAGCATCAGAGCATTAAAAAAATGTTCTGTAGGAAAAAAACAATTTTTTTAAGAGAAGAAACAAAAAAATAATATTTTATTTCTTCTTTTTTTTTTTTTTGACCATAGGAATATTTTATTTCTTCCAGTGCATCACTTTCGGTGCAAAGTATAAAAAAGTTTCAACGTGATGGACAAAATGATGCTTATTGCCCGTATGTATTTAGTTGTTCAATTATTTGGCTTCTTACGGGTCAATGACAGTATGTGTTGTCGGTAACTGTGCTTTCGGCGTCAAGCCGTCATATTTGGATATTCTTTTGGTGTCGGTAAGGGGGATCAGTTGAAACTTCGTCTTTGACATGATGCGATCCTTCGCCAGAAAGCGGAAAGAAGAGATGAAAAATATACAGTCCTGTTTATTTTGCACTGTTTTGTATTAATTTCTGTTCGGATTCCGTACGCTTGCGAAAATGCCATCTAATAACAACACGAACATACATGAATTAATGAAAATAAAATTATCTGATTTGACAGTTTATTTATGTTAATGAATAGAATATTACTATTATTATATTAATATATGAAGAATACACTGTATTTTTTTCGAGAACACTATGGTTGATACCTAAACTTAAATCCCATAATATTCATCTCACATCTAATAGAATACCTAAAAGCTACACTAAAAAATATTAAAAGATATTACTAGAGACTATATCCAAACCATGACACTAGCTTGTGACCTGACTTTATCCACTTTCCTCTTCATTATCAGATTCTCTCACCTTCTCTCTGTATGACACATTCATCAATTGATCATTTTTATAAAAAATATCTAAGAGATTACTTTGGTCACTACGAAAAAATACTCTTTTAACATGACTTGACCACTGAAGAAACAAAATTTTCTTTTATATTCTGACTTAGCTATTATTTGGATAATCTTCCCTTTTAATCTTCTCTTTCCACTGTATGGGATGGACCCCAATAATTTCTTCAATTACTATTGAAAAAAAAAATTAGAAATTTTCTTTAAATTTTAGATTCTTTTACCATTGCGTCCTAAAATTTTTTATTTCTTTAGTTTTAACCTTTTGTTTTTGTTTTAGTTTTAGTTTTTTTTTTTTGAGAAAAATGCCTCAGCTTTGATTCATCATGAATTTGAACCAGTAGATGTATCTTTTTGGAGAATATCATAAAAAAAATTCAAACAAAACTCAGAAAATAAAACAACAGATTTTCGATCCACAGCAACTTGTGCTAAAGCATGCGCTACCCCATTCGACTCTCTGCAAACGTAGCTAAACGTTATGTTTTGAAATTCAGCATCAAGAGACTTGATGTCATCAACGATGATGCTCTCTGGGTTACGTGCAGCTCCCATATTCCTCAGCGCATATAGTGTAGCTCGGCAATTAGTTTTTACACATACGCAGGGTATTGACATACCAGTTGCTACTTGAACAGCCTCCCTTATAGCCCACAATTCAGCAACGGAATAAGCATTTTTTCAGTCCTAAACCTTTAAATTTTTTTACGTTTGAATTCTAAACCTTTTTGATATTTCATTTGAATCCTAAACTTTTTGATTTTCTACCAAATCAGTCTCTCTGTTTAACAAAAGTGATCAATCTATTAAAAAATAATTTTAACTTTACAAAAAATTATTTAAAAAAAATTAAATATATGAATTGAATGTCTTTTCTATAAAAAAAAATATATATTGCATATTTAATTTATATATTTGTTGATTAAAAAAATATTTAATATACATATTTTGTCGATAAAAAAAATATTTAACTCATGTATTTAACCTTTTTAAAATAATTTTTATTAAATTAAACTCACTTATTAATAGATTGACTACTTTTCGTAACTTAAAGGACTGATATAATAAAAAATTAAAAGATTTAGAACTCAAATGAAATGTTAAAAAAGTTTATGACTCAAACGTAAAAAAATCTAAAAATTTAAGACCCTAAAAATACTTATCCCATTCAGCAACAACTACCAAGCAAGCTCCAACAAGAGACTTAGCAAAGATGAATATCAGCTTTCCTTCCACATCTCGGAATACAGCTCTAATACCAACCCCCTTCCCAGACACGGAGGCATCTGTGTTAATCTTCATCTCTCTTACAGGTGGAGGCCCTCCACTTCAGCGTTCTAACGGAGGAATTGGTCAAAGAGGGCCCACCCGATAGGTTCTTAAATTCAGCAAGGAGTGAAAGAGCAGAGTGTACCACTTGATTCGGGGTCCCAGCCACCCTCTCATGTTCGTACGTGTTCCTCATATTCCATTTTGCCCATGCTATCATGCACACCATGTCTACTGCCTTTTTTTCCTAGGAAATCAAACCATTGCCCAACCAATCACTACACTGCACACAATCAACCTTTTTAGTGTGGATTCTAAGCAGACTCATGAACCACACCACCGATGTTACGTTGCAGTGCAGCAATGCGTGGCTTGTTGTTTCTTTTTCCAAGCCACATAGCGAACAGTTTGGATCCATGTCGATTCCCCTCTCTATCAGCTCCACATGCACTGGAAGAATTCCCTTTAGAGCTCGCAACACAAAATGTTTCACTTTCGGTGGCACTTGCAATGACCAAAGCCTTTTCCAACTTCCCTCTAGAATATTTGACATTGAGGTACTCAGCTGGTTTGAGGCAGCACTTGCTCAAACAATCACATGCACACTTTTGACCGTGTAATCACCCGATTTGGTATAATGCCAAATCAACCTATCGGGTGGTCCTTGATGACTAATTGGCATATCAAGGATCAGTTCCAGCTCAGCAGGCATAAATATTGGCTGAATCTCTTTTACCTTCCACTGCTTAGTGTCCATGTCAATTAAAGAGGCCACACATTGTGAGTGATCATTATGTCTTGGTCAGAGGACACGAAAGGCATTATGAGCTAGAAGCCACGAGTCATCCCAAATCCTTATAGATTCACCATTGCCCACTTGCCACCTTATACCTTTCTTCAATAAGGACCATGCTAGCAAGATGCCTTGCCATATGTACTTAGGGTTCGCCCCCAGCTCGGCCTCTAGGAAAATTTTCCCATGGTAATACCGAGCTTGAAGGAGCTTTGCCAACAATGAACCGTTATGTGCTACCAATCTTCAGGCATGCTTCCCAATCATGGCTAAGTTAAAGTCTTTAAAATCTCCAAACCCCAAGCCACCCGCATGTTTGGAGCTTGTCATCTTTTCCCATGAGATCTAGTGGACTTTCCGAGATGTCTCCAAGCCACCTCACCAATATCTGTTGACTATTGAAGCCCGCTCACTACATACATTTTTTGGGAGCAGAAAACAACTCATTAAATAGGAAGGGATGGCCTGCAAAACAATTTTTATTAGCACTTCTTTACCTCCTTTAGAAAGCTTCTTCTCCTCCCACCCCAAAATCTTCTTTTTGACTCTGTCAATAATATGGTTGAAGGCTTGCTTTTTAGAAAAACTAATGCTCATAGGGAGTCCTAGGTATTTCTGCTAGGACAGAACAGCTGTGACACTCAAACTCATCTGAATGACATCTTTCAGATCCTCTGGCACATTACGGCTAAAAGAGAGCTTTGTTTTTCCAAATTAATCTTCTGACAAGATGCCTGCTCATACTGAACTAAAATTTTCGTTAATCTATTAGCCTCACCCACTGAAACTACAACAAATAACAAACTGTCATTAGGAAAAAACCGGTGGGAAATTTCTAGGGCCCCCCTATAGATTTTGATTCCATGTATATTCCCCCGTCTGGCCGCATCATCCATCAAAGCAGACAAACCCTTTGCTCAAAGTAGAAAAAGATATGGTGATATAGGATCCCCCTGTCTCAGCCCTTGTGATGGGTGGAAGACTTTCTGGGGCTTGGAATTCACCACTAAAGAGTGAGACACGGAAGAAACACATCGCACAACAACTGTACCCACTATTCTACAAATCTCAATCTCAGCATAGTGTTACTGACTCTCTCCCTTTCATAGTCTGTGTGTCAGTTTGGTTCTGTACGTTAGTTTTTTTTTAAATTGAGGGGAGAGTCCTTTATATAGGAGTGGTTTTTGGTCCTTCAACTTTCTTTTTATATATAACTAATGCCCAATAATTAATCCACTTATTTATGCTATTTATCGGGTCGGGTCTAGATAATTAATCCATCGTGGGCGGATACCCAGACCCATAAATTAACATCTCCCACTCGCACAAGATGGATTTCATAACCTGATCATGTGGCTATTTGATTTTTTCAAACATCCTTTTATACTTGGTAAGTAAGCCGTGTGACCTATGAGTACACCTGTACTTTGAAGCTCAAACTATATGCTTATTAGGGACAATATAGTGACTACTACCCTTAAAAAAAATTAACAATTATAATAATGTCTCGTAATGTCCCAGACTTATTTTGTCGTATCAGTCACAGGTTACCTTATCCCTCGAAAGCTAAACTTGACACTTTTCCTTACTATGTATTTGTAATTACACTCAATCCTCATTAGATGAGTTAACTGACCGAGCAATGAATACATATGTTAGATAACTGACAACAATAGTCTTCCTTTTACTCTTATAGCTAACGATGTCAGTTCAATTGTTTTCCTATACATGCTCGAAAGACCGAATCTTTCAAGACCGTAAGTAACATGATAAGTAGCGACTATAGGTGTCAAAATGGGTCATCGGGTCGGGTTCGGGTTCGAGTTCGGGTTCGGGTTCGGGTCGCTTCGGATCGGGTTACTTATGAGTCAAGTTATCTTCGGGTCATTTTGGGTTGCGTAACTTCGGTTCTGTTCGGGTTCGGGTCAACCCACGGGTTAGTCATGTCATAAAAAATGATAATGTGACATTTTTTATTAAAAATTTTGAAAATTTAAAAAATTTTGCTAAAAATTCTTTAAAATCAAAGAAAATTATATGATCAAAAAATAATTGAAGAAGTTTCTTTTAAAACAATTTAAAATTTTAAAATAAAATTTAAAACTGTATAAAAAATCTCAAAATATTCTAAAAAAATTTATAATTAAGAGTTATATTGAAAATAGTAGAATCTATACTTTTTATAATATAAAATATGCTAAATTTTTTTATTTTATTTTTTTGTTCTCTTAAGAAAAAAAAAGTTCGGGTCAGAGGGGTCGGATTAGGGTTGAGTTCGGGTTTGACCCAAGAATTTTGGGTCATTTCGACTTCGGGTCATTTCAAGTTAGGCCATTTTTTGGGTTGGGTTCGGGTCGTATTTCTCTCGGCGGAATCGAGTCAGATTTTGACACCTCTAGTAACGACCATTAGTCTAACACCTCAAGATTTAGTTGAAAGTAACATAGGGCATAAATATATGTTATATTATTGGCTCAAGGGACTTACATAGTGAAGAAATAGGTCATTCAGTTAGCACACATGGTATGAATCACACGTTATGATGAGTTTTCTCTTTCTTGGAGCGTATGCTATTTTTTTTTAGTCTTGATAATTTACCATACAAATCCTAGTCTAACTGCTCTCAAGCAACTAACTTGAGTTCTCTAAGTACTCGCTCTTCAAAGCATTAACTGAGATCTTACATCTGACTTTTCACAAATTATGTAGATGGTGGGCAATCCATATCAGCCTTACCTTTTTTTGTAATCTCCAAGGCTTCATCTTGATTCTTTCAAGGTGACCAAAAATTTTGAGAGCGATTTTCTTTAAATCATTTCTCTTGTTCAAATGGTCTCATCTCTACTCACCCTCAAAGTGATAGAGGTGATTGCTCGTGCAAGTGGGCCAATCTCAACTTGTGTTATGTACCTTTCGAGCAACATATTTAACACTTGTAAAGGCGTTACTTAATTGTTGCTACATTTTTATATTAGCACCAACGTACTGCACTTCATACAAAATGTAAGTCTTCACTTAACTTTCAAAAACTTAATTGGAGATTCCTCCACTTGCACTACTATGTCTCTTATTGAGTTGTATTTCGTGTTGGGCTTAATGTCTTGCTCAAGATCTCTCAGAGTAAGTACTACTTACTAAATTATCATTTAAGAACACTTGTAGTCTTTGACAATTTCCAACATTTTAAGATCTTTTCAACCAAACATTATTGCTTATTGCAACTAAAAATATGCAATCAACTTTGCCTCCATTTACATAAGGCTATGAATGTTTATTGCTTGTTTTTTCATATAATAGTTTCACTTCTGATGAAGAGATTTTAGTGGAGGAAGATGGGGCTGAGAAGAAAATAAGGATGCAAAAGTGTGATCTAGATTACAGATTTAAGGGTATTCCTTTCAAACACTCAGAAGGGAAAAAGGTCAAACTACAAAATGAATACTTGTTTAGGTTTGTTTATGTTTTTAGAGAGGTTATGGGAGAATATCAGGGATGGCAAGGGGTAAATTTGAGAACAACAAAGAATCAAAAAGAGGCAGTTGGCATGAGATGCGAAGATAGTAATTGTGATTTCTACATATGGGGCTATGTGATCCTTAGAAGTAAGGCTTTCTTGGTGAGGAGATTACAATCCAAACACTTATGTGTAAGGGTTGAAGATGTTAAGGGTGCAATTTCTAAAAGGATAGCTAGGGTTTTAGGATAGATATGAATATGAGTGCTGAATTAATGTTCAAGGCCCTCAAAGAGCCATATGGGGTAGAACCCAGCTATGCCAAGGTATGGAGAGGAAAGCAAAAGGTCATAGAACTAATAGATGGATCCCACAATAATTCCTTCTTGAAATTACCCATGTATGTTGCTTCAAACTAATCCAATATCAGTTGTCAAGTTTGGATATAAGGCAAAGACTGATCTAAATGACAAAATTCCTCTTATTTTTCAAAGGATATTCATTGCATTAAAGGCATGAATAGATGGTTTCATTACTGGTTGTAGACCTTTTATAGGTCTTGATGGCTGCCATTTGAAGGGACCATTCAATAGTTAACTTTTGTCTGTTGTTTTTGTTGATGGCAACGAGGGAATATTCCCTGTTGCTTATCCTATTGTTGAAAAGAGTGCAATGCTTCTTGGGAGTGGTTTATGGACATACTGTACATATGTATTGGAAGAGCAATGGAGGGAAAGCATTTAACCTTTTTGTTTGACAGATATAAAGTAATTTTTTATATTATTGTTTGTCTAGGTCAATAATGCAAAACTATTTTGTCCATATAAACTTATAATTGTTTTTTTGCACTGGACTTAGGGTATCATTAAAGCTGTAGACAACTGGCCTAATGCAATGCACAGTAAGTGTGCTAGGCCTATATATGCTAATTTTAGATCTAAGTGGCCTGGTGTGGAGTTGAGGGAACTATTTTGGAAGCAAGCAAGGTCTACTGCTTTGTAAATCACTTGAAAGCCATGAAGGAGATTGTTGCTGTTTTTAAAATCCTCAAGCTGTGAAGTATTTGACTGACGTAGAAGGCAATCAATGGCAAAGATTCAGGTTTGACCCAAAAGTGAAGAATGATCATGTTACTAACAACATGACAAAATCCTTCAATTATTGGATAGAAAAATTTAGGAACAAAACCAGTGTTGACCCTCTTGGAAAACATTAAAATTAAAATTATGGTTCGATTGCATAAGAGGCAAGCAAAGGCAGTAAGTTGGGAAGAAAAAGTGACAAAGAAGGTAAGGTCTAGATTAAAGAAGATATCTGCTCAAGCAAGGCATTTGCAGATTGTTCCAGCTAGCCAAGATGAGTTTCAAGTGATGGATGACACTAAAATTTTTTTAGTTTAGTTGTTGAGAGGCACTTGTAGTTGTAGATAGTGAGAGATTTCAGGAATTCTTTACAAGCATGTAACTTGTTGTGTGGGTTACATAAGGACAAACCTTAAGGACTATTGTGACAAAGCCTACACCATTCAAAAGTACATGGCTGCACATAAAGAGGTTGTCCATCCACTTTATGAAGACAATTTAGACCTTCTTGAAGAAGCCAAAAGAATCTAGGCACCTAAATTAAAGAGATCTGCTAGGAGGCCAAAAAAAATTAGAACAAGAGAGAAGGGAGAAGAAAAAATAGAGAAGACAAGAGCTGCAACAGTGAAATGTGGTATCTGTAAGAAGTATGGCCATAATGTAAGAGGATGTAGTGAGATAATTAGTATTGTTTTGAAGATTCTTGACAATGTTAATGTGGTTAGATTATCAGTTTAAGTCATTTACTTTTTTGTAGAAAGTTTCAAATGAAGGTAATGAACAAGTGGCAAATGAAGGGAATAAACAATCTAGACCCAGCAATGTCAATCCCTAATCAAAGAAAAGACCAACTGCAAATGTAGCAACTAAAAATGCGACAGAATCTTTAATTACTTCTCATAATAAACCAACAACAAAATGTTACTAATATATGTGTTCTTCTTAGGCAAACAAGAAGGCAAAAACTGACAAGAGACATTCATCTGAGACTTCACAAGCACAACTCATAGCTTCGCAAGAGACATAAACTCCACAATCACAGCCCATAGCTTCATAGACTTCAAACTTACACTCATGAGGTATATTCCTTTACTTAATGCAAAGTGTAACAATCACTAAGACATTTAATGTAATGGTTAGGAAAAAAAAGTAGCATTACAAGCATCTTAACAGTTTGGGTTGTTATGTCCATGGTGTGTATCTTCATGTATAAGTGTCTAAAATGCCCTTACATTGTTTCCAATTCCGCAACTATAGCACTTGCTTCCACTTGTTGTTCCCTAATCACAGTTACATTGTTGTAACCATTGTATGTATTAAGTGGTAGACACCAACCTAAGAATGAAGCATTGCAATTTTTCTCTTCATAGCAATAATACAGCCTGATTTTGTTCTATTCTAACTCTAATACTCTCATTGTTGCTCGTTTGTTGCATGTTTTTCAATTTATATTCATTAATTTTGGCCCTTTAAACATATTTGAACTTGTGGTAGCATGAGAAATTTGACCTTATGATTAGGTTGGAGTGATGAAGAAGGAAAAGGGAAGGGGTTCTAAGAAGCTGCTGAAGAAAATAAATGAAGATCTTGATTTTATTTTTTGGATATATGTGGAGAGAAGCTCCAACGACCACTTTTGTTCTTTTTGTTATTTTTTAGTTGCAAACAATGATGCAACGACAATTTTTTGGGTATTGTATATTTGAAGGCATTTTAAGCTGGTAATTTATATTTGATACCATAAAAATAGGGCATATTTATAACAAATATCCTCTAAATTTGAAAATAATAAAAAAATACCAAAATTTAATTATGAATACAAAAAATATACTTCGTCAATTAGCCGTTAATAAAAGTTAATTTTAATTACAAAAATATCATTATAAATGACCTAAAAAGTCTAAAATGTCCTCACATATACAATGTCAAAATTCTATTCCCACCCATATCTAAGAAATAGAAAATTATACATATAAATTTTTCGAAAATCAAACAAATAAAAAGGTTAGCATAATTCTACCAAATTCTCGAATTTCCATTACAAACAACTTGAACCCAAAATTTGAAATTGTAATTAAAAATACCATCCCAACAAAATCTGAGCCACCTCCCATAATAATCCTCAAAATTCCCCAAAGAAAAGTTATTATTAAGATCTGGTAGAAGCTAAAAAAAAGAGTAGATAATCATAAAAAAATAAAATAAAATCAAAGGTTAATGGGCTTGGCCGTACTCTTTTTGGGCTTTCTGCAAGTCTCCTCAATATGCTTGGCTATCAAGAGACTGGTGGTGGCTAGCTTCTATGCTCCTCAATGTGATTGTGAGTCTTCTGGTGGGCGTGGCGAACAACGACGTTGCCAATATCTGCCGAGAAGAAAAACCAATCGCAATGGCACAAAACGAAATCCGGCAAATTCCAAACCTCATTCCGGTGAGTGAGTAGTAGCAGCGTGTAGATCGGCCGACAATCTGTCAGAGGGTAAGGATGTTGATCCGTAGCAACGGTCGGACGACAGCAGGAGGAGAACACCGCCCCTCGTAGGAGCAGTTGCCATTTTTTGACGTAAGCCTTCTCGGCATTAAACTGGCGGACTGAGGCCAGATACATGAAGATCGGACTATGGCGTGTGTCTATTATTAATTCAAGTTTCTTGTTATTTCTCAATCTGTATCCCAAAATTCAAAACATGCAAGCTGCAAACTGATTGTTACTTTTTTTTTTTAATAGAAACTTATTGTTATTTGATTTTGCCTCTTGATTGCACGGCGGATGGGTTATAAAATAATTTTAGGGTTATAGATATATACATATGAGGGCATTATTGTTATTTTATACTTTTTGTTGAGGTTGACTAATAGCTGTCAATCAGGGTATGTTTTTTGTTATTTTGAAACTAGTGGATGTTAGTTATAAATATGTTTTATTTTTAAATTGTCAAATGTAAATTATCTCATTTTAGATCATTCAGCCAATTTACAATGATATTTTTATAATTAAAAATAACTTTTATTAATAGCTACTTGGCAGAATATTTCTTTTAACCACAAACAAACATTGATATGCTTTTTTATAATTTCTAAAGTTAATGGATGTCAATTGTAAATATATCATATTTTTAGAATATCAAATATAAATTATCCAAAATTTCGTGGGTGGTAATTTATGAGCGCTCTCTTAATTTTTTTCACCATTTTTTAACCATATTTTTAACTAGGAAAGAGCTGCAGGCATTAAAGTAAAAAAAGAAAACATATATTGCGGGAAATAAATTATTGTATAAATTTTATGACAAATTTGAATGTTCAAAGTTCCACTGACTTTTAGTTTGGTAAGAGCTTCTGTTAGGAGTCATCATGTTTCTTCAGCGGATATGTGTAGAGTGACTATTACGAAAGGTGGCTAGTCTATTTTGTCATCTTGTTGACCATTTTCTTTTTTAATTTTTCTTCCTACTGTCATTAATAAAAAGGAAAATAGGAAACGAAATTGGTCGGAAAATCGTTGATATATACTGAGTGGATCAAAGACGATTTCTGGGTTAACCAAAGGAATTAAGGTGGGTTTGTTGACCAGTGAGTTCTTGTGGTTACAAAACTCCCATAGAAACATCGCAAGTAGAATTAAAATTCCATGAATGGAAATTGGGTGTTCATTCCTTTTTTTTTTCAGCCTCTATGATATTGACATATTTATAGTTAAAGTCAAAATCTTCACAATTAAGAATCCCCAAAAGTCCATGGAAATTGAGTGGACATTTCCCTGTTCTTTTTTCTTTTTTTTTTTATAAAATAAGTTATACCCTACTAATCAGGCCAACATGTGGATATTAGTAGACTATCGAAGTCGAATCCCTTGAAGAGGATATCTAAAACTCAGTAATTGTGACCATCTAGCTAGGGACATTGAGGTATTTATTTACAAGTAAAGCCTGCATCTAACAAAGTTTTCTGTGCTTGGTCTAGCTAATACCTTCTTTCCATGGCTTCCACTAGCTTTCCTGCTTCTCTCCCTTAAAAATTATCCAAATGCGATGTTTTCTTCAGTTTCTGTGGCAAAGATACTCGTCACGGCTTCATAAGCCATCTCTACGATGCTTTGTGCCGAAAATCAATGCTAACCTTTATAGACGATGAGCTCCATAGAGGAGAAGAGATCTCACAGGGGCTCTCGAATGCTATTGAAGAGTCCATGTTTGCCGTTGTCGTCTTCTTCGAAGGCTATGCTTTTTGCAGATGGTGCTTGGATGAACTTGCAAAGATAGTGGAATGTATTGACTCCCAACGACAAAAGCTCATCCCGGTATTCTATCACGTAGATCCGTCAGATGTAAGGAAACAGACTGGAACTCTTGCAGATGCATTTGTTGGACTTGAGGCCAAATTCTACTCAGATATGGAGAAAGTGCAAAGATGGAGGGATGCCTTGACTAAAGCTGCCAATCAGTCTGGATGGGCCACGCAGGATTGTAGGTATTGCTTCCTTTCTCTTATGATGTGTTTAATTGTATTTAAGTCTGATTTTTCCCTAGACCACACTTCTTTCATCTAATTTCAATATATATATATGCACAATTGTGCACATGGTAGGTGGGAGTCGGCCATCGTTGATGGAATCGTGCGTCATATATGGATAGATTTGCAGAAGATGCAGCCAAGTCCTTTAACAGGCCTAGTGGGAATAGGTTCCCACATTGAGCAACTCCAAACATTATTGTCCGGTGGGTGGTCAAATAATGTTTTCATCCTTGGAATTTGGGGGATGGGCGGCATAGGGAAGACAACTATTGCTAGAGCTCTTTTTCGCCAAATTAAATGTCAGTTTGAAAGGTATTGCTTTCTTGCAAACGTTAGGGAAGAATCAGAAAATTGCAGATTAGAAGCTTTACGAGAAAAACTTCTTTCCAAGGTCTTAGAGGAGAGAAGTATAAAAATCAACGTGGCTGATACTCAGGAATTTTCGTATATGCTTCGTAACATAAAAGTTTTGCTTGTTCTTGATGATGTGGATGATATGAAGCAATTAGAATACTTAGCCGGGGATCGTGGTTGGTATGGTCCAGGAAGTATAATCATCGTTACAAGTAGGGATAGGCAAGTTCTTAAAAACTTTGTTGATGGTACATTTCAAGTGAAGGAATTGGCGAACCCTGATGCGATTCAATTATTTTGTTTGCATGCCTTTAAAGATATTGTTCCGACAGATGATCTCAAAAACTTGTCAACATCGGTTGTTGGTTATGTGCTAAAGGTGTTCCTTTAGCCCTCAAAGTGTTGGGTTGCTCCTTGTTTGGTAAAAGCAAAAAAGCGTGGGCAAGTACTTTGAAGAAATTGGAAAATGTTCCTAAGAAGGAAATCCAAGATGTGTTGAGAATTAGCTATAATGGCTTAGATAAGCAACGGAAAGAGATCTTTCTTCGTATTGTTTGTCTTTTGAACCATTGGAAAAAGGATCGCGTTATTGACTTATTAAACAGTTGCAATTTTTGTGCAGAAAATGAATTAAGTGTTTTCCTTAATAAATCTCTCATAACTATTTTACTGTATAATGAGATAGAAATGCATGACTTCTTGCGAGAATTGGGCAGAGAATTTGTATGCGAAGAATCGGAAGATCCACGTGAACATAGTTGACTATGGAATCAGAAAGACATTTACCAAGTATTCAGAAATAATTCAGTAAAATTTAAAAATATAAACTTTTGTTTATTTATGGTTGAAACTATCAAGTGCATGTGAAGGCAAAACTACTGTAACCTTGACTTACCTTTCCTCTGCTGTCTTTCCTTGGCTTGCTAGGGAACCAAAAAAATTAAAGGCATACAGTTGGAGACAAATCAAATGAAAGAGGTTCAATTACATTCAGATACCTTTGCAAGGATGCCGAACCTTAAATTTCTTTGGATCGAAGAGTGGAATTCCGAACATAAGGTGCACCTTCCTGAAGGCATCAATGCCCTTCCTGAGCTAAGATATCTATATTGGGAGAGATACCCATCGGAATCTTTGCCAGCAAATTTTAACACACAGAATCTAATCGAGCTTCATTTAGCGGACAGCAATATTGTTGAACTATTTTATGGGAAAACCCAGGTATGTGCTATATTTGTGTACGATTGTTATAAAAATGTAAACAAATCAAAATAGTTTCTAACTTTTAAATTACATTTTGTCTAGACGTGAAAATGTCACATTAAACAATTTCATTGTCATTTTTGCTTAATATAATATTACATACTTATTTATATTTACATAAAATTTAGTAGGAGGCATAAGTAATAACAATTATGTACTTAGGAAACGTAAATCCTTCTTTGGATATTCTATATAGGCTAGAAAGACTGCATGGGGAGTATATTACCAATTCTGTACTGTAATATATCGCATTTATGACTTTTTGGCACTAAAAATAATTTTTGTAAAATATATACTTTTTTTTTGGGAAAGAAAATTATATAATCAATAGTGATAATACACAGAATATGCATACAATTTAACATTTCTTATAATGTTAAACCTTACGTTAGAGTCTTCATTACCAACTCTATGTTACATATTATAAACGTACTCGACGTATTATACCACATGCTTAACATATTATACTGTATTTGTTCCCTGACCACAAAGTTTTAAGAAACATACTTTAACAGCAATAATACGTAAAGTACATATGCATATCTTCTAAACATTTTTTACCTTGTTCAGAATGAAAAAATTTGTGTACGGCAATTCAATTCAATTCCATTAATTTTTTTAAAGCAAAAGAATTTAATTAAATTGTCACTTTAATGCAAAAGAACACTGTTACTACATGTGCATGAGTTTATCCTTACATTTCAACGAAAAAAGTAAAAAATTAAGTAATTATTTCGAGTATATCATATATGAGCTAAAGTATTATATTGTCTTTTAAATAAAACTTTTTAGTACACATAAAGTGCATTACTTCTTTTTATTCGTGCATTGTACTTCATTTTGACAATGATTTTATGATAAATAAGTTACATAAGCATATATGCATTATTCAAGAGGCTGAAATAAAAAAGGTGCATTAGTAATAACATAACGAAAATTTGAAGATTGTGCAAAATAGATATAAAACGTAGATAAATAATATTTTGGAATCTTAAAATTATATGCTAAGTTTAAATGTAATGCAAAGGTAATTAATTATATGCTAAGTTTAAATGTAATACAAAGGTAATTTTTATACCACAATATTGAAGCTTTACACCATATTATTGGGGTTTTATATTGGTTTTCAGAAACCTTGTATTAAACAATTTTTGCATGTGCATGACCTAATATTTTCATTTTGACAAAAGACGTAACAACTTTATTATGAATATGAGATAAAATAATTATATTATATTTTTACTGGAAGTATATATATATATATATATATATATATATATATTCATACCGTTTTCTTTTAAATTGTTTTACAAGTACTTATATTATGTATTGTGCCTATCTATAATAATATTCAGAACACAAATAAGAGAACCAAGATTATAAGAAATTTAAATTTTTTTAATTTTTGAATAAGAAAGATGCATTCCAGAAGGCAATTAAAATTTGAAAGTGACGTGAAATAAATTCATTACATAAATGAAAATATTTTAGAATCTAAAAATTATATGATAATTTTTTAGTAATAATTTACAACACAGTCGTACTTTCTACCATATCGTTGAAGTTTTATACCATATTATTGAAAGTTCTTGCAAGGTAGTACATGACTTTTAAGTGTGAGTAACTAGTATAAAGTGAGATAAAAAACAAGTTGCTCATTGGTATTATTCTTTCTTGCTTTCTTAGGCTTTAGGTTTTTTCTGTTTATTTATTTATTTGTTTATTTTTTTATGGTTAGTCTAGATAACGTCTTAAAAATAATACATCACCGTAGGACTTTCAGTTGTGAAGTGCAAAATTTTTTGGAACTTTTTAAATTAATTAAATTATAAAACCTTTTGTCTAAATCACAATTGACAAATCTTGTTAAAATTTTCGTTTGTAAATAGTAAAATAATTTCAATATGAAATGAATGAACATAATAGTTGGCTCAATTCAAGCTTATTCAACTTTAGGAAAACAATAATTCTTTAAATATTACCTTCTGGAATGCATCTTTCTTTATTCAAGGTAGACAAATTCTAGATGGAGTTTTAATTGCCTCGGAATTGATTCATGACATGGTAAGAAGGAAGCAACCTGCAGTGATCTTTAAGCTTGATTTTCATAAGGCCTTCGATTCTGTTTCCTGGAGCTATCTAGATAACGTCCTGCATCATATGGGATTTGGTGATAAATGGTGCCTCTGGATGCATCAATGCATCTCAACAGCTCGCATTTCTGTGTTAGTTAATGGATCTCCAACACCTGAAATACATCTCCAACGAGGCCTGAGGCAAGGAGATCCACTATCCCCTTTTCTCTTCATCTTAGCTGCAGAAGGGTTGTCTCTGTTGTTGCATAATGGCTGTGAGCATAATCTCTTTCAGGGAATCACTATCCATGGGTCAAGATCTGTTTTCTCTCTATCCCATCTTCAATTTGTAGATGACACTATTATTTTTGCTACAGCTGAGAGGGCTGGTCTTATGAATTTGAAGAGAATTCTTCGTTGTTTTGAGCTAGCTTCTGGACTAAAAGTAAATTTCTTTAAGAGCTCAATCGTGGGAATCAACCTTGACGCAAATTGGTTGGCTTCAATGGCTATTACTCTTAGAACCAAAGTGGAGAACCTCCCCATCAAATACCTTGGAATCCCACTTGGAGCCAACCCCCGAAAGAAAGCCACATGGGACCCCATCATTGCAAAAATCAGAAGTAGATTGGCTACTTGGAAAGGGAAATTATTGTCCACTGCAGGAAGGCTCACACTCATCAAAACGGTGTTGTCCTCTCTTCCACTATATTACCTTTCAATTTTTCAAGTTCCTCGATCTGTGGCCAAGAAAATTACATTCTTGCAACGACACTTCTTTTGGAGTGGCGATGTAGAGAAACAAAAACTATGTATGATTAGTTGGGATGTTATTTGTAAGCCAAAGAAAGAGGGGGGCCTTGGGGTGGGATCTTTGCTGCCTAAAAATCAAGCATTGCTATTTAAATGGATGTGGAGATATGCAAAGGAGAAAGACTCTTTGTGGAGGCAACTTATAGACTCCAAATATAAAAATACCTCATCCTGTTGGTGGCCAGTATTTGGTGTTAATAATACTTCTAGACTGTGAGGAGATATCATTAAATCAGCCAACTATAATGACACCACCAGAAGGATTGTGGAATGTGGAGTTCGAACCTCACTTGGCAATGGTAAGTATATCAAATTTTGGTTGGACCTTTGGATAGGAGATTCTACTCTTGGGTCTAGATTTCCACGGCTTTTAGCATTATCAATGAATAAGGAAATCTCTATTGGGGAGTGTGGTGTGTGGTCCAATGGAAAATGGTGCTGGAATCTAATTTGGCGGCGTGATCTTTTAGATTGGGAAATTTCTATGGTGAATGATTTGCTAGCAGTCGTTGATTCAGCTCATCCCTCTCCTTCTGCCGAAGACTCTCTGATTTGGGCTTTAAACAAGTCAGGTGACTATAGTGCTATATCATTTTATACAAAAATTTTGAAGCATTCTTCACGGCCTGGAAGCTTTGTTCCCAAGGTTTGGCTTGGTTTAGCACCTCCAAAAGTTGAAGTATTTGCTTGGATGACTTTCTTAGATAGAATATGCACTAGAAATGCATTACTCAAAAGAGGAATCATTGTGGAGCAACAGAGTCATTGCTGTTTCTGCGATGAAGCCATTGAAACTTGCCTCCATCTTTTCATTCATTGCAAATTCTCTTGGAGACTATGGTGTTCCATTATTAATTGATGGGGTTTTAGCTGGTGTGCTCCTAATTCTCTCATAGATCTTTTCTTACAATGGAATGGTTTTGTGAGTGGAAAGGACACTAAGAAAGTCTAGACATCGTTGTTTTTCGCTCTGCTTTGGACCTTGTGGTTAGAAAGAAATAAGAAGATTTTTCAGGCTGCAGAAATAAAATGGTCTATACTCCAAGATGTTGTTTTTGCTCGAATGTACTCTTGGCTCAAAGCAGTAGACATTGACCTCCCCTTTCACGGACAATCCCTCCTTATTTCGGCGAGTCCTTTGCAGTGAGGAGTATCTCATTTTACCAGGGTCTTCATCTTCTCTTAATCATCAATCTTCATCTCCGGTGATCAGTTCTTTTTAATATAATTTGTTTATCAGGTGCTGTATTGCAATCTTCTTTGATTTATGTTGATGTATAATCTTTCGAACGATTACCACACCATTGTCCCCAGATGGGGTGGTGATTGACTTTTGTACAACTCGTACATTCAATAAAATATACACACCTGACTTATCAAAAAAAAAATAATTCTTTAAATATAAAGTTATTTAATATTATAATCAAGTGCGCAACAACTTATGTTATAAAAATTTATTTTATAAAATAGAAAATAAGACTTTCAATTATAAAGCTTTGTTCGGTTTTGTTTTTAATCTACAATCAGTTTGAATCAAGCTAATGAAAATTGTGAAGAAATTAAGAATTGAACGGAACTAAAATTCTTAAAGGATCAAATCAATATGTGGTTCCACGTTTATTGGCCTAATTCTTGTTGCATTTGTAACTAGGAGACCTGTGAGTTGATGAATTGTATAATGTCTAATTGTTAAATATTTTTGTAATAATTAACTGATTGATTTATAGTTCACAAGACTACTTAATACACTAATAAAATTTTTAAAAAATCATTAGTTTGGACCTTATAATTTAGTTACACAAACAAACCCAGGATTTGTACACAGTGTTGAACAAAATTTTTATATTACTGACATATTTCTGTGTTCTCCCCGTTATCACAGGATTTGGACAAATTAAGATTGATTGACCTTAGCTTCTCTCCATAACTGTGCCAAATTCACAACCTCTCACATGCTCGAAATGTTAGACAATTATATCTCACCGACTGTCCAAAGCTTAGGAGTCTTGCCGACCTCAGTGATTTGAAATCTCTCAGGGAGCTTCGCCTACCAGGCTGTTCAAATCTTGAAATTTTCCCAAAAGTTCCACAGAGCTTAGAATATTTAGATTTAAGTCAAACCGCCATCAAAGAAGTGCCCTCGTCATCACGCGAATGTCTCCAAAATCTCGTTATACTTGATACGAGTTATTGTACTCAGCTTGAGAGTCTCCCAGAAAACATTGATTTGAAATCTCTTGAGAAACTTGATTTATCTGGCTGCTCATCTTTAAAGAAGTTCCCAGAAATCTCCAAGCATTTAGGAGTGTTGGATTTGGATGGGACGGCGATAACAGAAGTGCCCACATCAGTTTTATGCCTCAGTCAGACTTAGCCTCTTGACAATGCGGGGCTGCACTGAGCTTGGAACAGTGCCGAGCGCCATCTGGAAGCTACAATCTCTTGAAGAACTGCACCTGGAGGGCTGCTCAAATCTAACAGAATTCCCTCAAACCATGGAGGAGAAGCAGCAAGAGGAGAACTTCTTCTTAGGTCATCTGAAATACTTGTATTTATCAGATTGCAATCTCGTGAAATTACCAACTGACCTGGAACGTTTGCACTCCTTAACAAGGATACGTTTAAGAGGAAATAGTTTTAAGATTATTTCCTCGAGCATCAAACAACTTACTGAACTGAAGATTCTTGATATATCCGAATGCAAAAGCCTTCAGTCGCTGCCAGATCTTCCACCAAATCAATTAGGGATAATTGCTCATGGTTGCACCTCGTTGGAAACAGTAGGACTAACAAATCTGTCGTTTGAGTCGACGAAGCACTTTCGCCAATCCCATTTCAACTTCGCAGATTGCTTTAAATTAAATCACAAGGGAAGCGTGGACGTGGTGCATTCATTGATGAGAAATCCACATCTATCCAATTTCATAAATGAAAATCGGCGCAAGGTACGTCTCTCCCTCTCTCAGCTCTACCCACAACAATTTTCTGGTAGGCTTTCTGTCACATTTTTCTTGGACATGGGTACATTTTCAGAATTTTTTACCCGATTTTTTTGTCTGAATTGTAACAATTTTTCTACTTTCTACAATGACAATTTTATTTTTTGTAACAAGAAAAGTTGCCTTCTTTTTTTATTACAAAAAGTTAGACATTCGTCATAGAAAATAAAATGTTCGTTGCAATTTGAGCAACAAAATCAGGCAAAAAAAATTCTAAGACTCTACTTTTTCTCGTTTATTGATATTAAAAGAATAATATAGTTTTTCTGCTGGACAGGCAGATTTTGAAGGACCTCCTATCGTTTCAATAATACATACGGGGAGTAGGATTCCAGAGTGGTTCCAGCATAAAAGTGTTGGAAACTCAATTAGCCTCCATCTCCCGTCAAATCGGCTTAACGATGGCTTATTGGGCTTTGCTCTTGGCTTTGTTTACGAGCCATGGGGTATTGCAACACCCGAAAAAAGTGAATTTTATAATGAATTCCGTATTGGAGAGACTTATCTCGGTCGTTCTCGTTTGCCTTTCCTGAGTTTTATTTCCTCTAATTATGGCAGTGAGACAGTGCACTTAGCCTTGACACTTGATGATGAACTGCGTAGTGCGATACATGAGAATGCCCATAAATTTACTCAATCCAACCACGTTGTCGTCTCAATTAAATTCGAGGGCTTCCATGGTGGATTAATGAAAATGCGTGGGGTCAATCCATTGTATGCTCAGCAAGAGGGGTACGGCACGTTGCAACTGCTGCCATTAGGAAGACATGCAGAAGCAACTTCTGAAAATAAGAGATGCCG
Organism: Carallia pectinifolia; assembly: GCA_037832335.1. Taxonomy (NCBI): domain Eukaryota; kingdom Viridiplantae; phylum Streptophyta; class Magnoliopsida; order Malpighiales; family Rhizophoraceae; genus Carallia; species Carallia pectinifolia. The sequence continues at coordinate 20,971,247 of CM075454.1, read as the reverse complement.
AGATGCGGATGAACTCGGTCAAAACTGCGGCTCGAGTGAGATGGATGAGGAATCACCTTCTAAAAGATTGAAATAAACTCAGGGTATGTCAGCATCAGGTGTGAGTTATCTATCTCTTCTTCAAATCTCCCTTTGCTTCCTTTATAGTTTATAAAATTATGATACATATTTCTATGTTGGTGGTTTTATTTATTTATTTATTTATTTTTAGCTCTGGTATTTTCTTTTTCAAGGAATGGATGTTGTTCATACGTAGATGTACTCCTAGTCATGGTATGTTTGTGTTGTTTAAATTTGGAATTACAGTTATGATTTGTTTGCAATCATTTTTTAATATGCAATACATTCAATTCAATTCGATTGATAGAATTCAATTTAATTGATTTAGTATTTCAATTGTAATTTTGGTTTGTTGTTCGGTATATAAATTCTTATTAAATGAATTCAATTGAATTTTTCATTTTATTTAAGTGCTAGGATGAGTTGATTGAATTCTACCTAACTCTCACTCATGAGAAATATTGATTATAAAACATTAATGTATTTCTTATAATGTGATAATTAAATTCGAATCTTATATTTTAAAAATTGTAAAACAAAATAAAGAAATTAGTATGTTGGGTTTTTTTTTTTTCTTTTTTGAAAGTACATAGTAGATTGGTTTTATAATACTATGCTTTTTCTATTCATTGCAGTCCAAAGAAATCAATATATAGAAATATTGTCATCAACATTTAGAATATAAAACAAATAAGCTCCAAACAGGGTGTACTTATTATGGAAATGGGTATTAAGGAAGCGAACTTATTTTTGCACCTCAAATGACATTTTCTTTTTGTTGGTACATAAACTTCACCACGACAAATCTAAATTGCAGAACTCTAAAGCAAGAATTTTCTTTTCTTCATATTACCACATATCATCCTGTATGTTAAAGTCAGCAATATATCATATTTCTTTTCTAATTCAGTTTTTTTTCCCCCCATTTTTGAATAGTTTCACGTTATAGTTCTCTCTTACATTTTCGGTGTTTAATATTAAATTCAAGTTCACGATAGTGAAGTCGGTCATGACTTCGTGACGCTAGGCCAGTATGTCATGAGAAAGAAACACAATAGACAAGGCCGGAGCAACATGAGGCATGCAATTGCAAAGACTGTGGGGACAGGACAAAGAAATTTACGTGGCAGGTTCAGATCTTTCTTTTGGTTACAAGGCAGGTTCAGATATATTTTTTTTTGTTACAAGGCAGGTTCAGATCTTTGTCCAAACATAGTGAAGGAAAGAGAAAAGGAAAAAGGTGTTGGATGAAGTAAAAGTCCTTCTGATTGACTAGGCAGGTTCAGATCTTTTCTATTTTCAGTTGGCTTTTATGGAGTTTTTAACCATTCTAATTCTGAATACTTGACTTGTGGAACGTTTGCAACATGTTTCTTTTGATTGTCAATGTCAATGGATTTTTCAGATGAATAAGAAAGGTGTTTTTTTCTTTTTTAAGCTAAAGATGCTCAGTAGAAGTGAACTTGCAAACAGTAAATGTTGGTATACCGGTATTTGGTGTGTTGATTTTTTGTCCCAAATGTAACTGAAATTGTTATTTTTGAAATTACAATTGATATTTTTAAAACAAATATTTTTTTTACATTTCAAAAATATCAGTCGCAATTTCAAAAGTAACAATTATAATTTCGTCCGGAACAAAATCCCGATACATAATTTCCGGGATACCTAACTGCACTCATTTGCAAAATAGTCACTTGTGATACTTTTGGCATTTTACTTAGTTGCGTGGAGCTTGGGCCGCTCCATAGCCATTTTACTTGTTTTATGAGAAATTGCATCCTTGAAAATTGTTTTCTTTCTCGTCTATAGTTTAGACACTACTGATGTACTGTAATTTATAGGGAATTTGGCAAGTACATGCCTTACTTATACAGAATATTCTCCAATTTCCTCAATATCATCACTAAGACTATTGAAAGATCATATGCATCTTCAGCATTGAATTGAGGGGAGTTTTGAAGAATATGAATGAGGCAATAACAGATAGATTAACTCACAGTGATCAAAGGACAAGCATAGAACCCCACTCCGATAATGCTGCTGCTGAAATGTCCTGTGTTTGTTTCAATCTTTTAGAAGGTGGTTCTTCATCCATCTCACTCGAGCCGCCGTTTCAACCGAGTACATCAACATCTCGGCATCTCTTATTTTCAGAAACTGCTTCTGCAGGTCTTTCTAATGGCAGCAGCTGCAATATGTTTTTTCCCTCCTCTTGAGCATACAATGGATTGACCCCACACATTTTTATAATATTTTTATCACCTCGAAAAGTGTTGAACTTAATTGAGACAACATAGTGGTTGGATTGAGTATATTTATGGGCATTCATAGATATCTGAGTACATTGACCAAAAAAAAAAAAGAAAAAGATATCTGAGTACGCAAAGTACCATCAGGTCCCAAAACTAGGTGCTCTGTCTCAGTGCCATAACCATTCCATACAGTCTCGTGCAATAGCAACAAAGCACGGCGGATAAAAGTGTTTCCAATATGGAGTTTATAATAAAGTCCACTGTTTTTGAGCTGTGCAATGCCCAATTGACGGTAAACAACGCAAAAAGCAAAGCCCATGAAGCCATCGTTAGGCCAATTTGACGGAAGCTGGAAGCAAATTGAGTGTCCAATACTTTGATACTCGAACCACTCTGGAATCCTACTCCCCGTATTTATTATTGTAACACTAGGAGGTTCTTTATAATCTGCCCGTACATCAAAAATATATTATTCTTTTAATATGAATAAAATGATGGAAAAAAAAAAACTGTCAGAAAATAGAGCTGAGAGGGGAGAGACGTACTTTGTACCGAGTTTCATTCATGAAAATGGATAGATGTGGATTTCTCATCAATGCATGCACCACGTCCAAGCTTCCCTTCTGATCCAATTTCAAGCAATTTGCGAAGTTGGAAAGGCATGGGCGAAGGTGCTTCGACTCAAAAGACAGAAGTGTTAGTCCTAGTGTTTCCAACGATGTGCAACCATAAGCTATTATCTGAGATGCGTTAGGTGGAAGATCTGGTACGGACTGAAGGCTTTTGCATTCAGATATATCAAGATTCTTAAGTTTAGAAAGTTGTTTGATGCTTGCAGGGATGTTCTTAAAACTACTTCCTCTTAAATGTAGCTCTGTTAATGAGGAGCATTAATGTCCCAGGTCTGGTGGTAACTTCACGAGATGGCAATTTGATAGAGACAAATATTTCTTACTACCTAAGAAGAAGTTCTCCTCCTCCTCCTCCTCCTCTATGGTTTTGGGGAATTCTGTTGGATTTGAGCAGCCACTCAGACGAAGTCTTTGAAGAGATTGTAGCTTCCAGATGGTGCTTGGCAGTATTACTAGCTCAGTTCAGCCCTCCATGGACAAACAGCGAAGACGACTGAGGCACACAACTGATGTGGCCACTTCTGTTAGTGGGGTCCCATCCAAATGTATATCTTCTAAATTCTTGGAGATTTCCGGAAACTTATTTAAAGATAAGCAACCAAATAAATCAAGTTTCTCAAGAGATTTCAAATCAATGTTACTTTGGAAACTCTTAACCTGAGAACAACGCCGCATTTGTGAAGAACTTTGTGGTTCTACCATTTTGCCTTCAAGCTGCTGAGTTGGATTTGTTCCTCCAGAATGGCCGTTATGACAGTTGGCCTAGCTGCTGAAGTTGGATTGTTTCTAATCTGTTAGTTTTTGTTGTAATCATATCTCCTAGTGTAATCCATTAATTTGTCCAAATCCTTTGGCAATGGGGAGAACACAAAAACTATATCAGAAATCTAAAAATTTTGCTCCACACTAGGATTTGTCTGGGAAAACAAAATTATAAAAAGCAAAAATCTTAATCGATATAATTACACCTAATTCATTAAAAACGGCACAAAAACCAAACATTCCTTAAAATAATAAATGTGATTTGCGGGAGATTTTCTTCCACTTTTGAATTGTGGAAGCCACAATTGAATAGTTTAACTTGATTTTAGTCTTTTCCAAAATTCTCCTTAGCTTCCAACCTCTGTAAATAATAAATTGAATAATAAATATCCTCTTGATCTCCATACTAACCATTATTTATTATTTTTATTAGTGTATTAAGTAGTCTTGTGAACTTTAAATCAATGAAATAATTCTTACAAACATATTTAACAGTTAGACGTTATACAATTAATTAACTCAATGGTCTCTTAGTTACAAATGCAAAAGGAATTAGACCAAGAAACTTAGAACTAAAAATCAAATTCATCTCACTCGATTTGATCCTTTAAGAATTTTAGTTTAATTTCATTCTTGATTTTTGCACAATTTTCATCAGCTTGATTCAAACTGGTTATAGATTAGACAAAAAACCGAACAAACCTATCTATTTGGAAGTCCTATTTTCTATTTTGTAAAATAAATTTTTATATCAGTAGTTGCTGTGCACTAGATTATAATCTTAAATGAAAATTATATTTCAGAACGGAAAAACTCGCTAGCTGTTTTTTAGGTGATCGTTTTGTGACTGTCATATACGATATGATAGGCAAATTATATGACACGTCAAGGAAATTATATGACACGTATAACCAACAATTAAAACAAAAATTTTATAGTTAGTTACATGTATCGTATAATTTTCTTTGATATATAGTATATTTCAAGTGGCATTTCATATGTGACAGCCACGAAATAGTCACTTAAGAGACAATCATTTAGTGACACTCTTTAAAAGATTATTTATTTCTTAAAGTTTAATAAACTAAACCGTGTTAAGCCAACTATTATGTTCATTCATTTCATACGAATATATTTTTATTATTTACAAACTAAATATTTAACAAGTTTTGTGTCGATTGTGATTCAGCCTAAAGTTATATAATTTAACTAATTTAAAAGAGTTCCAAAAAAATTGAGCTTAACAACTTAAAAGTCCAATGGTGATGTATTATTTTCAAAACGATTTCTAGACTAACCATAAATTAAATAAAGACCAAAAACCTAAAGCCTAAAGAAAGCAAGAAAGAATAATACCAGGACGTATACAAGTGAATAGAAAATCATCTAGCACCTTGCATAAAATTTCAATAACATGGTATAAAACTTCAACGATATGGTAGAAAGTACATGTGTTGTAAGTTATTATTAAAAAAACTATCATATAATTTTTAGATTCTAAAATATATTTATTTATGTAATTTATTTATTTCATGTCACTTTCAAATTTTAACAGTCATTTGGGATGCATATTTCCTATTTATAAATGAAAAATTTTTAGAACATGTAATACGTACTTTATGCATTATTGTTGTTAAGTATGTTTCTTATAAATTGATGGTCAGGGAACAAATTCAATATAATATGTCAAGCATGTGGTATAATAAGTCGATTAAGTCTATAATATGTAAGATTGGTAGTATATTGCATAGATATTTGGTAATGAAGACTCTAACCTAATATTTAAATTGCATGCATACTCTATGTATTTTCATTATTGAGTATATATTTTTCTTCAAAAAAAAAAATTATTCAGTATATATTTTACAAAATTATTTTTAGTAACCAGAAGTCATGAATGAGATATATTACAATACAAAATGGGTATCTAGCCCATAAAAAATATCTAGAGAAGAAATTACGTCTACTATGTTGATTATTGTTATTAAGTATGCCTCCTACAAAAAAATTTTTAAATATAAATAAATATGTAATATTATATTAAGCAAGAATGACAGTGAAATTGGTTAATGTAACATTTCTCCATCTGAAAAAATGTAATTTAAAAGTAAGAAACTATCTATGATTTTTGTACATTTTTATAATAGTCGAACACAAATGTAGCAAATGCCTAGGTTTCCTCGTGGAATAGTTCAACGATATTGTTGTACGGCAAACAAAGCTTAATTAGGTTCTCTATGTTGAAATTTGCTGGCAAAGATTCCAACGGATATCCATTCCAACGTAGATATCTTTGGTCATCGGGAAGGGCACCGGTGCCTTTAGGAAGTTGCACCTTATTTTTGAATTTCCAAGCATAGATGCAAAGAAATTTAAGGCTTGATGCAAAGGTATCCGGATGCAATTGCACCTCTTTCATTTGATCTACCTTCAACTTTATGCTTTAATTTTTTTGGTCCCTTAGCAAGAAAAAAAAGAAGGTGGAGGAAAGGTAAGTTAAGATTACAAGTCAATTTGAAAATATTTTTTAACTCATAGCTTTGAGTTCATATGCACCTGATAGTTTCAACCATAAACAAACAAAATTTTATTACTTTCAAATCTTATAAAATTTGTTCTAAATATTTGATAAATGTCTTCCTAATTCTACAGCTAACTATGTTCACCTGAATCGTGTGATTCTTCGCAAATAACTTCTTGGCCCATTTCTTGCACAAGGTTGTACATTTTTATCACATCGTCCTCTTCTAAAATATTAGTTTGAAGAGACTAATCAAAGAGAATATTTAATCTAATTTATGTAGGAAAACCAGAACTATTTAGTAAATAGATAATACAATCCTTTTCCCAATAGATCAAAACATAAACAATCCCAAAGAAAGATCTCTCTCTTCTTTATCCAAGCTAGCGTAGCTAATTCTCAATACATCTTGGATTTTCTATTTGGGAGTATTTCCCAATTTTTTCGAAGTACTTTCCCACTCTTTTTTGCTTCTACCAAACAAGGAGGAACCCAACATTTTGAGGGCTAGAGGAACACTTTCGCATAACCAACAACCGATGTTGACATGTCTTTGAGATTATCTGTCGGAACAATATTTTTGGAGGCATGCAAACAAAATAATTGAAGGGCATCAGTTTTTGGTGGTCCTAGAGTGGTTGGTGGTGGAACCGAATTTGAGACAGCCCACAACCTCCCACAGCCTCCTGTTACTCGAGAGTGCTCCACTTACATATATTTTTTTCCAACTATTCTTGTGTGTGATTTTACTTTCGCGTCATCGCTACCAATATCTATCAAAATGGGATGGAACTTTGGCACTCGTAAAAGAGACTTGAGAACCAGAGGGCATCCAGCTCGTTGACCGTCTTTGCAATTTGCTGATTGCACCGTAGAGTCCAACATTGAAATGTATTGCATTGGTGGAGGAAGTTTGCCAGAATGAAAATAATTGTTCATTTAGTTTCGACCTTTTAAAGAGAAATTTGCCCCACAGGCTAAGAAAAAATGAACTAGATAGCACTAGCCACAGCAAGGCCGAGTTAGTAAGTGGTGAGGTACAATCCCTTCCATTTTGTCGTCTGCATATTTGCAAGATTTTTCACAATTATGGGTTAAGATGGTTGCCCTCCGTGCAATATTTTTTGAACCGTTTTCTTTAATTTTGTTCATAACTAACAGCTAATTAACTAAATGCTATCCATGTCGTGAATTAAAAAAAAAAAAAAACTTAGCACTAACAAATCGCCAATTTTACCCTTTCACTTTAGTTTTTTTTCTCTTTTTTCTTTCCCATAGAGTATTCAGTGTCCTATTTTTTTAACAAAAAAAATGAAAAAGGACACAAATACTTGAGCTCTGAATGTCAATGGCTTTTATCAATACATTCGTTCACTTTCAATCTTATTAAATTGAGTGCATATAATTCAGCAACTATACTTTTCTTTTCTTTTCTTGTTCTTTTTTTTTTTTTTTGTCTATGTTTCTTTTTTCTTCCAAATGTTTAGTATAGTACATATCAGAATTATACAAACAATTAAATATTTTATAGATGTAGTTGCAATGTACTGTTTTCCCAATAAGCCTCAGTTAATTTGTGACATGTTTTTATGTAAGTGTTTTATTACAGTGAAATATATTTACGAATAAGGATATCAATCACAGGAAATCTTCCAATATAAAACACCCGACATCATTTTTTTTTCATAAAATGTTTTAAGATGATTTGTTTTATTATTTTCACTTTTACGATTTTTTTTTTTTTGGGCGCATGATACTTTTAAGATCTTATAACAACTTTTTGTGGCGAAAAATAGGATTAAAAAGCCATATAAATTGCATTAAAATTTCTTGTCTAAATCCATTTTAATATTTAAGTTCTTAACTTTTAAATTTCTATCTAAATAATATGCCTTGATACATTCAACCTAGTAATTTCTTTTTATTTTGATGGATAAAATTACTCATTTATTAACTTTTTTTTTCTCAAAAAGACAATTACAGAATTGGCAGAAATAAATTAAGAGACACATATACGTGATATTTATTATTTAATTAGGGATATGTTCTCGAGTTGTGCGGATTATAATTTTTTTGTATTTAGTCTTTTTTCAAATCTTTCGTTCTTTTATATTGTGATTTAGGTTGGTTTTTTAAGTAGTATTTTGTATGAACAAATTGTGTTGTGTTCTAGAGTCTTGTTTGACCAATGAAAATTTATATTATAAATTTGTTAATTACAGAACATTTAAAATGTGTACGGTGCCTATTGCTAGCAATCCCATTATATTTTCAAGATTGTTTAGTCATTGTGTGACGAAATGTTTCAAGAAGTCTGAAGAAAGGTAAACTGAACTAAAGTAAAGGGAAGAAGAGAAGAAACAGGCTGTAGTCATCTTGATAAGTTGATTTGCGAAAATATTCTGAACCACCGTCTTTCATGTTTGCATAGCTAAAATAATTTATTATTGATGAAAAGCAAACGTCCATTTTTGTTAAAATTCTCAATAAATCAATCATCATGAAATCATTAATTTTTTGTATCATGAAATTGAATATCTAAATAACACCGTATTTAACTAAAGTTTGCGCAAACTGAAGGCATTGATGTATTTGGAGATTTTGGTTCAACACAATAATTGATTTCTTACTGACCTTCACCGTAATAACGCGCTTTTAGATGGAATTTTTTAGGTTTATTAGGAAGATATATATATATATATAGAGAGAGAGAGAGAGAGAGCTTCAATTAGACGTGTATTGCAGTATATATTATTTTTTTAATAATCGGGCCATATTCTAACTGAGTTGATTTAGTAATTAGTTGGACACATTACCAACTTTGATGCACGGATACAGACACGATACGATACCGGGACACACAGATTCTTAAAAAGTTTGGATACGGATACGGCGTACACGTTGTTATAAAATATCTTTTAAATATTATATATATGAAATATATATTTTTTAATAAATTTATTATTTCTTAAGATATAATGTGTAATAATTATTATGATATTTAATGATGTAATTAGTATTTTGTTAAAAATTTTAAAAGAATATTATGTATATAACATAATATTTAAGAAATTGTAAATTAAATACTTAATTGTTTTAAAGTTAACATAATTGTTACAATAATAAATATCTATTAATTATAAACTTTTCACTATCAAACTATTTCTTGGCACATTTATTAGAAAAAAGTATTATATGCATAATTTTTAATAAATTTTTAATTAATTTTATATGTATCTAATATAAATATAATATACTAATTAAAAATATCTAGCACATCGATTAAAAGTATCAGACAAGCATGTCCAAATTTTTTTTTTTTTTATTTTTTTGTTGGACACATTTTAAATAGTCTGACAAATGTCCGAAAACTGTTATATAAGTGTCATGTTCGACATGAGCACACCTCATTTTAAAAGTGTCAGTGCATCTTAAATTACTACATACGGCAATAATTTTTTTACTTTTTAATCTCCCGGTTACGCAAGCATGTTATGCTAACGAAAAAAAGGAGATGAGGACCTGCAGAAACAAAACTTCATAGTACAATTATATCAATCATTCATAATTCTCCAATTAGCTCGAGGAAGAAACAATGTAAAAGTGGTTCACTAACTCTTTTTATTTATTAAATTATATATGCTAATAGAATTACAGCTAAGATAAAGTAATAATCGTTACTATTACCTTTTATTTTGTTGGTTGGTTTCTATGGCGTCTTGGTTCTCAACAACGGACTTGTTATTATGCATCGAAATTCTAAGGATGGCATGTATAGATATTCAGGACCCATTCTTTTTGTAGCTGGTTTTACTTTTTAGGGTTCAGGAACTATGGTTTTTCGTAAAATAGAGTAATATTTTAATTCATGCTAGCCGCATGGTTCGCTCACACAGCCAGGTCCTGGCTTTGAAGTCGATCCTCCAACTCCAATTTCACTGTGCCCCAGGCTCTCCTGTCGGCGACGGTGAGTCTCATCTACAGAGACAAACAAATGATTTAAAAAAACAAAAATACAAAAAAATAGGGAGATTAAGCAAGAATTGTTTATCATATTATTAAACCATTTTGGGCACCATCCATGTGATTTTAAGGTAGGACTCCTGATTTTTGGTCTTAACAACCAGAGATCAAACCCTGATATTGACTAAACTATGTATTTACCGGCAAAAAATTAACTATTTAATTTTTTTTTTTTGAATTGCAAGCAAATTTTGTGAATTATTTAAACTTTGATATTAACTGTGTTATTCTTTTCGCCCTATTGGATGTTGTATTAGATGACGTGCATCACGGGCTAAAAACACCACCATGGATCGTAGTTCAGTTTTATTTAGAAATTAAAAAAAAAATTATTGTATGCTTTAGGAGATATCATTCGATTCTTGAAAACATATTATTAATTTCAGTATGAATTTTTTAATCTGTATAATTCTAGCATACTTTCTTAATTTCATCAAATAATTATTTTTAATTATCTAACTTAATTGTACTTTATTCGACATATTGAGACAAATAATTATGAACTAAAGTAATGATATTTGTTTATGTCATTTATTTGCAATAAATAGGAAGTTTTGATCTCGCTGAAATAAAGAATAAAAAAAAAACAAACAGCCAAAAGGTACCCAGAGATGCAAAGAGAGAAATTAATGAAGTAACAAATACGCTTACTTGGTGCCTCGTGGATTCTCTCAGTGCTTGGTCGGGCAAAAACCACCTCCGATGAGAAGGACATCAGCAGCAAGGAAATCATGCAGACAAGGATCAAGCCCTTGTGCTCCATTTTCACTGTTAGGATGTGATAAGTGTGTGTGAGCCTTGTGATGATCAATCTAGTGAGTGTGGACCATATATATATATATATATATGTTTTTTTTTTTTTTTTTTTTGTGTCTAGAAAGAGTTGTTAGGTCACATTTATAAGCGGGATACGTAAGCCAGGGGTAGGTTCCCACCCACAAACTCTTGCCACTCGAGCTCGAGTGCTCCACTCATAATTTTCTTTTATCAATTAATCTTGTGAATGATTTTTTTTTATTTATTAAGAAATTTGTTGGACCATGTTTATTATGAGATTTGTTGAACTATAAGTTATGTAATAAGGTCAACTATCTTTTTTTCATAAACTTCATACTACTATTCCTAATATTAGAACTCAAGATTATATAAAAAAAAATTTAAAATTTTAAATTTTAAATTTTAATCACTAGAATGACCCATAAAGAATATCTTGTTTTACTTTTGCATCAATACTACCAATATACATAAAATGTAATATTAAGTTGTTTTAAATAGGTAACAATAAGTAGTTCTACAATCTCATCTAATGATTATAATAATTTATTAATTTTAATTTTTTTATAAATTTATTCATTTAATTATTCATATTATTTTATACTTATTTTTTAAAACTATTCAAGTTAAAGTTTTTTCTATCCATAAAAATGGGATAGGACTTTTGCAGTCATAAAGAAAACTGAGCACCAAAGAAGATTCAGCGCGTGACTTTGCAATTTGCACCGTAGGGCACAAGTTACGACTTTGAAAAGTATTTGTGTTGGTGGGGGAAGTTTTATGAAAATGATTGTTTGCGAACCTTTTAAATTAAAGAGCAAAATAGCCCACTGCCTTAGAAAAAATGAACTAACTAACGCTAGCCTACTCGGCCTAGCCGAGTTGGTAAGTGGTGGGTTTGATTTCTTCTCTATATGCAATATTTTTTTACCCGTTTTCTTTAATTTTTTTAACAATTAATTAAATAACTAAAAATTATTACAGAAATGGTTCGTGTATATACTTCACAAAAACGTGAAGTCAAAATTGGTGATAAAGTGTACTTCTTGCCGTTTCCCTTTAATTTTTCTCATTTTTCTTCAGTAAAGAATTCAATGGCTTATTATGAAAAAAGTCCACGGATGCAGACAAAAGTAGATATAGGATCGCAAAATAGTAATTGACTAATTATTTTGTATAATCAGATAATCAATATTTGTGATAGAAAATCGATGAAAATATGTTTTTTGTTATTGTAAAAAATAATTATTTAATTATATAAAATAATTATTCTATTGTTATATATCTATTTTGTATTTATTTTTTCCTGCATCCATATATTTTTTTCCAAAAAAACATACGCAAATATTTGGGCTCTGAATGTCAATTTTTTTGCCAATAGATTCGTGCACTTTAAATTCTATGAAATGAGTCCATATACTGCAGCAACTTCTTTTTTCTTCTTTTTTTTTTTTTTTGGTGTGTTCTTTTTGTTTCCAAATGTTTAGTATAGTACACATCAGAGTTATATGAAAAAAATAAAATATTATAAAGATATACTTGCTTTATAATAAGACCGTTTCCCTAATAAACCTTGTTTAATTTGGGACATGTTTTATGGTTATAGATATTTGTGATTAAGAATATCAATCATGGAAAATCTTCCTATTTTAAACACCCAACATCAATTTTCTTTTCTAAAACTGTTTTAAAATAAATTATTTTATCATTTTCACTTTTCATATCTTACAATAACTTTTTGTAATAAGAAAAAATACGAAAGTAGTAGGTGTAATTGATTGGTTATCAGGAATTATATCTAAGTGAAAAGTTAGAAATTCAAGTCCTACCTCCTATGTATGGGTTATAACCTACTTGAAGACCAAAAAATGCAATAAGAAAGCCAATAAATTGCATAGAGAATTGGCAAAAATAAAATAAAACTTAACAGACACATATACGTGATATGTATTATTTAATATATTTTATTTGTAATCTCTGCTCTTGAATACAAGATAACGGTTAAAGACCACAAAAAATGCCCATGCTATTCCTTTTTATCTAAGTTCTACCTGTAAGAAAGTACCAGTGCTGTTTTCTTTTCATTTTTTTGGTAAAAAAAAGAAGGGTCAAAACTAAAGATATAAAAGGACTTAATGATAAAAGAATCTAAAGTTTGTCCCTCAAAAAAAAAAGAATTTAAAATTTAAAGTAAATTTCAAATATATTTTATTTCAAATAGTGGTTGAAGAAATTACTGCAAAACAATCTACGATAAAGTGGGGTGTATAATTTTCTTCTTTTGTTTCGTTTTCCTGACGAAGTATTCCATCGCGTTGAGACCGAGTTTCAACTTTCAAATGATGCCACTGCGGACGCAAAAGAATATCAGAATACGCATGTTGACAGCTTGACGCCGAAAGCAAAGTTGTCGACAGCACACTTAACACTGGCATTGACCGGAAAGAAAGAAAATAATTGAACCCTTAAATATGGAAGGGCAATAAGCATGATTTTGTCTATCACGTTGAACTGTTTTCAGTCAATTCATTTTTTTATTAGAAAAAAATTAAGTGCACCGAAATTGATAAAAAAAATATATATATATTATTTTTTGATTGCTTTCCTAACAAAAGATTTTTTTTTCCCCACAGAAAGTTCTATTCTCGAAAGGTAAATGTTTATGATGAATTAAAAAGTTATTCAGATAGTATCAAAATTAAAATAATTAATATATTTACATAAGCGTAATAAAACATTATAATTAAGTAATATTTTTTTATTGACGTCATATAAAATATACTGATTATTATAATTTTTTTATTATCTTAATAATTTTTTTTAGTTGGAAATGTAATCAAACTCTTTTCTTGAAAGATTCGTAAATGTTCTGAGTTATTTTTTCTGCAATCTTCTCCGCAGCTTCCTCGACCGCCCCTCATTGTAGAAGACTGCTTTTTCTTGTGTCTTTGGTCACACCAGTCCCATCACAAGACTTTTTGAATAATCTTTCCCATTTCCACGGCTTCCCAGTAAATCGTTGCATTTTAGCCACAATCGCAACTCCTATATACGTATCTAATACCATAGAAGTATGTATCCCAAAGTAGGGAACCAACATATAAATGTCAAGGTTTGCTCTTTTTTGCAGCAAAATAGAAAATGGACCGCCAGGTCCCTTTGCTTGTTTGCTTAATTCCCTTTCTTTTGATTCTTTGTTTTACATCGCCTGTTCTTTTTGCCAAAGCACCCCCCTCCAAAAGTTACTCAAGGGGCAACTACACCAAGAGATGAGTTTCTCTACTATAAGCAGTTCTTTGTCTCACTTCTTTTTCTTAACAAAAATAATAAATAAACACAGGAAAATATTTGTGCAGGATAAACATATAATAAGTGACTAATTATTTTGTGTAATTAATTGATTAATATTTATAATAAAAATAAACGTATTTTTCATCTCTTTTTGTTGCTAACAAAAGTAATAAGAGAAATAAAAGAATTTGGGAATGTGAAAATTGTAGTACTCAATTGTACAAGTCATTTACAAAAAAAACCTATTTATAGGGTTGTATATGATTAAATAAATAAATAATCTATAATAATTATATAACCTTGTAATAATTATATAATCAGTTAATAATAATTATATAATCAACTAATAATCAAAAGCTAATAATAAAAAGAATTATATAATAATGGAGAATATTAAAGATATTATTATAATCATAAGAAATGACTGTAATTAATATGAATATGAAAAGATCCTGTAATCATGATGGATATAAAAAGATCTTCGGATTATAATAACATCTTCGACATCCCTCAAACTCAAGTTGGATCGACAAAAACTAATTTGAGTTTGGAAAAGAACTCATGAAAACGGCCTGGAAGGTGTGTATTCGTGAATATATCAACAGGCTATTCTACTGATGAAATAAATTGTAGGTGTATGTTCCCATTATTGATATGTTGGCGGATGTAATGACAATTAGTCTCAATGAATTTGGTACGCTCATGAAAGACGTCATTATGGGCAATCTGAATGACACTTTGATTATCACAATGTAGTATAGTTAGACCCAAGAATGTAGCACCCATATCATTGTGCAACCAATGAAGCCAAATAAGTTCAGCTGTTGCATAAGCTAATGCACGGTACTGTGCTTTAGTGCTAGAGTGAGCTATTACTAATTGTTTCTTAATATGCCAAAAGACAAGAGAGCTACTGAGAAAGAAACAAAATCTAGTGGTAGATCATCTATCTGTACGATCTTCAGCTCAGTCAGCATTTGAAAAGGCATGTAACTAAAGAGAAGAATGAGCAAAAAAGTGAAGCGCATAAACTAGAATCCCCTTGACATATCATAGAATGTAAAGAACAGCTGCGAAATGAGCAGATCTAGGAGTAGGCATGAACTGACTAACTACATGAATAGCATAAGCAATGTCAGGACAAGTGACCATAAGATAAACTAAACAACTAACTAACGATACAGAGTGGCATCACTAAGAAGTGTACCA
Source organism: Carallia pectinifolia (assembly GCA_037832335.1). NCBI lineage: Eukaryota > Viridiplantae > Streptophyta > Magnoliopsida > Malpighiales > Rhizophoraceae > Carallia > Carallia pectinifolia. Next base: position 20,955,720 of record CM075454.1, on the reverse strand, counting down.
TCAACTGGTGTAAGCTTAACATTTATCTTAAGTGGCAAGGAAGCAATTTTGCTATTTGTAATACCAACTTGAGAAAAAAAATTTGAGGCATACTTGACTTGGGAGAGAAAGTAACCATCAGTGCCAGAGATACTTCCACTTTGAGGATGTGAAAATTGTATCTCTCAAAAAAAAAAAAAAAAAGAATTTGAAAATTGCATTACTCAACTATACAAAGTCATTTATAGGAAGACTTTATTTATAAGGTTATAAACGACTAAATAAGTAAACAATCTACAATAATTATATAATCTTGTAATAATTATAAAATCAACTAATGATAGAAAGAATCATTTAATAATGGAGAATATCAAATATATTATTGTAATATGAGAAGATTGCTGTAACTAGAAGAAATTACTGTAATCAAGATAAATATGGAAAGATCCTGTAATCAGGATGGATATGGAAAGATCTTCATATTATAATAATATATTTGATAGTTGCAAATATTCATCGTCTGATTGTACAAAATAATCGGTTAATTATTATATTTTTGTCCTGCGTCTACTTTTTCTTATGTCTATTTAATGAGACTCTTGATACTTAAAACTTGAAATTTTACGGCTTAGCTTGTATTCATATAGGTGCACGTGCGCGCCTGTTTAACCATCTGAAACTTCTATAATTGTGTGATTCTACTTAGCCATTTCAGTTAGATTTTGTTCTAATACTGTGCATGTTGCATAAAAATTGATGAAGTGAATTATAGTCGTCAGCAGGAGGGGCTAAAGGCAAACAAAATGTCATTTGAAAGACCTAAATCTCTGTGTGGAACTAGTTGCATTAATGAATCTTGTGGGTGATTGGAGTAGTAAAAATGTCGAGGCCATTTTGCGTGGGACCACTTGGAAGTCAACCGACAAACATATTAATAACTTTTTTTTTTTGACGCAGATTAACAGCTTGATTTCTACATATTATGATATTATGTATGCAACAAAGTTGTCGTCGTGTCAACATATTTATTTAATAAATAAATTAAATGTGTAGGCACGTTTTTTTTTTTTGCCAAAAAAAGTAGGTCTTTTATTTATCATGGCAACAATGAATACATGACAATAAATTTGTTTCTCATTGATTAGAACCAATCCTGCAAAGCCGAACATGTCCTCTCAGTTCGTGTTTTGCGAGAGTCACATAATGTTACATGTAGTATAAAACGGCGAAGCCACATTCACAACTGTGGGATTTTTTTTTTTTGGTACATAGTGTGGGGGTAATTGCTCCTATTGGAAAATAAAAATTTGGTATAATAAAGTTTAAATTTACACTATTGCCTCCCTACTGAAATTTATACTTTACCCATATAAATTTTGTATTTTTATGTATAAACCAATAGAATTAATAAAATTTTTATTTGATTACAATTAAAATTTATACTAATTGATTTATAGAATCTTTATCATCTTTTAATTATAATGAAATTTTGAAAGTTATAAAATATTTTAATGTTTTTAGTTTCCAAATATGTGAAAAGTTGCCACATGGCAAAGAGAGAATATTTGAGATTTTCTCTCAATTTTGATTTCATATACTTGCACTAGTAATAGATCCGCGCGATGCACAAGTTTATTAATTTTTTTTTGACAATTTATTTTTACTTTATTTTATTAAAAGAAAAACACAAAAAGAAATTTTCATTTTGAGTGTTATTTTTTAAGAATTTTGTCACTTTTTTTTAAGAAAATGAAACAATTTTTTCAAAGAAAAAAGAAAGAATAAATAGTTTTTTTTCTTCTTTTTAAGGAAATTTTAGTGTAGTTTTTTTTTTCTTAAAGAAAAAATGGAATACTTATTTGATTATAATTATAATTATATTAATTGATTTATGTAATCCTAATCATGTAGTAATTGTAATAAAATTTTGATAATTATAAGATATTTTAATATTTTTAATTTAAAATTTATGAGTAGTCACCACATGGCAGAGAGAGAAAAAGTGAAATTTTCCTTTATTTCGACTTTATGTACTTACAATATAGATATATGCCCTATTTGCTTTACTAATTTTTATTGTTGTTGTTGTTACTGATAACCAATTACTATTGGTGACTGTTACTTATTACTAAACTGAAATTATAGTGTTTAGTTAGATTAATAGTTACTGTTTGATGTTCAAATAATAAAATAGTCATTTTGGACATTATATTATTTTTTTATTGCCATAAATCAAGAAAAAATTATATGGGGATATTTTAGTCCAAATAATATCTATTAGCAATTGATGATCTAAAGTACCTATAACTTATTTTTTTATCAACTGTTGATTGAGGGTACTTTCAACAATTAACACCCTCTAAAAAAACTTTACCAAACACCATTTTCCCTACTTTTTGAGACTGAAAGGTGTTAGAGTTTAATTAACTGAATTTTACTTTATTAAGTTAAAAATGCCACGTAACAATTAAGAGAAGCACACAAACTAACTTAGACATCACATCCTTATATAGTAGTAAATAATAAACTCCTCATTCTACCCAATTATTAAAAATATACTAAACAACTTAACTTCTACTCAAACAATAATTAATTACTAAATCTGGATTAACTCTAACATTGCCCCTTAATCCTAATTCGGTGATAATACCATTCCTAACATTCGCTTCAATTTGATAAACACTTCATATTTCAGTGACTTCATAAGAATATCAGCAACTTAATCTTCAGACTTGCAATATGCCAATTCATTTTCTCTTTTATCAACTTGATCTCTCAAAAATGAAAATGAGTATCAATATGCTTCTTTCATGCGTCACTAGATTCTTGGCCAAATTAATCGCAGAATTATTATCAACAAATATCTTCGTAGGACCTTCAACTGGAATATGAATCTCACTTACTAAATTCTTCAACCAAACCGCTTGCCAAACATTGGAAGCTGCAGCTATATACTTAGCTTCACAAGTTGAAAGTGTATTTTTTCTTCGATGACCACGAATATGCGATTATTCCAATGTTGAATAAATAACACTGTATTTCTACGATCATCAACATCTCTACCACAATCACCATCAGAATTGCCTACATGAGCACAATTCTTAGATGAAGAATAAAGTAGGCTATGATCAAAGCCTCCTTATATATAGAGTATAATCCTCTTAGCAACTTGTATGTGAGATTGACAAAGATACTTCAAAAACTTGCTAATCAAACCAACACCATAAGATATATTGGGCCTCGTGCATGTTAGGTGTCTCAAACTTCCAACAATCTACTTGAAATATATAGAATCAACAAGTGTTTCATTATATTCTTTAGATAATTTAGTGCTAACTTCAATAGGAGTTCTTATGTGATCGCAATTATGCATCAGGAACTTTTTCAAAACTCTGTAGCAAACCTTTTCTTATAGATAAAGATTCCATCATCTCCTTAAATTACTTCAATGCAAAAAAAATATAACACTAGGTCTAAATCAGTGAACTCAAATTCACACATCATAGACTTCTTAAAGTCTTCAATCATTTTGGGGTTGTAGCCGATAAAAATCAAGTTATCAACATATAAACACACTAATAAAATATTACCATCATCATTGACTTTAAAATATAAGGCATGCCAAATGGACACTTCCAAAAGTTGGCATCATGAAAAAAAGAATCAATATGCTCATTATATGCTATGGATGCTTGTTTCAGGCAGTACAACACTTTCTTCAACTTCTCTTTACTTTTTTCCTTCACAAAACTTGGGGGTTGCCTGGCAAAAATGTCATCTTCAATAGGACTATTTAGAAAAGTTGACTTCAGATCCATTTAATGAATTCTTCACCAATTCCAAATAGCCAAAGCTACTAAGCCAGAAGCAACCCAAGAGGGGGATAAATTGGGTTCTATTGCAAAATTGAAGATTTTAATGTTTTGGAATCTCACAACTCTCATGGGATCTCAAGTTCCAAGGGTTAGTAAGCAATAAAACAGAATAAACCAATATAACAATAAACAAAATAAAAGAGTTAAGGGAAGAGAAACGTGCACAAAGATTTATACTGTTTGGCTGTGTTCAGTCCCTAAGGTTGCACCTTGAGCTTTGTTTTCACTATCACTTCTTCTTTTGAAAGAGATAAGAAAAACTCATGCACTTTTCAATTTTTGCTTCTGTGAAGCCTAACACTCTTAACCTTACTCTCTCAAATATTTATTTTGCCTTTTTGGCTACAAAACAACACTCTCTTTTTCTCCAAAGAAAACTCTTCCATTACAAAGTGGATCTGTAATCTTTTTATAAGGATAAGACAAGTCAACTAACTGCTGTGCATTAAACTCTTTTGTTAAAGAGACTAAATCCCATAACAGAAAATTCAACAAGCTATTCTATATGTATCTCTGTTTGATCTTCTGGTTGACCATTCATCTAGCTGTCTAAGTAATCTGCCTTGTATGCTTTCCTTTTCCACCTCCATGATTTCGACAATCACTTCCACAACAGTCTAAATAAAGAGTAAATAGTGGGACATGCAAGATTCTTGGGAACAGATTTGAGCAATTATAACAATTATAAATCTTGGAAAATAAAGAACAATCAATAATCAAGAATTATTACCATAACTGAAGTAATCCTGCATATAAGGAAATATCATCTAATTCAAATGGGTCAGCAACTTAATGTATGATATAAAGAATAAATATAAAACTCAATGTATGGTAAGTGAATAATATATGAGACAACAAAAAAAAAATAAATCAATTAACAATAATGAAGACACATCAAAATAAGCACACATGATCTAATATCCAACAATCTCCCTTTTTTTAATGGTGTCATCATGATTGATGATTGATTTGAAAGGCACTGGCTCCCCCTAAATATGTGGTCTCCCCCTTTTTAAGGTATTAAGACAACTATAGGAAGATAACAGTTAGGAAATATCTAAACATAAAATAATATGTATGATATCCAAGATATACACTTATCGATGCAAGCATTGATCAATCAAAACTGCAACAAAGTAAAGTAGAAGTTATTATAGTCATGCAAAATATTCAAAGCAAAAGAGAAAAATCAAGGAAGTGTTCAAAGTATGCAACATCTAACGACTTAAATGTAGAATACAAAAAGTTTATGAGATCCTTACCTTTGGTCTCGATAAATAAGGTTGTGTCCACTTTACATTTAGTGAAACCCTGATTAACTAGGAAGGTGCTCTGTCTATCATACTATACTCTAGGAGCTTGTTTCGACCCATAAAGTCCTTTTGAGAGCTTAAAAACATAGTCTGAATGTTTCTTATCTTCAAATCTTGGTGGTTCATCCACATAGACTTCTTTATTAATGCATCCATTGAGGAAAACACTCTTCATGTCCATCTGGTACAATCTAAAATGCATATACGATCCAAATGCAAGTAGCATTTTGATTGCCTCTAGTCTAGCCACTGTTATATCCTTTGGCAACTAACCTTGCCTTTTCCTCACTATCTTGCCACTCTCACGAAGTTTGTTCCAGAATACTGACTTAGCCTTAATGATAAGATGATTTAAAGGTTTTTTCAACTAAAACTCTTCCTCCATTGCTTCTATCCAAGATTGGGAAAATAAAGAACAATCAATAATCAAGGATTATTACCATAACTGAAGTAATCCTGCATATAAGGAAATATCATCTAATTCAAATGGGTCAGCAACTTAATGTATGATATAAGGAATAAATATAAAACTCAATGTATGGTAAGTGAATAATATATGAGACAAAAAAAAAAGAATAAATCAATTAACAATAATGAAGACACATCAAAATAAGCACACATGATCTAATATCCAACAATCTCCCTTTTTTTAATGGTGTCATCATGATTGATGATTGATTTGAAAGGCACTGGCTCCCCCTAAATATGTGGTTTCCCCCTTTTTAAGGTATTAAGACAACTATAGGAAGATAACAGTTAGGAAATATCTAAACATAAAATAATATGTATGATATCCAAGATATACACTAATCGATGCAAGCATTGATCAATCAGAACTACAACAAAGTAAAGTAGAAGTTATTATAGTCATGCAAAATATTCAAAGCAAAAGAGAAAAATCAAGGAAGTGTTCAAAGTATGCAACATCTAACGACTTAAATGTAGAATACAAAAAGTTTATGAGATCCTTATCTTTGGTCTCGATAAATAAGGTTGTGTCCACTTTACGTTTAGTGAAACCCTGATTAACTAGGAAGGTGCTCTGTCTATCATACTATACTCTAGGAGCTTGTTTCGACCCATAAAGTCCTTTTGAGAGCTTAAAAACATAGTCTGAATGTTTCTTATCTTCAAATCTTGGTGGTTCATCCACATAGACTTCTTTATTAATGTATCCATTGAGGAAAACACTCTTCATGTCCATCTGGTACAATCTAAAATGCATATACGATGCAAATGCAAGTAGCATTCTGATTGCCTCTAGTCTAGCCACTGTTATATCCTTTGGCAACTCACCTTGCCTTTTCCTCACTATCTTGCCACTCTCATGCAGTTTGTTCTAGAATACTGACTTAGCCTTAATGATAAGATGATTTAAAGGTTTTTTCAACTAAAGCTCTTCCTCCATTGCTTCTATCCAAGATTGGTCAAATAGTGCATCTTCTACATGTTTGGTTCTATATGTGACACAAGTGCTAAAACAGTGCTTGTGTGATGTTGATCGAGTTCTAAGGGGTTCAAATGGATTACCAATGATTTGTTGATGAAAGTATTGCGCATCATGCTTCTACTCTCTTGGTACTTTTGGAATCACATTCTCCTTTTTACCTGGAGGAAGATTGGAATCATTTTTCTCTTGATGTGTGTTATAGGTTCCAACTTGTTGAGCTTGTGGTTGATTAGTAACTTAATTTCGCTCTTTTGATTGATATTTTTCTTTTCTTTTTTTGGGTATACCTACAACATCATCATTCTCTACTTTATTTTGGAGAATAATTTCATCAAATGCTACATTTATGGATTTTTCCACAGCAAGGGTTCCTTTATTACAAACTCTATAAGCCTTACTGTATGAAGAGTAATATAAAAATATACCTTCATCAGCTTTAGAGTCAAACTTACTAAGATTATCTTTGGTGTTCAAAATGTAACACTTGCATTCAAACAATCTCAGAAAATTGATCCTTGGCTTTCTAACTTTCCAAATTTCATGAGGTGTCTTCCCAAGAATGAGATGAACTAAGACTCTATTGGTAATAATACAAGCTATATGAACTGCTTCTGCCTAGAAGTGTTCTGGATGGTCAAACTCATTTAGCGTGATTCTTGCCATCTCTTGGAGTATTCTGTTCTTTTGTTCAGCCACTCCATTTTGTTGTGGAGTTTTAGGAGTTAAGAAATTATAGAGTATACCATTATTACTATAGAAGGTATTGAATCCTTCATTCTCAAGTTCTCTACCATGATCATTCCTTATAGATGAAATATGATATAGCTTTTATTATGAACCTGTCTACACAAACTCTCAAAAAAACTTAAAACAATTGCTCTAATGAGCTAGAAAAATAACCCAGGTATACCTATTATAATCATCAACAATTACAAAGGCAAAAGAATTACCACCCAATGATTATGCTTGTAAGACCAAACAAATTCATATGAAGCAATTCTAGAGGTCTGGTTGTGAATATTATCTTTTTACTTTTAAAGGAGTTTTTATCTGTTTATCTTTTTGACAAGCATAACATATCTTATCTTTTTCAAAAAGCTGGGTAGTCTTTTTACAAGTTTGTGTCTGCCGAGCTGTGAAATTTTTTTCATGCTTGCAGGACCAAGTCTTTTGTGCCTAAGCCATGTTTGATCACTGATAGCAGAGAAGCACTTCGCATTTTGCTTTGTAAGAGAATCAAGATCTATAATGTAGACATTTTTTGATCTCTTTGCAATGAATAGAGGATCATTGGATTTGGTCAAGGTCACAGAGCATGCATCCTATCCAAATGACACCTTGTACCCACAATCACACAACTGATTGATACTTAATAGATTGAACTTTAGGCCTCTGACAAGAGAAACTGGAAGAGTTATCCTTTCCAACTTTGCATATGCAAATAATCTTTCTCTTAGCATTGTCTCCAAAAGTGAGTGTTTCTCTATCAATCATTTTCAGTGATATGAAGTGGTTAGGATTCCCAATCATGTGTCTAGAGCAACCAATATCTAGAAGCCATCTACCTTTCTTCTTGTTGCTCTTAAGGCAAACCTGCATATAAATTATATAGTCTTTGGTACACAAACCTAAGTCCAGTAGGGTTAGTTTTGGAGATCTTGTTTTCAAGACTCTTTATGAGAGAGCATGAAAACTGCATATACCCACAACCACCACAAAAGCAACATTTAATATTCCTTTTATTCTGACATACACGAGTGTTATACTTATGATATCTGTTTAGAGTATGTTGTTTTGACCATATGCTTGACCATAAATTGACTGATGGTATGGTTGTCCATAACCATTTGCCCAACCATGAATTGACTCATGGTATGGTTGTGAATATCTCCTGGAATACATAAATGCATACTTATGTGGAACTCTCTTTTATGTCTAGCGATGCTGTGCATGATTGGTGTTATTGGATTAGCATGCATGTTCATGCTTATGTAAGGTCTGAATTTGACTATGAGATTGTGATGACTAACCATGCAAAATGCTTTTTGATGATTGTGCATGGGTGTGATTATGGACTGCTTTGTCTTGAGATGAGCTGGGTTGATATCCCAAGTCAGTTTTCTCACTTGGAGACCTTTAAGAGTCAAGTAGAGTATCTAACTTATCTTTGCTCTTAGCAAATCTTGAGACATTTAGGAACTCAAGCCTTTCCTATTACAGAAACTTAGCAACTTACCATTCTTTTTAGTGATTGACCTGTGCTCATCTTTAAAAGTGTTATTTTTATGCTCTATAGAAGTCATCTCAACATGAATAACTTTATTCTCAATTTTGAGATTTTCATTCTTATGTTTCACTGATGAAATCTCAACATGAAGACCTTTGTTTTCAGTAGGCATAGTTTTGAGCTTCTTTTCTATGCATGCTAATGTACTATATAGATCATCTATCACTAGCTAACTAGTATATGAGCTAGGGAAAGAGATTAGCTCATTGTCATTTTCCATACATGCTAATGTATTATATAGATCATCTGTCACTAACTAACTAATATATGAGCCAGGGAAAGAGATTAGCTCATTGTCATTTGCCATGAAGGCAATAAGTATTCCTATGTCATCTAATTCACTGTCAGATTCACGTAAGCTATCCTAAGTCGCTTTGAGTGCTTTTTTGGATGACCTTTTATCAGTCTTTTAAGTAGTTGGACAGTTTGAAGCAATACGACTTGGTTTATAGCAGTTATAACAGATAATCTCTCATTTTTCTTTGCTGGTTTTCATTGGCTGCTTGCTGTTTTGCTCCTTTTTCTTTAAAATTCATGAGGCCTTTTTTATTAGCATGGCTAGCTCTTCATCATCTACCAGACCTGATGGTTCATATCTTCTAAATCCTTTGAAGAGTATTCTTTCATCTATGAACTCCTTCAAAGTCTTTAGGGTGTTTTGATCTGAATCTTTAGTTGCAAAATTTCTTTAAAAAATAGTTTAAGAATTTAAGAAAAAACTTTAGCAAATATTTCTGAGTAACTTACTCGCTAGTTTTTGGGAAGTAATCAGAGAGTACTTATAACTATCATCTGGTGGTTCATGCGTGAATAAATTTATCTAATAATAGATGGTTGTCTGTTGATGTCTAGCTTGTGTTTATAAATTCTGTGTACATCTAACATAAGAAACGAAACTAGGCTGTGGTCATGTGAATTGAAGTGTTTATTAGAACTTCTGACATATCTGTTAGTTATCAAAATCTTCATAAGATTAGGATAATATACACAGATTAGGAAGAGAGAAAGAGGATACTAGAAGACAAGGGTATTTTCATAATGGAAACTTGTCTGCTAATAGATAACTGATACATAATGGCTCAAAGTACTGAATTGATAAACACATAGGAAGCACAGTGAACCCATAACCCAAAAATAGGTGAGTTTATAACTAGACAGGGACATTTCAACATTAACGTGTCGTGTTGTCTATGTTGTGTTGTGTCGTATCTGTGTCCGCGTATTTGTATTTATGCTTCACAAACTAATAGGGTATAACTTATTTTATGAAATAATGAAAAAAAAAACAAAGGAAGGAAAATATCCACTCAATTTCCATGGACTTTTCGCGATTATACCTTTTTATTTTTTGGTTTTTTTTGTTTCTCTTAAATCGACTCTTAGTTGTGAAGATTTTGACTTTAAATATGTCAGTGTCATAAAGACTAAAAAGAAAAAGAAATGTCCACCCAATTTCCACCCACGAAATTTTCATGGAAATATAACGTTTGACAAACAATTCGACTTGCAAAATTTCTATGGGTATTTCTTGACCATAGGATCTCACTGGCCAACACAGCCACCTAACTCCTTTGGTTAACCCAGAAATTGTCCTTGATCCACTCAGTATATACCACCGACATTCCGGCTAATTTTATTTCCTATTTTCCTTTTTTATTTTTAATGGCAGTAGGAAGAAAAAAAAAATCAACAAAATAACAAAATAGACTAGCCACATCTCATAATAGTCACTCTCCACGTATCTGTTCGAAGAAACATCATGATCCCTAGCGGAAGCTCTTCTTAAACTAAAAATTGGTAGAACTCTGAATATTCTAATTTGTAACAAAATTTACACAATAATTTCTTTCCAGCAATATATATTTTCTTTTCTTCCTTTAATGCTTGTAGCTATTTTCTAGTTAAAAATATGGTCAAAAAATGGTAAAAAAAAAAAGAGAAAAATGTGCTCGTCGATAGACATGGCTATAGGTCTGATTTGACGTGGGCCCGTAAACGGAATCGGCCTGGAACCGTTGTATGTCGACCTGACCTGCCCCTTGGTCACCTCTATTTGTCAATTTGCACCCAGGAAATTTCCATGTACATTCCCGACACTGGATAGTCATCATTAGCATAACACCTTGGTTGATGGGAAGTCGTTCGTTACTCTTTTTCTTCATTCACAGAATGCCTGAACATCTTTTCTTATAAAAAGAAGGTCAAACAATGAGAGTAAATTACGCTTTTTATTACCAACTTGTAAGTCAATTTTCATTTTAATCATTCTATTTTAATTGTAACTATCAAATCTATTAATTTAAATTTTCTTTTCAATTTAATCACTTGGTCATGATAATAATTAATAACATCAAATAAAAAATTACAAAATTTGTACCTTAATGAATATATATATTATAGAATAAATTAAGGACCATCTCTGCTTCTCTTCGCTTAACATTTAACTGTTAAAGCTAAAGTTCATTTGTACTCTAGTAAAACATCAACTTCATGCAAAAATGTAGTCCTCTATATTTTATATTTTTGTAATTGAGTGTAAACAAAGAAAAAAAAAATTTAATTCAATGAATTCAATGGCCGGCGTTGCCAATTTTGAATTGGCAATGCCGGCCAAAGAAAAATTTTTTTAAAAAAAGATTCATTTCCCATGTGATGTTCACATGAGAAAGGAACCCTATAAATAGGCCCCTGCCCCTCAGTTCAAAACATATTCAGCAAATCTGTAAACAAAAAAATTCAGAAAATTTGAGAGAAAAAGAAAATTTTGAAAATCTATCAAGAAAATTTCTCTTTTTCTTACGTGCTTTTACTCTGCAGTATATTCTCCTAACTCCTTTTTGAGAGATATTTCAGGGGTAAGGCCCAAAAAATTTGTTGTTTCCATTTCTAAAGCTATTTTTAGATTTATATTCTCTGATCGCCCTAGATCTGAATTTATGAGAATATAGATCTGAAAATATCAAATTACTTCAAATCCAGCTGGGATTAAGCCTCAAACGGCCTTCAGCAAAATTCAAGCAACTCATCCGAGAACAAGTTCCTTCGACCCTCGGTAAAATTAAGTCAGATCGGCTCAAATTAGGTCTCTACGGTTCTTAACCGTAGTCAAAACGTCCAAATCAGATCCGGTTTCAGTCTACCCAGTTCAAGAAAAAGTTGTGGAATTTATTTCTGTCAAGATCAATCTCGTGCAGCCCTTGACGGAGTCAAAAAAGGAACACTAATCGGACGATCTACAGAGATCGAACCACGTAAATTTTCTTTTATTTTAAATTTTTATTTGTAATTTATTTTTGTATTTTCGAGTTTAATTATTTTAGACTCGAAATTTACGTTTTACAAATTTTTGGCACGCTCGGTGGGACTTCTTCACCTCCCATCTCTTGTTCCTTAAAAAAAAAAAAAGAGGTAAAAGGGGAGCCGAGAGAAAACAAAAAAAAGACAAAAAAAGACAAAAAAAAAGTAAAAATGTAAAAATTAAAGTAAAAAAAAAAAAAAATTTACAGGTGTTTAGCACATCAAATGACACCAAAAAGAAGTACAGCTGCCGGTACCAACAAAAAGGCAACGGCTCCACTGCCTGCATCAACTACCCTACCTGGGTATGCAGGTCCAGAAACCCGGGGACGGACACAATTTCTTGCCATCCAAACCCAAAAAAATATCGAAATGGAGAATGCACAGCTTGCACAACAGGATTTCTCCCCTGACTCTCTTGCTGCATGGAGGAGTCGATCACCCACTCCGATCGAAGCTGGGGGCAACACGACGAAGCCTGCTCAACAGAATCCAACACATTCTGTAGAGATCCACACAGAGGAAGCAGAAGAATTCTTCCCCCCAGTCTTTCGTGGAGCCTCGTCTGTTGCCGTCATGATGACCAACACAACCAGTACAGACGAAAGAATTTCAGAATTGGAGAATAAAATTTTGCAGCTAATCAGAGTCGTGGAGGAAAAAGATCAACAGATCGCCGCTCTTAAAGGAAAAGCCCCGATCCAAATTGATCCCGAGATCCGCGAGGAGCAACCGTATCCACCCGGTTTCACTCCAGAAGCCACACCAGCCGACGTCTTCACTGCAGAAAAGCGACCAGGTAGTTCTACACAGCTGCCACCCTCAAATTCTGTAGCTTTGCTATCTGTTCAACAATTACAGGAAATGATAGCCAATACGATCCGACTGCAACAAGCTACATCCTTCCAAGGATCACAGATGTACGTCAAACCGTACACCAGACGGATCGAAAGTCTCAACATGCCCTTGGGCTACCAACCGCCCAAATTTCAACAATTCGACAGACGAGGCGATCCCAAACAGCACATCGCCCACTTCGTTGAAACCTGCAACAACGCAGGGACTTATGGAGATCTCTTGGTGAAGCAGTTTGTTCGTTCACTGAGGGAGACCGCTTTCACCTGGTTCATAAATCTTGAACCAGAATCAATCGATAGTTGGGAACAGCTACAACGAGAGTTTCTCAACAGATTTTTCAGCACTCGAAGGACGGTAAGTATGATGGAGCTTACCAGCACCAAACAAAGGAAAGGAGAGCCCGTTGTCGAATACATCAACAGATGGCGTGCCCTCAGCTTGGACTGCAAAGATCGCCTGACGGAGACTTCTGCCGTGGAGATGTGTATCCAGGGAATGCATTGGGAGCTATTATACATCTTGCAAGGTGTCAAACCCCGAACTTTCGAAGAACTGGCGACCCGTGCACATGATATGGAGATAAGCATCCAGACTTCCGGAGGCACGGTTCCTATCCAGTTGGACCAGCAAGGGGGCCGAAGGGAGATTAAGAAACCCAACAGTTCCGGAAAAGGAAAGGAAGTGATGACTGTTGAAGCCACACCAGTAAAAGTAAGCGCCAAAGCTAAGGTAAATCCTCCAACCCAAATAACTCAGCCAAAACAACAGGAAAGACGGAAGGTGACATTGCGAGAGTTGGAGCAAAAGCAGTATCCATTCCCCAACTCAGACGTCCCCGACATTCTTGAACAACTCTTGGAGGCGAAGCTGATCAAACTCCCATAGTGCAAGTGGCCGAATGAAAAGGATCGAGTCAGCGATTCGAGATTCTGCAAATATCACCGGATAGTAAGTCATCCAACCGAGAAGTGTTTCGTCCTGAAGGAGCTAATCATGAAGCTCAAAAGCCAGAATAAAATCATTTTGGACCAGGAAGGCATAACTTCTGCAAACCAGACCACCATCACTTCAAAACCATCAGAAAAGGTGGCACACCGTAAGGAGGAGCCGCTCGACAACAAAAAGTCGACAACAGAGAAGGTATATGAAGTTCTCCAAACCCTTCTCGCTAACCCTCAGCTGTTTACAGCTTTGCAAACAACAGAAGTATGGCAAAATCAAGTTGGCAATACTCTTCAGACCTCAGCTGAACCTTTGCCATCAAGTAATTCCAGCTCGGCGGAGCATCAGGCAGACCAAAATCACGTCGAATGTTACTCTGTTATCTCATTTTCAGATGAGGATCTCCTGCTGGGTCCAAACCCCACAATCAGCCGCTTTATGTATCAGGCTATGTGAAAGAACAGAAGGTCCGACGTATTTTGATCGATGATGGCTCAGCAGTCAACATTATCCCAAAATCCACCATAAAGGAGCTCGGCATTGGCATTGATGAATTATCAGACAGCCGCTTAATGATTCATGGCTTTAATCAAGGAGGACAGAAAGCAATTGGGATGATTCGCTTAGAGCTAACTATCGGTAATCTCACTTCTAGCACTCTATTTCACGTGATTGATGCACGTACCACATATAAGATGTTACTAGGACGACCGTGGATTCATGGAAATGGAGTTGTGCTCTCAAACCTGCATCAGTGCTTCAAATACTACAATGGTGGCGTTCAAAAGGTCAATGCTGACTTAAAGCCGTTCGATGATGCTGAATCACATTTGGCAGATGCAGTCTTCTACACCGATACAGACAATCCGGAGATCATTCCATCAAAAACTACTTGGACTGAGGGCATCCAAAAAAAGGGAAAAGTTGTCGAAGAACCTGCCAATGCTCAACCTCAGATTCTGACAAATAAAAAGCTGTCACAGCCTGCTGAGCTCCGTCCGAACGATGTTGCATCTTCAAGCTCCACTCCAGTCCTACGCTATGTGCCGAAGTCACGACGCTCAGAAGGCCAACCCCCTTTCTCTTATTGTATTGATCTTAAACAGGAGCAAGGTCATAGCCAACCCAAAACAAAGGAGCTGCACAACCTGAAGGAGAATTACACTCTGCCGATACCAAAGATTGAGCCGGTTTTATCTTCAAAACCATTAAAAGGCTTCGTCAAACCACACACAGGGGCAGTCGAAGGCGGCTCACTTCTAGAAAGAAGAACACATGAAGGATTTGATCCTAATGCATACAAGCTTTTGGCAAAGGCGGGCTATGACTTCTCAAACCCGAGCACAATGGGTACGCTGCCGTCCACACATGGCGCCGCTTCTCAAATATCACAGTCCCGACCTGGCTTAGGCTATCAGGAGAAGTCACCTGTGCGGATCACGCTAAAGAGCCGAAGCCGAGCAGTTGATGCACGTGCCATCAGCACCACCACCAAACAAGACAGGCTTATCCAGTCAAACAAAGAAGGTGAAGTCAGAGGTTCTGCATTTCATGTCACAATTAGCGAGGAGGCTGATTCCGACTCATCAGATGGTGAAGTGAAGGAGGCTCCCCCGGAACTTGAAGACGGTGGCCAAGCAACTGTTGATGAACTCAAGGAGGTCAATCTTGGCTCTCAGGAAGATCCTCGACCTACATTTGTAAGTGCTTTACTTACTGCAGAAGAAAAACAAAAATATGTTCAAGTATTAAGTCAATACAGGGACGTTTTCGTATGGTGTTACAAAGAAATGCCTGGACTTGATCCGAAAATTGCGGTGCATCATCTAGCAGTAAAGAAAGGTGTTCGTTCTGTCAAGCAGCCACAACGACGATTCCGCCTGGAACTCATTCCACAAATCAAGGAGGAGGTGAACAAGCTGATCAATGCTGGCTTCATCCGAGAGGTCACCTACCCAACGTGGATTGCCAACATTGTCCCGGTAAGAAAGAAGAATGGACAATTGAGAGTATGTGTTGATTTTCGAGATCTTAACAGGGCCTGTCCGAAAGATGACTTTCCATTGCCCATAACGGAGATCACAGTCGATGCAACAACGGGTCACGAAGCATTGTCCTTCATGGATGGTTCTTCAGGCTATAACCAAATCAGAATGGCACCAGAGGACGAGGAGTTGACAGCATTCCGCACCCCAAAAGGTATATACTGCTACAAAGTTATGCCGTTTGGATTGAAAAACGCTGGTGCCACTTATCAACGTGCTATGCAAAAAATTTTCGATGACATGCTGCACAAGATTGTAGAATGTTATGTTGATGACTTAGTTGTAAAGACTAAAAAGCGCAAAGACCATCTCGAGGATCTCAAGATAGTGTTCGAGAGACTTCGGAGGCATCAGCTCAAAATGAACCCTCTCAAATGCGCATTCGGTGTCACATCAGGAAAGTTTCTTGGATTCGTGGTGCGCCATCGTGGAATCGAAGTTGATCAGTCAAAGGTTGAGGCAATTCAAAAGATGCCTGAACCTAAAAACCTGCACGAACTGTGAAGTCTACAAGGAAAGCTGGCCTATATTCGCCGTTTCATCTCCAATTTAGCTGGGAGATGTCAACCTTTCCATCGGTTGATGAAGAAAGATGTCAACTTCGAGTGGGACGAAGCTTGCAGCAAAGCCTTTGAGAGCATAAAGAAGTACCTTTCCAATCCACCGGTCCTAGGAGCTCCAATTCAAGAAAAGTCGTTGATTCTCTACATTGCAGTGCAGGAAAGATCTTTGGGAGCCCTGCTTGCACAGGAAAACGAGCAGGGAAAGGAAGTTGCTCTGTATTACTTGAGCAGAATATTAAACGGTCCGGAGTTGAGTTATTCGCCCATTGAAAAGACATGTCTAGCACTGTTCTTTGCCATTGACAAGCTGAGGCACTACATGCAAGCTCACACGGTACGTCTCATTGCCAGAGCTGATCCTGTCAAATATATCTTATCCAGACCAATCTTGTCAGGACGACTTGCCAAGTGGGCAGTAATCCTACAAAGCTTCGACATTGTCTATGTGCCTCAAAAAGCAATCAAAGGACAAGCTCTAGCAGACTTCCTTGCAGATCACCCTGTTCCGTCAGATTGGGAGTTCACAGATGATCTTCCAGATGAAGAGGTCTTTTACATTAAGACACTGCCACCATGGACGATATTCTTTGATGGTGCAGCAAGGCGTGATGGTGCTGGTGCCGGCATAGTGTTTGTCACTCCTCAGCGACAAATACTACCGTATGCTATCATTCTCGGTGAGTTATGTTCAAATAATGTTGCTGAATACCAGGCTTTGATCATTGGTCTTCAAATAGCTGTCGATATGAAGATTCCAACTATAGAAGTCCATGGAGATTCCCAACTCGTCATCAACCAACTTACAGGGTTGTATGACGTGAAGAAAGAGAATCTTGCGCCTTACCATCAACATGCTCGACAGCTAATGGATGAATTTGAAAGCATCACCTTGGAGCATGTGCCTCGACGAGAAAACACTCAGGCAGACGCGTTGGCTAACCTGGCCACTTCTCTTGCGAAGTTAGAAATTCAGGCTACAGTTGTTGCCATATGCCAGAAATGGATAGTGCCATAGAAGGATGATGAAGAAACTACAGCAGCCAACGCTGTATCTGTACATCTCGCAGAGGACGAGGATTGGCGCCAACCAATAACTGATTACCTACAGCATGGGAAGCTGCCCGAAGATCGTCGTCATAAGACAAAAATTCAACAACGAGCTCCCCGCTTCATATATCTCAAGGATGCTCTGTATCGAAGGTCTTTTGATGGAGTTTTACTTCGCTGCCTAGGTAATGAAGAGGCAAAACAAGCTCTCGCTGAAGCACATTCTGGTGTTTATGGCGGACATCAATCCGGGCCTAAGTTGCACTTCCAACTCAGAAGGATGGGATACTACTGGCCAACCATGGTACGTGATTCCATTGAGTTTGCTAAAACTTGTCAAGCTTGTTAATTTCATGCCAATTACATACATCAACCACCGGAGCCACTGCATCCAACTGTCTCATCCTGGCCCTTTGAAGCTTGGGGTCTCGACTTAGTGGGGCCCTTGCCAAAGTCATCCCTAGGTCACCTGTACATCCTCGCAGCAACCGACTACTTCTCAAAATGGGCTGAAGCCATTCCACTTAGAGAGGTAAAGAAGGAGTATGTTGTCAATTTCATTCGGACTCAGCTGATCTATCGCTATGGAGTCCCTCGATTCATCATCACTGATAATGGTAAGCAGTTCTACAATAGCTTAATCGACAAGCTCTGCGAGAAGTTCAAATTCAAGCAGTACAAGTCATCCATGTACAATGCCCCAGCAAATGGCTTGGCTGAAGCATTCAACAAGACCTTATGCAATCTATTGCGAAAGGTAGTCTCTAAATCCAAAAGAGATTGGCATGACAGAATTCCCGAGGCATTATGGGCGTATCGTACAACTTACCGGACTCCAACACAGGCGACGCCATACTCACTTGTCTACGGTGTCGAAGCAATACTACCGTTGGAAACACAGATTCCATCTCTGCGCATGGCTGTTCTGGAAGGACTCACACAGGAGGAAAATGCTCGCCTACGTCTGGATGAGTTAGAAGCCCTTGATGAAAGGAGAGTTGAGGCACAACAGCAACTTAAATGCTACCAAGCTCGGCTCACCAACACATTCAACCGCAGGGTCCGCCCTCGATCTTTTCAAGTTGGAGACCTTGTTCTTGCAGTACGACGACCCATCAACATGAAGCATCGGCCTGGTGACAAACTTACTTCCAAATGGGACGGGCCATACTTAGTCCAGGAGGCCTACACTCACAACGCTTATATGCTGTCAGACCAAGAAGGCGTCCGAATCGGCCCGATCAATGGTAAATTTCTGAAACAGTATTATGTGTAAATACGTTTTAAAAAAAAATCAAAAAAAAAGAGAAATCAAAAAAAAAAGAAGAAAAAAATAAAAAAAAAAACAAAAAAAAGAAGAAAAAAAAATCAAAAAAAAATCAAAAAAAAAATTAAAAAAAAAAGTTGCGAAGTCCCGATCTGAAAGACCAAGCGAAAATCCAAACCCAAAACACTTGAGCCCAATTCAGAGTCCA
Source organism: Carallia pectinifolia (assembly GCA_037832335.1). NCBI lineage: Eukaryota > Viridiplantae > Streptophyta > Magnoliopsida > Malpighiales > Rhizophoraceae > Carallia > Carallia pectinifolia. Next base: position 20,936,589 of record CM075454.1, on the reverse strand, counting down.
ACTCAAAAGCCTGAAAACCAAATCCAAAAATCCAAGTCTGGAAGCCCAAACACTCGACCTAAATCCAAAAATCCAAGTTTAGAAGCCCAAACACTCGACCCAAATCCAATCCAAAACCCAAAACCCAAAAATTCCTAGTCCCAGACATAGTCTTGACCCAAGTTCAAAATCCAATCCAACTCCTAGCCCGTATGAGTATAAACTGTGAACGGCCCAAAAATATAAAAACGACGGAGGGTTTGAGTCTGAAACTCAGCATCAGTCTCAACCGATCTTCACTTGCTCACAAGAAAGATGGAACCAGTTGCAGAACCTCAAGACAAGGGAGAAGAAAGATCACCCCGCACAAGGTGGCAACCGACCATAGCACAACTGTAAATTTTGGAGGAAGTCTTCCACAACAATGGAGGTATTATTCCTAGTGCATCTCAAATTTACCAACTTGTCTCACGATTGCGCCCGCTCGGGGCAATTGAAGGAAAAAATGTGTTTTATTGGTTCCAGAATCGGAGAAGCAGAAAGAAACCAGTACTGAGAACTACTTCTTCCAAAGAACAGTCTGTCGTTCCGATAGTAAATCCCACTGGTACAGCTTCGCCCTCAAATGAAGCAGGTCCGAGTTCTTCCACTGCAATGGTCTCTCCACGGTATGTTCATCAAAGTTGTAGCGCATGGGAGAATGCATGCTGGTCCTGGTGGTCTTACGGAGTTAGCCAAGGGTTCATCCCTCCTAGATACTTAAGTCCAGGAGGAATTTTTCTAGCAGAAAGGGGTCATTCCGGCAAAATTTTGCCTCTTTTTCCAGAGTATTCCTGCAGCATCAACCAGCCGGAAAGCGACGTCAACATCATCGGCCCACCAGATGAGGTCGAGCTTGACTTGGAGCTGCGCCTTGGGCCCCGCTAGGATGGCCGACAAGATAAGGTGCAACGACTTTGGCAGCACACGGTAACGACTTCTGCAGCACACGGTAACGACTTCTGTAACACACGGTAACGACTTTCGTGTCACGCGTCAGCCACTGCCTCTTTTGTCTCTTATGCAGGAAAGGGACGTAGATGACCCTACTCGAATCTGCTTACCTTCTTTTTTGACTTTTCATAAAAAAAAAAAAAACCTTTATCGTATGTATATATATATTGCATTCCCGAGTTGTAATACTCACCCCTCAGCTCTTCTTTCTCAAAAGAAAATGGCTAGTCTCTGCACTTGTCTCAGGAAGTTCTTCGATCAAGAAGTTGGAGGCGCACGAGCTAAGAAAAGAAGGAGTAGTCTTCCTCGAGGGATCCCTAACGCCATCGGTGTCATGGAGTTCCAACTACTCTCCTTAGTTCACAACTATCACAGAGGGATGAGACGCTGCAATCATCATAATATTTCTTTGGATGCGGCGACGTACAGGGAAGTTCCAACTACTCTCCTTACGTCGAAACAGACTTGAAAATCATCACTACAGTCAGTCTCTCTATGTGCCGGTCTTGAAGTTCCAAGGTCCTGACCTTCCTCTTGTGGATGTTCAAGTTCTTTACCTACCGGATCATCATCACCAGAGCTTTGGAACTTCAAAGAACCTTTGCCAGCTTTTGCGAGCCATGGAAGCTCGAACGCACCTAGAGCCAAGACTTCAATTGTTATATTGGCTGGACTGCTAACTTCCTCAAGATCATATCGGTTTCTATTGCGATCCAACAACAGTTGGATTAGTCGGAGATAGAAGATTTCAACATTCGATATTTGTCAGAACATCTCAAATTTCAACATGAACTTCAAGATTCGGTTCGGATCACGCCCGTAAAGTTCTCCCTTACCGACCCTTGAAGTGGGGTCATTTGTAAACAAAGAAAAAAAAATTTAATTCAATGAATTCAAAATTGGCAACGCCGGCCAAAGAAAAATTTTTTTAAAAAAAGATTCCTTTCTCATGTGATGTTCACATGGGAAAAGAACCCTATAAATAGGCCCTTGCCCCTCAGTTCAAAACATATTCAGCAAATCTATAAATAGAAAAATTCAGAGAATTTGAGAGAAAAAGAAAATTTTGAAAATCTCTCAAGAAAATTTCTCCTTTTCTTACGTGCTTTTACGCTGCAGTATATTCTCCTAACTCCTTTTTGAGAGATATTTCAGGAGTAAAGCTCAAAAAATTTGCTGTTTCCATTTCTAAAGATATTTTTAGATTTATATTCTCTGATCGCCCTAGATCTGAATTTATGAGAATATAGATCTGAAAATATCAAATTACTTCAAATCCAGCTGGGATTAAGCCTCAAACGACCTTCAGCAAAATTCAGGCAACTCATCCGAGAACAAGTCCCTTCGACCCTCGGTAAAATTAAGTCAGATCGGTTCAAATCAGGTCTCTGCGGTTCTTAACCGTAGTCAAAACGTCCAAATCAGATCCGGTTTCAGTCTACCCAGTTCAAGAAAAAATTGTGGAATTTATTTCTGTCAAGTTCAAGCTCGTGCAGCCCTTAACGGAGTCAAAAAAGGAACACTAATCGGAGGATCTACGGAGATCGAACCACGTAAATTTTCTTTTATTTTAAATTTTTATTTGTAATTTATTTTTGTATTTTCGAATTTAATTATTTTAGTCTCGAAATTTACGTTTTACATTGAATTTTATACATTTGAATCGTTTCAATTGAGTTATAAAATAGATTTATTTCAATTAAATATAATTTTTGATGAAACGAAATTCTACCGTTAAGTGCAATACTTGAACATATTTAAAAATTATGAAAATAAGAAATACGCCTTAAAAAATTGTTAAAATTATTTAAAAAAATAAAAATATGTATAAAATAATTATACTGACATATAATTTATTAAAAAAATTCAAAAAAACCCCAACAATTATACTAAAATATAATTTTTGGTACGCATCCAGCCCACAAACCCCTTCAACACCGTCTGAATCTCCGATTGTTTATTCATTGGCAGCGCCATATCCGTCATCTGTAAGCCCCTCCACTTCCGTTACCCAAGAGAAAATCCTCCACTTTTCCCCTCTCTCCTCAGACATGAACTGCTACATTATCTTCACCATCTACGAAAACTACGACGAAAACTCCCGTTCCCCGAGTTGCGACGCATCCGTCGAGGGCATCCTCGTCTTCTCTTGGTGCTCCCTTTGGCCAGAGAACCTCACGGCGCCTACTCCGATCTCTTTGTCTTCGTTAATGGCCGCATCAGCGACCTTTTACTTATCCCACGACTCGCGTCAAACACGTTTTACAGAGTGAGTGAGAGAGGAAGATTGACGACACGTCGGCCAAAAGCCCCTTGACTGACTCTGCTATTACTCGACTTCCCGTTTGTCTGATCCATTTCATCCTAAGTTTCAATTGCTTCACAATTTCCAATTAATTACAACAATCTTACTGAAAAATTATAAAATTATAACATATATGTTGGTATTTATTTCATTTCTGTTAAGATTTATAAAACTTAGGCCTGGTTATCATACGATTATTTTAGGTTGTTTAATTGTTAGGTAGGATAAGACACGAACTTGTAATTTAAATAGAAGTGATAATATGTCAATAAAAGAAAAATTAAGAATTCGAATTCTTTACATTTTAACTTTCGAAAGATTAAGTATTCAAATTCTTTATTTTTTAATTGTTCTATTTCTCCCAACTAATTAATTTATATTTAAGATATCTCAAAAAAAAAATCTTAAGTTAGAACAAAATCAGAGACATTTAAGACATCCGGAATGTAATTAGGAATTTGCTACGAAGTTCATGGACCAAATTTATATTTATGATTTTTTTTAATGAAATTTCAAAGCTAAAATAGTTATGAAATCCCGAATATCATTTTTTTTTTTCCAATTTTCTATAAGATCTCTTCTCCGCTTCTGAGTTGGTTGTCTATCAATTTTTTGATTGATTTTCCGGCACTAAGCGGCATGGAATTCGCCCAAGAAAACATCTTGTTTGAACGAATGGGCGGTGGGCAGAGAAGTAAAGGAATTAGTGGAAGCCATGGAAAAATGGTAATGTTAGATAACACTGTCAATTTCCATGGGGTTTCCTGCACACTAAATCTCTCACCACCATCAACTTTAAGTCGTTGCTTGACCAAAAGTCTCTATTCCACTTAAGTATGTATCCACTAACTTTCCAACGAGTTTCTTTGGTTTCTTTTCTTGTTTTTCTTCGCCTTTTTACAGCTTACCACATTGATTAAGCGATGAAAAAATTCCTATTCTTCAAGCGACTGGATTGCCTTTGCCTAATCATGGCATGGGATTTCTCCTTACTTGGTTTAATCTATGATTCAAAGAGATTTTTAGGACGTTGTTCGTCCTTAAAGGATAATATTGTGATGTGAAATAACAATTTTAAATAGGCAAGAAATTAGAGAGGATACAAAAATATGCTCTATAGACCATTTGATTTAATTAGTACTAATTATTGTTATCGTTGATAATTACTGAGTGTTTTTGTTAATAACTAATTGTTGTTGTTGATTTTGTTATTAGTAATGAAAATGAAATTATAGTTTTTAGTCTACCTGGTATTTGATTATTGCATTTTAAATAATAAAATAATCACTTGATAAGGAAAAAATAAGTAAATCTTGGGTAATATTATGAAAGTATATTAATCCAAACAATATTTATTAGGTAGCTGTTACAATTAAAAAATAGCTCTAAGTTATTTTTTGGATCAACCACTATTTAGGGGATTACAAACAAAAAGCTGTATTTAAAAAATATTTATCAAACACTTCTTTTCATACTTTTTAGAGCTAAATAACAAAAATTACCCTAAAAAACTAAACCCAAGATCATTTGAGTGATGATGGGAGTGAACCCAGTAGATGAATATGTTGAACAAGGATATAGTCCGCATATTACACAATTTTTAGATATATGTGACATAAATTGATTAATGTGTAATATGTATTAGATCTTAATTGGGTAAATCGATTTTCTAACACTAATTGTTACGCTAGCTAATACAGAATTTTATTAAAAAAATAACATTTACTAATATTCATGGAATTACAATCCTTATTTTATTATACTTCTAAATTAATGTGAAACACTATTTAATTTAATTGAATAATTAAAAATAACAACAATATACAACATAAATTTTTTTCATATATTTTATGTTTTTTATTTCATTATTCTATTCTAATTTTCAATAGTAATTTAATGGGTAGATAGAATTATATTTATATAATATTTATTTGAATGATTAATTGGCTAGATAGGATCCTGATTGATTAAGTGTTTTCTTTTTTTTTTTTTCAATTGTAGTGATTGCATGAGATTTAAGTTAAGTGGAGTTAATTTAGGTTTTTATAATTGTTACTTTAGTTTATATAAGAACCTTATAATATTCATACAATTAAGGAAAAATTGATATAGTTAATGTGAAAATCTTCTAATTTGTGAGTGGTTTTCGTTTTTTTTTTTTAGTTCTAATAGCTGGATGTAGAAGGACATTGACACAGTTATTTTTTTTGCACATATTTCGTACACCTATTGTATATTAACCTCAACATTATTATACATCACAAGTTAACAGAGTCAGAAAAATACAAAAAATTATGAAATTTACAGTTAAACTTGATATTCAACAAATATATAAACAATATGCACAATAATTAATTGTGTTAACTCCGCGTTACACCCCTGCTTCTAACTATCATTTTCATTTTTTCCTCTTTGAGAAAACAAACGAGGAAAAACATTAATAGAATTAAATTTTCAGTATTTTGAAGAAATTTTTTTAATCATTTAGTTATCTTAATTTATGAATTTATGAGGAGATGTCACATAAACAAAAGCCACAACGTAGTTAAAGGAACATAGCTGAGTTTTTTCTTGCTTTCAGAAATTCATATATTCACATATATATATAGATGTCCGTAGATTTATGCTTTAGTGATAATGGACAAAAAAAAAAAAAAACATATGTTTTAGCTACTAGGGGTAGTCCAATGACTAAAAAACTGGGAGATAGTCCCAACTGGACCAAAAAAAATAGGTCCCTTTATTTTTCGACCTTTTGACTTGAGTTTATGAAGAATTTGGAGAGATAATTTTTTTAAACATATTTGTTGGGTATTGTAAATATTAAAAAAAAAAAAAAGTCAATAGTCGATTTATTCCTTTCGCATGTATGCTTTCACACAGAAAAGTCGACTTATTCCTTTCGCAAACATGCTTTCACACGAAAAAGTCGACTTCTTCCTTTCACACGCATTCTTTCACACGGAAAAGTCGACTTATTCATTTCACACGGAAAAGTCGACTTATTCCTTTCACACGCATGCTTTCACACGAGAGGGGAAACCCTATAAATAGGCCCCTGCCCCTCAGTTCAAAATAGATTCAGCAAATCTGTAAACAGAAAAATACAGAGAATTTGAGAGAAAAAGAAAATTTTGAAAATCTCTCAAGAAAATTTCTGCTTTTCATACGTATTTTTACTCTGCAGTATACTCTCTTAACTCCTTTTTTAGAGATATTTTAGGGGTAAACCCCAAAAAATTTGTTGTTTCTATTTCTAAAGTTATTTTTATGTTTATATTCTTGAATTGCTCTAGATCTGAATTTATGAGAATATATATATGAAAATATCAAATTACTACAAATCTGACTGGGATCAAGCCTCATACGGCCCTCAGAAAAATCCAGACAGCTGATTCGAGAACAAGTCCATTCGACCCTCGGTGAAATTAAGTCAGATCGGCTCAGATCAGGTTTCTCCGGTTCTTAACCATAGTCTAAACGTTCAAATCAGATACAGTTTCAGTCTACCCAATTCAAGATAAAGCTATAGAAATTATTTCTGTCAATATCAAATTCGTGCAGCCCTTGACGAAGTCAAAAAAGAAAAAAGGAACACTAATTGGAGGATCTACGGAGATCGACCCCACGTAAATTTTCTTTTATTTTTAAATTTTTATTTGTAATTTATTTTTATATTTTCCCGTTTAATTGTTTTAGGCTCGAAATTTACCCGTTACAAATTTTTGGCACCCTCGGTGGGACCTCTTCACCTCCCATCTCTTGTTCCTAAAAAAAAAAAGCAAAAAGAAGCAGTAGAGAAAAGAAAAAAGAAAAAAAAGAAAAGAAAAAAAAGGAAAAAAAAAAAAGAAGAACCGAGAAGGAAAAAAAAGAAAAAGAAAAGGAAAAAGAAAAAGAGAAAAAGATGAAAAAAGTAAAAAAGTAAAAAAAAAAAGTAAAAAAATGTAAAAAAAAATTTACAGGTGTTCAGCACATTAAATGACACCAAAGAGAAGTACAGCCGCCGGTACCAACAAGAAGGCAACGGCTCCATTACCTACATTAACTATTCTACCTGGGTACGCAGGTCTAGAAACCCGGGGAAGGACACAATTTCTTGTCGTTCAAACCCGACAAAATATCGAAACGGAGAGTCCACAGCTCGCACAACAGGATCTATCCCCTGACTCTCTTGCCGCATGGAGGAGTCGATCACCCACCCCGATCGAAGTCGGGGGCAACACGACGAAGCTCGCTCAACAGAATCCAACACATTATGTAGAGATCCACACAGAGGAAGCAGAAGAATTTTCTCCCCCAGTCTTTCGCGGAGCCTCATCTGTTGCCGTTATGATGACCAACACAACCAGTACAGAAGAAAGGATTTCAGAATTAGAGAACAAAATTTTGCAACTGATCAGAGTCGTAGAGGAAAAGGATCAACAGATCGCCGCTCTCAAAGGAAAAGTTCCGATCCAAATTGATCCCGAAATCCGCGAGGAGCAACCATATCTACCCGGTTTCACTCCAAAAGCCACACCAGCCGACGTCTTCACTGCAGAAAAGCGACTAGGTAGTTCTACACAGCTGCCACCCTCAAATTTTGTAGCTTCGCTATCTGTTCAATAATTACAGGAAATGATAGCTAATACGACAACAAGTTACATCCTTTCAAGGATCACAGATGTACGTCAAACCGTACACCAGACGGATCGAAAATCTCAACATGCCTTTGGGCTACCAGCCGCCCAAATTTCAACAATTCGACGGACAAGGCGATCCCAAACAGCACATCGCCCACTTCGTTGAAACTTGCAACAACGTAGGGACTTACGGAGATCTCTTGGTGAAGCAGTTTGTTCGTTCACTCAGGGAGACCGCTTTCACCTGGTTCATAAATTTTGAATCAGAATCGATTGACAATTGGGAACAGCTACAACGAGAGTTTCTCAACAGATTTTTCAGCACTCGAAGAACAGTGAGTATGATGGAGCTTACCAACACCAAACAAAGGAAAGGAGTGCCCGTTGTCGAATACATCAACAGATGGCGTGCCCTCAGCTTGGACTGCAAAGATCGTCTGACAGAGACTTCTGCCGTGCAGATGTGCATCCAGGGAATGTATTAGGAGCTGTTATACATCCTGCAGGATATCAAACCTCGAACCTTCGAAGAACTGGCGACCCGCGCACATGATATGGAGATAAGCATCCAGACTTTCGGGGGTACAGTTCCCATTCAGTTGGACCAGCAAGGAGGTAGAAGGGAAATTAAGAAACCCAACAGTTCCGAAAAAGGAAAAAAAGTGATCACTGTTGAAGCCGCACCAGTAAAAGTGGGAGTTAAAGCTAAGGTAAATCCTCCGACTCAAATAACTAAGCTAAAACAACAGGAAAGACAGAAGGTGATATTGCGAGAGTTGGAGTAGAAGCAGTATCCATTCCCCGACTCTAACGTTCCCGTCATTCTTGAACAACTCTTGGAGGCGAAGCTGATCGAACTCCCAGAGTGCAAGCAGCCGAATGAAAAGGATCGAGTCAGCGATCCGAGATTCTGCAAATATCACCGGATAGTAAGTCATCCAACCGAGAAGTGTTTCGTCCTGAAGGAGCTAATCATGAAGCTCAAGAGCCAAAATAAAATCATTCCGGACTAGGAAGGCGTAACCTCGGCAAACTAAACAACCATCACTTCAATTCCATCAAAAGAGGCGGCACACCATAAGGAGGAGCCATTAGGTGACAAAAAGTCGACAATAGAGAAGGTATATGAAGCTCTCCAAACCCTTCTAGCTAACTCTTAGCTGTTTATAGCTTTGCAATCAACAGAAGTGTGGCAAAATCAAGTCAGCAATACTCTCCAGACCTCAGCTGGATCTCTACCATCAAGTAATTCCAACTTGACGGAACATCAGGCGGCCCAAAATCACATCGGATGTTACTCTGCTATCTCATTTTCAGATGAAGATCTCCTGTTGGGGTCAAAACCCCACAATCGGCCATTGTATGTATTGGGTTATGTGAGAGAACAGAAGGTCCGACGTATTCTGATCAACTATGGCTCTGCAGTCAATATTATCCCAAAATCCACCATAAAGGAGCTCGGCATTGGCATTGATGAGTTATCAGACAGCCGTTTAATGATCCATGGCTTTAATCAAGGAGCACAGAAAGTAATTGGGATGATTCGCTTGGAGCTAACTATCGGTAATCTCACTTCTAGCACTCTATTTCATGTGATCGATGTACGTACCACATATAAGATGTTGCTAGGACGACCGTGGATTCATGGAAATGGAGTTGTGCTTTCAAGCCTGCATAAGTGCTTCAAGTACTACAATGGTGGCATTCAAAAGGTCAATGCTGACTTAAAGCCGTTTGATGATGCTGAATCACATTTGGCGGATGCAGTCTTCTACACCGACACAGACAATCCGGAGATCATTCCATCAAAAGCTACTTGGACTGGGGGCATCCACAAAAAGGGAAAAGCTGTCGAAGAACCTGCCAATGCTCAACCTCAGACTCCGACAAATGAAAAGCTGCCACAGCTTGCTGAACATCGTTCGAAGGATGTTGCATCTTCAAGCTCCACTCCAGTCCTACGCTATGTGCCGAAGTCACGACGCCTAGAAGGTCAACCCCCTTTCTCTTATTGTATTGATCTTAAACAGGAGCAAGGACATAGCCAACCCAAGACAAAAGAACTGCACAACCTGAAGGGGACTTACACTCTGCCGATACCAAAGATTGAGCTGGTTTCGTCCTCAAAACCATTAAAAGGCTTCGTCAAACCACACATGGGGGCAGTCGAAGGCGGCTCACTTCCAGAAAGAAGAACACATAAAGGATTTGATCCTAATGCATACAAGCTTTTGGCCAAGGCGGGCTATGACTTCTCAAACCGGAGCACAATGGGTACGTCGTCGTCCACACATGGCGCTACTTCTCAAACATCACAGTCCCAACTTGGCTTAAGCTATCAGGAGAAGTCACCTATGCGGATCACACTAAAGAGCCGAAGCCGAGCAGCTGATGCACGTGCCATCACCACCAGCACCAAATAGGACAGGCTTATCTAGTCAAACAAAAAGGTGAAGTCAGAGGCTCTACATTTCATGTCACAATTGGCGAGGAGGCTGAGTCCGACTCATCAGACAGCGAAGTAAAGTAGGCTCCCCCTGAACTTGAAGATGGTGGTCAAGCAACTATTGATGAACTCAAGGAGGTCAATCTTGGCTCTCTGGAAGATCCTCGACCTACATTTGTAAGTGCTTTACTTACTGCAGAAAAAGAGCAAGAATATGTTCAGGTATTAAGTCAATACAGGGACGTGTTCGCATGGAGTTACAAAAAAATGCCTGGACTTGACCCAAAAATTGCGGTGCATCGTCTAGCAGTAAGAAAGGGTGTTCATTCTATCAAACAGCCACAACGACGGTTCCGCCCGGAACTCATTCCACAAATCGAGGAGGAGGTTAACAAGTTGACCAATGCTGGCTTCATCCGAGAGGTCACCTACCCAACGTGGATTGCCAACATAGTCCCGGTAAGAAAGAAGAATGGACAGTTAAGGATATGCGTTGATTTTTGAGATCTTAACAGGGCCTGTCCGAAAGATGACTTTCGATTGCCCATAACAGAGATCACAGTCGATGCAACAACGGGTCACGAAGTATTGTCCTTCATGGATGGTTCTTCAGACTATAACCAAATCAGAATGACACCAGAAGACGAGGAGTTGACAGCATTTCGTACCCCAAAAGGTATATACTGCTACAAAGTTATGTCGTTTGGATTAAAAAATGCTGGCGTCACTTATCAACGTGCTATGCAAAAAATTTTTGATGACATGCTGCACAAGATTGTAGAATGTTATGTTGATGACTTAATTGTAAAGCCTAAGAAGTACAAATACCACCTCAAGGATCTCAAGACCGTATTCGAAAGACTTCGCAGGCATCAGCTTAAAATGAATCCTCTCAAGTGTGCATTTGGTGTCACATCAGGAAAGTTTCTTGGGTTCGTGGTGCGCCATCGTGGAATCAAAGTTGATCAGTCAAAGGTTGAGACAATTCAAAAGATGCCTGAACCTAAAAACCTGCACGAGCTACGAAGTTTACAAGGAGAGCTGGCCTACATTCACCGTTTTATTTCCAACTTAGCTGGGAGATGTTAACGTTTCCATCGATTGATAAAGAAGGATGTCAACTTCGAGTGGGACGAAGCTTGCAGCAAAGCCTTTGAGAGCATAAAGAAGTACCTTTCCAATCCACCAGTCCTAGGAGCTCCAATTCATGGAAAGTCGTTGATTCTTTGCATTGCAGTGCAGGAAAGATCTTTGGGAGCCTTGCTTGCACAGGAAAATGAGCAGGGAAAAGATGTTGCCCTGTATTACTTGAACAGAACACTAAACGGTCCAGAGCTGAGCTATTCGCCCATTGAGAAGACATGTCTAGCACTGTTTTTTGCCATTGACAAGCTGAGGCACTACATGCAAGCTCACACGGTACGTCTTATTGCCAGAGCTGATCCTATCAAATATATCTTATCTAGACCGATCTTGTCATGACAAATTGCCAAGTGGGCAGAAATCCTACAGAGCTACGACATTGTCTACGTGCCTCAAAAAGCAGTCAAACGACAAGCTTTAGCAGACTTCCTTGCAGATCACCCTGTTCCGTCAGATTGGGAGTTCACAGTTGATCTTTCAGATAAAGAGGTCTTTTACATTGAAACACTGCCACCATGGACGATGTTTTTTGATGGTGCAGCAAGGCGTGATGGTGCTGGTGCTGGCATAGTGTTTGTCACTCCTCAACGACAAATACTACCATATGCTATCATTCTCGGTGAGTTATGTTCAAATAATGTTGCTGAATACCAGGCTTTGATCATTGGTCTTCAAATGGCTGTCGATATGAAGATTCCAACTATAGAAGTTCATGGATATTCCCAGTTTGTCATCAACCAACTTATAGGGTTGTATGACGTGAAGAAAGAGGACCTTGCGCCTTACCATCAACGTGCTCGACAGCTAATGAATGAATTTGAAAGCATCACCTTGGAGCATGTGCCTCGACGAGAAACACTCTGGCAGATGCGTTGGCTAACCTGGCCACTTCTCTTGCAAAGTCAGAAATCCATACTATAGTTGTTGCCGTATGCCAGAAATGGATAGTGCCATATAAGGATGATGAAGAAACTACAGCAGCCAACGTTGTATCTGTACGTCTCGTGGAGGACGAGGATTGGCGCCAACCAATCATTGACTACCTACAGCACGGGAAGCTGCACAAAGATCGTCGTCATAAGATAGAAATTCAACGACGAGCTCCCCACTTCATATATCTTAAGGATGTTCTGTATCGAAGATCTTTTGATAGAGTTTTGCTTCGCTACCTAGACAATGAAGAGGCAAAACAAGCTCTCGCTGAATCATATTCAGGTGTTTGTGACGGACATCAATCGGGACCTAAGTTGCACTTTCAGCTCAGAAGGATGGGATACTACTGGCCAACCATGGTACGTGATTCAATTGAGTTTGCTAAAACTTGTCAAGCTTGTCAATTTCATGCCAATTACATACATCAACCACCGGAGCCACTGCATTCAACTGTCTCTTCCTGGCCCTTTGAAGCTTGGGGTCTTAACTTAGTGGGGCCCTTGCCAAAGTCATCCCTGGGTCACCTTTACATCCTCGCAGAAACAGACTACTTCTCAAAATGGGCCGAAGCTATTCCACTTAGAGAGGTAAAGAAGGAGCATGTTGCCAATTTCATCCGGACTCAACTGATCTATCGCTATGGAGTCCCTCGATTCATCATCACTGATAATGGTAAGTAGTTCTACAACAGCTTGATTGACAAGCTCTGCGAGAAATTCAAGTTCAAGTAGTACAAGTCATCCATGTACAATGCCCCAGCAAATGGCTTGGCTGAAGCATTCAACAAGACCTTATGCAACCTGTTGCGGAAGGTAGTCTCTAAATCCAAAAGAGATTGGCATGACAGAATTCCGGAGGCATTATGAGTGTATCGTACAACTTATCGGACTCTAACACAGGTGACGCCATACTTACTTGTCTACGGTGTCGAAGCAATACTGCTTTTGGAAACACAGATTCCATCTCTGCGCATGGCTGTTCTGGAAGGACTCACACAGGAGGAGAATGCTCGCCTACGCCTGGATGAGTTAGAAGCTCTTGATGAAAGGAGACTTGAAGCACAACAGCAACTCGAATGCTACCAAGCCCGGCTCACCAACACATTCAACCGCAGGGTCCGCCCTCGATCTTTTCAAATTAGAGACCTTATTCTTGCAGTGCAACGGCCCATCAACATGAAGCATCGGCCTGGTAACAAGCTTACTTCCAAATGGGACTGGCCATACTTAGTGCAGGAGGCCTATACTCACAACGCTTACATACTGTTAGACCAAGAAGGCGTCCGAATTGATCCGATCGATGGTAAATATCTGAAACAGTATTATGTGTAAATATGTTTAAAAAAATAAAAAAACGAAAAAAAAATAAAAAATAGAAAAAAAATCAAAAATAAAAAAAATAAAAGAAAATAAAAAAAAAAGTTCGGAAGTCATGATCTGAAAGTCCAAGCAAAAATCCAAATCCAAAACCCAAACACTCGACCAAAATCCAAAAATCTAAATCCAAAACCCAAACACTCGACCCAAATCCAAAAATCCAAGTCAAGAAGCCCAAACACTCGATCCAAATCCAATCCAAAGCCCAAAACCCAAAAAATTCCAAGTTCTAGACGCAGTCCAGAACCCAAGTTCAAAATCCAATCCAACTCTTGGCCCGCATGAGTATAAACTGTGAACGGCACAAAAATAGAAAAGCGATGGAGGGTTTGAGTCTGAAACTCAGCATCAGTCTCAACCGATCTTCACCACCTACCAGACCTTTGCTCCTCTGCTACAAGAAAGATGGAACCAATTACAGAACCTCAAAATAAGGGAGAAGAAAGGTCACCCCGCACAAAATGGCAACCAACCATGGCACAAATGCAAATTTTGGAGGAAGTTTTCCACAACAATGGAGGTATTATTCCCAATGCATCTTAGATTCACCAACTTGTCTCACGATTGCACCCGCTCGGGGCAATTGAAGGAAAAAATGTGTTTTATTGGTTTCAGAATCGGAGAAGCAGGAAGAAACCAGCGCTGAGAGCTACTTTTTCCAAAGAATAGTCTGTCGTTCTGATAGTAGATCCCACTGGTACAACTTCGCCCTCAAATGAAGCAGGTCTGAGTTCTACCACGACAATGGTCTCTTCAGGCTATAACAATCAAAGCCGTAGCCTGTGGGAGCATGCGTACTGATCTTGGTGGTCTTACAGAATCAGCCAAGGGTTCATCCCTCCTCAGTACTTAAGTTTTGAGAAATTATTTTAGCAGAAATGAGTCATTCCGGCGAAACTTTGCCTCTCTTTCCAGAATATTCTGGCAGCATCAACCAGTCGGGAATCATCGGCCCACCAGACGAGGTCGAGCTTGACTTGGAGCTACGCCTCGGGACCCCGCTAGGACGGCTGACAAGATAAGGTGCAACGACTTTGGTAGCACACGGTAACGACTTCTGCAGCACACGGCAATGACTTCTGTAGCACACGACAACAACTTCTGCAACACACGGTAACGACTTTTATGACGCGCCTCAGCCGCTGCCTCTTTTGTCTCTTATGCGGTAAAGGGACGTGGATGACCCTACTCGATTCTGCGTACCTCCTTTTTGACTTTTCAAAAGAAAAAAAAAACTCTTTATGTTATGTATATATATCCCGCATGTCCGAGCCATAATACTCACTCCTCAGCTTTTCCTCTTCTCAAAAAAGAATGGCTAGTCTCTGCACTTGTCTCAGGAAGTTATTTGATCAAGAAGTTGGAGGCGCACGAGTTAAGAAAAGAAGGAGTAGTCTTCCTCGAGGGATCTCTAAAAGCCCTCGAAACTCAGTCTCCAATGTCATCGGTGTCATAGAGTTCCAACTACTCTCCTTAATTCACATCTACCACAGAGAGATGAGAAGCTGCAATCATCCTAATCTTCCTTTGGATGCGGCGACGTACAGGGAAGTTCCAACTACTCTCCTTACGTCGGAGAAGACTCGGGAATCATCACTACAGTCAGTCTCTATGTGTGCCGGTCTTAAAGTTCCGAGGTACTGGGCCTTCCTCTTAGGGAGGTTCAAGTTCTTTACCTACAGGATCATCCTCACCTGAGCTTTGGAACTTCAAAGAACCTTTGCCAGCCTTTGCGAGCTATGGAAGCTCGAACGCACTTGGAGCCAGAATGTTAATTTTTATATTGGCTGGGCTGCTAACTTTCTCAAGATCGTATCGGGTTCCTATTGCGATCCAACAACAGCGGACATAGTCAGAGTTAGAAGACTTCAACATTCAATATTCATAAGGACATCTCAAGTTTCAAATTGGACTTCAAGACTCGGTGAGGATCACGTCTGCAAAATTTTTCCTTACCGACCCTTGAAGTGGGAGCATTTGTAAATATTAAAAAAAAAAAGTCAATAGTCTATTTATTCCTTTCGCATGTATGCTTTCACACGGAAAAGTCGACTTCTTCCTTTCACATGCATGCTTTCACACGAGAGGGGAAACCCTATAAATAGGCCCCTGCCCCTCAGTTCAAAAAAGATTCAGCAAATCTGTAAACAAAAAAATACAGAGAATTTGAGAGAAAAAATTTTTTTTGAAAATCTCTTAAGAAAATTTTTCCTTTTCATACGTGTTTTTAATCTACAGTATACTCTTTTAACTCTTTTTTGAGAGATATTTCAGGGGTAAACCCAAAAAAATTTGTTATTTTCATTTCTAAAGTTATTTTTAGGTTTATATTCTCGGATCGCTCTAGATCTGAATTTATGAGAATATAGATCTGAAAATATCAAATTACTACAAATCTGCCTGGGATCAAACCTCATACGGCCATCAGAAAAATCCAGACAGCTCATCCGAGAACAAGTACATTCGACGTTCAGTGAAATTAAGTCAGATCGACTCAGATAAGGTTTCTGCGGTTCTTAACCGTAATCTAAACGTCCAAATCAGATATAGTTTCAGTCTACCCAGTTCAAGATAAAGTTATGAAAATTATTTCTGTTAAAATCAAACTCGTGCAGCCCTTGACGAAGTAAGAAAAGAAAAAAGGAACACTAATCGGAGAATCTACAGAAATCAACCCCACGTAAATTTTCTTTTATTTTTAAATTTTTATTTATAATTTATTTTTGTATTTTCGAGTTTAATTGTTTTAAACTCGAAATTTACTCGTTATAGGTATTTTTCCCATTTTTTGTTAACATTTATAAAAATTAGGCCCTCATTATCAAATCATCACTAGAAGTTGCTTAACTGTAAGTTGGGACGAAATCAAAGAATTAAGACGTTGGCAATTGTAAACATCCTTTTTAAATTTAAAAAAAAAAAAAAAAAAAGAAGAAGATTGGCAGCCACCAATCTTGAATTTCAAGATTGGTGGCGTAAGGTCCTCTCTGGAGGGCCTATAAAAAGGCCCTCCAGCCTCAGTTCAAAGGGACATTCAGCAAATCTGTAAACAGAAAAATTCAGAGAATTTGAGAGAAAAAGAAAATTTTGAAAATCTCTAAAGAAAATTAATTTCTCTTTTTCTTACATGCTTTTACTTAGCAGTATACTCTCCTAACTCCGTTTTGAGAGATATTTCAGGGGTAAGGCCCAAAAAATTTGCTGTTTCCATTTCTAAAGTTATTTTTAAATTTATATTCTTGGATCGCTCTAGATCTGAATTTCTGAGAGTATAGAGTTAAAAATATCAAATTACTACAAATCCGGCTGGGATTAAGCCTCATACGGCCCTCAGCAAAATCCAGGCAGCTCATTCGAGAACAAGTCTCTTCGACCCTCGGTGAAATTAAGTCAGATCGGCTCAGATCAGCTCTCTGCGGTTCGTAAACATAGTCAAAAATATCCAAATCAGATACAGTTTCAGTCTATCCAGTTCAAGAAAAAGCGGTGGAAATTATTTCTGTCAAGATCAAGCTCGTGCAGCCCTTGACGGAGTCAAAAAAGGAACACTAATCGGAGGATCTACGGAGATTGACCCCACGTAAATTTTCTTTTACTTTACAATTTTTATTTGTAATTTATTTTTGTATTTTCGAGTTTAATTATTTTAGGCTCGAAATTTACGCTTTACAAATTTTTGGCACGCTCGGTGGGACAACTTCACCTCTCATCTCTTGTTCCTTAAAAAAAAAAAAAAAAAGAGGTAAAAGGGGAGCCGAGAGAAAAAAAAAAAGAAGACAAAAAAAAAGTAAAAAAAAAGTAAAAAGTAAAAAGTAAAAAAAAAATAAAAAAGTAAAAAGTAAAAAAGTAAAAAAAAAAAGTAAAAAAGTTAAAAAAAATAAATAATAAATTTACAGGTGTTCAACACATCAAATGACACCAAAAAGAAGTACAGCTTCCGGTACCAACAAGAAGGCAACGACTCCATTGCCTGCATCAACTACCCTACATGGGTACGCAGGTCCAGAAACCCGGGGACGGACACAATTTCTTGCCGTCCAAACCCGACAAAATATCGAAACAGAGAGTTCACAGCTTGCACAACAACAGGAACTCTCCCCTGACTCTCTTGCCGCATGGAGGAGTCGATCACCCACCCCGATCGAAGTCGGGGGCAACACGACGAAGCCTGCTCAACAGAATCCAACTCATTCTGTAGAGATCCATACAGAGGAAGCAGAAGAATTCTCTCCCCTAGTCTTTCGTGGAGCCTCATCTGTTGCCGTCATGATGACCAACACAACCAGCACAGAGGAAAGAATTTCAGAATTGGAGAAGAAAATTTTGCAGCTGATCAGAGTCGTGGAGGAAAAAGATCAACAGATCGCCGCTCTCAAAGGAAAAGCCCCGATCCAAATTGATCCCGAGATTCGTGAGGAGCAACCATATCCACCCGGTTTCACTCCAGAAGCCACACCAGCCGACGTCTTCCCTACAGAAAAGCGACCAGGTAGTTCTACACAGCTGCCACCCTCAAATTCTATAGCTTCGCTATCTGTTCAACAATTGCAGGAAATGATAGCCAATACGATCCGACTGCAACAAGCTACATCCTTCCAAGGATCGCAGGTGTACGTCAAACCGTACACCAGACGGATCGAAAGTCTCAACATGCCCTTGGGCTACCAGCCGCCCAAATTTCAACAATTCGACGGACGAGGCGATCCCAAACAGCACATCGCCCGCTTCGTTGAAACCTGCAACAACGCAGGGACTTATGGAGATCTCTTGGTGAAGCAGTTTGTTCGTTCACTTAGGGAGACCGCTTTCACCTGGTTCATAAATCTTGAACCAGAATCGATCGACAGTTGGGAACAGCTACAACGAGAGTTTCTCAACAGATTTTTCAGCACTCGAAGGACGGTAAGTATGATGGAGCTTACTAGCACCAAAAAAAGGAAAGGAGAGCCCGTTGTCGAATACATCACCAGATGGCGTGCCCTCAGCTTGGACTGCAAAGATCGCCTGACAGAGACTTCTGCCGTGGAGATGTGCATCCAGGGAATGCATTGGGAGCTGTTATACATCCTGCAGGGTGTTAAACCCCGAACTTTCGAAGAATTGGCGACCCGCGCACATGATATGGAGATAAGCATCCAGACCTCTGGAGGCATGGTTCCCATCCAGTTGGACCAGCAAGGGGGCAGAAGGGAGACTAAGAAACCCAACAGCTCCGGAAAAGGAAAAGAAGTGATGATTGTTGAAGCTGCACCAGTAAAAGTGGGCGTCAAAGCTAAGGTAAATCCTCCGACCCAAATAACTCAGTCAAAACAACAGGAAAGGCGGAAGGTGACATTGCGAGAGCTGGAGCAGAAGCAGTATCCATTCCCCGACTCTGACGTCCCCGACATTCTTGAACAACTCTTGGAGGCGAAGCTGATCGAACTCCCAGAGTGCAAGCGGCCAAATGAAAAGGATCGAGTCAGCGATCCGAGATTCTGCAAATATCACCGGATAGTAAGTCATCCAACCGAGAAGTGTTTCGTCCTGAAGGAGCTAATCATGAAGCTCAAAAGCCAGAATAAAATCATTCTGGACCAAGAAGGCGTAATCTCAGCAAACCAAACCACCATCACTACAAAACCATCAGAAGAGATGACACACCGTAAGGAGGAGCCGCTCGACAACAAAAAGTCGACAACGGAGAAGGTATATGAAGCTCTCCAAACCTTGCTCGCTAACCCTGAGCTGTTTATAGCTTTGCAATCAACAGAAGTGTGGCAAAACCAAGTCAGCAATACTCTCCAGACCTCGGCTGAATCACAGCCATCAAATGATTCTAACTCAGCGGAGTAACAGACGGCCCAAAATCATGTCGGATGTTACTCTGCTATCTCATTTTCTGATGAGGATCTCCTGCTGAGGTCCAAACCCCACAATCGGCCTCTTTATGTATCAGGCTATGTGAGAGAACAGAAGGTCCGACGTATTCTGATCGATGATGGTTCGGCAGTTAATATTATCCCAAAATCCACCATAAAGGAGTTCGGCATTGGCATTGATGAATTATCAGACAGCCGCCTGATGATTCATGGCTTCAATCAAGGAGGACTGAAAGCAATTGGGATGATTCGCTTAGAGCTAACTATCGGTAATCTCACTTCTAGCACTCTATTTCATGTGATCGATGCACGTACCACATATAAGATGTTGCTAGGACGACCATGGATTCATGGAAATGGAGTTGTGCTCTCAAGCCTGCATCAGTGCTTCAAGTACTACAATGGTGGCGTTCAAAAGGTCAATGCTGACTTAAAGCCGTTCGATGATGCTGAATCACATTTGACGGATGCAGTCTTCTAAACCGACACAGACAATCCGGAAATCATTCCATCAAAAGCTACTTGGACTGGGGGCATCCACAAAAAGGAAAAACCTGTCGAAGAACCTGCCAATGCTCAACCTCAGACTCTGACAAATGAAAAGCTGTCACAGTCTACTGAACTCCGTCCGAAGGATGTTGCATCTTCAAGCTCCACTCCAGTCCTACGCTATGTACCAAAGTCACGACGCTCAGAAGGTCAACCCCCTTTCTCTTTTTGTATTGATCTTAAACAGGAGCAAGGTCATAGCCAACCCAAAACAAAGGAGCTGCACAACCTGAAGGAGACTTACACTCTGCCGATACCAAAGATTGAGCCGGTTTTGTCTTCAAAACCATTAAAAGGCTTCGTCAAACCACACACGGGGGCAGTCGAAGGCGGCTCACTTCCAGAAAGAAGAACACATGAAGGATTTGATCCTAATGCATACAAGCTTTTGGCAAAGGCGGGCTATGACTTTTCAAACCCGAGCATAATGGGTACGCTGCCGTCCACACATGGCGCCGCTTCTCAAACATCACAGTCCCGACCTGGCTTAGGTTATCAGGAGAAGTCACCTGTGCGGATCACGCTAAAGAGCCGAAGCCGAGCAGCTGATGCACGTGCTATCACCACCACCACCAAACAAGATAGGCTTATCCAGTCAAACAAAGAAGGTGAAGTCAGAGGTTCTGCATTTCATGTCACAATTAGCGAGGAGGTTGATTCCGACTCATCAGATGGTGAAGTGAAGGAGGCTCCCCCGGAACTTGAAGATGGTGGCCAAGCAACTGTTGATGAACTCAAGGAGGTCAATCTTGGCTCTTCGGAAGATCCTCGACCTACATTTGTAAGTGCTTTACTTACTGCAGAAGAAGAACAAGAATATGTTCAGGTATTAAGTCAATACAGGGACGTGTTCGCATGGAGTTACAAATAAATGCCTGGACTTGACCCGAAAATTGCGGTGCATCGTCTAGCAGTAAAGAAGGGTGTTCGTTCTGTTAAGCAGCCACAACGACGGTTCCGCTCGGAACTCATTCTACAAATCGAGGAGGAGGTGAACAAGCTGATCAATGCTGGCTTCATCCGAGAGGTCACCTACACAACGTGGATTGCCAACATTGTCCCGGTAAGAAAGAAGAATGGACAGTTGAGGGTATGTGTTGATTTTCGAGATCTTAACAAGGCCTGCCCGAAAGATGACTTTCCATTGCCCATAACGGAGATCACAGTCGATGCAACAACGGGTCACGAAGCATTGTCCTTCATGGATGGTTCTTCAGGCTATAACCAAATCAGAATGGCACCAGAGGACGAGGAGTTGACAGCATTCCGCACCCCAAAAGGTATATACTGCTACAAAGTTATGCCGTTTGGATTGAAAAATGCTGGCGCCACTTATCAACGTGCCATGCAAAAAATTTTTGATGACATGCTGCACAAGATTGTAGAATGTTATGTTGATGACTTAGTTGTAAAGACTAAGAAGCGCAAATACCACCTCGAGGATCTCAAGACAGTGTTCGAAAGACTTCGGAGGCATCAGCTCAAAATGAACCCTCTCAAGTGCGCATTCGGTGTCACATCAGGAAAGTTTCTTGGGTTCGTGGTGCGCCATCGTGGAATCGAAGTTGATCAGTCAAAGGTTGAGGCAATTCAAAAGATGCCTGAACCTAAAAACCTGCACGAGCTGCGAAGTCTACAAGGAAAGCTGGCTTACATTCGCCGTTTCATCTCCAATTTAGCTGGTAGATGTCAACCTTTCCATCGGCTGATGAAGAAGGATGTCAACTTCGAGTGGGATGAAGCTTGCAGCAAAGCCTTTGAGAGCATAAAGAAGTACCTTTCCAATCCACCGGTCCTAGGTGCTCCAATTTTTGCAGCCCAGGAAAAATCTTTGGGAGCCTTGCTTGCACAGGAAAATGAGCAGGGAAAGGAAGTTGCTCTGTACTACTTGAGCAGAACACTAAATGGTCCGGAGCTGAGTTATTCGCCCATTGAAAAGACATGTCTAGCACTGTTCTTTGCCATTGACAAGCTGAGGCACTACATGCAAGCTCACACGGTACGTCTCATTGCCAGAGCTGATCCTGTCAAATATATCCTATCCAGACCAATCTTGTCAGGACGACTTGCCAAGTGGGCAGTAATCCTACAAAGCTACGACATTGTCTACGTGCCTCAAAAAGCAGTCAAAGGACAAGCTCTAGCAGACTTCCTTGCAGATCACCCTATTCCGTCAGATTGGGAGTTCACAGATGATCTTCCAGATGAAGAGGTCTTTTACATTGAGACACTACCACCATGGACGATGTTCTTTGATGGTGCAGCAAGGCGTGATGGTGCTGGTGCCGACATAGTGTTTGTCACTCCTCAACGACAAATACTACCATATGCTATCATTCTCGGTGAGTTATGTTCAAATAATTTTGCTGAATATCAGGCTTTGATCATTGGTCTTCAGATGGCTGTCGATATGAAGATTCCAACTATAGAAGTCCATGGAGATTCCCAGCTCGTCATCAACCAACTTACAGGGTTGTATGACGTGAAGAAAGAGGACCTTGTGCCTTACCATCAACGTGCTCGACAGCTAATGGATGAATTTGAAAGCATCACCTTGGAGCATGTGCCTCGACGAGAAAACACTCAGGCAGACGCGTTGGCTAACCTGGCTACTTCTCTTGCAAAGTCAGAAATCCAGGCTACAGTTGTTGCCGTATGCCAGAAATGGATAGTGCCACAGAAGGATAATGAAGAAACTACAGTAGCCAACGCTGTATCTGTACGTCTCGCGGAGGACGAAGATTGGCGCCAACCAATCATTGACTATCTACAGCACGGGAAGCTGCCCGAAGATCGTCGTCATAAAACAGAAATTCAACGACGAACTCCCCGCTTCATATATCTCAAGGATGCTCTGTATCGAAGGTCTTTTGATGGAGTTTTACTTCGCTGCCTAGGCAATGAAGAGGCAAAACAAGCTCTCGCTGAAGCACATTCAGGTGTTTGTGGCGGACATCAATCAGGGCCTAAGTTGCACTTTCAGCTCAGAAGGATGGGATACTACTGGCCAACTATGGTACGTGATTCAATTGAGTTTGCTAAAACTTGTCAAGCTTGTCAATTTCATGCGAATTACATACATCAACCACCAGAGCCACTACATCCAACTGTCTCATCCTTGCCCTTTGAAGCTTGTGGTCTCGACTTAGTGGGGCCCTTGCCAAAGTCATCCCTAGGTCACCTGTACATCCTTGCAGCAACAGACTACTTCTGAAAATGGGCCGAAGCCATTCCACTTAGAGAGGTAAAGAAGGAGCATGTTGCCAATTTCATTCGGACTCAGCTGATCTATCGCTATGGAGTCCCTCGATTCATCATCACTGATAATGGCAAGCAGTTCTACAACAGCTTGATCGACAAGCTCTGCGAGAAGTTCAAGTTCAAACAGTACAAGTCATCCATGTACAATGCCCCAGCAAATAGCTTGGCCGAAGCATTCAACAAGACCTTATGCAACATGTTGCGGAAAGTAGTCTCTAAATCCAAAAGAGATTGGCATGACAGAATTTCGGAGGCATTATGGGCGTATCGTACAACTTACCGGACTCCAACACAGGCGACGCCATACTCACTTGTCTACGGCGTCGAAGCAATACTGCCGTTGGAAATACAGATTCCATCTCTGCGCATGGCTGTTCTAGAAGGACTCACACAGGAGGAGAATGCTCGCCTACGTCTGAATGAGTTAGAAGCCCTCGATGAAAGGAGGCTCGAAGCACAACAGCAACTTGAGTGCTACCAAGCCCGGCTCACCAACAAGTTCAACCGCAGGGTCCGTCTTCGATCTTTTCAAGTTGGAGATCTTGTTCTTGCAGTGCGACGGCCCATCAACATGAAGCATCGGCCTGGTGACAAGCTTACTTCCAAATGGGATGGGCCATACCTAGTGCAGGAGGCCTATACTCACAACGTTTACATGCTGTCAGACCAAGAAGGCGTCCGAATCGGCCCAATCAATGGTAAATTTCTGAAACAATATTATGTGTAAATATGTTTGAAAAAAAAAAATCAAAAAAATCAAAAAAAAAAAAAAGAAGAGAAGAAAAAAATCAAAAAAATAAAAAAATAAAAAAAGTTCGGAAGTCCCGATCTGAAAGTCCAAGCGAAAATCCAAACCCAAAAATCCAAACCCAAACACTTGAGCCCAATTCAGAAAACACAAAACCTAAGTCCAAAACCCAAACACTCAACCCAAATCCAAAAGTCCAAACCCAAACACTTGATCCAAAAACCCAAATCCAAATCAACCCAAATTCAATTCAAAGCCCAAAACCCAAAAAATTCCAAGTTCCAAACACAGTCCAGAACCCAAGTTCAGAATCCAATCCAACTCCTGGCCCGCATGAGTATAAACTGTGAACGGCCCAAAAATATAAAAGCAACAGAGGGTTTGAGTCTGAAACTCAGCATCAGTCTCAACCGATCTTCACCACACACCAGACCTTTGCTCCTCTGCCACAAGAAAGATGGAACCAGTTGCAGAACCTCAAGACAAGGGAGAAGAAAGGTCACCCCGCACAAGGTGGCAACCAACCATGGCGCAACTGCAAATTCTAGAGGAAGTCTTCCACAACAATGGAGGTATTATGCCTAATGCATCTCAGATTTACCAACTTGTCTCACGATTGCGCCCACTCGGGGCAATCGAAGGAAAAAATGTGTTTTATTGGTTCCAGAATCGGAGAAGCAGGAAGAAACCAGCACTGAGAGCTGATTTTTCCAAAGAACAGTCTGCTGCTCCGATGGTAGATCCCACCAGTACAACTTCGCCGTCAAATGAAGCAGGTCCGAGTTCTTCCACTACAATAGTCTCTCCACGGTATGTTCATCAAAGCCGTAGCCCATGGGAGCATGCACGCTGGTCCTAGTGGTCTTACGGAGTCAGCCAAGGGTTCATCCCTCCTAGGTACTTAAGTCTAGGAGGAATTTTTCTAGCAGAAAGGAGTCATTCCGGCGAAACTTTGCCTCTCTTTCCAGAATATTCCGACAGCATCAACCAGCTGGAAAGCGACGTCGACGTCGACGTCAACATCATCGGCCCACCAGACGAGGTCGAGCTTGACTTGGAGTTGCACCTCGGGCCCCGCTAGGACGGCCGACAAGATAAGGTGCAACGACTTCTGCAACGACTTCTGCAGCACGCGGCAACGACTTCCGCAGCACACGGCAACGACTTCTGCCACACACGGCAACGACTTCTGCCACACACGGTAACGACTTTCGTGGACACGCGTCAGTCGCTGCCTCTTTTGTCTCTTATGCAGGAAAGGGACGTGGATGGCCCTACCCGATTCTGCATACCTTTTTTGACTTTTCAAAAAAAAAAAAAAAACTCTTTATTATTTGTATATATATCCTGCATACCCGAGTTGTAATATTCACCCCTCAGCTCTTCTTTCTCAAAAGAAAATGGCTAGTCTCTGCACTTGTCTCAGGAAGTTCTTCGATCAAGAAGTTGGAGGCGCACGAGCTAAGAAAAGAAGGAGCAGTCTTCTTCGAGGGATCCCTAAAAGCCCTCGAAACTCAGTCTCCAACGCCATCGGTGTCATGGAGTTCCAACTACTCTCCTTAGTTCACATCTACCACAGAGGGATGAGAAGCTGCAATTATCCTAATCTTTATTTGGATGCAGCGACGTACAGGGAAGTTCCAACTACTCTCCTTACGTCGAAGCAGACTTGGAAATCATCACTACAGTCAGTCTCTCTGTGAGCCGGTCTTGAAGTTCCAAGGTCCTGAGCCTTTCTCTTGGGGAGGTTGAAGTTCTTTGCCTACCGGATCATCCTCACCAGAGCTCTGGAACTTTAAGAGATATAAATAATCCTTTGCGGGCTATGGAAGCTCGAATGCACCTGGAGCCAAGGCTTCAATTTCTATATTGGCTGGGGTGCTAACTTTCTCAAGATCATATCAGATTCCTATTGCGATCCAACAACAGCAGGCATAGTCAAAGATAGAAGACTCCAAGATTCAATGTTCGTCAAGACGTTTCCAAATTTCAAACTGGACTTCAAGACTCGGTTCGAATCATCTCTGTAAAATTTTTTCTTACCGACCCTTGAAGTGGGGGCATTTGTAAACATCCTTTTTAAATTAAAAAAAAAAAAAAAAAAGAAGAAGAAGATTGGCAGCCACCAATCTTGAATTTCAAGATTGGTGGCGTAAGGTCCTCTCTGGAGGGCCTATAAAAAGGCCCTCCAGCCTCAGTTCAAAGGGACATTCAGCAAATCTGTAAACAGAAAAATTCAGAGAATTTGAGAGAAAAAGAAAATTTTGAAAATCTCTCAAGAAAATTTCTCTTTTTCTTACGTGCTTTTACTTAGCAGTATACTCTTCTAACTCCGTTTTGAGAGATATTTCAGGGGTAAAGCTCAAAAAATTTGCTGTTTCCATTTCTAAAGTTATTTTTAAATTTATATTCTTGGATCGCTCTAGATCTGAATTTCTGAGAATATAGAGTTAAAAATATCAAATTACTACAAATCCGGCTGGGATTAAACCTCATACGGCCCTCAGCAAAATCCAGGCAGCTCATCCGAGAACAAGTCTCTTCGACCCTCGGTGAAATTAAGTCAGATCGGCTCAGATCAGCTCTCTGCGGTTCGTAAACATAGTCAAAAATATCCAAATCAGATACAGTTTCAGTCTATCCAGTTCAAGAAAAAGCGGTGGAAATTATTTCTGTCAAGATCAAGCTCGTGCAGCCCTTGACGGAGTCAAAAAAGGAACACTAATCGGAGGATCTACGGAGATTGACCCCACGTAAATTTTTTTTTACTTTACAATTTTTATTTGTAATTTATTTTTGTATTTTCGAGTTTAATTATTTTAGACTCGAAATTTACGCTTTACAGCAATGTAGTCAAGAATTTGCCACAAGTTCATGGACCGAATTTATATTTATGATTTTTTTTAATGAAATTTCAAAGATAAAATAGTCATCAAATTCAGATTTTTTTTTTTTTCAATTTTCCGTGAGATCTCTTCTACAATTCTGAGTTTATTGTCTAACAATGTTTTGATTGATTTTCCGGCACAAAGCATCAAGGAGATGGGTTATGACGCTGTGACAGGCTTCCTTAATTCGCCTGAAACTCAAAAACATCGTGTCTGAACAAATGGGTGGAGCAGCAGAGAAGTAGAGGAATTAGTGGAAGCCATGGAAAAAAGGTAGTTTTAGCGAAACATTTTCAATTTCCACGTAGTTTCCAGCACCCCACATGCCAATGCCTCATCATCGTTAACTTTTGGAAAAAGTTTAGCTTCTATATTTTTGTAGTAATACTTCGGATACACATCATGACGCTTATTCATTTTTATAATAAAATTGATAAAATATGATATAAGAAATTAACACATAATTTTTTTTCATAGAAACAATAAGCGTTGTTCCAGAAATAATTAAGCTCGTCATAAAAAATATATTTTATATGTATACCATCTGTCTACGAAAGTATGTATATAAAATTAAACTCTTGACTTTTAACTTATTGGTTGACAAAACATTTCTAGTCCACCAAAGTATGTATCCACCAACTTTCCAGCTAGTTTCTTGGGTTTCTTTTCCTTTTTTCTGTCCCACCTTTACTGCTTGCAACTCTTTTTTTTTTTTTTTTTCAGTTTAAAACACGGTCATAATATGCACATTGATCAAGCAATGAAGGAGGTACCATAATGCAATTTTCACACTTGCAGAAAATGAAGAGGAAATATTATTTGGTTGCATTTACATGCTTCTCCTTTTTTTGAGGAAAAGTATTCAGAACTTTCATTGACAAATAGTTTCTACATCATGGTAAATAAGATTAAAGGCAACAATTTACTCTATTACATAACAATTCACCATCGTGCATAAGCGATGCTTTTGCCACTACGTGTGCCACGCCATTATTGTTCTGTCGAATGTACTTGAAGACAGCTGGGAAAATTGGAGGAAAAATGCCTAAAATCTTGTGCCAGCAACCTAGCATAAGAGGAGGCTTCGGACCCAGTAGTAACTTCCTTAATAGCCGTCAAACAGTCTGATTCAATAATAATCTGTTGCATTCTTTTCTCCTAAACCTTCAAAAGGGCAAGATGTATGGCCATAAGTTCAACAAGTTCAGGCGCTGTTAGTAGTCCTCATCCCAAAGCCAAGAGCCAAAACATACTAACTCAAAAAATCTTCACAGACCACCCCGAGCCCCATACGTCCATCTCCCAAGGCAGCATCCGTATTTACCTTTATAGATCCAACAGGTTGTGCTTCCCAACCCGTGTTTGTAGGAGAACAGCTTGGAGTTTGCTGTATAGTTGTCACCTTCTTAAATGCTTCATAGAGCCGAAGGGCCATCTTTATAGTCCTGGCTCGGCTAAAAGTTTTACCTTCGATAACCAAGGCATTGCGAGACCACTGCAATCCCCACGCCATCATAGCTGTCAATTTTTTAGCTTCACTATCCACATGGCGAAAGAAGGATCCAAGCCATTCTAAAATAGTTTGGTGCTGAGGAAGTTATACAAGAAGCCCAAGAGGACTCAAGAACCAGAATCGATCTGACCATGGGCACTAGAGTAAAGCATGCAGAGTTGTTTCCAAAACCAGGCCACACCATTAGCATATTGGATCAATAGGAACACTGTTTTTAGCTAGATTCACCGTTGTGGACAAAAACTCCTACGAAACTCTCCAAAGGGAGTGCTTCACTTTATTGAGAATGTCAAGCTTCCATCGAGCAGACCATCAACAATCGACAAAACAGTAGAGCAGCCCACCAATCCACATTGTTGTTCTATCGTAGCTTGGGGAATTTTGTGGCCACTCTGAACTATATATTGCCCCCTCCTATCATAGTGCCAAACAACCTTGTCATCCACCCCTCTCATACTCAACGGTCAAGACAGTATTTCCTCATACTCATCTGGCATAAAAATTGTTAGGATATTTAGCTTCCTTGCTTGTTCAGATTGCAAGCAGAAGATCTTTTTTCAAAACTAAGTTCAATGACTTGTGTTTTTAATGTTGTTTGCAATTACTTTTTGATGTTAGAAGCTAGTGGGAGTAGTTGAGTTTGCTGTCTTTTCTTTTCAGCAAGTATGGGAGATGAGATTGTTTCTTTTAGCTTGCTAGCTTGAAAATGAATCCTAAGCATTGTGTTGTCACATCTTGTTGAAAATCATACCAAATCAAATCCCTAATTCCTAGGAATTAGTAAGGAAAGTCCAGTTATTGTGTCCAGCTATTGATAGTTGTATATTCTGATTTTATTTTCCCTTGATTTTCTCCTGTATTATAGGGCATAGATTAGAGCAGTAGGTTATGTTTCATGTATTTATGTAATCGCTACAGTTGAATAGAAATCAAAAGAGAAATTCTTTTCTCCAAAAGACCTAATTTCATGGTATCAGAGCCACAGCAACTAGTGGTTCAATTTTTTTGGCAAGATCTATAGTTCTGCCGTGTTTTTTTTTTCCTTTAGTTTCAACACCAGCAAATTGTGTGGTGCCACCATGTCAGGGGAGCCAAAGTCTGGTGCTTTTTTTGGAGTATCTTCATCATCAACTATCATTGGTTCTTCAAGTTCCACCCCCATTGATTCTTCAACTGTTCCTGTCATTCAAAAATCCACATCCTCGTCTCCTATTGGTTCTATATTCTCTCACCCTTCTGTTGTCTCTAGCCTTGATTCCCCCTCTCTACAGATCACCCAACATAAATTGAATGGAACCAATTTTCATGAGTGGTTTCAATCAGTTCTTTTGGTGATGAAAGGCAAGGGCAAAGTCGGATATCTCACTGGTTGAAATCTGATGCCACCATCAGATTCTGCCTCTTTCAACACTTGGGAAGCAGAAAACTCCATTGTTATGGCTTGGTTAATCAATTCCATGGAGCCAAAGATTGGTAGAACCTATTTATTCTACAAAACTGCCAAGGAAATTTGGGAGGCAGAACAAGAAATCTATTCAGACTTCGAAAACACTGCTCAGTTCTTTGAGATCCGTTCAGCCTTACGCAATACCAGGCAAGGAAGCTTAACTGTTACTGAATATTATAATGTTCTAACTGAACTTTGGCAGGAGATGGATCTATTTTATGATGCCAATTGGCATTGTCCAGAAGATGGGATTAAATATACTCGTATGTTGGACAAGGAAAGTGTGTTTGATTTTCTTCAGGGTCTTAACAAGGATCTTGATGAAGTGCGTGGGCGGTTGCTTGGTGCCAAACCTCTTCCCACCATTAGGGAAGCATTTGCAGAGATTCGACGTGAGGAAAGTCGCAAAAGAGTGGTGATGAATTCCTCAGTTAATTCTGTTTCTGATCTGGTCACCCAAGGATCAGCTTTAGCTGCCAATCGTGGTGGATTCTTTTTTGACTCTAAAGGTCAACGAACTAAAGACAAAGTGTGGTGTGACCACTGCAACAAGCCTTACCACACCAAAGAAGCTTGCTGGAAAATTCATAGAAAACCACCAAATTGGAAGCCTCGAAGTCAGCGTGAAAGTAACCGATCAGCTCATGTTGCAGAAAAGTCAAATGATGCTGACAAAACTACTAATTTGCATCTTTCTGCCGAGCAATTTGAAGTCTTACAACAGATTTTAAATCAAAATAAGATTTCCAAGGTTCCTGAGCCTCTTACCCCTCACACTCCTACTGCTTCTATTGCCCAATGAGGTAACACCCAATATTCCCTCTTATCTCATAAAATTTCCGAGAATTCATGGATTGTTGATACGGGAGCATCCGACCATATGACTGGTTTTTCTATTCCATTCTCAACATATGAAACTCTTAAGGATGGAATAAAAATTTCAGTTGCTGATGGGACTCTCTCTAGTGCAGTTGGTCAAGGCACTGTGACACTTCTAGATTTGACATTGAAATCAGTTTTACATATTCCCAATTTTCAGTGTAACCTCTTGTCTGTAAGCAAGTTGACTAAAGATCAAAATTGTGCTGTGACATTTTTTCCTTCTCATTGTGAATTTCAGGACCTATCTTCGGGGAGGATGATTGGCAGTGCTGAGGAGCGGAATGGCTTATACTATCTTTCGGGTGCTAGTTTTCCTCCTAAATCATCATGTCCTAAGAAATTTTCCTTATCTGTGGTTTCTAATTTTGATGTAATGCTATGGCATCAACGGCTTGGGCATCCTAGTTTTACCTACTTAAAGGCTTTGTATCCACATTTGCTAAGCAATAAAGATGTCAATTCCTTTCATTGTGATCCTTGCATCTATGCCAAGAACACCAAAAACAGTTATCCTTCTCAATCCTACAAACCTACAAAACCATTTCATTTAGTTCATAGTGATATTTGGGGTCCTGCTCGGATTTCAAGTCTCACTGGAACAAGATGGTTCATCACGTTTATTGATGATCATACTTGGGTTTGTTGGGTATTTCTTATGAAAGAAAAATCTGAGGCAAGTGAAATTTTTAAACAATTCCATAAAGTTGTTCAAAATGTTTTTCAATCCTCTATCCATATTCTTCGTACAGATAATGGTCGTGAATATTTTTCCAATGAGTTTACCCAATACCTTATCAACAATGGTATTTTTCATCAGAGTTCATGTGCTTATTCCCCCCAACAAAATGGGATTGCTGAACGGAAAAATCGACATCTTCTTGAAGTTGCCCGGTCTATGATGTTTGCTAGTAATGTTCCCAATTCTTTTTGGGGAGAAGCCATTCTTACAGCATCTTATCTCATCAATCGTTTACCATCTAAGAGCTTACAATTTCATACCCCTTTGAGTATTTTACTTAAAACATTTCCTCATATTCGTCTTTTGCAATCCCTTCAGCCCAGAGTCTTTGGTTGCACAGTTTTTGTTCACAATCATGACCCTACTAGAGGTAAGCTTGACTCCAAAGCTCTTAAATGTGCGTTTGTTGGTTACTCTCCCACACAAAAAGGGTACAAATGCTACTGCCCGTCTTCTAAACGATTTTTTGTATCTTGTGATGTTTCATTCCTTGAACATCAACCATTCTATACCAATGTCTGTCTTCAGGGGGGGGATTTTGATGAAGAAAGATATTGGGATTCATCGATTTCTCTTCCAATTTCACTCCCTTGGTCACAGAGTAACCCTGGTACTGAATTGTCCCAAGATACTCATCCAAGGAAAAAAAATCAAGGGGGAGAACTTGCACCAAAGGAAGTGTTGGTTTATTCTAGAAGGCCAAAAACTACTCAGCAAGGTCAATTATCCAATCCGGAGCCAAGTCCCGAAGGCACAAGTGAAGACATTGCACAAATAAATGATCTAGATGTTCCTATTGCACTCAGAAAAGGGGTAAGATCTTGTACTCAACATTCCATTGCTAGTCATTTGACCTATTCAAAGTTGTCTCCTCAGTATAGGGCATTCACTACAAAGTTAGACAGCATAGAGACACCTAAGGATATCCATAGTGCTTTGAAAGATCCAAATTGGAAAATTGCTGTGTTAGAAGAGATGAAGGCATTAACAGAAAATAACACATGGGAAATTGTTGAACTACCTAAAGGAAAAAAGGTTGTAGGGTGCAAATGGGTGTTCACAATAAAACACAAGTCAGATGGGACCGTAGAAAGGCACAAAGCTAGATTGGTGGCCCAAGGATTCACCCAAACCTTTGGCATAGATTATGAGGAGACCTTTGCCCCAGTTGCAAAGTTGAATTCCATTAAAGTGTTATTATCTCTAGCTGCCAATCTGGATTGGGAATTGCACCAAATGGACATAAAAAATTCCTTTTTGAATGGGGAGTTGGAAGAAGAAATTTACATGAAGATTCCACCTGGATTTGAGAGTAAAGAAGAAATAGGGAAGGTATGTAAACTGAAAAGGTCTCTATATGGATTAAAGCAGTCTCCAAGAGCATGGTTCAAAAGATTCAGCACAGCCTTGAAGGAGTTTGGATACACCCAAGGACAAGCAGATCATACTTTGTTCTCCAAGCATACAAATGAAGGAAAAAAATCAATTTTGATTGTTTATGTAGATGACATAATTGTAACAGGTGATGCTGTTCAGGAGATTGAAGAACTCAAGAAGCACCTAAAGGCAGAATTTGAAGTTAAAGACCTAAGGACACTTCGATATTTCCTGGGTATGGAAGTGGCAAGGAGTAGACAGGGCATTTTTATCTCTCAACGAAAATATACTCTAGATCTTTTGAAGGAGACTGGAAAACTTGGTTGCAAGCCAGCTGGAACTCCACTAGAAAACAATTGGAAAACCAAAGAAGCAGAAATTGATGATTCGGTGGATAAAGGGAGATATCAAAGACTAGTAGGGAAACTCATCTACTTATCCCTTACAAGGCCTGATATTGCATTTGCTGTAAGTGTGGTCAGCCAATTTATGCATTCTCCTACTCAAAAACATTTAAATGTTGTGAACCAAATTCTTAGGTATCTAAAAAGTACACCAGGCAAGGGGCTGATGTTTCGGAAAAATGAGCAAAGAGGGATTGAAGGCTTTGTAGATGCTGATTGGGCTGGTTCAATAGAAGATAGAAGATCCACCACAGGCTACTGTACTAAAGTGTGGGGTAATTTAGTCACATGGAGAAGCAAGAAGCAATCAGTTGTATCTCGGAGTAGTGCTGAAGCAGAATTCAGAGCTATTGCCCAAGGCATTTGTGAGTTACAATGGTTAAAGAGACTAATGAGTGACCTCAAAATCTCTTGGTCTAGTCCTATGAAACTTTATAGTGATAGCAAATATGCAATTAGCATAGCTCACAATCCAGTTCACCATGATCGAACCAAACATGTGGAGATTGATCGACACTTTATTAAAGAGAAGATTGAAGGTGGACTGATTACTCTATCCTATGTTACAACCAAGTTCCAAGAAGCAGACATTCTTACTAAGGCTATGCCTAAACCGGGATTTGAGTCATTGGTAAAAAAACTGGGAATGATAGATATCTATTCTCCAGTTTGAGGGGGAGTGTTGAAAATCATACCAAATCAAATCCCTAATTCCTAGGAATTAGTAAGGAAAGTCCAGCTATTGTGTCCAGCTATTGATAGTTGTATATTCTGATTTTATTTTCCCTTGATTTTCTCCTGTATTATAGGGCATAGATTAGGGCAGTAGGTTATGTTTCATGTATATATGTAATCACTACAGTTGAATAGAAATCAAAAGAGAAATTCTTTTCTCCAAAAGACCTAATTTCACATCTTGTAATCATTTTAGTTGTCTTTATTATTGTAAAAACTCCTATATAATGGAGTATTTGAATCAATGAAATTAAGTCATGTTCAACATCATGTCTCTTGATATTTTTCTTTATCACAAATGGTTTATTACTCTCTTTCTCTTTGCCTTTTTGCTGCATTTTTCTGTTTCTGCAACTTAGCAGCAACTTTGCTTCATTTGCAGCTCTAATAACTATCATCTTCTTTCCTCAAAAAACCAACAAGTGGTATCAGAGCATGGATGATCTTTGGAGACTTCTCAAAATCTGTTCTTTGGGCCCAAACTTAGTTGTCTATCATCATCTTGCTACCCTTTCATTTTCTGCAGCATTTTATCATCCTCGATGGTGTTTTGCAGCTTCATCTCTGTTGCAACACTCATTTTGTGCACTCTGCTGCACTCATTTTCTGCAAAAACTCCTCTGCTGCACTTCATACATTTCTGCAGCAATTTCCAGCTTTTGAACTGGTTTGAAACTCTTCCTTTAGGCCAAAATCTGGTTTTAAAATGCTCATTTTCTGCATCTCTCAATATTCTACTGCATTATCATTTCTGCAGTTCTCATTTTCTGCTGCACTTAACTTTCTGCTACACTATCATCTAATTTTCTGCTGCATTTCAAAATCTTTACTGCATTTTGAAATTTCTGCACTCTCAAATGCTGCAATCTGCATTTCTGCAGTTCTTTATCTGCACTTTCAGAACTTCTACTGCAATTTCTGCAGTTTTACTACTTCAAATTGTTTCTGCAATGTTTCTGTTTAGCAGTTCTACATTTCTTCTTTGTGGTTCTGCATTTCTACTGCACTAAAATTTACTGCAATCCTTCTGTTTTTACAAATTTTAGTTTTTGGACTGGTTTTCTGCAGTATCATTGCTTCAAACTGCATATTTCTGGTTTAGAACTCTTGTCATAAAAAAACAGCTTCAAATCTGGTTAACAAACTACTCATGTTGCACATGCAACACTCATCTATCAACAACGATCTCTCATTAAGTTGAAGACCTCCATCATGAGTTCGGGAGGAGAAAAAATGAACTCAATCATTGAAGACCTCCATCATGAGTTCGGGAGGAGAAAAAAATGAACTCAATCTTTGAAGACCTCCATCATGACTTCAGGAGGAGAAACAATGAAGTCAAATCAAGTTTTCTGTTTTCCAGCAAGGAATCTAAGGAGGAGTGTTAGGATATTTAGATTCCTTGCTTGTTCAAATTGCAAGCTGATAGATTCAATATTTGCATAAATATTACGTGTAATTTGGTATTTGATTTGATATTTATTTATGCAAATATTATGATTATTGGTGGATTTTACTTCTATTTGTTATTTTATATTCTGTAGGTCAATTGGACGCAAATAGAAATAATTGGAGCGGATTTGATACTATTCGAGCAGATTTCACAACTTTGCGCATTGCTCGGTTTTTCAGCCATAACTTCCTCTACACAAGTCGGAATTGGATAATTCTTGGGCCAAATTTAAGCTAAGAGATAGGGCTACAAGTTTACTGTTTTGATGAACTTCAGATTTTACGTGGAAGGGGTCAACATTTGGGTCCGTAGATACAGGGTCAAAACTGTCTAGAAAATTTATAAATCCTTTTCCGACTCGAATTTGGACTATTTAGGCCTTATTTAAGGGGACTATAAATGTTGAAGTTACAGCAGACTTAGAGGACTTTTGGGGAGGCTATTCTTGTAGACACAAGATAGAGAAAAAGCATAGGGAGGAAAGAGGAGAAGAGCATAAGGGAGGAACACGAAAATATCAGAAACGAGTTTTTCGATGCCTTTTCTTTCCATTCTTTTTCTTTTGAACTTAATGATATTAGATATTTGCTTAATGTTGGTTTTTAGCATGAGTAGCTAGAACCCTAAACTAGGGCGAAAGGAATGTAGCCTAGTTTAGGGTTGAATTATTTGATTTTGTAGATGTTTAGATGTTCTTTTGATTTTATTGCAATTATCAGTTGAGAACTCGATTTGATTTATCTATTTTGTTCTTAAATATACTTTTGTGTCTGGCCATCATGAAAGTAGTCATAGGATTTATGTTGAGATCGATAGATGAGACATAATCATGCACTAAATAGATAAACATATGAACTTTGAGTCAGACATGAGATAAGTTTATATGATGTCATTATATATTTTCTGTTTTTAATGGGTTTAATCTACTTTGTGTGAGTTCGAGAGAAGATCATAAATAGATTGAATACGGTTAGGATTGTTTGACAAAGAACACTAACTAAAGAAGAAGAATTGACATTTAAATCATTAATTCACAAAATTCATGTAATTCAGCCCCTTCTAGGTGAAAATCCATAGCCCTAGTATCCTCTATTTTGTGTTTAGTTTTAATTAATTTGCCTCTAATTTTCTATTAGTTAAATTGTTTAATTTTTAGTTTAATAATTCTGCTTCTCATTAATTTTCTCAACATAAAACTTTCAGTTTGAATAACTTAAATCATAATTAATTTTTTGTTCCCTTGGATTCGACACCTGGAGTATTCTCCAGGATTTTATTACTACGATCGGCCCTGTACGCTTGCAGGATTTTACCCAGTCAAGTTTTTGGCGTCGTTGCCGGGGAACGGAGCATTAGTTGTGATTTTTGTTATTTTTGTTTATTTTGTTTTATTTTTTTTTAGTTTTTAGATTTAACTTAGTTAGTGTTATTTATTTATTTTAAGTTTTAGTTTACTTCTTTGTTTCTTTTTCACAATTGCAGGTAGTTTATGCAATTGTGAGCATCTAAGAGCAATACTCTTCTTCTGTTGAACCCCGAGATTGAAAAGTTTTGTCCACAGAATCGGGCAGTAAAACGAGCTGAGATGACCGAAAGAGTGGGTGACCGGGATGGTCAGGTGATAGAAGATCAAGCCCTCAATAATGGGCAGAAGGTAAGGGAGCAGGCTAGAATTAGCATGAAGGATATCCAAAGGGCAGTGATTGGTCCTTCACCATCTTGCATCAGGCTGAGTACAGCAGCTCGTAATTACGAGCTTAAGACCATGTTCTATAACATGCTACCATCGTTTCATGGTCTACCGAGTGAAGACCCACTTACTTTCCTTAGGGATTTCTACAGTACTATCGAGACCTTTCCTCCAGGGAGGTGTTCAGCAGATGAATTAAGGATGAGGTGTTTTCCATACACCCTCAAGGATAAGGCAAGGACGTGGCTAATCAACCTACAAGAGGAATCACTTAATACTTGGGAGCAGATTTATGATAAATTTATGCTCAAGTTTTACTCTCCTCAAAAGACTGCAGAACTCCAGAATAAAATCTGTTCCTTTTCACAAATGGATGCTGAGCCCTTTCACGAGAAGTGGGAGCAATTCAAAATGCTTCTAGTGCAATGACCACATCACCAATTCTCCAAGCCTCTTCAGATGTAGTTCTTCTACGATGGTCTTGTTAGCAATTCTCAGATGTTGGTGGATTCAGCAACCGGAGGTTACGTGGGTAACAAGTCAGCCAATGAGCTGTATGATATTTATGAGTTGCTGGCAAATAACTCGCAGCAAAAAGCTATCAAAGGGCATAGAGCTGGAGCTTATGAGATATCTCCACACGTTGATGTGACATCCAAGATAGACGACTTATCTCGCCAAGTGAAGTTATTATTGAGCAGAGACTTGATGCAGAGGGAACAATGCTCTTATTGTGGACATTTTGGACACACCGAAGCCACTTGCATGGGTAGAGACTCAGGAAAGTCGGCGGAAGAGATTAATTATGTTGGAGCTTATGCAGGAAACAAGCAGCAGAATGATCCATATTCTAGTACATACAACCCGGGATGGTGCAACCATCCAAATTTTGGGTGGAAGGAGTAAAGAAATACAAGACAAGTAGTACTACCAGGGTTTCAGCAGCCGAGACCCCAATTTCATGGTCAACCATCTCAACCTCAGGAGAAAAGGCCACAGATAGAAGACATGTTCATGCAGTACATGTCAAAGATTAATGAGAGAATGACATAACAGGATGTTGAGTTGAGGAAATTGAATCTAAAAATTGATCAAGTTGCATCTACTCACCAAGCCTCGATTCATGCTTTGGAAGTATATGCGGGTCAACTTGCCAAAGCAATTTCGACTAAGAATCAAGGTCAACTCCCTAGTAATACTGAGGTGAATCCAAATGAGAGTGTCTTAGCTATTGCATTAAGAAGTGGGAAGGTGATAGGAAGTCCTAACGATGCTCAGCAAAATTACAAGCCCACAGAAGATGGTGGCAAAGAGGAGGAACCTGTGCAAGAGAAAGTTACGGATAATGAACAGG
Organism: Carallia pectinifolia; assembly: GCA_037832335.1. Taxonomy (NCBI): domain Eukaryota; kingdom Viridiplantae; phylum Streptophyta; class Magnoliopsida; order Malpighiales; family Rhizophoraceae; genus Carallia; species Carallia pectinifolia. Next base: position 20,897,891 of record CM075454.1, on the reverse strand, counting down.
GAGGGCAGGACAATATTGAGGAGCCGGTACCACCCACTCCTCCCCCACAAGTCAAGCCGTATGTTCCGCCGATTCCATTTCCCAATAGGCTAAAGAAGAGGAATGAGGACAAGAACTTTCTTAAGTTCTTGGACATGTTTAAGAAGATCCACATCAACATTCCTTTTGCAGAGGCAATTGCACAGATGCCAAATTATGCAAAGTTCCTGAAGAAGATCATATCGAACAAGCGAAAATTTGAGGAGCACACCACAATTGCCTTAACTGAGGAATGTAGTGCTATTCTCCAAAAGAAACTACCTCCTAAGTTAAAGGACCCAGAGAGTTTTACTATCCCTTACACTATTGGTAGTTTAGGTATTGAACGTTGTTTATGTGACCTAGGTGCAAGCATTAATTTGATGCCTTTGTCTCTGTTTAGGAGGCTGAAGATAGGAGAACTGGAGCCAACCTCAGTTTCCTTGTAGCTAGCTGACCGATCCATCAAGTATCCATACGGAAAGATTGAGGATGTGCTAGTTAAAGTGGGAAAATTCTATTTCTCAGCTGATTTCTTAGTTCTAGATATGGACGAAGATGTAGACATCCCAATAATCTTAGGGAGGCCATTCCTAGCCACTGGTAAGGCCCTTATCGATGTAGAACAAGGAAAGCTGACATTCCGGGTAGGAAAGGAAGAACATGTATTCAATGTGTTCAAAACATTAAAGAGTCCATTACTACATGATACATGCTTCATGATGGAAACATCAAAGCCACCCAAAGAAGACCCAAAGAGAATGGATATAGACTTGGGAAGTGCACTTGAGATGTTGTTTGAGCAACCTCTCCTAGTGGCAAAGCCGAGCTCAACACTTTCCATTGCGAAGTTGGCTCCTTTTGAACTTAAACAACCTTCTCTCCCTTTAGAGCATAATTATATGGGAAGCGACTTTAAGGAGGGAGAGAAAGTGCTTCTCTATGATGCCTACAGTGGAACAATCCCGTGGAAACGAAAGAAAAAAAAGTTGTTGGGACCATTCACAGTGCACAAAGTGTATCCTCAAGGGGCGATCGATATTGGGAGTAAGAAGTTTGGGGTGATTAAGGTTCATGGAGGCAACTTAAGGCATTATTCTCTCGAAGATCATCCTCCTTAATTCAGGGAAGAACGTCTAGCTATAGACGTTAAACATAGCGCTTGTTGGGAGGCAACCCAATGTTTATTTTATATTTTAATTAGATTGATAAGTTTAATTTAGTTTGTTTTCTTTTCTTTTGTATGTAGGAACTTGGGAAGGAAAAGCATGTTCATTGCAAAGTAACAAATTACAAGCTGCTTGGTTCAGGGAGTATTTCTTACGCTAACCTTTGACCTTACTATTCGATACATTAATATTGTTTATCTTAAGTGTAGGGGTAGGAATGAGTAGAAAAAGAATTCTCTTGATGAATATTTGTGTGTTGATTGAAATATTTTTATTTATATGCATATGTATACCCAAGGGGGATCTGAGAATATATTTGAGAAAAAAAAAAACGTCCAGGTCCGGATCAGGTCCGGTCCAATTCTGTAAAAAAAAAAAAAATTTACACGTTTTTTTTTAAAACCCAACGTTACCTTCCCACGTTTCTTCTTCTTCTTCTTCTTCTCCTATTCCCTTCTATAGTCAATCCCAATCAATTCATATTCCCTTTACTCAAATCTTTCTTTCTTTCACAAATCTCTTCTTTTATTCCCCCATATCCAAAACCCAAGTATCAATTATCCTTCAAGTTTCTCTCATTCTTCTTTCTTCTAACCATCTTTCTCTTAAAGCCCTCTAATTTTATTTTCCTTTATCTTTTGGTTTTTCTTTTTATTCGAGAGGGTTCTACCTTAGTTATAAGTTATTACACTAGATTTTAGAGACTCCGGAGCACCAATTGCTTCAACTTATCGATGCTCTCGCTGCTCGCCCACCTCCTCCTTGATTTTATCTCATTCCTTGCATCTAGTTTTTTGTATTGCTTATGTCGTTTTTGTTTATGTTTTTCCTTTTCAATGACTTAGATTCTTTAGGATTCGATTTATCTGCTTTCTAGGATTTTAGCTATTATATATTTTTGCTCTCTATTCTCTTCTCTTTGTCTTTACTTTTCTTATCTCCTGTTATTGATTCTAAGGTTGTTTGTTCGATGATGGCGGCGCATGTAAGGGTTGCTTTTCTCCTCCGCTCTGTCCGGGTAGTTTTGTTTTCTTTGTTTTCTTGTCTTTTCAATTATGTTTTTATTGCAACATTGAGGACAATGTTGGCTAAGTATGGGGGAGAGGTGTTATTTTGAATTTTTACCAAAATTTTTTGCTCTTTAATGCTAATATTTGTGTGCTTGCATGATTTTACATGAGCTTCACTTGAATTCTATTTCAGTTTAATTTTTTGACATCGATGATAGTACTAATGCATGCAAGGTTAGTTTTTGAGTAGTATTTGACATTAGCTAGTTAGAGATAGTTAGTAGTGAACTTGTTCTCCACTTGAAAAATTTTTATTTCTAATTTACTTTTAAAGTGGTGCGATGATCTTTTAAAGAGATATGCTAACTTTTAGATATCTTCATGTAGTTTTTAATTATGTACACTCATTTAAAATACTTGAACAAACGTTATCTTCTTTTCTTCTAAAGAATTTTGGGGATATGATTCAGGAATTGAATTGAAAAAAAAAAAATGAGGCTTGCAAGTTGTTAATATGTCATCTACTCTGCTGTTTTGAGTTACTGAGTAACTGGGGATCGACATTATAATTGTTGGTCTTCACGTTAAAAAGTAACTTAAATTATGAGTATGCAAAGCACTCTAAATATCTGTTTGTGAAGTAGTAATCGGGCACTGACACCACAAGTGATGGTATTCATATCAAAAAGTATGTCAGTATTTAGAGAAGAGTATTAAAGCCTCTGTTACATAAAAAAAAAAAATTAATTTCTATTGATCCATGGTGTGGTTTTGTGTTTTTAAGAGAAGATGATTTTTGTCTTTGGATTTTGGATGAGTGTGTGTGATTACTTTCTACGTGACGATAACTAAGCGTTATCATTGATTAATAAGGGGTTCTCTTGTACATGATTAATCAATGTAAAACGTGTTTTGTGGGGAATGAGAACACTATTGATTATATTTGATTAGTGAAGTGTTGAGTGATACTTTTAGATTGATCTTATAATATGTTAATGAGACACTGTTTCAAGAATTTGATTTGAATGGAATTTTTGTGAAGATCATGTGATATTTTTGAATTGCTTGAGGACAAGCAACAGTTCAAGTGTGGGAGAATTTGATAGATTCAATATTTGCATAAATATTACGTGTAATTTGGTATTTGATTTGATATTTATTTATGCAAATATTATGATTATTGGTGCATTTTACTTCTATTTGTTATTTTATATTCTGTAGGTCAATTGGAAGCAAATAGAAGTAATTGGAGCGGATTTGATACTATTCGGGCAGATTTCATAACTTTGCGCACTGCTCAGTTTTTCAGCCATAACTTCCTTTACACAAGTCGGAATTGGATGCTTCTTGGGCCAAATTGAAGCTAAGAGATAGGGCTACAAGTTTACGGTTTTGATGAACTTCGGATTCTACGTGGAAGGGGTCAAAATTTGGATCCGTAGATACAGGGTCAAAACTGTCTAGAAAATTTATAAATCCTTTTCCGACTCGAATTTGGACTCTTTAGGGCTTATTTAAGGGGACTATAAATGTTGAAGTTACAGCAGACTTAGAGGACTTTTGAGGAGGCTATTCTTGTAGACACAAGATAGAGAAAAAGCATAGGGAACGAAGAGGAGAAGAGCATAAGGGAGGAACACGAAAATATCGGAAACGAGTTTTTCGATTCCTTTTCTTTCCATTCTTTTTCTTTTGAACTTAATGATATTAGATATTTGCTTAATGTTGGTTTTTAGCATGAGTAGCTAGAACCCTAAACTAGGGCGAAAGGGATGTAACCTAGTTTAGGGTTGGATTATTTGATTTTGTAGATGTTTAGATGTTCTTTTGATTTTATTGCAATTATCAGTTAAGAACTCGATTTGATTTATCTATTTTGTTCTTAAATATACTTTTGTGCCTAGCCATCATGAAAGTAGTCATAGGATTTATGTTGAGATCGACAGATGAGACATAATCGTGCACTAAATAAATAAACATATGAACTTTGAGTCAGACGTGACATAAGTTTATATGATGTCATTATAAATTCTTTGTTCTTAATGGGTTTAATCTACTTTGTGTGAGTTCGAGAGAATATCATAAATAGATTGAATACGGTTAGGGTTGCTTGACAAAGAACACTAACTAAAGAAGAAGAATTGACATTCAAAACATTAATTCACAAAATTCATGTAATTCAGCCCCTTCTAGGTGAAAACCCATAGCCCTGGTATCCTCTATCTTGTGTTTAGTTTTAATTAATTTGCCTCTGATTTTCTATTAGTTAAATTGTTTAATTTTTAGTTTAATAATTCTGCTTCTCATTAATTTTCTCAACATAAAACTTTCAGTTTTAATAACTTAAATCATAATTAATTCTTTGTTCCCTTGGGTTCGACACCTGGAGTATTCACCAGGATTTTATTACTACGATCGGCCCTGTATGCTTGCAGGATCTTACCCGATCACAAGCAGAAGATCTTTTTTCAAAACTAAGTTCAATGACTTGTGTTTTTAATGTTGTTTGTAATTACTTTTTGATGTTAGAAGCTAGTGGGAGCAGTTGAGTTTGCTGTCTTTTCTTTTCAACAAGTATGGGAACTGAGATTGCTTCTTTTAGCTTGCTAGCTTGAAAATGAATCCTAAGCATTGTGTTGTCACATCTTGTAATCATTTTAGTTGTCTTTATTCTTGTAAAAACTCCTATATAATGGAGTATTTGAATCAATGAAATTAAGTCATGTTCAACATCATATCTCTTGATATTTTTCTTTATCACAAATGGTTTATTACTCTCTTTCTCTTTGCCTTTTTGCTGCATTTTTCTGTTTCTGCAACTTAGCAGCAACTTTGCTTCATTTGCAGCTCTAATAACTATCATCTTCTTTCCTCAAAAAACCAACAAAAATATGGCGAACCAAGCCCTCTTTCCATCTCCATGTGTCACCATCAATAAGTGTCGAGACTTTGTCAAAAACTAGTGGCATGCGAGGAGATAGCACTTTGAAACCGTTGTAATTTGGAAGCGATGGATCATGCCAAATATCAATATGCTAGCCACATCCATCTAACTCCTTTGCAGGTCAACGGTCGCAATTCAAGAAGGCTTTTCCAAGCATAACTAGGCCAATAACCATTCTCTGCATCCATAAAAGAAGCTCTAGGATAATATCTAGCCTTGAAAATCTGAGCTCACAAAGAGTCTGCACATGTCATCAGCCTCCAGGCTTGCTTCTCGAGCATGGCACAATTGAAGCACTAAAAATCTTTGAAACCAAGTCCACCATCCCGCTTCGACAAAGTCATACGCTCCCATGAGGCCCAATGTATTTTCTTCTTATTCTTCTCAGATCCCCACAGAACTGATTTGCTAGCCGAGCTACTTTGTCACAAAAATTTTTTGGGCAAGAAAAAGCAGCACATAAAATAAATGGGGATGGCCTGCAGAATAGCCTTAATCAAAACTTCCTTACCAACTTTGGATAATTTCTTTTCATTCCATCTTCCCAGTTTTTTTTGTACCCAATCCAAAAGCAACTCAAATGTTTTCTTTTTTGAGTAACCCACAACCATAGGAAGCCCCCAATATTATGAGGCGATCTACAACTTGGACACCCAAAAATTCTTCAATAGCCCTCTTGTCTGCTACCCAGATATTGTGACTAAACGAAAGCTCCGTCTTGTCAAGATTAATCTTTTGACCCGAAGCTTCCTCATACTGCAGAAGAAGAGTTTTTAAATGCTAATAGGTTCGAACATTAGCTGCTAAAACAATCAGGCTATCATCTGCAAAAATAAATGAGTAAGCACTGGCGCCCGTCGACATATCCGGATCCCACTGATGCTGTTAGACCTCGCTGCTCCACTCAGAAGTGCAGAGAAAATTTTAGCACACAATAAGAATAGATAAGGTAACAGAGGATCGCCCTGCTGTAATCCTCTTGTAGAGCGAAAAAAAACACCAGGCACAGAGTTAACCACCATGGTGTAAGACATTGTGGAGACACACCGCATGAACAACTGAATCCAACCATATGCAAAACCCATACTGCCCATAACTATTTCAAAAAACCTCTATTCAACACAATCATAAGCCTTGCTTATATCTAACTTGAGTGCTGTTAATGAGTAATACGATGTAAAATTAAATGGTTAATTAGTGTTTGTCTTGTATTAGTAACTATGGTTAAACTAAGCTAAGTTAGGAGTTGATCTAATGGTTATTAGAATGACACATGTATGACTAGAAACTAATGTAACTTTTTGATATATGTGTAGTGGAAAGATCTGGAAGTGCAGAAAAAATTAAGAAAAAAATAAATTAAAAACTTACTTCTCTGGCTCTCCCGTTGCTTTCTTCATCAATTTCAGTCCAGCACCATTTTTCTTCAGATTTTGGGCCAACAATATGGTATCAGAGCTTGTTTTTTGAAGAGAAAAAGTGGGTTTGAAGAGTATTGAGTATGGCAGCCACAAATGCCACCAATTTCAGCAACATTCAAGTTCCCATTTTTGAAGGAGAGAACTATGAGTTCTGGGCCATAAAGATGAGAACACTTTTCCAGTCTATAGACGCTTGGGAGCTAGTTGATGTTGGATTTGAGGAGCCACAACAAGAAACGAGGTTGACAGAAGCTGAGAAGAAGGAGTTGAGGAAGAAAAGAAGCCTAGATGCAGGGGCATTGTCAATTATACAAAGAGGAGTGTCAGATGCTCTTTTCCTTAGAATCATGCGATCGACCAAAGCCAAGGAAGCATGGGACATTTTGAAGCAGGAATTTCATGGAGATGATAAGGTACGGGCTGTCAAACTTCAAAATCTAAGAAGAGATTATGAGAATTTGAAAATGAAGGAGAATGAATTAATTGATGAATTCTTTGGTAGAGTCATACAAGTGGTGAATCAAATGAAAACATGTGGTGAGAAGATTGTTGATAAGAATATTGTTGAGAAAATTCTGAATAGTTTGACTGAAAAATTTGATGTAATGGTGGTTGTTATAGAGAAAACTAAAGACACTGCTGAAATGAGTGTTCAAGAGTTAATGGGTTCCTTGAAATCATTCGAGCAAAGATTGTTTCGACGCTCCGAAAAGTCAGTTGAGAGCGCGTTCCAATCTAAGCTCTCTCTTGATGTTAAAAATCAAGACAAAGGACCCTCAATAAATGAAAACCAGAGGATTTGGTCACCTAGAGGTGGAAGATATGGAAGAGGTAGAGGTCGAGGCACAAGAGGAAGAGGTCAAAGCAACAATGAAAGTAGACCCGTTGAAGGTGATTCCATGAGGAGGTGTAATATTTGTAATAAGGGTGGCCACATTGCAAAAGATTGTTGGTTTAAAGGAAAACCCCAATGTCATCATTGCAAGAAATTTGGCCACATTCAAAAGGATTGCAAGTTTAAGAATGATCATCAAGTAAATTTCATGGAGGACAAAGATTGTGAAGGAAATTTATTTTATGTTTGTAATGAAGTCATGGAGGAGAGCAAGGATCTATGGTATTTGGATAGTGGTTGTAGCAATCATATGACACCATGTAAAGAAATCTTCTTAGATATGGATGAAACTATCAATTCAAAAGTGAAACTTGGAAATGGTGCAGCTATGGAAGTGAAAGGAAAAGGGAGGATTGGAGTTGCAACTAAAAAAGGAACAAAAGTGATCAATGATGTTTTGTATGTACCAAGCTTGGACCAAAGCTTACTTAGCCTTGGACAATTGTTGTAGCATAGCTATTCTGTGTTATTCAAGGATCTAGGTTGTGTGATTCTTGATCAAAGAAATGAGAAGGTAGTAGACATAAAAATGGGGTTGCAGAGGAGCTTTCCTTTAAGGTTCAAGTACTCCAAAGAAGTGGCCTTGAAAGCTGGTCTTATTGATGATAGTTGGTTGTGGCATCGCAGATTTGGGCACCTGAATTTTAGAAGCCTGAAATTATTGCAGCAACAGAATTTGGTGCATGGTTTGCCGAGCATACAAGAGAAAAATGAAGTTTGTGGAGGTTGTGCATTGGGAAAGCAACACAGACAACCATTTCCTAAAGGAGTTGCATGGAGAGCAAAGGGGTTACTTGAGCTGGTGCATACCGATGTTTGCGGCCCAATGAATACACCATCACACTTTCAAAATAGGTACTTTATCTTGTTCATAGATGATTATAGTCGCATGACATGGGTTTACTTTATGAGACAAAGATCTGAAGTTTTCAGTATTTTTAAGAAATTTAAGAGTCTTGTTGAAAAGCAAAGTGGTTGTAGTATAAAGATATTGAGGAGTGATCGAGGGAAGGAGTACACTTCAAATGAATTTGAGAAGTTTTGTGAAGATGAAGGAGTGCAAAGACAGCTTACTGTTGGTTATACTCCACAACAAAATGGAGTATCGGAGAGAAAAAAATCAAACCGTGATGGAAATGGCAAAATCCATGTTGTTTGAAGTGGGTTTACCTAGAAGATTTTGGGCTGAAGCTGTGTATACTGCTGTCTACTTGATAAATAGAAGTCCAACCAAAGCATTAAAGAATGAGACCCCATTTGAAGCTTGGAGTGGTAGGAAGCCATCAGTGAAGCACTTGAGAGTATTTGGATGTGTGTACTATGTTCATGCTCCAAAAGAGAAGAGGCATAAGCTTGATGAAACGAGTGAGAAATGTATTTTAGTTGGGTACAGCAGCAAGTCGAAGGGATATAGGCTATTCAACTTAAAAACAAACAAAATAATTGTGAGTCGTGATGTTGTATTTGATGAGAAGAAAACTTGGAATTGGGAAAAAAGGCAAGCAGAAGAAAAGTTTGTTCCAATAGATGTTATTCAGCAAAATCCAATTCAAGAAGAGGAAAGTAATAATGAAGAGCCAAATTTTGATATGGGGACTGATTTGTTGTCTTCTTCAAGTAGTTCACCTAGCTCAACGCCTAAGAAAATGAGGAGTTTGAGTGATGTGTATGCCAGATGCAATTTCTGTATGGTGGAACCAGAAAATTTTGAAGAAGCAGTGGAAGATGAATCATGGAGAAAAGCTATGGAAGAAGAAATTGATGCTATTGAAGAAAACAATACATGGCAGCTGGTTGACCACCCACAAGACAAAGAAGTGATTGGTTTGAAATGGATTTACAAGGTGAAGCATAATCCTGAAGGCTCCATGCAAAGATGTAAAGCAATATTAGTAGCTAAAGGCTACTCACAACAACCTGGAATTGATTATAATGAAACATTTGCTCCAGTAGCTCGCTTGGATACTGTTAGAGCCATTATTGCAGTAGCTGCTCACAAAGGTTGGTTGTTACATCAACTTGATGTTAAATCTGCATTTTTTAATGGAGAATTAATAGAGGATGTTTATGTTGAGCAACCTCAAGGGTTTGTTGTCAAGGGTGAAGAACATAAAGTATACAAGCTGAAAAAGGCTTTGTACGGGTTGAAACAAGCGCCTAGAGCCTGGTATAGTCAAATTGATGGCTATTTTCTGGAGAAAGGGTTTGAAAGGAGTAGAAGTGAACCAACTTTATATGTAAAAAATAAGGGAGTTGCTGGCATACTTGTTGTTGTTTTGTATGTTGATGATTTGGTGATAACAGGGGACAATGAGAAGCTTATTGAAGAGTTCAAGAATGAAATGATGAGAAGATATGCAATGAATGATATGGGGCTCCTACATTATTTTCTTGGAATTGAAGTTTATCAAGGTGAAGATGTTGTTGTCATTTGCCAAAGGAGATTTGCAGAGAAAATTCTCAAAAAATTCAGAATGGAAGGGTCCAAGTTTGTTGAGACACCTTTGATTGTCAATGAGAAGATGATGAAAGAAGATGGTGGAAATAAGGTGGATGCAACTTTGTATCGAAGCTTGGTTGGAAATTTAATATATCTCACAACTACAAGGCCAGATTTGATGCATGCAACAAACTTACTTTCAAGATTTATGCATTCTCCAAGCCACATACATTTGGGGATAGCAAAAAGGGTCCTCCGATATGTTCATGGAACAATGAATTATGGCCTTAGGTATGAAAGAATTTCTGAATTGAAGTTGGCTGGATTTTGTGATAGTGATTGGGGAGGTTGTGTTGATGATATGAAAAGCACGTCTGGGTATGCATTTTCTTTGGGTTCAGGAGTGTTTTCATGGTGTTCAAAGAAGCAACAATCAGTAGCTCAATCATCTGCAGAGGCTGAATATGTTTCAGCTGGAATGGCTACTTCTCAAGCCATTTGGTTGAGAAGAATTTTAGAAGACATCGGAGAGAAACAAGAAGACCCTACTGTGCTTTATTGTGATAACAAATCAGCAATTGCTATAGCCAACAACCCAGTTTTTCATAGCATAACTAGGCACATAGCATTGAAGTATCACTTTATCAGAGAGGCAATGGAAGATGGAAAAGTACAACTGGTTTTTTGCAGGTCCGAGGAGCAAGTAGCTGACATTTTTACAAAAGCATTGCCAAGGATGAGGTTCCAACAACTTAGAGCAACAATGGGAGTTGCAGACCATCACATTAAGGGGGAGAATGTTAATGAGTAATATGATGTAAAATTAAATGGTTAATTAGTGTTTGTCTTGTATTAGTAACTATGGTTAAACTAAGCTAAGTTAGGAGTTGATCTAATGGTTATTAGAATGACACATGTATGACTAGAAACTAATGTAACTTTTTGATATATGTGTAGTGGAAAGATCTGGAAGTGCAGAAAAAATTAAGAAAAAAACAGAGTAAAAACTTACTTCTCTAGCTCTCCCGTTGCTTTCTTCATCAATTTCAGTCCAGCACCATTTTTCTTCAGATTTTGGGCCAACAAGTGCCATAAAGGCCTGCATGCCTTTGTATATGTTCTTTATACTGTGAAAGATTTCAAAGGTGACCAATGCATTGTCAATAATAAGGTGATTCAAGACAAAATCACTCTGATTATATGAGATTATTTGAGATAGCAACGACTTAAATCTATTAGCCAAAGCCTTTATGACTATTTTAAAAATCACGTTACATTGACTGATAAGCCCATACTCCTTGCAAGAATTTGGGGATGCAATTTTTGAAATCAAACAGATATTAGTGTGATTAATAGAAGATCGGTCAGCGCGCTCCATTATTTAAAATACCCAATACTGCAGAGGTCGCATCAGCACCAACAATATACCAGCATGAATGATAAAAGAGAGCAAGCATCCCGTTTGGGCCAAGTGCCTTCATTGGGTACATCTGGAAGAGTGCATCAAAAATCTCTTGTTGAGAAAATGACTTGGTTAGGTGAGCATTCATGACATCAGAAACTTTTGGATCAATGGCTTCAAGAATTAACTCCAAATTTCCATCACCTAGAGAGCGGAACAACATCTGAAAATATGATAAGAATTCAGCTGCAGTATGCTCGGGTCTAGTAATTTCATGACCATCTTCAGTGATTAGTCTATGGATTTGATTTTTTTGTTTCCTTGCAGAGGCTCAGCCATGAAAATAACTTGTATTTTTTTCTCCCTCTTAAAGCCATGTTTCCCTTGACTGCTGCACTCACATTGTCTCTTCCCTAGCTAGCATCTCATCTAGCTCAACATGTAAATTTTTTAGAGCTTCAATATTTTCTGAGTTGGGGACTAACTATTTTAAGCATGCTTGTTGCACCCTAAGCAGACGGATAGTTGAGTTAACACTACCAAAAACTCTTCTTTCCAAACCCGCTAGCTTTTTCGCACAAAAGGCTATCTTTGTAGCTATGTCTTGGCTTGGGTTGCCAGTCTAACTCTGATTCCATGCAGCGGTAATTGTATTTGTGCAAGAGCAATCTCCAAGCCACATAGCTTCAAACCTGAAAACTTTCTTCCTTGGCCAATGATTAGCAGGCAAATTGGATAGAGTAATTAAAATAGGATTATGATCAGACCCAATAAGAGATGTATGAGTCACTTGAATACTTGAAAATAGCTGCAAAAACTCCAAGGTTGCAAGAGCTCTATCCAAGCATTCCTGTACATTATCTGGCTCCACACGACCATTGCTCCATGTAATCATCACCTTGAAAGCCCAAATTATGTAATTGGAAAATTATGTATATCTAAAGTTCTCCATGAACTATGCCGGTCTCAATCTACCACCCTGCTTTCCAAAAGAGAACATGATCTCATTAAAATCGCCACAATAGAGCTAAGGTAGAGAAAACTATAACTTAAGTGAATGTAAAAGAGCCCAAGTTTGCACTTTATTGCAATCCTTTGGCCACCTATATAAACCAATGAACCTCCATTCTGTAGGCTGAGAAAAATCATTGACAACCACATCAATGTGATGTGCTGAGTATGTCTGAAGTGAGACCGAAATAGTGTCCTTCCATAATAACGCAAATCCACTCGCACGGCCCCTACCCAAGCTAGAATAGTCCACATAAAACCCATGATGAAACTGTAATTTTTGCTTCAATAAATTCATCTAAGAGCCAAGGTAGAGAAAACTATAACTTAAGTGAATGTAAAAGAGTCCAAGTTTGCTCCTTATTGCAATCCTTTGGCTGCCCATATAAACCAATGAATCTCCATTCTGTAGGTTGAGAAAAATTATTGGCAACCACATCAATGTGATGTGCTGAGTATGTCTAAAGTGAGACCGAAATAGTGTCCTTCTATAGCAATGACAATCAACCCATACGACCCCTATCCAAGCTAGAACAATCCACATAAAACCCATGATGAAACTGTAATTTTTGCTCCAGTAAATTCATCTCAAAACCAAATAACCGTGTTTCCATAAATAACACAAGGGTGGGAGCTTGATGCTGAGTAAGCTTCTTTATTCTGTTAACTACGCAAAGATTCCCAAGCCCCCGGCAGTTCCAACTTAGTAGATTCATGGCCCTCGACACAGCTGCACAGCAGCCTCTGTCGTTTGAAAATGATTGGGAGGAGAAAAAAGACTAGCATCAGCAAGTTTATTCTTTTTTGCAATTGGAGAAAGAGTGCCTTCGCCATCCTATGCAAGACGGCTCTGTTTACGTTTAGCCAATAGAGAAGAATATTTCCCTGCTTGGTCTTTACCTTTATTGCGAGTTGCGCGATTAGGCAATTGGAGAGTAACCTATCAAAGCCCACCTCTCTTAGATCCGCTTTTAGCCAATGAAATTAGGCCCACCCCAAGTGGGCACAGGATCTAATTTAGATTGTGTGGGTCTCACCACTGCATTAACTGGCAATGTTGAGCCAAAGAAGCATGTGTAGCCGCTGTTTATAGTGGTTAACTAGCATTACTTGCTGGAGAAGTTGGGGTTAATTGGTAACAAAAAGCTGCCCCCATAGTAGGCAAAACTTCAGGCAAAATCAAACTTTGAGATTTTGGCCTAACTGTTGTAGACTATGCCATGACCTACTGCAATCTCGCTGCCACCTCAGTGACATTTACTGCACTCTGATCCTTTCGAATCCAACTGCTACATTTATTTTGTGCCTGGGAATCATGGTCATTCAAATGAATATTGCCAACTTTATCACCAATCTGTTCCATAAGGTTTGTTCTGTTGGTTTCAATTTCGAAACTTTTTATCTGGTCCTAGAGTTTGATCGTGGAACCCCTTGCTGCCAGCAAACTGTCGCTTTACAATGATGAGCCCTATGGATAATAGGACGATGCACAGAGCGCGCCTCCCTTCCAACAACTGACTCGTCCACTCTAATAATCAAATTCTTGATTGGAGAAGCTTTTAGATCATCACCATAAGAAAACGACTGTGGGTGTGGAACTTCATCTGAATCTATACTAGACAGAATGTCACAATCCTTGAATAAGTGTCCCAGACAACTGCAATAATAGTAGTAATTGGGAAGTCTCTCATACTTAAATGGGATCCAAAGAACATCGCCATTTCCCTATTTGACCTTTAATCCTCTTAGCAATGGATTTCTGACGTCAAAAAGAGCCCGAAAGCATAGGAAACGGTTCCAAAGCCCTACCCCATCAGCATCAACTTCAAGGAAAGAGCCCACTGAATTTCCAAAAGCAACAGCCATAGATTCATAAGATTCAGTGGGAGGTCATATGCCCTAATCCACAATGGAGTCCAAACTAGATTGATCTTTGACGGTTGTTCATTACCGGAAACCTCTTTTAAAAGTAGGAGTTGCTTGTCGAATGACCACAGGGAATTATCCAAAACGTACTCGATATCTCGTTGGTTGGAGAAACTGAAATAAAAGAGATTTGATGCCAGCCCCTTTGCTTCAAGTGCCTTACGTGGTTTCCAAGCTATTGTCATCATAGTCAACAGTGCTTTAGTATTAAATGTCTTCTCGGTCCAGAGACAACCAACAAGATCAAAGGTGGCATTCTTTTTAGACTTAGAAATATCCTTAGCATCTAGTTCCAAAATCGCCCCCTGTTTATTGGATGAGGAAAGAGTCATGATGGTAAGAGGGACAAAAGCAAACACCACATAAAGAAGACACCACAAGAGTAAATGGGAAAGAGCCAAACTGATGTTCTTGATTTCACTAGAAAAAACTAATGAATTCTAAAGGGGCCTTGTGTTCTTCATGCATAATTGGGGAAAAGGCCACAAAATTTATGCAATTTTAGTTGTTGGGGTCCCCAGCAAGGAGTTGAATCCTACAAATTTTGGGGTAATTGTAGCTACTAGCAAAGACGTGACTATAGCCTATGATCGTAGCTCCACCCAAAGAGGAAGGGCTCGTGGCAACACATGTATAGGAATTCGGCATTAGGGGTACTGCAAAATTGTTCCCAACCGAAAGCTAGAGAAGAGGAAGGTGATTTGGGGCTTAAAGGAGAAGAAGGACCAAGCCAAGAACTATGCCCAAGTCAAGACAAAGGAAAGGTGATGGGACATTTGCAAGACCTACGCCACGGAAAGGCTATGGGTTGAGGGTTGGCATAGGTTGGTTGGCAAGAGTTTGCCATTGCCATTGATTGGGTGTGAAGTGTGGCTTAAAATAGAAATTGAAGCTAGATATGGACAAAGGTGCTTTACAACATGAAAAAGTGGTGTTGGGCTTCAAGTTTTGTGATAAATTGTGTTGTAAACTCAGAGTTTAGAAGGTGAGGGGGCCATGTGTTTGAGGTTATGTTTGACAAAAATGTATCAAGAGGAAGTAGAGACACCATTAGATAAGACAAACCTAAATCTGAAGAGTGGCAAAAGCGACAAAAGATAACAAGAACAAGCGACAAATGACCTCCAAGAGAGGAGACAATTCTCACAAGAATTAGATAAAGCTTGCCTTGTGCGAGGAGGACCCATTTACATGCTTGTCCTTAAACAATGTGAAATGAGGACTTTAGAATCTGAGTTAAGTAGTCTAACCTTTTTCTTTTGGTCAGGTTAATTAGTCGTGTAAACACATATGACTTCTAGTAATTTCAGTCTCAATAAGCTTATATTTAGAAGTGTTAATTATTGACCCGATCCAACAGATTGACTTGAACCTACTCAAAAAAAAAAAAAAAAAAAGAATGACCCAAACTTGATCTGAAAATTCACAACCTTGAATGTGATCTAAACCTGAATGACACGAAAATTTAAGATTGGGTCAGATCATTGTGACTCATTGGGTCACTCAATTTTTTTTTCTTGAAAATTACAAGAAAGGAAAAAGAAAAGATTATAATATTTGAGTCATAAATTTTATGTTACAAAAAACATAGTTTATACTATTTTCACTATAAATCTTAAAGATAGATTTTTTTCTTAGTATTTTCATATTTTAATGTATTAACAAATTATATTTTGAATTTTCAGATTTTATTTAATATAATTATTGATTTTTTTTATTTTGTACCTTTTTTATTTTAAAGATTATATTACAATTTTTTTTTTAATTTTTTAAGTTTTCAAAATTTTTTTATAGAAAATGTCACGTCATAGAAAACGATTATGTGGTCAACACGTGAGTTGACTCAAACCTAAAATGATCTAAACTCGAAGTAACCTAAACTAAACCCGACCCAACAACTTGTTCTGACACCTTCACCTACATTATTATAGGCATGCCCTTTTGAAAACGAATGTACACTCTTGTGTTGGGGCTCTTTTTGACATTAGTGCCCAATTGTCCTCTTTTTTTTTTTGTTTTTGGTAATTAAACTATGTTAATTTAATTTTGGATGAAAGCAATTACCTAATTTTTTCCATAAAAGGAGGAAAAAAGCCTGGGAAAAGAATTGTCTAACTTCATATTGAGATCCTAAGGTTTCATTATTCAGTTTTGATGACTACAAAACATTGATAATTACTAATGTATTTATTTAAGTTTGTGTAGTCTTAGTTTCACATTTATGTTAGTGAAAGTTAAATTTTGTAGTATGGAAGATGTGAACATGGCCCATAAATAAGGCTTCATGTAGCAATATTACTGGTCCAAAGTAACAAAATATTGGCCCAAAATGAAAGCTCACGTGGTCCAAATTTGAAGCCCCAAACTTGTTGGAACTTACCTGCATATCACTCTTTTCAATCAAGACATCAAGCTGTTTTGGTAATACTAGATTTGTCAAACTTAACAAATCAGTGCAGACAATTAGAGAAGAATCATGTGATGTATTTTATATGGATAGAAACATAATTTTGTCTAATTTCCAAATCTTCAAGAATCATCTCAATTGGATGTCTGTAGAGAATGTTAAGATCTATCAACTACAAGGTGCTCATTCAATCAAGGCAAAAAAACCAGTCAATTTTTAGAGATGATTGCAAATAAATGGGAAGGAATTAGCTGTTGAACTTATATGTATACAAAGATAATTATGTTTAGTATTCAAATTGACAAGACTCACATCATTGGAAATTTATACAATGAGATGTTGTCAAAATATTGAAGGGTATACATTCTGTCACTCCAGCAGGATCAGTCAATTTTCAGATGGCACCATGGCTAGCTAAATTAGAATCAGGTTATGATCTATACATAGATGGAAAGTTTTGGATGTCTACTTTCCAATGTAAGAATTAGGACTCAATTTGGAGCTATGTACAGAAAGTTATTAATGATTTTTTGGAGAGCTGCCAAATCTATCAAAGCAATCATAACCATTAAAGCCATGATTTTTTGTGGTTTATTGGCTGCAGAATGATTTTAGTAGCTCTTACACCCCCCCTCCCCTTTACTTATAAATAGGTTCCTCTACGAATGCCTTTTTTATCCCTCTCCATTCCTCTCATTATTTCTATTGTGTTAGTTTGTTATTTTGAAAGAGGATTATTATGTGCAAGAGTGAGTTCTCAAGTAAAAAAGAAGGTGTTTGTGTTGAAAGAAAGAGTGTTTCTTTGTTTGATAAGGCTAGTGAGTGTGTTCTTTAGTTATACAAGTGTTTGAGGTTGTAACAATGAGACAAAGATCACCAAGTTGTTCTCCTCACGATTGGGTAGTTGTTTTGTCAGTGGAATTGAAACTCCCAAGAAAGGTCTTCGGAAGAGGATGTAGGAACGAGTTCTGAACCTCTATAAATCGTCTGTGTCCCGCTTCTCTTCTTTATATTCTTTAATATTTGTTCTTATGCACACACGTCATAAGTTCTTTATCCACTTTTTTATTTTCTTATGATGGCATCGATCGTTTTAATTCGCTTATCTTGTAATTGTTATCACTTGTTGTATACTTATTCATTCCACATGTCATAGTCACTACAATCAATTTCTTAAGGTTTATTATTTGGCTTATTCATATAGATATGTTTGTGGCACGATTTACATTTAAGTTTTTATTTTTCACACTACTTGAAATTTTTTAGTAATGTATCCGTTAACCACCCAATTCAACCTCTCTTGGATATCTTTGGGACCAGCATTTCATACAAAGATGGAAAAGAACAAAACAAGCAAGACCTTGAATGGAAAATTTTTAAATACTTATGCATGCTTACAAATCACAATAGTTAAACCATCGGGCCTTTGGGTTTTGTTTTTTTCAATTCAAGAAGACTAGCAACGCTTTCACATAATTCTCATCTCAAGTGTTAAAGGAAGTTCAATTACTAATTATTGTTGTTTAAGACACCAAGATAAGCAAATGAAAGATTAGAGAAGCTACAGAGTTCGTTTTTATTGGAAAATAATGGGGATGAATAGGAGAATGCATCTTTAGACCTTGTGACCTAGAATATAAGATATCGTAGGAGAAGCCCAAATCATAAAGGGCCCAACCAAATCCAAACAAGAAAAGGCCAACTCATAAAGAGCCCAACCAATTCCAAAGAAGAAAGAATTAAGTAGTGAGCAATGACATTTTCTTTTCCTTTCACATTAATATATTGACTTCAAATTTATAGAGCCCAACCAAATCTAAACAAATAACATTCAATTAATCAATTTTTTTAATCTTAATTGTCACACACAATTAACATAAAAGAGCGCACAAATAACCTAAACAAAACTATTAAAGATATTATTATAATTTGAAGATCTTTCTATATCTATCTTCATTACAGGATCTTTCCATATCTACCCTAATTATAGTAATCTCTTCTAATTACAGTAATCTCCTTAGATTATAATAATATTTTTGATATTTTCTATTATTATATGATGCTTTCTATTATTCGTTGATTATGTAATTATTACAAGATTATATAATTATGGTAGATTATTTAGTTATTTAGTCATATGCAACCCTATAAATAGGGTCCTTATGTAAATGTTTCTGTATAGTTGAGTAATAAAATTTTCATATTTTTAAATTATCTTTTCTCATATTATTTTTGTTATGGTATTGGAGCCCTGATCTGGTTTTTTTGTGGAGGATTGCTAGCAAGTGTCTTTTTTTCTCTCTTTTTTCTTTCAGCCTACTCTTTGCTGGCTTTTCATTGAGAGAAGTTTTTCAACTACGATTCTACATTTTATACATCTCCACCAATCATCTTCTTATTGCTTCCGTTTTCTACCAATTATACCACGTCAATTGCGCTTAGCGGTGTTTCTTCACTTCGATCAATTTGACAATTTTCAGTTGTGATCTTTCCACTTTTGAGGTTGTTGGTTGATTGACTTTATTGTTGAGATATGGCTAGTGCATCTTTTTGTTCACTGCATCAGACATCTTTAGAGAATATGATTAACCACTTTGCATATGAAAAAGGTTACATCTCTGCACCTGCCAGTTCTATTGCATTTTTTGTTTTATCGATTACCCCATGTACATTACCTTGGTTAATTGATTATGGTTGTTACAATCATGACTTTTGATTTTTCTTAATTTTCAAAACAAATATATTTCTCTCACAAACCAAGTATTCATGTTGTTGATAGGTCTCCTATGTCTATTAGTTGTACTACGTCTATATCTACATCATCTCTGTCCTTGCCTGATACTTATTTAGTTCCATCTATATTATACTTCTTGTTATCTGTTGATCAACTATGTGACCTTGGTTTGGAACTTCATTTTTGTAATCGTGGAAATGAAGTACGAGATCCTCAAACAGGTCAGATTGTTGGGACAGGTCGTAAAGTTGGACGTCTCTTTGAGCTGACTTCTCTTCATATTTCTTCTAGTCTTTCTGCAACTGTTTCATGTTTTACTCCAATCAATTTTTGGTACTCACGTCTAGGTTATGCTTCCTCATCGAAAATACAACATTTAGCTTCTAATAATTATGTAGGACATGTTAGTAAAAAGCCATTTGATTGCAAGTCATGTTAATTTGGTAAACACAAAGCCTTACCTTTTAGTAACAGTGACTCTACATCTTCATCTCCTTTTGATCTTGTTCATTCTAATATTTGGGGTCTTGCTCCTATTTCAACAAAGGGAGGTTCAAAATATGTTTGATCTTTGTTCATGACTTTTCCAGGTTTACTTGGATTTACCTTTTGAAAAGTCATTCTGAAATATCTGAAGTTTACCAAGAATTTTCGACTATGATTTACACTCTATTTTCCAAGCGTACTAAAATTCTTCGCACTAACAATGCTAAAGAGTATGGGGCACCATTGATTGTTTCCACTTTAAAACAACATGGTACTATTTTCCACAAGTCATTTCCGAGTACCTCTCAGCAAAATGGTCATGCTAAAAAGTAAGTGGGTCATATCTTGGATATTGTTCGCTATTTACTCATATCTACCTCTCTTTCTGAATCATTTTGGGGTGAAGCTATTTTAACAGCCTTATACACAATTTATAGGATACCTTCTTTTGTTCTAAAAAACAAAACCTTGTATTAGTGTCCTTATGGACAATTACCTAACTATAATCTTTGTAGAACTTTTGGGTGCACCTATTTTGTTCTTCTTCAACCTCATGAACTCACTAAATTACAACCTCGAGCTCATCTTTGTTGTTTTCTGGGGTATGGTATTGAACATAAAGGTTACAAATACTATGACCCTATTTCTAATAGACTTCGTATCTCCGGTTATGTCATCTTCTGGGAACACAAAATGTTCACTAGTTTAGCTGATGTTTCATCTACTCCTACGCCATCTCCCAGGTTATTTATTGATCCTTCACTCGATCTCTTTCTTGACTTTTCATCTAGTAAGGTGATCTTAGCTTAACAAGCGACCACTTTACTCTCTCTCCCAACAAGCTCGACTAGGTTTTTGATCTTCCATAGCCATAACCCAAGGTTCCTAACCAGCTCGATGCTCCTCCCTCACCACAACCAGATGTACCTCCCTTACCACAGCCTAATGCTCCTCACTCTCTATAGTCTTCAGATTCTCCTCCTATGCCTCCTGCACCCAGTTATTCTACCTTGATACATGAACCTTCAATTCTTTTACATGATTTCCATTGTTACTCTATTGTTGCCACCTCGCATAAACCCGCTTCCTACAAAGAAGCCAGTTCAAATCCTTTTTGGCAGCGTGCAATATCTCAAGAGAACCTAAAATTTAAAGTAAATTGCTGATATATTGTTTTCAAATAGTGGTTGAAGAAATTACCACTATACAATCCAAGATAAAGAGCAGTCTATAATTTTATTCTCTTCTTTTGTTTTCTTGACGAAGTATCGCATCGCGTTAAGACCAAGTTTCAACATTCAATTGATGTCACTATCAACGGGATAAATACTATTAGGGGCCTAAAACTTTATGTTTTTTTCTATTTAAGGTCTAAACCTTTTAAATTTTCTATTTAAAGCCAAAACCTTTATTGTTTAAAATATTTGAGTCCTTTTGTAGTCAAACCATTAGTTTTTCCGTTTAACTAACGAAATATATCTTAATATTTAGTACCGTTTCAAATAGATTTTTCCATTTGGTAAAACGTTTTCTGTTTGACTAATAGAATGTATCTGAATTTTTAGCACGTATCCGTTTGGTGAAATGGAAAAATCAACAGTTGGACTACTCGTGCGAAACAGAAGTCTGAATTTATTGTTGAACTGTCGCTTTTTATACTCATGCAAGATAAGAGTGTGGTTTACTAAACTGTTCGTTTTTTATAATCGCACGAGGCAGAAGTTTGGATTTGTTGTTGAGTTGTTCACCTTTTATACTCGTGCGAGATATGAGTGTGCTTCAGTTCATCGCCTTTTAGACTCATGCGATGTAGGAGTGTACTTCAGTTAATCGCCTTTTATACTCGTACAAGACATGAGTGTAGTTTGCTGAACAGTTTACCTTTTATATTCATGCGAGACAGGAGTGTGAATTTACAAAACTGTTAACCTTTTATAATCGTGCGAGGCAAGAGTGTGAACTTTTTGGATTGTCGTCTTTTATATTCATATGAGGCAGGAGTCTGTTTCAGTTGATCGCCTTTTATATTCGTGCGAAGTAGGAGTTTGTTTTTGTTGTGTTGAGCTGTCGCCTTTTAGCATTTTATATTCGTGTGAGATGAGAGTTTGATTTTGTTGTGGAACCGTTCGCCTTTTTTACTCGTATGAGGCAAAAGTCTGTTTCACCTGTTTGGTTGTTCGCCTTTTACACTCATGCAGGCAGGAGTATAGTTTGTTACTGAGTTGTTCACCTTTTATACTTGTGCGATATAAGAGTCTGAATTTATTGTTGAGTTAGTCACTTTTTATACTCGTGCGAAGTAAGAATGTGAATTTGTTGTTAAAATGTTGAGTTGTTGAGTTAGGGTTCGGTCTTTGCTCCCGAATCTAAATTTAGATTTTAAGCCGAAATTTAGATTTGGACTTTGGGCTCAAATTGAGCCCGAGTTTGGAATTGGGGTTCAGGCCAAAGTTTGAGCTAGAATTTGGATTTGGATTTTTGGGCTGAACCCGCACATGAGCTTTAGACTTTTTTTTTTATTTTTTTATTTTTTTGCTTTTTTTGAGATTTTTTTCTTTTTTTCAAATTTTCTTCGTTTTTTCTTTTTTTTGATATTTTTTTTTGAATTTTTTTTTCTTTTTTTTTTTGTCTACACATAACAATGTGTTAGAAACTTACCACTTATTGAGCCAATTCAGATGTTTGTTTGGTCTGACAACGTATAAGCGTTGTTAGTGTAGATTTTTTGAATCAGGTATAGCCCGTCCTATTTAGAAGTAAGCTTGTTGCCAAGTCAATACTTTGGTCTAATTGAATAGGATCTATGCCCCAAACTTGGAAGACTGGAGTGGAGGAGCTTTGTAGGGATTTAACCCGTTGCCTTAACTTCGATTGGGGTGGATAGCCGACTTCTCCAATCGGTGAAAGAGTTGGGTGAGAGATCTTGTTACTGTGTGAGTTGCGAATTCTCTTTAATAGTTTGTATGGTAAGGAATCGTGTCCGTCCGCACATTTCTGAACCTGAGTACCCAGGAAGGGTAGTTAATGCAGGTAACGGAGTACTTACCTTTTCGCTGGGGTGGCGGTCATGCTCTTTTTTGGTGCTATTGATGCACTAGATTCTTGTCCCTTTTTTTTTTTTTTTCTCTTAGCCCCTAGGGTGTTGTTGGTGTTAGTCATTTCATGACCTATGTAGACCATAATTTCTATGAAGTATTTTGTACGTGTGGTTTAAATTATCTCATAATTTAATTTTATAATAATTCTTTTTCTAATGACAGTTGCTGACTTTTTGGCACAACATAACTCGTTTGATATGTGTTGTGGAGGCAATATGAATCATTTCTCAAAATTGATTGTGCAATTCCATCATAGGGAGTTTGTCAGTATGCATTTTGAGTACAGCCTTTGAAAACTTGAGTCTATAGATATTACTGTTTGATATTAATGTTATACCTTTTACGTATAGATGGTGAGACAAAAGTGTTACTGTTACTTGATTTAAATAGTTTAAAACTCTCATATACTCTTCTCAGTTGAAAAAAATATTTACTCCTAATATATAACAAGCTTCTTTATTGTTTGCCTCTGCCATTTCAATCACTAATTTATCCCCTTGCAGATTATTAAATAAGGAGGTTTTTCACCAACTGTGTCATGTTAAGTTTTTGTATGATGCTTGGCGATTTTGAAGCTTCATAAAGAAGCCAACAGCTATAATTTTAAAACAATAAAAGAAACAATCTTGAACAATAGAGTTTTGGGTATTGATTTATTGTTTGCATATTCATTCAACCCAAAAAATTATAAGGATTTCTATTTTGACTCCCTTTTTTGAGTTAATGTAATTTACTTGTGATCTTACATTACAAAATAAGTGGGATCTACTTAAATAAAAAAAATTAAAAATAATATTTGAATGGTATTAGATCATGAGTTAATTTTACTCACAAAATAATGAAGTAAAATTAGCAAATACCAAAAATTATATGCCAATACTTCTTTTATAAAATTCCTTTTTTAAAACAAAATTCTAAACTTCATATTTTTTTTTAAATGGTAATTCAAATGTCCATATACTTATGTCGTTTATTCTTATATGTATTTCAGAAAGGATATCAACAATAATACTTAGGCATGACTAAAACTGAATGGAAATCTCACATTAAATTTACATTAATTTCCTTCCTTTCCATTACACCTCCCAGTAATGTCAATTAGGTAAACTTCCCCGAAAAAGAAAGCTTCCTTCATCAAAGATATGGGTAATTTTTTTATAGTAATTAGTAAGAAATGAGAAAAATTAATGAAGGAAATAACACGAAATTAATATCAATCAATTATAATAAATTAAAGGATTATGCTACTTATTAAAAACCAGAAAGACAATTCCAAAAAAATTTATAATCAATATGAGAAAACCTAATAATTAGCAACAATAAAATAAGGCAACTACTATGTCCAAAACCACAATTGTATGGAATTTATTTTGCCACAATTTTACAATGAAAGGATTCCAATTCTTTTGTTTTGTGAGTGTGGATATCTACGTAATTAAAAGCAATTTAGGAAAAATTAAGGAGTTAATGGAAGTGAGAAAAAGATTTCACGACATGTGGCAACTCAAATTACATGGGACCTTTTCCTAAATTTTCTCAATATACTAAGTATAAAAAAATACATATATAGATTTTTAAAACTTTTTAAACGTAATTGTTGTAACGAAATTTGTCATTTGTCAAAAAATGAATTTTTTTAACATTTTAAGTATTAAGGTAAATATTAAAAAAAAAAAAGAGTCAGCTTCTAAAAAGTCAAAAAAAAAAAAAGAGTTAAATGGATCAAGGTTGGCAACGACGACCAATATTTCCTCCTCTCTTATGTGAAACTCACATGAGAAAGGAGCCCTATAAATAGGTTTCTTCTCCCTATTTCAAATATCATTCAGAAAATCTATAAATTGGAAAAATAGAAAAAATTTGAGATAAAAAGAAAATTTTCAAAATCTCTTAAGAAAATTTCTCTTTTTCCTACGTTTTTATACTCTGCAGTATACTCTATTAACTCCTTTTTGAAAGATATCTCAGGTGTAAACCATTTCCAAGTGTATTTTTTGTTTATATTCTTCAATCGCCTCAGATCTGAATTTATGAGAGTATAGCTTTAAAATATCAAATTATTACAAATCTGGCTAAGATCAAACCTCATACGGCCCTCAGAAAAGTTCAGACAACTCACCGGAGAGCTAACCCCCTCGGCCCTCGGTGAAATTAAGCTAGATCGAGTCAGATCAGGTATATGCGGTTATTAACCGTAGTTTAAATGTCTACATCAGATTCAATTTCAGTCCTCAGCAAGATCTTTTCAGTTCGAGATAAAGCTGTGGAATTATTTTCGTCAAGATCAAGTTCATGCAGCCTTTGACAGAGTCAAAAAGGAACACTAATCGGAGGGCCCAACAAAGATCGATCCCACGTAAATTTTATTTTATTTTTAATTTTTATTTGTAATTTATTTTTGTATTTTCGAGTCTAACTATTGTAGACTCAAGATTTACGCCCGTTACAAATTTCTAGCACACTAAGTGGGCCATCTTCACCTTCAATCTCTTGTTCTTTAAAAAAAAACAAAGAAAAAAGAAACGGCCGAAAAAAGAAAAAAGGAAAAAGGAAAAATAAAAAAGACAAAAAAAAATTTTTTTTTAACAAGTATCTAACATATCAAATAACACCAAAGACGAGTACAACCGCCGGTACCAGCAAAAAGGTAACTGATTCACTGTCTGCCTCAACTAACCTACCCGAGTACACAAGCCCACAAACTCGCGCAAGGATACGGTTCCTCACCACCAACACAATTTAGATGCAAGATCTGCAGCTCGCACAACAACTAGATTTCTCACATAAATGGAGAAGTCACCCCCGATTGAAGTTGAGAACAGGGCATCAAATTCTGCTCAACAGCAAGATCCGACACATCCTGTTGTAACAAATCTAGAAAAACTGAAAGAGCCCTCTACTACACTCTTTCGTAAAACATCATCCACCAACATTAACGTCATGATGACTAATGCTGCCAGCATAGAAGACATGTTTGTAGAGTTGGATAGCAAAATTTCACAGTTCAACTAAGGATTGGAGGAACTAGATCAGGAATTGCAATCTCTCCAACAACTAAAGGATGTGATAGAAAACAGGTTAGCCATCCTCATGGAAAAACGCCAAATTAGGTATTACCAAATCCAATCCACTAATGCGATAAATTGCGGAGATCACCCTCAATCATCTCAAGTTGGGGTTGCTCGACAGCAGAATCCAACACGCTCTAGTGACACAATTCAGGAAAAATCAGGAGAAACTTCCACTCCAGTCTTTCATGGGGCATCATTTGCCAACGCCGACATCACGATGACCAACACCACCAACATAGAAGACCTGTTTGCAAAAATAAAACAAAAACTTTTATAGCTAGATGAGAGCATAGATCAACAAGCTGCTATCCTTGACAGAAACTCACCTCGACATGACCCAACTAAGCGGTAAATTTCTAAACCACTATTATGTAAAAAAAAAAAAAAAAAAAGCAAAAAAAGAAAAAAAATTTTAAAAAAATGTGAAAAAAAAGCAAAAAAACAGTAAAAAAGCAAAAAAAATGCAAAAAGAGAAAAAAAAATAAAAAAGAAGAAAAGTAAAAAAAGAGAAAAAAAAGAAGAAAATCAAAAAACAAAAAGAAAAAAAATGAAAAAAATGAAAAATGAAAAGAGAAAAAAAATCGAAAAAAAAAAGTATGAAGCTCATGTGCAGGCTTAGAAACCATCCCCGAAATCCAAACTCAGATCAGGCTCCTGGGCTCAAATTCGAGTTCAAAACTCAAACCCAAATTTTAGCCTAAAGTTCCAAATCTAAATCCGAAGGCAGACTCTAAACTTGGATCCAAATTCTAACCTGAATCAAAACACAGTAAATTCAAACTTGGGCTCAAAGCCCAATCCAAATGTCGGCTTAAAGTCCAAATCAAAATTCGGGGGCAAAGCCTAAACCCTGAATCAAAACCTATGGTAGTTCAACAACTCAACAGTTCAGCAGCTCAACAACACAAGAGCAGAACACTATTGTCTCGCACGCTCCTACCTTGTACGAGTATTAAAGGCGATCAACTGAAACACACCCCTATCTCGCACGAATATAAAAAGGCGAACAGCTCACCAACAAATCAACACTCCTGCCTTGCATGAGTATAAAAGGCGACGACACAACTCAACACTCTTGCCTCACACGAGTATAAAATGCAACAATCCAGCAAATCCAACACTACTGTCTCGCATGAGTATAAAAGGCGACACGCTGTAAAGAGGGACCATATGATGTTAGCAATAAAAAATGTATCTGAAGCTTTCCAAATTTTTGTCACTAACCCTCAACTACTTACAGTTTTACAGTCAACTGAAGTCT
This sequence comes from Carallia pectinifolia, assembly GCA_037832335.1. Lineage (NCBI taxonomy): Eukaryota > Viridiplantae > Streptophyta > Magnoliopsida > Malpighiales > Rhizophoraceae > Carallia > Carallia pectinifolia. The sequence goes on along the minus strand of CM075454.1, from coordinate 20,870,598 downwards.
GACAGAACCAAGTCGGCAATGCTCTTCATACCTCGACAGGTCTATACCTTCAGGTGAATCCAGCTATACTGATTTAAAGTCGTTTGATGATGCTGAATCACATTTGCGGATGTAGTCTTCTATACCGACGCTGACAATCTGGATGTCGTTCCATCAAAAGCTACTTGGACCGGGGCATCCACAAAGAGGGAAAAGCTGTTAAAAACCCTGTTGATGCTCAACCTCAGACTTCGACAGATAGAAAGCTACCACAGCTTGCCGAACCTCACCCGTATGAGGCTCCATCTTCGAGTTCCACTCCTGTCCTACGTTATGAGCCGAAGTCACGACGTCTAAAAGGTCAGCCCCCTTTTTTCTTATTATACTAATCCTAAATAGGAGGAAGGACACAACCAACCCAAAGCAAAAGAATTGCACAAATTGAAGGAGACTCACACTCTATACATACCAAAGATTGAGCTGGTTTTGTCCTCAAACCCATTAAAGGCTTCATTAAACCACTCACGGGAGTAGTTGAAGGCGGCTCACTTCTAAAAAGAAGAGCACACGAAGGATTCGATCCTAATGCATACAAGCTCTTGGCCAAGGCGAGCTATGACTTCTCAAACCCAAGCACAATGGGTACGCTGCCATCCACACATAACACCACTTCTCAATCATCGCAGTCCCGACCCCACTTAGGCTATCAGCAGAAATCACCTATGCGGATCACGCTAAAGAGCCGAAGCCGAGCAGTTGATGTACGTGTCATCACCATCACCATCAAATAGGACAGACCCGCCCAATCAAACAGAGAAGATGAAGTCAGGATCTCTGCATTACACGTCACAATTAGCAAGGAGGCCGATTCTGATTCATCAGACGGCGAAGTAAAGGAAGCTCCCACAGAACTCGAAGATGGTGGTCAGGCAACTGTTGATGAACTCAAGGAGGTCAATCTTGACTCCCCGAAAGATCCTCGACCTACATTTGTAAGTGCTCTACTTACTGCAGAAGAACAGCAAGAATATGTTCGAATATTAAGTCAATACAGGGATGTTCACATGGAACTACAAAGAAATGTCTGGACTTGATCCAAAGATTGCGGTGCATCATCTAGCAGTAAATAAGGGTGTTCGTCCTATCAAGTAGCCACAACGACGGTTCCGCCTGGAACTCATTCCAAAAATCGATGAGGAAGTTAACAAGTTCATCAATCCTAGCTTCATCCGAGAGGTCATTTACTCAACGGGGATTGCCAACATAGTCTCGGTAAGAAAGAAGAATTGGCAACTAAGGGTATGTGTTAACTTTCGAGATCTTAAATGGGTCTGTCCGAAAGATGACTTTTCGTTACCCATAAAGGAGATCACAGTCGATGCAACAACGGGCCACGAAGCGTTGTCTTTCATGGATGGTTCTTCAGGCTATAACCAAATCAGAATGGCATCAGAGGATGAGGAGTTGACGGCATTTCGCACCCCAAAAGGTATATACTGCTACAAAGTTATATCATTTTCGTTATTGATAAGCTAAAGCACTACATGCAGGCTCACACGGTACGACCAGAGCTAATCCTATCAATTATATCTTATCTAGACCAGTCTTGTTAGGACGACTTGCCAAGTAGGCAGTAATTTTACAGAGTTACGATATTGTCTACGTGTCTCAGAAAGCAGTCAAGGGACAAGTTCTAGTAGATTTCCTAGCAGATCACCATGTCCCGTCCGATTGGGAGTTCATAGATGATCTTCCGGATGAAGAGGTCTTTTATATCGAGACACTGCCACCATGGACGATATTCTTTAATAGTGCAGCAAGACGTGATGGTGCTGGTGCCAGCATAATGTTTGTCACTCCTCAACGACGGATACTACCATATGCTATCATTCTCGGTGAGTTATGCTCAAATAATGTTGCTGAGTACCAGGTTTTAATCATTAGTCTTCAAATGGCTGTCGATATGAAGATTTCAACTATACAAGTCCATGGAGATTCTCAGCTCATCATCAACCAACTTCTTGGATTGTATGATGTAAAGAAAGAAGATCTTGCGCCTTATTGTCAACATGCTCGACAGCTAATGGATGAATTTGAAAGCATTACTTTGGAGCACGAGAAAACACTCAAGTAAACGCACTGGCTAACCTGGCCACTTCTCTTGTAAAGTCAAAAATCTATGCTAAAGTTGTTGCCATATGCTAGAAGTTGATCGTGTCGTAGAATGATGATGAAAAAACTACAATAGTCAACGCTGTACCCGTACGTCTAGATGAGGATGAGGATTTGCGTCAACCAATCATTGACTATCTGCAACATGGAAAGCTATCCGAAGATCATCGTTATAAGATAGAAATTCAATGACGAGATCCTCGCTTTATATATCTCAAAGATGCTCTCTATCGAAGGTCTTTTGATGGAGTGTTACTTCGCTGCTTGGGAAATGAAGAGGCAAAATAAGCTTTCACTGAAGCACATTCTGGTGTTTGTGGCGGACATCAATCAGGGCCTAATTGCACTTTCAACTCAAAAAAATGAGATACTAGTGGCCAACCATGGTACATGATTCCATTGAATTTGCTAAAACCTGCCAAACTTGTTAATTTCATACCAATTATATACCTCAACCACCGGAGCCACTGCATCCAACTGTCTCGTCCTGGCTCATTGAAGCTTGGGGACTCGATTTAGTGGGCCCCTTACCAAAGTCATCCCTAGACCACCTCTACATCCTCGTAGCAACAGATTATTTCTCAAAATGGGCCGAAGTTATTCCACTTAAGGAAGTAAAGAAGGAACATGTTATCAACTTCATCCAAACTCATCTAATCTATCGCTATGGAGTTCCTCGGTTCATCGTCACTGATAACAGCAAGCAATTCTACAATAGTTTGATGAACAAACTCTGCGAGAAATTTAAATTCAAGCAGTACAAGTCATCCATGTACAATGCCCCGGCAAACGGCTTGACCGAAACATTCAACGAGACCTTGTATAATCTATTGTAGAATGTAGTCTTAAATCGAAAAGAGATTGGCATGGCAGAATTCTGAAGGCATTATGGGCATATCGCACAACTTACCGGACTCTAACACAGGTAACGCCATGCTCACTTGTCTACGGTGTCGAAGCAATATCGCCGTTGGAGACACAGATTCCATCTCTGCACATGGCTGTTCTGGAAGAACCCACACAGGAGGAGATTGCTCGCCTACTTCTGGATGAGTTAGAAGCCCTCAATGAAAGAAGCCTCGAAGTACAACAGCAACTTGAGCACTTCCAAGTCCGGCTCACTAACACGTTCAACTGCAGGGTTCGCCCTCCAAGTTGGAGAACTTGTTCTGGAAGTACGACGACCCATCAACTTGAAGCACCATCCTGGTGACAAGCTTACTTCCAAATGGGACTGGCCATACCTACTGCAGGAGGCCTATACCCACAACGCTTACATGTTGTCAGACCAAGAAGGCATCCGGATTAGCCCGATTAACGAAAAATTTTTAAAGCATTATTATGTATAAATATATGTGTACCTAAAAAAAATTTAAAAAATCAAAATAAAAGAAGAAAGAAAAATCAAAAAAATAAAAAAAAAACAAAGAGTTTGGATGTCCTAATCTGAAAGCCCAAGTGAAAGTCCAAACCCAAACACTCAACTCCAAATCCAAAAGCCCAAACTCAGAAGCCCAAACACTCAAACCCAAATCCAAAAAGCCCAAGTTCAGAAGTCCAAACACTCGACCCCAAATCGAAAAGCCCAAATCCAAAAGCCCAAACACTCGAGCCCAAATCCAAAAAACCAAATCTAATCTAGAACCCAAACACTCGAGCCCAAATCCAAAAACCCAAGCTTAAATTTAAAACCTGAAAAATTAAGTCTAAATCGAAAATCCAAACACTCAACATCCAGTCTAACTCCTAGCTTGCATGAGTATAAACTGTGAACAGCCCAAAAATGTAAAAGCGATCGTGAGTTTGAGTATGAGTCTCTGCTTCAGTCTCGTTTCAGTATTCCCTGCATATCAGACCTTTTTTTCCTCTACAGCAGAGAAATGGAACCATCTGCAGAACAATAGGTTAACGAAGAAGAAAGTTCACCCTGCAAAAGATGGCACACAACTATAGTGCAACTGCAAATTTTGGAGGTGTTTTTCAACAACAATGGAGCTATTATCCCTAACTCATCACAGATTCTCTAACTTGTCTCACGACTGCACCCGTTAGGGGCAGTCGAAGGAAAAAAATGTATATTTTTAGTTCCAGAATCGGAGAAACAGGGAGAGAGCGGCGCTGAGAGATGCTATTTGTAAAGAACAGTATGCTGTTCCTATAGTAAATTTCACCGGTACAACTTCACTCTCAAATGAAGTTGACCCAAGTTCTACCACCCCAATGGTGTCTCCAAGCCATATTGATCAAAGCCGTAGCTTATAGGAGTATGCGCACTGGTCATGATGGTCTTACAGAATCAGCTAAGGGTTCATCTCTCACGGGTACTTAAGTCCAGGAGGAACTCTTCTAACAGAAAGAAGTTATTCCGGCAAAACTTTACCTCTCTTTCTAGAATATTCTAGCATCATCAACCAGTCTGAAGGCTTCAGCGACGTCAACATCATCGGCCCACCGAACGAGGTTATAATTGATTTGAAGCTACATCTCGAGCTCCGCCAGGACAACTGACAGAGATAAGATGCAACGACTTTCGCACCACGCGGTAAGGACTTTTGTGACGCGCATCAACCGTTGCCTCTTCTTTCGCTTATGGAAGAAAAGGACATGGAGGACCTCGTCAGATTCCGTGTATCCTCTTTTTGACTTTTTTCGAAAAAAAGACGTCAACTTTTTGTATATATATCTTGCACGCCAGAGTCACAGCACTCACCCCTTCAGATCTTCTTTCTCTCAGAAAAGAAATGGCTAACCCCTACACTTTCTCTTGCATAAAGGTTTTTGATATGGAAGCTGGAGGCACACGAGCTAAGAAGAGAATGAGTAATCCTCTTCGAGGGATTCCTAAAACCCCTCGAATCTCAACCTTCAACATCATTAGTGTCATAGGATTTCAACTACTTTCTTTAGTTCACATCTACCACAGAGGGACAAAAAGTTGCAATCATCCTCATCTTCCTTCAGATACGACGACGTAGAGGGAAATTCCAACTACTCTCCTTACGTTGAAGTAGACTTGGAAATCATCACTACAGCTCATCTCCCTGCGCACAGACCTTGAAGTTCTAAAGTTCTGAGCTTTCCTCATGGGGAGGTACAAGTTACTTACCTACCGGTTCATCCTCACCGGAGCTGTAGAACTTCAAGACATATAAAAAAAGTTTTACGAGCTATGGAAGCTCAACATCAGCTGGACCTAGAACTTCAATTTTTATATTGGCTGGACAGCTGACTTCCTCAAAATCGTATTAGTTTCCTATTGAGATCCAACAACAGTTGGGCTAGCCGGAGATACAAGACTTCAACATTCAGTGTTCATCAAAACATCTCGAGTTTCAAACTGAACTTCAAGACTCAGTTCGGATCACGACTGCAAAGTTATTCCTTACCAACTTTTGAAGTGGGGCATTTGTAAATATTAAAAAAAAAAAAGTCAGCTTCTAGAAAGTCAAAAAAAAAAAGTTCAACGGTTTTGCCGACCTTGAAAAATCAAGGTTTCAAGGTCGGCAACGCCAACCATTATTTCCTCCTGTCTCATATGAGTTTTCATATGGGAAAGGAGTCCTATAAATAGGCCCCTCCCCCCTATTTCCAAAATCATTCAAAAAATCTATAAACAGAAAAATAAAGAGAATTTGAGATAAAAAGAAAATTTATCTATTTTCTACGTTTTTATACTTTGTAGTATACTCTCTTAACTCTTTTTTTAGAGATATCTCACGTGTAGACCTCAAAAACTTTGCTATATTCATTTCCAAGTGTATTTTTTGTTTATACTTTTCAATCTCAGATCTGAACTTGTGAGAGTATAAATTCAAAATATCAAAATATTACAAATTCAGTTGAGATCAAGTCTCATACGACCCTTAGTAAAGTTCAGACAACTCACCCGAGAACAAACCCCCTTGGCCCTTGATGAAATCAAACTAGATCAGGTCTCTGCGGTTTTTAACCGTAATCAAAACGTCTACATCAAATCTAGTTTCAGTTCTCAGCAGAATCTTTTAAGTTCGAGATAAAGTTATAGAATTATTTTCATCAAAATTAAACTTGTGCAGCCTTTGACAGAGTCAAGAAGAAACACTAATCGGAGGACCCAACAAAAATCAACTCCACGTAAATTTTATTTTATTTATAATTTTTATTTGTAATTTGTTTTTATATTTTCGAGTTTAACTGTTATAAATTCGAAATTTACGTTCGTTACAATTAATATCCTTTTTCTATTACAATCAAGGAGAAGTATAGTAGTGCATTGTCTTGGATGTGAGAAATCCAAAATTCTGTTAATATGTTTAAATGGTCTTAATTGTCAGAAAAGTTTTAAAATCATTCGGGGAATATTTTTTTGTAAATAATGTCAATAAATGTTAGAAAGGTAAGAAGATCATTTATGGTAATTGTTTATAAATGCTTAATTGCTTTCACCAAATCTATTATGGGAATATTTCTTTTTAACAATCGCCAAATATGGATATTGCTTTCTTCACCAAATATGAAAATTCTCATTAATTTTCACCGAATATGGATTAATTTAAGCCACAATTACTGATTCTACTTTCTTGTCTTTACCATTAATCTTAAGCTATAAATACAATATCAATTTACTTTTTATTGTCATTATCACTATAGTATCAAATTAGCCTAAATAAAAGTGTAACGTACAGAACACAATTAGGAGTTAATTCTGTTTCCTACTGTTTCGCAACTAGTTGTAATATATTAATAAATGTTAACTTTCTACAACTCTTATATATGCACTTAAAGTCGAATTAATGTCAATAATTAGCCTCCACAAATCGTAATAACAATACCAAAGGAATAGTCCTCGTGTTAATCTGATAGCATTGTCATTACTTTAACTTTTTTAAACAGGCACATTTGGGAGAGAGGTTGCAGAATATTAGGGCCTTCTCTTCAGGAGGGGGACAACTGAGAGGCAGGTTGCATTTGAAATGATAATTGGCTTTTAATATGGAATGTTTGGTCATAATTAAAATTGTTCGCGGCAGCATGCAATTCTTTGGAGAAATGTGCCACTACCCTTATCTGGTTCATCGAGTGAAAGTCATTGAGAGAATAGTCGTAGTAACAATCATCTGAACTTTGGGTAAAGAATGTGAGGATACAAACCTGAGATTTTGTTCAATCAAAAATGCAAGCTCTTGTCCATTGCCATTGTTGGAAACATTAAGCCTTAGATTGACATCCTTTATAGCTTAATGTCCTTCATTTGAGTTTCAGTCGGAGCTCATTTATCAAAATTTTATTAATAAGAGGTGATCCAAAGAACGGGGCTGAATCAAAAAAAAAAAAAACCATACAAAATTTCATCAACATTTATATTTATCACAAAGCATATTAAGTTTTACATTGAAATTTTCATGTTAAATTGGTCAAATAGACCACAAAAAAATAGCATCTATTAAAATTGATATATATATTTTGACATTGCAGCGTGAACATGTAGATCACTTCTAGCGTTAAAATAAAGCATAATCCTATAAATAAATCTCAATTGTTTAGCTTCCAAGCACCAGAAGAAGGCCAAGAATTTGTTCTTATATGCACTTGTTCTGCTTTGCTTTCCTGAATTTTCTTACTGAACTCCCTTGATGACCCTCACTTACTTTTCTGACATCAACTTTAACTATGTGGTGATCTGAGGTACCCTTTGATGAAATAACCAAGTACGATCCTGGAACAAACTTATACAGTACGCCTAGTGATGCCAAAACGTAATCCACCCGCTTCCCATACTTGCACGTCCCTTACACAAATCATTCAACTCAGATGGTTGTAATAAACTAATTCATTAGAGAAATTATAAAAAAAAAAAAGATCACAATTAATTCCAACAATTTACATTACTTGAAGTCTTTTTGGGTTAGTAAATTCGGCAATTCCAAAATTTTGAGTGGAGCAAGACAAAATTTTGATTGGAGGCAAACCTTTTAACTTTATTTAGATTACATGTAACACTATGTATCTCTCGCAAAACATGGGCTACAAAACTCGGTATATTAGCGGATATGTTCTACTTTACTGGATTGATTCTAATTAAAAACAAATTTATTGTCATATATTCATTATTGTCATGATAAATAAAAGGACAAATTTTTATTTTAGCTGAAAAATATATTCATTATTTTATTAACGGATATATTCATTATAAAAGAACAAATTTATTGTCATATATTTATCAATTTTTTTAATAAATATTTCTTTTGGTGAGAGTCAAATCTTTTAACATCTTTTCTCGCATATTGCAAAATAGAATTAACTGCTTTACGCAGTCAATTCACACGATACAATGACAACTCTGGCACGATAGATAATACCATAATATCTAGAAGTCAAGATGGTAATCTGTTTGTTTGTCGGACGACATCCTCGAGGGCAGCGCTGGGTGGGGTTGTACTCAGCAAAATGGCCTTAAATACTCCAATCATCCACACGATGGACTACGGCAACTAGGCGCACGCGGAGATCTGGGTGGTTTCATTTGATCAAAAGGAGATTTGGGTGGTCCAATCGCCATTTTGTTCGCCTTTAATCCCTCTTGTCGGCGACTATAATTCCCTTCATCAATCATTATTAAAAATGCATAATGTTAGTATAAAATCTCACTGAACACAAACATACATGAATAGAGGCTGAGACCAAAGATTTCGGGTTCGAAGCATCATTTTTCAGTTTACGAAAAAGATCAGTGAGAAAGAAAGAACTGCTTAGTGGAGAAACTCACCCGTTGATGCAGTTGCCCTTTCAGTAACCTCTGGAGGGGGTTCTTTGGCAAAAAGAACATCCGACGTGAAACAAAGAATCAAAAGCAAGGAAATTATGCAAACAGGCAAAGAGACCTTGTGGCCCATTCTCAGTTTTGCTACAGAAAGAACAACCTTGACATTTATATCGGTTTGGTATGTAATGAATCTCCTTGGAATAGTAAACGTTTGTGGTCGAGCAAAAAAATTGTGGCAATAGTATCTAAATAGTAACAATTATTGTGTTTGTAGAATGAAAAAATATTATTATTTTTTAAAATTTATATTTTTTTATTATAATTACATAAAATATACTAATTATTACAATCTAAATATTGTTTAAATAATTTTTGCTCGTTTGCCTATCTAATTAATTTCAATTTGGAATAGGTACTTCTGTGGTATTAGACGCGTTTAGGACTGGCGATCGTGGCCAAAATGCGACGGTTTACCAAGCAAGCCATGGAAATAGGAAGATTACTCAAAAGTCTTATGATGGGACTCGTGTGACCGAGGACAGAAGAAAAAGACTCTTCCTGAGGAAGCATGGACGCGGCAATTTTGGTGCCTGTGTTTGTGTTTGATACATGTTAAATACAGATATATATTAGACATAATATGAATATATGTTTAGTTTGTGAACAATTTGTTTATCAAAGAAATTTAAAAAAAGAAACGGACACATCATGGACACGTTTAGACACTATAAGCATATTTTTAAGAAACACTGAAGACATGTTTAAAACACGTCAAAAATATTTTTGACAAAAAAAAAGAGTAAAATAATTCAAAAAAATGAGAAGGGGATTTTTTTTTTCAGTGTCCGATTACAATACTCTCATATATTGGTGTATATTAAGTTCTTTATTATTTTCAATATTAATAATAAAAAATAAACTTATATTGATGTTACACTTATGAATGAAGACTTATTTGTGGATTTTTTTTTTTTTAAATAATATATATATAGCTGCATTCTTTGTGTTTGTGTTATAGGAGGTATTTGAGTTAACTTTTGAAATAGTGCATTTGCGTTTCATTTTCAAAAAATAGGAAAATAGGCGTTTGGTAATTTGTTTAGTATTGCTGTTTGATTATGCTTATTTATTTATTTGACTTCCTAATAACAGCTGATTGAAAAACAGTTCTGAGTTACTTTTTGCTGTTTTTAGATTACTTTTCACTTTTTAATATTAATAATAATTTATATAGACTAAATTACCCTTAAAAAATATTTATATAATTTTATTATTATTTTTTTACTTGACACATGAATTAGATATGTTAATTTATTTTATTAGTATTTATATAACTTCAATAATTTTTTTCAAGTATTCTTAAATAATATTTTTTTCACTTCAATTTTCTTTAATATTGACATTTATAAAAAAAATTTCAAACATAATAATTTTTATCATTTAATAAAACTTTTTAAAAAGTTAAAAATTAAGTAAAATAATTCTCAATATGATTTATAAAATTTTATTCTAAAATATAAAATAATAAAATATAAAAATAAAATTTTTAATATGATATATCTACATAAATTATATGTCTAAATTAAATATTTTATTATTTAATAGTAACAGTAAGTATAAAATTAACTAAAAACTTTATTAATTTTATCAGCAATCAGTAACAATAAGTAAAAATTAACAATCAGTAATTAACAATAGTAATTAGTAAAAGTAATTAGTAACAGCAACATCTATCAGTTAGGTAAATGTTAACCGGTCACTTATTGACATGTTAGGTGATCACCTACTTGCAGCACCCTCACGTCACATTCAGAAAAAAAATAAATAAATAACCAAACAGATTTATGAAGCTCTGGGAAAATGTGTTTTTTTTTTTTATATGAAACTTTCCAAAATATGACTTTCGGAAAATGTTAGCTGGTCACTTATTGACATGTTAGGTAATCACGTACTTGCAGCACCCTCACGTCAAATTTGTGTACAACGAAAAGGTACCGTTAATTTTGTCAATCACGTGGTTTGATTTTTTTTCGCGGAAATAATTTCTCATGAAATTTCTTATGTGCTGTTGGTTTGTAAGGTCAGCATGGGAAAAATTTCATTGAAAAAAAATAATTACTAATCAAAATTATATCACTTTCTTTTTACTATTTTTTTTTCATATATTTCTTTTCTATTTAAATTATTTTTTACTCATAATTTTTTTTCCCGTCAACTTCTCACAATCCAAATTCACCATTAGTCTTAACATTTTTGTCTTTGCAAGAACATTGACTTTAGTGAAAGGCTATCGGCAGTTGCCTAGCTCACTATAATATTTCTGTGATGAAACAAATTGATATTGAATTTATCAACTTGTTTGCGCATTCATTTCACTCGTTCGCTTCCCAAATTACGTACGTTGTTTGTGGAGAAAATCCACTGCCTTCTCGCTTGATTTGTAATGTAAATGTCACTTTAACGGTTAGAGTTTCACATATAATCTATATTTGACCTTATTCAATAATTTAAATTTTTGGATTGAATAATTTGTTTACACGGTATAAGAATTCTATCACAAAAAAATATACTATTGCTTATATATTTAATTGTGAATCTCTAAAAGTTTAATAAATATATCTTTCGTTGATGTTTTCAATCTAATAGAATTTTACATAAGGAGATGTTAGAGTTTAATAAATGATCTAATTGCGTAAGCAATTTTCTGGTTGGATAATTTCCTGAAAATCAATTAACAATTCCCACTCAATAGGTTAATTATGTTTTTCCTCTTGTAATGTAAGGCAAAAAGTATAATTTTACTCTCCATCGTTTGGGGCTTTTTTTTTTTTTTTTTTTTTTTCTAATTTCATTTCTCTTAATTCTACCTTGGCATTCCTTCCATGACTATTATTGCCCTTCTCATTTGGCATTTTTTCTCTGTCCTTTTTTTTTTCGATTTTGTCATTATTCTACGTGCTAGTTTTGTAGTTAATTATTTTGTGAGGACCACTTTATTGGCAGTGATTAGCAACCGAGACCTCTAATTGAGAGATCTAAACTTTGATTCTCAATTTCTCTCTCACCAGCCGCTCCCACTAAGATGGTAGACTATTTTTTCTAAGACTATAAAAAAATTTATTTCGTTGTTTTTTGAGGAACTGTTACTTTCTTTATGTTGCACTAACATTGTCATTGTTGAGGGGACAAAGGAATAGTTGATTAAATAACAGGATGCTCAAAACCAAAGACAGGTTATGGATTCCCATCCATAGTTTTGAGTTGCATTACGACAGATCGTGGAACCCTTGGCGCAGCATAAATTTTGTTATCCTGCTTAGTAGTTTAGATGACAATGAAAAATAACAAGACCTAAAAAATTAGGACCATAAATTAAACGTTCATAGCCTTTATTTTGAGTTCCTTTGGAATTGAAAAATGGATATCCAAGTTGAAAAAAAATGACCGAAAAAAAAAAAAAAAAAGCAAAGAGCACTTAAAATGCAAATTGAAAAACACAGAACTATTACACATCTGGTTGTAGGACCGATTTCCCATCGTTAACAAACTGCTTGACAGCATCCCTCATATCATCAAAACAATCACATTGCTCAAAAAACCTTCCCAACTTAACCAACTCCGCATCCCCAAGATCATCAATAAAAGGCCTCACCGGAACCGCATTTTCTGGCTGGAAAACATAGCAATTCGGATTGTCATCTACAATCACCGCTCTCTGCAAGTCCCTCCCTGTCTGAGACAAATCCTTCACAAATTTCCCATCAATCGCCTTACAGGAGTCCCGGTAAAGCCGGTGGGATATCACCCCTTTAACGTCCAGCCTGTCGAGCACTAGCGAGGCATATTCCTTCAACCCGGCGGTGAACACCACGACCTCGAATTTTGCCCCCAATGCCTCCAAGAAAGCATCCACTCCCGGTCGCTTCACGACATAGAAATTCATATATTCTTCACCAATCTTCGCCCTCACAAAGAAATCAAACCTATACGAAGGTGGGTCCGTCGTGGAATGCACTAAAGTCTCGTCAAGATCGAGAAAGACGGTCCTTTTCTCCAGGGAAACCAACGGCGGCAAGAGATCATTAAAAGCGAGTACTCTGCAAATGCTATCCTTTTGGAGTTGGAGTTCTTGTGGGGTTTCTCGGCTTGGAAATTTCAATCGTTTCTTCAAGACTTTGTAGCCTTTGTAGCGGCTGTTGGGGGTGCCAATGCGGGCCAGTTTGGAGAATAGCTTGGCGAGGCGACGCTTGCACGTGTAGATGGTTTTGTTGATGGAGGTGATGATGGCAGAGGAGGCTTCGGCCACTGATTTCCCTGGAGACTTCCGGTGGCGGCGCCGGCGGTCCTTTATGGACTTGATTGGGGTCTTCTTGGCACACTTGGACACCATTTTTGATGTGTTCTTAAAAGACGGGACTGATGGGGAAGACAGAGAGAGAGAGAGACAGAGAGAGAGATTGTGGGGTGTGGGCGTGGGTGTGGGCGTACGACGGAGATTTTAAACTTTTGGTTCGGTATAACGGTAAAGTGGATAGGTTCGGCTCCGAGGCTAGCAGAAGCGTTGATATTGCCATATTGGATTTGGGTGGATTGTTCCTGGAGTGAATTTGTTTTTATAGGTTTAATTTACTGTGGTTAGTTTGTTTAGGTTAATTTCCTCTGGCTTTGGGTTAAAATTAGAATAGAAAGCAGAGAACCACATCTGCAATGTTTCTTTTAAGTAACAAAGTAACAACCCCAACTAAAAAAAAACAAAGTAACAACTAAAAGGGATAAACATTTTTTAGATCCTAAATTTTTAGGTTTTTTTACATTTAAATTTTAAACCTTTTTAATATTTCATTTGAATTCTAAACATTTTGATTTTTTACTATATCAGTCCTTTAAGTTACAAAAAGTAGTCAATCTATTAATAAGTGAGTTTAATTTAATAAAAATCATTTAAAAAAACTTAAATATATGAATTAAATATTTTTTCATCAACAAAATATGCATATTAAATATTTTTTTAATCAACAAATATACGAATTAAATAGGTAACATGCATATTTTTTATAAAAAAGACATTCAATTCATATATTTAATTTTTTTAAATAATTTTTTGTAAAGTTAAAATTATTTTTTAATAGATTGATCACTTTTATTAAATAGAGGGACTGATTTAATAGAAAATTAAAAGATTTAGAACTCAAATGAAATGTTAAAAAGGTTTAGAATTCAAATGTAAAAAAACTTAAAGATTTAAAACTAAAAAAATACTTATCCCACCACTAAAAGTAACTGCCGAGCAACCAACAGTGCACTTCTAAGAAAAGGGGGAAAAAACAATTTAGTTAAAAAAAAGTTTTTCTTTTTTTTTTAACAATTTTCTAGCGTGGGGCACATTAATTTAAAGAAAATGTAAACGAAAAAGGAAGAAGCGAAAGCAAACTAAATGTTTTTCAATATGAAAAAAACAATGCCAAGTAAAATGCTACACTACGCTGCACCCTCAGCTACTTTGTAAATAATTGAATTCGTTTATAAACGCAACCAATAACCAGAGTTTTTTCCTTTTTTCTTTTTCTCAATTTTTAGAGTTTGTAGCTGAACTGTTAAAGAATAGAAGTGACGAGAATATGGATGAGAGATAGAACTCATGCACATGTTGTTAAGGTATACTGTTTTAATTATTTAACTAAATTGAGATCTCGTAAGTGTATGAATTACGATAATATTATGTTCAAAATAAAACAAAAAAAAAAGTGGGAATAACATAATTATATTAACAATGTGGCCATGAACTTTATTTTAATTTGGAACTAGAAGTACGAAAGAGCTTTTAGTTTCTAAAAATATGGTCCTACAAGTCAAGTCTGCTAAAGAATCTCGGAGTCACACAAGATAGCATAATTGTTTTGCTCAACAAAAAAAAAAAAAAGTAGGCCTGAGAAGCCTGTATAACATTCAAAGTAGGCCGGACCGTGGGCTTATTCCTGGCCAATTATGGTTCGACAATGACAGTTTCAATTAGAAGAGAGTTTAGACCAGAACTGGTTTGGTTATAGTTCAGTTAACCTGCAGTTTTGATTTATGGGCTTAGCCGTAGGTTCTGGCTCTAGTTTCAGGTCAATAGCCGATTTTGGTTCAATTTTAGTTTGGTTTCAGTCTAGTTCATTCTGATTAGACCTATTATTAAAAAAATTAAAATTTAGAATTTTTATTGATTACAAGAAAATTTTAAATTTAATTTATTTTAAAATTTCAAAAAACCATTGTTGAATTTTATTTTGGCATAAATTGTCAGTTAATCCACTATTCAATCAAAGGTTGAAAACTACTGATTAACTGCCAATTTGAAGATCCTGAAATGGTTAAACTGTAGGTTCGCCTCCTGAGCGGCTACGGTTCAAAATTGACTAAATGGTTCGGGCCAATTATAATTTCTTGTCAAGCTGATTTCAGTCCGGTTTTGAGCCAAATTGGCACAATGTTCAAGTCTAAACCAAAGGGCACCTTTAGCCTCATACCAAGTAGTTTTTTTTTTTTTTTTTCCCTTTATGAGGTATAAATTATGCAACAAAAACAGTGAACTTTTTCATATTTTACGAATCTAATCATTCATGGATTTGAACTTCAAATCTCATATTTAAAGAATTTAAGTCCTTGATTACTAAAATATTCCTCAGAGAACCCTAAATTCTATTTGGTTATCAGAAAAGAATGACAACAGGAAAGAAATTGGTTTTTCAAATGCCGAACAAATTTAAAGAAATTGCTTACTTCCCCGTCAACATATCTACAAGACTACATGTACAATAACGTTTTCGATTGTCTAAATTTAGAAACTGAAACGGGTTTTCAAGGCATAAAACTTAGCAAGAATTGGAGTGTGAATAAAAATACAAATGCAGAATTCAAATAGCAATGCAAGAAGAGGTAAGCAGAAGGCATGTAACCTATCTAATGGTATTTATTGCTTGATCTATTTTTTTTAATTTTTTAAATTCAACACAATTTTTATGATTCTAACAGTTTATAAATAGTTTATATTGTTCGGCGCTCACCGGTGCCTCTTCCTGTGTTGCCAAGAAATTCTACTCTCCATATATAAGCACTGACTGACATTTTCACACATTTCTTTTATTCATTGGAGGAAACTAGAGTGCATCTTGCGATCACCACACAATCACCATTTCAATTGGCATAAGATAGCCTGACAAATCATAGGGGATGTTGACTGGGGGCTTTTACAAAAAAGATGTGCTTATGTTCAGCTTTCGTGGCACAAATTTGGGGTGTCCTCCTGGGATTACAGTTGGCATGGGAAGCTGGATTTTGAAAGATTATTCTTGAAGTTGACACCTAGGCCATTTTGGCCTTCATTTAAGGGTGTTCTTCCCCTACTTTTTTTTTTTTTTTAACATAGAAAAACTGTTGCATTAATAATCTTCGAAATCATACACAGAAACGACGCAAATACATCGGGAAGACTTACATGAAGCAAACGAATAATACGACTCAAATGGTTTACAACTCATATTGTCAAACCAACCTTTTATAAACTGGGCACAAAGTCTATTTAAACACCATACCCTAATGAAGGTACAATCGAACTGCAACTAAATTTACCTAACTCCCAAATGTTAATTAGATTTAGTCCAATCGGACAAAGTTACTGATAAAGCTCCCACCACACTTTAGTAGACTTATAATAGAAATCAACCGAATATATCTGACACTGATTTTCCAAAATATTAAATTGAAAACTACATAAGAGTAACAACAAACATCACACAGCACCCATCTCAAGTAAATACAACAAAACACTTCCCAAGATGATCCAGAAGAGACAAAAGCAGTAAAAGGAGGCAAAGGCAACGGCGACAGCCGCGGTAGAGACGACTTTAGCTACGTCAAGGACAGCTTCAAGGCGTCAGGGACGGCTTCAAGGGTGTCGAGGATGGTTTTAGCTACAGCCGGGACGGCGAAGACATCGGCAAAAACAGCAAGAGTGATGGATCAAGGAGGAGACCAAATGTGGTATTAGGAAGGTCATGAATGGACTTTACATAGCTCGATCTACAAAACAAGGAACCCCAAACCAAAGAAAGAAGGGGCTACAACTGAGGAAAAGAATATGAAAGGGATGTAATAGGACAAAGAAAAAGGAATAGAGGGAGAAAAGAAAGGAGCAAAAAAGATGGGAAGGAGGGGGAAGGGGGTGTCTGGCAGTGGTGGTAGGGCGAGAGAGAGAGAGAGAGGGCGAGAGAGAGAGAGAGTTCTTAAGCTTTCACTCATCAAAGCATTCTCCTCCCCCTACTTACCCCCATGCGAATCTCTTTATGAATGTTATGCTATTCTCAAAAGGAATTGGCAAGTTATTCTTAAGCATGTCTATCAAGAGAGCAATAAGATCTTTGATTTTTTGGCAACTCTTCCCATTTTGGGTGATGTTGATCTATTGACTTACCAGCAACCTCCTCTTAGGGTTGTTCAGCTTTTGTTAGAGAACATCTTTGGTGGACCTTGCAATGGAATGTTGTTGTATAGTTGGGAACACCACCCTCCTTATTGACTAAAAAAAAAAACGATTGTTAATAGCTTTTAGGGGTTTTTTTTTTTAACCATAGGATGTGTGTCCCATTTTTTTTTTTTTTTTTGAACAAAGGGAATTGAAAGACCAAAAAATTGATAATAAATTCACTGAAGCTCAACTATATTACTAAGAAATTTAAACAATATTTCTTAATCATTTGTATTATAAACACTTATTCCAATTCCTTTGGAAGAGGGAGTACAATAGTTCTGAGCAATATAAAGTGTAATAGTACTAGGCTGCAATCACCTCTTACGATAAAAAATAACAAATAAAAAAGGAGTAAAATGGGAGCATGGGTAACAGCCGAGTTGGTTGGGATCCCCAACAACTAGGTTGCGGTTAGAACCCAGACTTGGCTTCACCTCCTTCTTCTCCTTATGTGTTTAGTGGACTCTCCTAACTATTCCGACATACGAAAAAAAGAAAAAAGAAAAGGTAAATGGGTCAAACATTTATAGCCACCCATCCCATCAATGACAGCATAGAGAGATCGCATTAGGCGTGTCTACTTTTTATTTAAAGCATCATTACTGCCCTATAGTCCAGCAATCAGCCCAAAATGATGAGAATTTAGGTAGATGTCCACAAAAACAGACTAAGATGATTTCCGTCAGTTTTGTCATCGGCAAGTTTCTGTCTCTGGGAGGGAGACTTTTTCGGCCATTGACCACATTGTACATCTTTATTTGATTGGCAATTTGTTACAATTTAGATTTCATGAAATGTAATAAAATAAGAGGACTCTAGTTTGAGTGTAAATTAGAAAATATCAAAGTGAATAGACAGTTTATCATATGAAATTTAGTTATTTTTTTATTTTTTTAAATTTAACCATCTAATAATTTATATCATTTTAATTTTAATTTACTCTCACGTAAAACAAAAAGAAAAAGATAAATAAAAAAAAAAGCAAGAGTAAAAAGAAAGTTGATCGTGTAAAAGGATCTCAGAGTTGGTGTAACTATCGGCTTGTCTTATGGATATTGCTTATAATACAAAATGTTTAAACACATAACTTTCCAACAAGATTAAGTGATTGTGTATAGCAATAGTAGAGATTACAATCCTAGATCATGAGCCGAGCTGAAGCTTAAGTATCACAACTACCTTTTTTTTTTTTTTAGCAAATGATCAACTAGTTATTTATTAAGCTTAGAATTGAATTTAATAAATAATTAAATATTATTAAAATAATAACGAGTCAAGTCTGTTATTATTTAAAATTTCACCGTATTATGTTCAAAGTTTCTACTAGGGGAGAAAGATTCCTTGAATGCAGGAGGCGGATACAAATTTATATTTTTTTTTTAATTTTAATTATTTAAAAATTTATATTATTTTATTATTATTTTATTATTATTTAATATTTCACTTTTTATTTAAATCAGTACTTACTTGACGTCATCATTCTACTGCTAGATTTTTTTTTCTTTTCTTTTTTTTTTTATCTTGCGTACCGTTAGATTTCTTTTTCTCTATGACAACGTGTCCCAAGAAAAACCGTCAGCCGTCACACCCTGTTTTATTGGAGTTTTGCGTTTTTTATGTGTTCTGTCCCTAGCAACTTAAAATCGAATCTGGAATCTTAGTTTGATTTTTTTTTTTTTAAATCTGGAAAACACTTATAACATGAAAATTAATTTCAAATTAGAAGAACATGAATTTGTTGCTAAGATTGCAAGTATCTAGGGATGACACAGTCGAAACGGAAAAAAACGTCATTGTTGACATATTATTATTTGGTTATCCTCAATAGAAACAAACAAGTCACAACGTAAATTTTTCACGACTCGTAGACTATTAATTTTATCTAGCTATTAATTCGAAGCAATGTTGTAAGAACCAGACTAGACATTAAACTGGAAAGTTTAGTGGTTTAAGGTCCAACCGGTTCAACCGGTTTAACCGAAAATTGAACCGGTAAAATCGGTATTTAATATTAAATATATAAAAAAATATTTATATATATTATACATCAAAATTTATATATAAAATATAATATTATAATACATATGTATGTATTAGAATACTTACATTTATAAATTTAAAATATATGATTTAGAATTTATTATATGATAGAATTAATAATTTAAAAAAATTAATAATTATTTTAACAAAAAAAGAAAATAGTAAGTGTTAATTTATAAGAAATATAAAATAGTATGTGTATTATATGAGATATTTGAGAAAATAATAAGTAAAAAAAATAATAATAATAATAACAAGTTATAAGTTGGTTTAGTGGTATGAGACTTACCTTTCATGTGGGAGGTCAAGGGTTTGAAAACTAAATTATACAAAGTTGTGTGAAATTTTTTTCTTAATTATTAAAATGACCAATCCGGTCAACTCGGATTATCGTGTCTAATTAAATTACAACTCTCTGATAGAGGTATACATAATAAAATTGATATTTTAGACACTGAGTCTCGAAAAACACGATAAACCAAATTATAGATGCGAGCATGAATCATATTATTTACACAATAGTAATGAGCCTATTATTTGTCTATATTATATCTTTCTTTCTATTTTGTGAGGAAAAAAAAAAGTCTCGCATATTTAACGCAGGTATATGTGTCTCGCATATTCTTAATTTTTCTTTTTCCAAAAAAAAACGTGGCAGCTGCAAAAAAAGCTTTGACTCATTTTTCTCTGTGTCCTATAGGGCTTCCCTAAATGGCTACATTTTGTTGGCACAAACAACAACAATTGAGGCATGTCGGCTATAAAAGGCCAACCCAATTCTTCTTTTTCCTCCATCAAAACTCTCATTCTCCTCAATCTCATCACTTCGGCACTTACTTTGTCTGTCCTTCAAAATATGGCCACACCAACGGGATCTACTGCATTCCCCACCACCTTTTTCCCTAGGTAATTTGCCTAACTTTTTTATTGTAACCTACACAACTTGTTGATCCACACACATGTTTGGTCGATGCATTCATTTACTGGAACCGCGATTCAACTTTAAGATTTTTATTATCGATGTCTGATGCTTCTTTATATCTGAAATTGAAACCATTGACTTATATTTCCAACCTTGATGCAAGTGTGCCAACTCCAATGTTCGTGCCAGTGCAGCAAATGGAGGCATTGTCAACGGGGGTCTTGGGCATTGGCTTCTTTTGGTCCCCCCCCCCACAGCCACTTGCATCTACGCCCCAAGTCAACGCATCCATCGTCAGGACAATTGAAGAGCATCTGAACAAAATGTCGGCAATTCTGAAGGAAATGGATACCAATTTCCTAACTTTGGTGAGCATGCTTCCACGGCTTACGGACTGCACCGACGCCCGGGTTAGAGTTGAAGAGATAAGGGAGATGCTTGGCCAGGTAAACGAAAGGGTGGCCCAGGTCAGACTGGTTCTGCATGACGGAGAGGGCGAGGGGGCTACCACGTCGCAGACCCTAGCTAAGTAGGCAAGCCAATGGTATGGCACATGAACTTTGGAAGACTTTTGTCGTAGTACCACCTTATAGCTCTAGTTTCCAACAAACTGAAGTTGGTTAAGTTGTATGTGTTTGTGGTATGAACCTTAATAGTTTCTATGTTACCTTTACTTTTGCTGACATTCCGGGGGGGTTAATGAGCCCTAAGGAATTCCTAATGTATGATAAGTTGATGTTGTAAAAATATTAGTAGCTTGCCAAAATTATTGATATCCGCCGGGTCAAAAACATTTGGCAATCAAGTAACTGTAGCAGGAATGAACACGTATGTGGGATGTAGTAACCTTTGGTTTCTAGTTTTTAGTCCCTCCATATTGAAGTGGAAACATGCGCTTGAACCCCCAGAATAAACAAGGGTTGAAGGCAATAGCCCTATGCATACTCAGTTAATTAAACGTTGTCGGCTTTGTTATCTGAAGACTCGAAAAGCTGGATTAAGTGACGAAAACAAACTACAATCAACTGTCATCGCTTTTAAGTTAAGTAAGTACACCCACAAGCAAACCCATGTATGTTCATAAACCACCTCAAGCCATACAAATATTGTGCCGTAGATATTGCCCTTCAAAGTTTCTTCCCGATTTAGAGGCATTTGAGTACATTTTGATATTTGTACACAAATGTGGGGAAGGTGCATGTTATTTGTATATAAAGTTGAATGTTATTTGTCCTCAAATTAATTGTGAATATAGTAACTTCATGTGAAGTTAAAATATTTGTAAATTGTAAAGGTGTAAATGATTTACTTAAGAAAAAATTGCACCTCCAATTGCAATATACTTTTACTTACATTTTAAATATTTATCTATATTTTTTTAAAATTTCAGAAATTTTTGAAACTGAAAAGTTGAGTTTAAGTAGGGTCTATCTGAAGAGATTATACCCTTGACCGTTACTAATTAAACCTAATTTAAAATAATATTCGACTAATTAACATGATGAATACCCACACTAAGTGCGTATAGTATTAATATTATTAAGACTGAACGTTTAACTGTCTATCCATGATTTCAATTGTGTTGAACCAAAACAAAAATATGTTATTGTGTGTCAAGTCTATCGAAAAATGAGGAGGCTGCTGAAAAAAAAGGTCCGGCTAATTGTACATAATTTTAATTAAATTTAGTTCACCTATAAATAAAGGCCATCTGCGTCAAATTGTGTACGAAAATCTATTTAATTTGATTAAAGATGAAGCGTATAAAAAAATTTCCTCGAATTTCATTCTGTCATGTGGTAAGTAATCTTAATTTATTATTTTATTTTTGTACTAGTTCTTAATTTTTAAACACAATTATCATTTACAAATCAGTTGTCATTTTGAACATTATCATTAATTACCTGATTTTGAATGTTCTTATTAAGTACCCCTTTGATGTCGTAACCGTTAACGCTTGTTAATTATAATGTTTGCACAATAACTCCCATAAATTTCTTAATTTCGAAATTAATTGTCTATTTATTGTCATCAATGATTCAATTTTGAAATTAATTATCCCTTCCGCTTCCTTCATTAATTTTGAATTTAATGTCTGCAAAACGAAAATTTTTCTTCATCTTTTCCTTTCAATTTTAGTCCACAAATTCTAAGTAAGTAGATGTAAGAGAAGGACGAGAGAGAAATAGTAGTGAGAGAAATAATAGAGAGAGAAAACATATAGAGGGATAGAGAGAGGATTAGTAAAGGAAAATATGGTAAAGAGGGTAGCCAGAGCGAGAGAAGATTGTGAGAAAAAGTATACAAAATAAAGTACAAAATAAAGTACAAAAGTATACCAAAACAATCGTTAATATGTTTTATGTTTATTTTGTGATAAATAAACGAAAAACAGGAAAAAATATCGTTATCAAACGGGCCCCTCAGTGTTTCCTATTTAATTTAACATAAATTGCTGCTATTCATATCTTCTGTGCGTCATCTAACATGTTGGAAATTAAAAGGCTAAAGGAGAAGTTTAGACTAATACACAACCACATTTATTCTATATTAAGCAAAGACGGATAATATTAGTAGGCCCAATCAATAAAGATAAATTGGACTATACCTTTTCATTGTTAAATTGCCCATATTTTGTAAATTTGTCACTTCCAAAAACACAAAAAAATTTCTAAATGGTTGTTGTACATGATAATATTACAAGTTTTGACAAATATTATGTAACCAATTTATGCATATAACAAAATTTTTTGCTGTGCCAATACATAATTTAATTGCACAAAAAAAAAACAATATGTAGAATTTAACACTGTAATTATAAAAAAAAAAAAACTTTTTCCTGTCCCTCGAAAGAAATTGTGACACACGTTAGACATGGGCAACAAGGAAAAAAAAAACCGAAAACAGAATGCAAGTGTCAGGAAATAACTCATGCACACGTGAAATAAATAATTGTATGTTTCTTAAAGGTGGGCAACTGCAACAACCAAATGCAACATGACAATACTAATTAACATTGAATAAGGTTACTTTGGGTGAGATCAAATGGATCTTGAGTCTAGTATTCACCCAGAGAGTACAAATAGGAAGACTGAGCTAAAACATCAACGTCTGTGATTCACAAAGTCAGCATACAAATATGCTGCATTCAAATAGATATCTACCTCATGAGTCAATAAATTGAATACACGCCTCTGCTAAATCAACGAACACCTTATTCGTATCACAACTACATGATGTACATCTAATGACAGCAGGAAATTCAAACATAGTAGGGACTCACACACAATCCGGTATTGATCTTCACATACTTGCGTACAGGCATGATAGTTCGCAGTTGCAAACTGTACACCTACAAACGGACACTAAATTGGAAATAAACCCCTAATTGGTTTTTTGTACTTAGGCACTCATTTATGCCTCGCACTCTTTCTGGAACTATATCCTTCCAAGCTAGATTCCCCCTCCACCAATTCATTTGGACTACTTGACTTGATATTGGTGTGGCCTTCTACTAAGGCAAATGCATTTTGATCAAATTCTTCTCGAAAATAGGTGACATGCTTTGCCATAAGGTTCAGCGCCATTGACTGCAAATGCTTGGAACTCTGCATATCAAAACACTAATTTGTAGCACGTGGAGTAAATTAAATTCCTGATTACATTAATCCACTTTGATAAAACAGTACCTGGTTTGCTTCCTCAGCTATCCAATGCATGTCCGGCGAGTCTAACGCTTCAAACAAACCATGGTCAAGACCTATCGCTTGGATTGACAATTACTGGTTACCTCATATATGTTAGCCAAGGCCTCTAAATTGTAAGCATTGGTAATAGAATTCTAAATTTCCCCACAGTTCACATGAGATTTGAAGTCACTTAATCACACAAACGGCTCCCTACCTCTCATGGAATCAAGAACAGTAGGCATTTTTTTACCTCTTTTGGATACACCTTTGCATACTCTTGTTCTACACAGACCCTTCGACGCACCTGCATCGTATCCCAAAAGTCTAGGGGATGTACATTCACTAGCCGGCTCTCAAAGTTTCTAAATGGCAATCTCTCGAAATAGAAAATCTACAACCATTCCATATTTACTACTCAATTAAAATTTCATACGGATAAGAATTATATCAAAAACACCATCAGCAGAAAAAAAATTTCTTCTTTACACGTACCAGCAAAAACAACATACACCTACCAACACTACTCTTCTTAGGTCCACTTCAGGAGGCTAACAGTCCTCTTTCTTCCAATTTAAATCGTCGCACCTCCACACACAACCAGTTCAACACAAAATCGCCCCAATTGTACCTCCTCATATCTGACAAGTCAACAATAGCACTGTACAGCTCTGCAGACGGAGTGTTGGATGAGGTGGGGCACAATACGGATCCAAGTGCAAGCAAAAGAAATGCTTGCTTTATCATATCTTCATCCTCGCCAGTTTGCAACATCAATCTAAGGGCATTAAAGTTAGGCTTCTTCGCCTTCCCTCATCGATTCTTCTCATACGCTTGCAACAGCTTTGGAACTGAACTGCTATCAACAGGAACAAGATCCTGCCCTCCTGGTATGCCCATCACATCAACAACATCTTGAGCAGACATTTTGGCCCTCTCTCCTCTAACAACTAACTTACAAGTCATTGGGTCAAAATGCCCCAAAAGTCTCATGATGAATTTCTTCAACATGTTGCCGCAGCTAACACAATATAGAGATTCAAAGCCCATGTCTCTAGTTAGGCGAAGCGCTTCAAATTTCCCCTTCATCTCTTTTACAGCACGCATCACTTGCTGCGACACACATCTAGAATAGTATACCACCTACAAACATGCATACATTCCATACAAGCTATTTTTTTTTTCATGAATACTAGAGAATTCCCTTACACACAGTAAGTATGACAAATTATCTGACCCTTTTTACCACGACTCGAAGGACATCCTAACGACTTCCTTCCTCCAGTTGCCCATCGTTCAAAGCTTGAGCCTACTTATGGTAGTAATCCTTTTCGTCTTGACTCAGTGCTGTCCACGCATTCCCTAATGTTGCCTGCCAAATTTTCACATGGAAGTACTGTAACCATGCTATCAACAATTAATTTCTGTAATCATTTGTACTACACTGGGTAACCTTTTATTTTCACTTACAAATGCCCTTTTCCTTCCTTCGTGTCCCAAGCCTGAGTGGATGTCTACCATATACCACTTCCTGCACATCATTTATGTCACTGTATTACCACAATTGACACCCACTATTCAATACCAAAATATATATTTTCATACTTACTTGAAGACACCATACACAGTAACTGATTTCTCTCTACCAATAAGTTGCTTCATCTTCCTACATTCAGTAACTGGGCTTGATGCTCTGCCAATTTCATGGTTGTTTCCACCATCCAAATCCACATTTGTTTGACCAATCTCCTTATCCATAACCTCCTACTGTGATATTGTCCTCTACTCTCCTTCACACATTTGATTTATACTCTTCATATACAAACGACCTAGCCTGACATTTTTAAATATCTAAGCGTGCATTGAGTTGTTACTCTATATATATATATATATATATATCCTACAATTATTAGCATCCAATCGCCTTAACTTTAATCAACTAATATGGCTTTATTACACAATTCATCACACCAAACAATTGCATGCTGATTCCATGCCATTACAACTGAGGGGGCGACACTTTTGTTCCCAGATAGCATGTTTATTATCTACATAGGTTAACTACTTTAATTATGTGGGTTTGGATTACAGTCGCTAAATTTTTCCATCAAATGTTAAATTCGAAGTTTAGTGGTCTTTTACCTACTAAAAAGACATAATAGTACAAATTTGAGTACCATACATTTACTCAACCACAACGTCAACTACGGCCGCGTGTGGCGCACACCTACAAATTGCTTTACTTTCATATCCTCAATTTTCTCAGGCAAAGTTTTTGAAGTGGAACGATGATGATGACAATTAGCGACAACCTGTAGGGAAAGGATCAGTTGTATATGGCAAAAGTAATTGTTACAAGCGGAACTAAGATTCAATAAAGATTGCTAGCCTTAACTACCTTTCAGCCTATTCATAAACTATCAATAACTTGTTTGTTATCTCCAACACAACCATCTATGTTTTATTCATTCTGTACTGCCTAGTTTATTCTTCTTCTTAATATCTTATATGAAGTTATATCCTTATAGCATATAAATTTATTTCTTTTTGTATTTTTTAGTCAACCTTTGCTCATGTTGGGGGTAGTTTAATACAATGCGCAGGTTATACCTATTACCAATATGTGAGGCCAATTAGAAAGCCGCAACCATGTTATATTTAAACTCTATACCCTTCCACTCAAAAAACCTCAAGTGCAAACATTATTATCTGACCTTGAGAAATATGTATGACAGAAAGATAATACTAATACAAGCAAATGATTCTTGTACTTTACAATATGAAAAATAGGATTTTATCGTGAGACTTGTAAGTTCTATTACAATTAAACTTCTAATTTCAATAAAATACGGAGAAATATTACAATTATTACAATATCTTCATTTTATTTGATAAGAAATTACAATAGTGGTGAATTTATTAAATAAAAAAATTCATGTCTACAAATTAAGATTTTGCAAATTTATACACCAGATACGGCTACATGATAAAAAAAAATTGACCACTGACGTCTACTATTATTTTTTATATATGCATTAGTATTAGACATATGCAATACGGAAGATAATTTAGGTTCATTTAACATGTTTAAATTTTAAAAAAATTTATTGCCACTGCTACACTTGTACTAAAATCAACATAATTCAACAGATCATTTTTCTTATCCAATGAATGATTTGTATGTAATTTTCTCCTCGTTTCGTATTTAATTCTTCTATATCCAAAGTTTCATGGTTTCACACATTTATTTTACAAGCAAGTACGATGTTGTCATTAATAAAATCTTTTTTTTCCCCAATTACATATATCTTCTTTGATTTCTACGCTTTACATTCAAAGTTACATAACTATAAACCCTTTGTTACTGCCACCATATATTCTTACATCATCATATGTAAAACAACTAAGAAAAATTAAAATACAAAAACCTAAATTATCTATTATCAATTGCAAACCTTGTTATAAAATTGATGTCATAAAAAATTAAAAACCAATATGTCATAAACAAATCTAATTAGAAGAAAGCAAACGCGATTCAACAGAAAGGAAAACGAACCTTCTATTACCAACATATATTCTTATATAATTATATGTTTAACAAATAAAAAACCACAACAACCATATCAATTAGAACCACTAATATTTATGCATAATTATTTTAGTGCAAATTTAAAATCTGAAATGTTAAATCAAGTAAACTTTAAACAAGAGAATGATAATAATAGAAGTAAAAGATACTTCTGCTATTATAATGTGAAAAAGATGATTACATGTATGTGCTCATCCTAATTTTATTGAAATTGAATTCCTTCATTTCATTAAAGTACGTACAAAGATTACAATTGTTGAGAGTCTATTAAAATTTTTGTTTAAAAAATCCTTACATTTAGCTTTTTAGAAACCAATTACCATACATTGCTAATAAGCGTGTAATTCGCTCGCGTGATATGCATGTTTATCAAATTAACTACAAATGGTCTGCACATACCACAAATGGCTGACAAGTACTAATAGTTAATCATTTTCTAAAAATTATTTTCCAAGCCCTATGATCTACGAGTGCCACTACCAACAAAATCATCTGTAAGTCACATGTGGGTCACAAAGACTAACTTGATACCACATCAAACATTGTCACCAAAAAAATTAATAACATCATATAGCACAAGTGTGACGTATAATGTAAAAGATAAACATATCAATCAAATTTGAAGAACAAACAATTACAGAGCTAATACCGAATTTTATTCCACGCAGAAGATTCTTTCACGTACTGAAGTTCACCAACCAAACCGTGGGATTTTTCCTCTTTCAATTATCTATAGTGGCACACAATGAGTAAAAATAAACTGCAATTCAGAGGCAAAAGCAAAGTAGATGACAACAATAAAGTTTAATTTAAGATATCTGATTCTGAGAAAATATATGAATAATAAGAGAAGCAAATGATAACTTATGTTTTTATAATGTGAAACCAGGATGGTCACATGTTACAATTTTACATCTATTCAATTGAACTCAAAATTTAATTAAATGAATATCACAGAATAGAATAGTTATAAATTTATTAAAACATTAACACTTCGTGAACTTCTCTGTGTTGCACATCTTATTATCTCACACCATCGCATAAGTGTGTACATTTTTCATCTTTTTTCACAATTATATTGCACACATATACATACATCCTATTGGACCTAGTTTCCTTATTATTTTTTTTAAGTTACCCTTTTGGCTAAATTACCTCTCCTGTTATGTGTTAACAAATTAATTATATTTTATTTTCGATGACTGCCTACGGCATTGCTTATAATTAGTTGTTATACGACTATTTTTTTTTCCACATTATGGGAACAGCACTAGCCAAACAGAGACTTATGAATCGACTCCTAAATTCCACGGTTGATAATTGATCAATTTCCAGCCTTCCTACTTAAAATGGGTTCTCAGACCACTATTCTAATAACAAAAAATTCTACGCTTTTAGCTTAGGTTTAACATTGACATTCGACTTCCTACAAAATAATAATAATAATAAAACAAGACACTTCACTGTTAGTAATTGGTCTAGACAGGAATTCTACTCTATTGTTGCCCACAATAAAGCAACTATCGAACTGAAAATGGTTCAAATTTTTAATGATTCAAGCTTCTACTTGGACAATCTAATTCGAATTCACACTCTTAATTTGTGCTTTTGTGTGTTACCATTTATTGAAGTTCATTTCTATGCGAAATCAAATCTGATGAGATTGAATTTTCTCGCATTCCTTTTACATGGAAAATTGAAATCTATAATTGTATGACTTGTACTTATCTCCAGCTCTTGCACTTCCAGTGTCCACAAAGCATGTGTAGTTCTACAACCAGGCACGTCCAACATACTTCCCCATGCCATGTGATGCAATTTCAAATCTGCTTATGTCACCCATTAACTTCAAAATAGATCCTACGGCCATTGTTCATAAATTGCCCTTTACTATCTATACGGAAAAATTTTACTGTAAGCCCAGGCAGCAATTCCTTTATGTGCGCATTTGACTTCACTGGCTCTTGCTCATGCCTAAGTTTCATCGTTTGGCTTTTTTCCTATAAAAAGTAACTCACGTACTCTCCCTATCTATCTATCGGGTTTTCTAATTTGTTATCATATTTTAAGTCCAAAGATGTGATTCAAATCGGTGCTTACCACTGTCATTCTAAGTTCCAAGATTGCACTTCATGTTTTTTTCACCGGAACTATACAGTCTATACAAGGTTACAAGCTTTTCCCGACATGGACTACCTACTCTTACCAACACAAATGTCTATTGACGCCACAAGGACAATTGAAAATACCTGGGAGTTTCACGCCAGAAGTGTTCGCTTCACATTGCCAGCACTACACTTTCACAACCATTACTCTATCGCCACTCCTATCACTGCTTCACGGCCATATCACCGAAGCCACAAGTCAAAATTTGTTTCCAGTTTCACTTTGAATCTCCACACCCAATCTTGCCGCCCCTAAGGACCTACTTGTTTCCTCCACGGACCCCGCTCCCTGCAGATCATCAACAGAGTATGCATCAATTCACCGGACATGACAACTGTCCTGTCACTTTAGTCCCACTACCTATACTCTCACTGCCCACAATCAAGGCCAATTGCCAAATTAAATTCACACCCAATCCCTCAACAAAACGGAATTTCACATACGGATACTTTACTTATTTTCATTTTTTGATCCACAATGTTCAATTAGAGACTTTCCCATGATGACAACCCTAATTACAATCACCCTTTTTCACCTAATTATTGTAGCCTAACCAATAGTTGCGACTCCTTTACTCCTTCGATGGGCTCCTATTTCCACCTATTAGCACGTACAAGGAGCCTGCCACGTTCTAGGACACGTATGACAAATGCTGCTTCTTTCTTCTTCAACTTATCTAAGGACATGTTTGCATCCACGTGTCTGAGTTTCCAATTCAGTTTGTGTGTTTCAATATATGTATTTGGACCCTTTAATTTTATAGCTATCAATTCAAAGAGTGCTGTGTTTTTTTTTTTTTCTTCATCTTCTTTTTTAATACTTTAACTTTTTTTTTTTTTTTTTAGAACAAAGATGCAGACTTTATTAAAATCTAGATTCTGTGTACATGTTCGTCAATAAGGATAAAAACATTAGAAAGATTGGACCTAGTCCATGTAATTACCCTAGAGGTGGACAAAGCTTTTTGTGCAATTGCAAGTGCAACATTGTTCACTTCCCTACAAACATGACTAATAGAAAAATGATTGAAGCAAGAAACCATGCTTTCAACATCCTCTGCAAGAAGTCCCATACTGGAGAAAATTCCCCCGGGATTCTTGACAGCCCGCTCTACATCCACACAATCCATCTGGAGTCTCACGTTCAAAAGGGAGCGGGTTGAGGCTTGTTGAATCGCAAAACGGACTGCCATAAGTTTTGCTATAGCTGGGGAATAGTTGCATTCGAGTACTTGGCTAATGACTAACATCGGCTCTCCATGGTGGTCCCGGAATACAACCCCAAGCGCCACTCTATCTTGCATAATTGCTGCATCTGTATTGAATTTTATTAGACCCAAGTCTGGGGGCTGCCATCTTAGCTCATTACGTTCTAGTCTTTGTGGCCTCTGCTTGCTTGTAGCCTATTGAAATTCTTGAAGCAGGTTGGTTGCCATCTCTATGACCTTTGAAAGACAGATCACTTTGTGCTCGATTATCAAAATGTTGCGAGAACTCCAAATGGCCCACGCTAGCATTGCAACAAGTTCTGGGACTTGCGGTGGAGCTTCATCTACCATAGAAACAAACCAGAAGAAAAATTCATCTATTGTAGTCTCTCTCAACCTCAAGCCAAGAGGACTCATGAGCCATATTCTCTCAGCCCATGGACACTTCAAGATAGCATGAATAATTGACTCATTGGGATCACCACAACGAAGACAAGTAGAGTCCACAAGCACTCCTTTCTGCTTGAGATTTTAAGAAACCAGTAAAAACCCCCTACCAGCTCTCCAGAGAAAATGTTTGATTTTGTTAGGGACATGGAGGTTCCAAATCTTCTTCCACCCACGTTAAGCCCTTGCTGTTTAGGATGTACGGTTACCGTTCCCAAAGAAAATTTAGAGCATGCTGACTCGGCAGAATTGTCACAGATTATGTGAACTCTTCTAGCATGACCCACCGGCAAAGAGTTAGGAGAATCAGTAACAGAATGGCACGGGGAGTGAATAGGGGACGACATGGCAACATTAATTGGGCAGCTCGTAATTTTTGTTGGCCTGTTTCATCACTCTCTAGCTTCGCACTTAAAAGTTCAGAGTCTTTAACCACATGGCCTAAGTAGCCGCAGAAATAACAAAAGTTTGGGAGTATTTCATACTTGAAATCAATCCAGATTGTTTCGTCGTTTGCTATTTCACTTTGGTGCCTCGAACGAGAGGATTGCGCACGTCAAAAAAGACTCTAAACCGCAAGTTTCTTCCCCAGCTTCCTAATCCCTCCTCGTCAAGAGTAATAAAATCCCCAATCCGTCTGCTGAGAGCCTTAACTGTTTCTGTAGACATAGCATTGAAAGGAAAATCATATGCCAGAACCCACAGAGGAATTTTGAACAGTTCCACCCTTGATGGTTACTTGTTGCCTTTGATCTCCTGAAGGATCAATACCTGTTTATCCAAAAACCAAGGAGCATTGTCGAGGACGGACTGCTTATCTCGAGGAGATGAAAACTTGAAACAAAAAAGATTCTTGTCAATCTCGTTTACTTCCATAGGTTTTCGAGGCTTCCAAGCTGACTGCATTGTATTGAGGAGTGCATGAGCATTAAAAGGCTTTTCAGTCCATAGTCTTCCCACAAGGAAGGAATTCCTTTGAGTATTTTGATCATCCCTCGTGCCCGAGCTGATATCAACCACCTCTTCCTCCATGAGATGGGTGCAGTAAATGGTAAAAAAGTTTACAAACTAGATAGAAGAATAGAGGAGAAGGGAAACTCACAGAGGAGAGGGAGAAAACTCACAGATGGAGAGGGAGAAATCACATAGAAAGAGCCTTAACCCAAAATTGAAACCAATTCGACCGGTTCAACCGGTCTGTCTTTCTAGCAAATAAAATTGGAAAATTGTTGTGTGAGTGTGACGAAGACAAAGAATTATTCGAAAAAACCAAAGAACTGAAGTGCATAGGCCACAGCCCACAGGGACGCTTTGGTGGGAAGAAGGGGCACGTTCAGAATTCTGAATCTCACAGAATCCTTGTGTTGGCTAAAAAAATTGGAAAGTCGGTCAGTCACGCCTTTTGCTTTGAAGTCAGACATTCAAAAACAACAGACAGCTGGTCTGCCAAGGCACAACTCGAGATACTTTTTTTTTTTTTGGAAAAATCTACATAGAGGTAAGAAGATGTTATAAAAATTTGTTTGGTTGTAAAAAATTAATTAATTGTTATTATATATTTATAGTTTAAATAATATTAATAATATGTTAATAAGTAAGAAGTTAAAAATTTAAATTTTTGATCTCTCTAACTGTTGTCTTTTCTTAAATTAATTGGTTTCAATTTTGAAAATTTTAAAAAAAAAATCAGTTAATTGTTATTCATTTATTATGATTTTTTTTTACGTAACTAGGCTCTTTTGTATTTACTAATTATATATTATTAAATACCAATTCAAATACCAGTTCGACCGGTTCAACCGGTTGAACCTTAATCCACTAATGTTTTCGATTCGATAACCGGTCCGATTCTGACAACCTTGTGTAGAATGAACTAGTTTTTTTTTTTTTCATAATATTTTTGGTCCAATCACTTTAATGTCACTATTTTGCAGCAAAAGATAAAATATATAAACTGGTATTAGAAAGGCTTTGTTTGCTAAGCGTTGAAGTGGTGCTATTTCTTATGCGGCTTATTAATTAGAGTTCCAAATTTTCTTAGTAGTTATCCACCTTAAGGGGTGAATATGAATTTTAATATATAATATAAAAATTAAATTTTACGTTAACATCTAAATGAATTTTTATAAATTCTATCTTACAAAATAATACATATCTGTATATTGCTTGGGTCCGACGCTAGTTATCTGATGCAAAATATTCCTTTTTCATGACAATTTAATTTCTCTTCAACACGAGCTATTCATTCAATTTACATCATACAACTAAGTTAATGCAAAATTAGCGATGCTTACTGGTTGGAAACAAATTAACAGGGAATAATACTAAAAAAAGAAATTTAACCATGACAAAAAAAATGGGGGTTTATTTATCGGGCTCTATTGCATGGGCAGACACAGATTACTAAATTTCCTCCGCATGCGTAATTTGGACTATTATTTATACAACTACAATTAAAAAATGTAAAATAAAAAAAATAATAATATTTTTTATATTACTTTTTATCATTACGATTATATAAAAAATATTCA
This sequence comes from Carallia pectinifolia, assembly GCA_037832335.1. Classification (NCBI taxonomy): domain Eukaryota; kingdom Viridiplantae; phylum Streptophyta; class Magnoliopsida; order Malpighiales; family Rhizophoraceae; genus Carallia; species Carallia pectinifolia. The sequence continues at coordinate 20,836,608 of CM075454.1, read as the reverse complement.
TAATTATATAAAATAAACACATATAAATATAATAAAAAAATTTTATATGACTACCAATTTTTTTCTTTATCAATAATTCTCCCTTTGGTGTAAGCATTGACAGAAGGGACTGTAATGGGACTGTAATGAATGGTGGATAGAGGACCTGGAATTGTCATAAATACCACCATGCCCATCTGTATTTTCGGTGGTAGTTGAAGCAAACTTCAGCGCATTTATTTAATGAAAAAAGTTGGGTGTATAAAAATTTTGTATTAAAAGGATACATATTTAATAAAATAATAATATTTGTATATTTATTTAATAAAAAAATTTAAAAGAAAAATAATTACTTTTTAGAAAGTTTCATATAATATCTATATTTTATATTTATAATAATATATATTTAGATGTAAATTTTAATTTTTTTAATAAAAAAAATAAAAAAAATCATTTTTTTATGCATTTTGATACAGTTACCGAGCAAAAGCTCAGTACCTGTATTCGAGCCCTTATCTAATTTTCTCACAAACCCACATGTGAAAGTGATCTTCAAAGACAAGAATATACGAATGTCCTAAAAATAGGATTAAAAACATTAAAAATGATTATGACAACCAAGGAAACAGAATACAAAGATAAAAATAAAAAGAAGAGCCGTGTGGACATGCGTATTTAGAACGTGTAAACACTATTTTTAGTATCTCTCTGCCCTTTGTTTTCGCATTTTCAGTCCCTCTATATAACAGGAAATGTCTTCCAAGGTTGTTCAAAAATCATAGGCGGAGTCGCGGAGGTCAGAGCAAAGAACTCAAACAAAAACATTAAGTGCACAGCTCTGGTTTTCCCCTCCGTCCAACATTATTTTTTTTATATTTGTGTTGCCGTGGCGTTCATAAAAAAACTACAGATATGGCTGAGATCTCTGGGAGTTGTGCAAACGGAGTCTGTTTAGATGTTAAGGAAGATGTTCCTCCACCGTGTAAATCTAAAGATTCAATCTTGGACTTCTCTGTGCCTTTCATACAAAAGGTGACTGCCCCTTCTCAATCTCTATCTCAATATTCTCTCTCTCTCTCTCTCTCTCTCTCTCTCTCTCTCTATATATATATATATATACATATATATACTTTCTCTCTCTCTGAAATTTTGGACTCGAAGCTGGTTTTGATTGGTACATAAGAGCTAATGAATTAACGTTTATTGGGAGAATTAGAGAATTGTGCAAAAAGGTTGAATTGACATGGACATTTTTGGACTAGAATTGAACATTATGGGCAATTTGCTAGCACTGATATTGTTCTTGAGATTAATACTGATGAAATGTACATTATGGTGTGCAGTTGATAGCCGAACTGTTTGGGACGTACTTCCTGATATTTGCAGGCTGCACAGCGGTGGTGGTGAACCTGAACTTTGACAAGGTGGTGTCACTACCAGGAATATCGATAGTCTGGGGATTGGCTGTGATGGTTCTGATTTACTCAATTGGCCACATCTCTGGTGCCCATTTCAACCCTGCTGTTACCCTTGCCTTTGCCACTACCAAAAGATTCCCATGGAAACAGGTGACAAGCCCTTTTCACTCCCCTGTCCAACAAATTGGTCAATTTTACATTTGAAATGTTGATGTGCAATTAATGTTCCCATTGTAGATATTGGTTCTTTTTTTTTTTTTTTTTTTTTTGGCTTATTTGCTCTCTTATTTCTTCTTGAAATGCTTTTCCAACCAGAAGTGTACAAAAGGGGTTGCATCACGCCTTTGAAAATTGACAATTATCACTGGACAGAACTCCTGGAACGGATAATACTATGTTATTTCCTATGTTTGTCTCGTCAAATTATATATTATATTAGATACAAACGAAATGAAACAGGAAATAGCTTACAACATCATTTAAAATCGACAGTGCAATGGAAAGCAACTGTGAGAGGATGGAGATTTTTCTGATTAGACCAAATTTAACATGTTTATAGGCCTTTGGTTGATAATTGCCATGAATTTGAAAAAAAAAAAATAATAACTAACTTTAAATTCATTATGCAAAGTCTCACCAAGAATGTTTGAGAATTAGTTCATAAGATTATAAAAAAACCTACTTCACCTAATTTCTTTAGTTGTTGAACCAAGATGGGAATAGGAGACAACCGTGTATGGTAATTTTTCTCATATTTCTCTCCGTTTTTTTTCTTTTAATACTCTTGTTTTGTCTCATGTAGGTGCCTGCTTATATAATTTGTCAAGTCCTTGGATCAACATTGGCAGCCGGAACCATTAGATTACTATTCAACGGCGAGCAAGATAGGTTCACAGGAACATTACCGTCAGGGTCAATCTTGCAATCCTTCGTGATTGAGTTCATCATCACATTCTACCTCATGTTTATTGTATCTGGGGTGGCCACAGATAACAGAGCCGTAAGTTGCTGTTAATTTCTCAACGGAAAAAGTTGGTGGGCAAACGTTGATTGCAGATTACATCTATACGCGTCTGATTTATACAACTGTAAATATTTTTTGTGCAACTGTAACAATAAAAAATTATATAAAAAATTATTACTATTTTTTTTATTTCACATTTTTTAATTACGATTGCACAAAAAATATTTACAATTACATAAATCAAATATGTGTGGACGTGATCTACGCACCGAGCATCCACGTGATCTACCCACCGAGCATCTGCTCACGTAATGGTCCTCATTTCTCAATTAGGCAGCCTTTATTAGCTAACTAATTAGGGTCCGGAAACAGAGCCTGGCAGGCATAAAGGGTCATACCTCATTTTGAGGTGGTCCCCCCATTTCAAAACTAAGGGCCTTTTGGCCACCTTTCGTAGGGGTCTCTGCCCCCCCAATTTTTTTGAACTAATTAATAATAACCATTGGTGGCATGAATTGAAAACTGAGACAACTAATTAAGAGCCAATAATTCAGTTGCCAACTTCTTGATGTTTCGTGTCTATGTTCTGTAAAATATTTTTATGTGTCGACGTTTGACGGTGATGTGGAATCCTTTGAATCATTCCATTAATTTATTTTTTTTTAATTATTGCTTATGCAGATTGGTGAACTCGCTGGTCTTGCTGTTGGTTCAACCGTTCTACTAAATGTTTTGTTCGCAGGGTATTTGACATAACCTCTTTCTTCATAATTTTCCCCTAAGATTATCAAATCGATTGGTACTTCATGTAAATCAACCATTAGTTTGAACTCAGAATACTGCACCACGAGATGGCATCATTTGGTCGACTATGGTCTAATTTTACTCAAATAATTCACTAATGATGAAACTCGACACATTGTGTGATTGCTTATTTGCAAAATAATAATTACTTGTTACAACAAGATTCTTATAACATAGAACTTCAAAAACAGTTAGACTTACTCAATTTTGCTCTCACTTTTACGAAGAGATTATTTTCAGCAATTTAAACAGGTGACCCATTGACCATGAAAGAATAATCTTTAGCATTACACGAGGTCAAATTGTGCAAAATAATTTTGTGCTAATATAGCCAAGTAACCATGTATCATTTTCAGCTTGCATATTTGCTGGTTAATTAATCCATATATGTATGCTGCTTTACAGGGCAATTTCAGGAGCATCAATGAACCCAGCAAGAAGCTTGGGGCCAGCAATAGTGTCCCATAAGTTCACAGGATTATGGATATACATGGTGGCCCCAACCCTTGGAGCTCAGGCAGGGGCATTGGTGTACAATACGATAAGGTACACAGACAAGCCACTGAGGGAGATCACCAAGAGTGCATCTTTCCTGAGGAGCAAAGAACGCAGTTGACAAGAAACTGTTCACTAGCCAGTTTCATCTTACCTACTAGCTACTCAAAACATATACAATTCAATATGTAGGCAATGTTTGGTGTTGAAAAAATGTACCAGGGGTAATTAAGGATTCTTTTGGCAACGCTGTTACTTTTTTATCATTTAGTTTTTGTTATTTGATGTACTTTATTTTTTATTGTTGCCAACTTTTGTTTATTTATTAACAATCATTTTTTTCCTCAAGGGTCTCTTCTTTTTCTTTTTGAGAAACACTATTCATATGCATTATCAACAGTGAGACGAGTCACATTTTGAGTCGGAATAAAATTGAAAATATTACCAATATTATTCAACAAGTTACATAATTTTGACCACAAATACAGATAATAATTTGTGATATTAAAACTAACATCCATACGTCAAATTTTCTATCCCATTCTCCTTTGAAGTACAATGCGTTTGCAAGGACAAGGGCTGTGTCTGCGTTGACACGGATGTGGTAGGAGGTCCTTAATAAGTCCTTTTGTTGCATTTTCTGCCCATGAATTGACTTCAGACACCACATTAGCCTTCAAAAGATGTAAATGCCTCGGATATGAGTTCTTATAGCTTCTCATAGCAAGTCAACGTACAGAAAAGGCGTTTTCCAAACTTCATATTAGAGATCAATTCTGGCGCGGGCAAAAAAAAAGATCAATTCTGGCATAGCAAGTCGTCAAATTGTTATGTAAATAATTTTCTTCTCTTCTAGTTAATTACTAATTCAACCTTAATTTGCAGTTTGATGAATTTAATAAACAATAAATAAATTAAAATTAAAAACATCACCTTGTTCACAAAATCAACCGATTTTGTTGTGGCACCGTATGCCACTTCCGCGACCTCCTTAAAAGAAGTCTTCAAATGGAAGCTTTGATCGATCCAAGCAGTATTGAGGCATAATAAAATTGGATCTCCCTTGCCATCATTTGCCTGCATAAATGCAAACATAACAACCTTTGAAGCCATAGAGTTTAGCTTGTTGACATTTTTCTATCCAAGAAAGAACAGCAACTTTTTTAAAGTAGACCCTTTTGAGCCCACAGCAATTAGGCTTAACATTGAATGAAATGAAAGAGGAGATAACACAAAAATTTGACTCTTCTTTGGCCTCTTTTGCAGAACATGAACTGTCATTTGTAAACAGAAACTGGTGTTGAAACTGCCCGAGACCATTTCTTCTAGGCACTCCATTGCAGCTTTCAATGTAGTAGAGGTCAATTGTTGTTCCCCTTTCTTTGACTCTCTTTTGATGTTCATGTGCCATAACAACTTTAGGGGAATTCTATTTTAATTTCTGCTTTTAAATAAGTGTAATTTACTCATTATATTATATCATAAGATAAGTGAAATTCACATAAATAAAAAAATTTAAAATAATATTTAAATAATATTAGATCATGAGTTAATTTTATTTTTAAAAAAAGAGTAAAATTAATAAATCCCGAATCTATTGAAATTTTTTTCGGAAAGAGACTATTGCTCACGAGAATTCATAAATCTTTTCTTAATGAGATTAAAAAAAAATGGTTTATCCTTGTTGTTACCATGTCTAACTAGGCAGACCATAAATTATATTTAAACAAAAGAAAAACAACTTGGCAAGGTCAGCACTAAGTATAATCCAGTTGGTTAAGTCTCAGAACTTCTAATCACAAACTCCAGATCTAACGCTCACTATCCCTTTTCCTTACCCTATACCTGATGACGGAGATGGCGGTGATAAAAGAGGACGGAGAGGCGAGGGTGGAGCGGCAAGTGCGGAGCAGCGAGGGAGAAGCAGAGTCGGCTAGGGATTTCGCAGTTTTTTTTTTTTAGATAGAATACGAAAGAGTGTTGGAGTGTTCTGCAAAAGTTGTTTCTTAAATCATTTATATCGTTTAATGTCTTTTAAACGGTTCAAATTGTAAGTCTCTATATAATATTTAGTTAATATCCTTTAGTCAAGGGTAATAATATCGTTTAATATTTTTTCTTAAATAATAGGGTCCATTAATATCGTATTTTAATTTTTTTTTTCTTTGTGGTGCGAGAGGAAAGAACTAAGAAACATAATACAAAAAGTAGTGTCTAGTCGTCGCGAAGGGCTCACACTTATAGTATCAAATTGTAACAAAGGCCTCAATTCTACATATGGTAACCCCATATCTTAAATTTGTTATAAAATCTGTACAAAAATTTCTTTTATGAAGAATGTGTTTAAGTTCACAGTACTAAAGATTCTTTTTTTTTTAATCATTTCTTGTAGTCATGTAAACAGTCTATTCATCAAATGATCAATTCAACTAATTTCGTTTGCCTCTTTTGCTGCAGCAATTTTTATTTGGATAATAAGTGTGTTATGCCAATCAAGACAAAACATTGCAATTGTAATTTTACACTTTTTTTTTTTTTTAAGATGCATATAACATTCGACTACTTTAAATTCAATATTTCGTTTGGCTATAATCTCATGTTTCAACTTATTCAGTTTAATCTGTCGATCCAATGTGTAAGTTGCCTTTTCTTTTTTTTTTTTTTTTTTGCGTAATAATGAAGAAAGAAAATAGAAACAATCTAAATTAAAATGTAAGAACTCAATTAACCATCTTTAGGAACGACAATTCCAGAGGGATCTATTCAAAGAACAGCATTTATGCGAGGAGAAAAAGGTTGCCTTCGTGCAAGGTGTGCTATAGTTTACATATCCATGACTGCTTTAGCATACGCAAACAATATGCAATAAAGTCCTGTAAATATATCTCTCAAATAATACTTTAGTCGTTAAAATTTAAATTTTTATATTAAAAATTTTAAATTTTAATATGAAAAAGGACATATGTGAAATATATAGAAAAGAAAGAGCTACTTCATTTTATAACTTATAATATAATGGACTTTCTAATAATAAAAAAATCCAATAAATATCAAAGTCTCGCCTGTCTTTAGTAATTTTCGTCAAGGGCCCAATTGTAACGCTGTCCAAGGGCCGGCAAAGTCACAGTTTGGGCCGAATGAAACATATGGGCCTCGTTAAGACGTCCCTCATCGACTTTCCCCTTAATTTTTTATGGCTTCTCTTGCTTTTTATGAACCGAAGACCTCCACGGCTATGATCATTTGTTCAAGACCAGTGCAGGCAAGTCCAGTCTACCCTTTGGCTATAATCATCTCTCTCGTTTCTTATTGACCAGCGATTGTGTACATGTTTTACGTAATATGTAATCAACTAGGAGTGGAAAATAAAACAAAAATCAAGGTGAATGTGTAATTACAAGGCATGATGAAGTTTTGTCAGCATGATGAACAAACTTGCAAAGGAGATGAATCCCTATATATATACATGTGCCTGATCAATGATATCCGCTACTGCCACCTCGTGATTTAGTTGTACATGCTATCAATAGAAACATGATATAGTAACCTTTCCTCTTTTTTTTTTTCTTTTGGCATGCATTATGTTGTACATAGGTCTCTATATTAAAAAATAAAAATAGTAAACTATATTGGGTTGAGATTATGGGTCAAATTATTTTTTGACATGACATCAACCATCTATACTTTATTCACACTTTCAGCCTCATTTTGTTGAATAATGTATTAACAAATTATGTGAGCGAAGTTGAGAGTTTTGAACCTCTAAATTGTAGGTCTAACAAGAGGAAAAGCGATTTACTTCATAAAACAAAAAACATAAATTTTTTTTTTTTTTTTGGTCAATCTAGCTAAGATGACTATGGAGCGCTCACCAAAAGCATTAAAGGTGTGGTAGGGAGAGCACTTTTTTCAACTAATTGTGCTAATGCCTAACCTAAAAAAAAAAAGTCGTTTTAAGGAATAAAAAATTAAAGACTAATCTTCATTACGTAACCTATAGTCCGATTTAAGGAAACAAAAATTCATGCAAGAAATTCAAGTGCATCAAAACAGCTACCCTACCCTTTGTGAACAAAAGAAGCTTCTTAAAGTTTTCGTGGCAAGTAAAATAGTGGGAAAGCCCAGCCTTTTGGTGCCTTTCTTGGCTGCTGGTTTTTGAAACCACATTTTGACTGCATCAAACCTGAATATGTTTTAATTAGTTTTTTGAGTCAATGATCAGCGTGTAAAACATTCCAGATGTAACATTTGAAATCAAATCAGCCTCAAATATGTCTAGATGCAAGTTCATTAAATTCTTAGGGGAACATAATCTATCATGAGTCCGTGAATACTCGAAATAAAATTATGATAAACGTTTTTTGGGTTCAATAAAAATTTTATCAAGATTTAACAGATTATATGACATAAATTTTTATATCTTTAAGTCTCTTTTCTTTGGTGAATTAGCTTCAAGTAAAACTTGAATTAGATACATTCAACTCATAGAGACAATTTCAATAATAATTGAACTATCATTTTTTTTTATCGATCTTAAGAGATAGTTAACTTCATGTAAAGAAAAAGAAAAATAGGTGTAATAAGAGTCAAACTCTCAATCACACCTTACACTAATAAAATTAGTGATCACTTGAACAAATGTTTAGGTCTAATTGAATTATCATTGCTCGTTAAGTCTTTGATAGCCCTATTGATGCATTAAATAGATTCACCAACATTGGCTGATTTAGGCAATTGCCGGTCCTCAAATTTTAGATTATATATTTATAATAGATAAATTTTTACAAGCTTTAGCTTAGTCGTAAGAACTTTTGTTCCCCTCAATTTCTTGCGTGCCTCCCTCTCAGCCCAACTTCGACTCACAGTTTTACACTTTTCCTTTTCTTCTTCTTCTTTTTCTTTTTTGTTTTTTTTTTCTTTTTGCTTCCTGTCTTCTGTTTGTTTTTTTTCTTCTATGCCTTCTTTGCATGCCTCTTCCCCAAGCCCGAGCTCGACTCCACGGTTTTCCATTTCGTACCTTTTCCTTTTCTTCTTCTTTTTTTTTTTTTTTTTTTTGCTTCTTAGCCTTCGTTTTTTTTTTTTGCACCTTTTTTTTTCATTGTCTGTTTCTTTCTTTTTTTTTTCTCTCTTTGCTTTCTTTTTGTTTTTCCTCCTTGCTTTCTTTTTTTTTTTTTTTTTGCTTTTTTTTTAAACAATTAGTTTCTTTCTTTTGGCTTCTTCCCTTTCTTTATCTTTTTGTTTTTCAAAGCATATCAGTTTCTTTCCTTTTTTTAATTTCCTTGGTAATCCATTTACAATGTATTTACTAAAATCATTTGCCTTATTTTTAAAATTATTTCAATAAGTTTAAAACATTAAAATTCATATATGATATAATTATAATGTTTATTACTTAGAATAATTAAATTCATTTTTTATTTTTACATTATATATTAATTTTTATTATTTTATTTGTGCGTATAACATTTTTTATTTCAACATTTTTTCTGATCTGTAACTGTTCACCAAAGAAGTTTTTAGGGGGTACTTTCCTGCATGCGTCACACCAAGCATAGTTTAGTGCCATTGGCTTTCTTTTTAACGCATTGCAGAAATAGATCTGTATTATTACAATATTATGGTCGTCGAATTCACGTGTAAAACAGAGACTTTCATGGAATGATTGTGATCATCAAAATACAGTTAGACTAGAATCTGTGACTTCTCAAGTTAAACTATGATGGAAGCTGTTACCAAAATTGCTGATGATAGCATGCATGCACTAAGATACTCTCCCACCAGTATGAATTTTCCAGTCTTCCTCCGTACGTACTTAATTTTGGTCAAAGGAGATTATTATTCGAGTAATAAGGTAATGTGAACAACAAGGATGGAAAATTGGTTAAATAAATTTCTTCTTTTATAATTTTTTTTTGTTGATCATAGGATACCATTTCAGTAATGGTCATTTTCAAAGAATATCTTTATATGTGAACGATAGGGGGTCGTGGTCTTTTTTACATAATCACAGCCATGCAATTAGGCGAATTGGCATAGAGATCCATTGTTTTCCAAAGCATCTCCTATTGCATTGACCTTTCTACTAATGTGCGTTTGAACTCTCAGTTATTATGACCTCCCTGCTAATGTCACTCTTATCTACCTATTATTTTTCACTTGTTATATGTTGGAATTTTATTTGCTTACTATTACAAACAGCAATTCCTTCATATTACATCAAATTCCAAATAGATAGACCATGATGGCCGTGTACGCTCGTTTTCAGCTTTGCCTTTTCAGCTTTATGATATTTTGTTTTTCATTTCTGTTCCAAGGAGAGATGGAGTACCAGGGCCAACGGCAAGGATGCCTTGATTGGAAAATGCCATGGTTATAAGCTAACAGAAAAGATTGGGGTACCAAGGTTGGTACCCAGATTTGTGTACTAAGGGGTAGAATATTATTAATTATGAAGATTTCTAACTTAATTCACATTTTTTAGTAAATATAATTTATTCATAATCTTATACGATATAATGAGTGAGATTCACTTGAAATAAAAAGATAAAAAAATAAATTGTCAAATGTTAGATAATGAGTGAATTTTATTCACCTAAAAAAAAATTAACAAGTACGTATTATTATTTCTTAATGCATGTCATTTAATATCTACAATTTAAATTTTAAATAACACTTATTTGTATATAAATTTTAGTTATATAATAATAATAATAATAATAACAATAATAATAGTCCATGTACCAAGATTTTACCGGATTCATAAGCTAAATTAGACTCCCGTTACAGGTATGACTTATGAGCCCTCATCTAACTTGACCAACCGTCCACCGCGTCTGTCATTTTTTGTTATGTGTTTATTTTTTCGGGTTTTGCCATGCTTCAAACCTATGTCATGGCGGGATTGTCAAAAAATAATTATTCAACCCCAAAAACTTATACTATTAGGTAAAGTTTAAAAACACTTTCTAATGGGTAAAAAAAAAAAAAAAAAAACTTAAAAATCCTTTGGTTTAAACTTAATATTAAACTTTAACAGCGTTATACTTAAATTATGTCATTGTCGAGCCCAATTTGACCTATTGTAGACAAGGCACCGACAACATAAGCTTAAAATGAAGACAAAAGTATGAAATGGAGATAATATTGTTTAAACTTTGGTTGGACTGCAATGTAAACTTATGCATGTTCATGTGAACGCTAGAGCTTGTTTGAACAACAAGTACTATTCAAACAGTTTTAGTCAAACATGCATGTTCATGGCCAAACAATAAGTGATTTTCCCTTTCCTTTTCCTTCCACCAAATCTAGAAGACAATACACGTTACTTTTCCTATTTGCTTTGCCTTCTTGATGATCAAAATCATTATCCGGTTTTTTGATGAATCAGTTGATGTATTTATATTATTAAGTAAAAAGAGATACAAATAAAAAGACATTATGAAGAAACTCTTTTCCAAAAAATCACAGAAAAAATTTAAAATCATACTATAAAATCAGAATTTTTAAATATAATTTGTTTAGTTAAGACATCTGCAGTAGAGTTAGCTGTCCTAATAAACTGTACAAACTCACAATCTACTATAAAAATAAAATATCTCTTTATCAAGGTAAAAATATCTCTAAACCTCCATGGTCTCAAGTTTCATTAGTCATTATCTGATTAACTATGGTTTCTGAAAAATCATATATATATATATATATATATATATTGCATTTGGAATTGAACAACAAAAATTATCCCTTAAATACTAGACCAAACACCCCCTTAATAATCAAGTAAAGCAAACGTTGTTTTGGTAATTTTTTACCAAAAATATGCTGCATTCTTCCCCATGCCACTCCAATTAAGGATCGTTATTTCCGACGTTAATTATAGCAACAAAGAAAACAAGGTGTAATAAACTGAAGGGAAACAAATGTTGTATTGTACAGTTGTGAAATCAATCGGGGAATTCCAAAAGCTTTCCGTTATAACTTTGACACAAAAATGAATTGGGTGACCAAATGGCATTGGGATTCAGATATGCGAAACTGATGTGTATTTTCCTTCAATTTGGTAATTTTGCACCAAGATTTATGTTAGATACAAGCACACATACAAATGCAAATATAATGCTCTTTCCTTTCCCGTATTAAATTATTTTTTCCTTATATTTAATGGGGCAATTGACTATGATACATTTTTTTAGAAGGTAAACTCTTTGTGATCAGAAAAGTGATGGACACAAATAGTTTTTGTATAACTTTATGTAAAAATATAATAGTTATGCAGTTATTTATTAATATTTAATAATTTATTTGTTATTTCTTTTTTCAAAATTTTAATCATTTAATTAACGATTTATATCATTTGTTACTACTTTATTGCTAACTAAATGTTACTATATATTATTTTCTTTTTAAATAACATACAAGACGTAACAAAATATATTGATACGAAATATGTAAATACACGTGAAAAAATACAGATGTGAAACAAATACATAGAATCAACTAATAGTTTTATACAACTAAATGATTAATGTTTCTAATAAAAATAAATATATTTTTTATTAATTTTTTATGATAAAAATTAATCCTTTGATTATATAAATTAAATGGTGGGATTATCATATGTTTGTTTTTGATTTTTTTAATTCATTAATATGATATCTTATTTGTTGTATGAAAATTTTTGTGGTTACTACTTTTGGAGCCACCTGGAGGGTCCTTTTAGAGAGAAGGTAAAAACGTACTGTCCTCTTGTCACAACATTCTAGCTGAACTATCAACTGTGGACTTTTTTCATTCTTTTTGATAGCAACTTGCTGCTGATATTTGGTTTGGGCTATGAGTCTAAAAAGTAATCACATCTTGCAAATCTTACAAATGTGTAGTAGATAACCTTTTTATTAATTTGCATAACAATAAAATTGACAAAAATTATTAGATATAGTAATTTAGTAATAATTTGATGTGTATTTTACATTAATAATTTAGATTTGAATTTTTATACGTACGCCTATGCCCTCTCTTATCAAATGGTTAGGTGTGTGCTTCAGTAAAGAAAAATTGTGACATAGTAATGAGTTCTAAACTTAATAATTGTTATGGTCTCTAGTGACAGAGACAAATTCCGCCCCATTAACATTTGATGGTAGGCTTGCTCCTTTATAAGTGATTGAATGAGACATTATAAATAGGTTTATTATAATCTCGAATTAAAGATTTGATAACTGACTTATCTACGATACATTTTTTTATGTTAAAAAAAACTAAAATGACAAAAAATAATTAATTAAATATCATAATAATATATAATACCTAATCCATTTGATCTGGTAAGAATTTAGCTGTGCCCTTTACTTTGTCCGTTCTTCTTAATTAGCATTCTTTGTTAGAAAAATCATTTATTGGTGAAAGATGAGACAATTATATGATTTTTTTATTTATAATCTTCTCTTTTGTTGAAAGGAGTAGCTTGTTAGTAGTGTTATACCAGTTGGCCGCCTCTTTACAAGGAGTAACACTCGTAAATTTTTACAAATTTTTAACTCTTTTTGAGTGGTAATCTTAAGCTCACTTTTCTTTCACTATTAACAACTAGATTACGAATCATTTTCTGCGTTCAAAAAAGGTACCACAAAAAAATTTTGAAGTTTTCTTTTTGCTTTTACGACGAAAGTGCTTCAAGACTTTACAAGTCGTTTACACTTCAATTATTAAGTAAACTGAAGAATAAATAAATTTAAGGGTTCAATTACATGGGCATGTGATTTTTCTTTATTTCGTCAAATCATATACCCATAAATATTTTTCTTAAATGGGTTTTATTACATGGACATATGATTTTTCCTTATTACATCCATATGTATTTTTTTTGTACTACTGTAAACATTTTTTGTGTAATTATAAATAAAAAAATGTGCACCAAAAAAATATTAATACTTTTTATATCACTTTTTATCGTTGTGGTTGCACAAAATACGTGTGTAGTTGCACAAAAAAATTATATGTGAAAACAGTAAAGAAAAATCATATGCCAATAAATATTTTTTCTAAATTTAATACGTTGTATGAATGTTAACTTCAAAAGTTATCTCCCCACAGCAAAAATAATATTTTAGCACCTTGTTGCGGCCCTCGATCATTTGATAGTATCACAGACATCCATTATTCAGACAGGGCATACCATCTTAATTAATAATTATAACAAGATGGCAGGTCCATTGAAGAAAATGGTCCATGTAAAATAAAATGAAATTGTCTTCTTTTCTTGTGAACTAGAATGAAAAATTTTTGGAAAGAGCACAATTTTTTTTTTTTTTTTGACTTGGAACACAAAACTTTTTTTTGTGATCCAAGTTAAGTAAGACTTAATATTTATGAGATCTGTACCATGTGAAGGAGGTCAATGGTGGACTCGGGCACAGAAGAATGATTTCATTTACATTACTTACTCTTTGGTTTACATTATTACTCTAATCTAACAAGAATATTGCTCGATCTAAAAAGAAAGGGAAAGAAAGATAATAGGTTTTTTTTTTTTTTTGAGCATGGAGAAATTATTGTATTAATATAGATCAAAGTTATACATAGATCCGATATAAAAAGACATTAAAAAAATCTAAATAAAATAAGAATACAACACGATAAAAATATCTAAATACAAATTTAATCAACTAGACCAGATAATAGGCCTCAGAGATTGACTTATTTTACACACAGATGTTTTTCTCATCTTGTGGATTTCAAAATTTTACTCTGTTAAATAATTTATTGAATGTGATTACAAAGTTTACAGTTGTATAAATTCAGTACTATCTGATCACCATGTTTAAAATACAAGAAAAAAAAAAAAGGTACATTTGTAATTAGGAATGATTTGGGGTCGGTCTAATTCGAATTCCCGAATCAAATTAAGGGTTAAAACTTTGGAGACCATACCGTAACTTAGTTAGCCATTAGGCCATTCAGGGTGCGGCGGTCTAATTAACATGTTTGAGTCAATCCCTAAAAATTTCGAACCTTAATTAGATTAGATGTTACGTTGGAATTGTAATTTAAACAACATTAATAGTATATCAGTAAGTGAGATATCAAAAAATTCGAACACTCAATTTCTTTAATTATTCTCTTATCAAATTAGTTGGTTTAGATTTAAAAAAAAAAAAAAAATCAGATGTTTAGTTGATTGGACTAATTCATAATTCTCTTTAATTCTGGTTTGATTTTATTTCAAAGTGAAGCTAAGTTTAGCCTCCGGTGGCAATCGAAAAAGGAAGAAAGCAATAAGAGTTAACTGGAAATGGGCAGCCTCCAACTTTGATTTCCAACACTTTGCTTTCAAAGAGGTTTCAATTTTTTTTGTTCTCTTTTTTTTTTTTTTTTTGCTAAGATATATTTTAATTGGAAGCAATTAATCACACAGCTGCGCTACTGTATACTAAAAACAAACGTGGTAACACTGGTCAAGAGGATCATGTTATTGACTTTTTTGAAGGGCGAGAAGGTCCGATTTTCACATCTTCTCCTTTATTATTACATTTGTCAGCTGCAGCCTGCACGGGAATTTTTTATGTTTTTATTACTAAACTGCTAAACCATTAGCTCTCTGGCTAAGCTTCGATCAAAACTTTTGTGCCAACTGTACAAAAATTCAGCTTTTTGAGCTAAATTTGCTCTATATCTAGTTGCTTAACAGATTCAAATATCTCTGCAAAGTTAAGTTCTTGGCCATGCTTGCTGGCAAGTTCTTTGCTTTCTTGATTATTTCACTGAGCTGCTTCAGGTTGCTGACATATGCTGAGGGGAGGCTGGTCCAAGACGAAGGTAATTTTTTTTTTTTCTTCTTTTCAAGTTAGTTGTTGGTGTTCTCTTCTGAGTTGCTTAGGAAAATGTGGAAAATTTATGAAGAAATGTAATTTTTGGGGAAAAAAGTTTGGAATTTTGAGTCCTGGGATTTGTGTTTTTTGGATTCAATGAAGGAACACCCACTTGGTTCTAAGAATGTGGGAAAGTGGGAGGAGAGTGAGACTTTCAGTCCTTTTCTGTTAATCTGTTGGGTTGCTTTGAAAATGGGGGAAACAGAAGGAAATCTTGAGCTCTGAATATTGGGACTTGGGTCTGGTTTTCCCTTGAATCTTGGGGAGTCCAGATATTATCTCTCAAAGAGATTGGCTTGGGTTGGTTAAATTAGTTGGGTGAAACTTAATTCATCTTCTTGCCGTTTGTTTGCTTGATTTTTCTCAGCAATTGGCAGGGAGTGATAATTTTAGTGTTCACCCTTTTTTTTTTCCCTCAAAGAACAGCACAATTGAATCATTTTCTAGTGTTCTGGATGGCTTCCAATAGTGAAGTAACCACTGAAAATGACTTATCTGGTGATGATTTAATTGATGGACATCCTAGATTTGGAATAGAAAGGAATAAGAATTCCATAAAACAGCATTTGAGATAAAGAACCATATGATACTGAAGATATCAAAATAGAAATAACAAGAAAGATATCATTTTTTATTCAAAAATAAGCTTTAACAAGAGGGTAGGAGTGAAAACCACACCTCACCAACTCTTCAAGCCATCATATAATATCAATGATAAATTTTGGGAGCAGCATCTTTTATCTGGATGTAGTTTTTCTTTGATGGAGTTTTTCACTTCTTAGAAAATTGATAACTTGCCGTTATTTTCTGACGGTTTGCATCTCAGAACATTAGTTGGTTTTTTGGTGCTTATTTGCTTAAATGGCAGTTGATGCTCTTGAAGAAATTGTAAAGACAATGGGCTCGACAAACTGGAGGTTCAATGCTGATTCCTGTGAAGTTGAAATGGTTGGGGTAACACCTGTGGCACCAAATGATGCAGAGAACGAAATAGATTGCCCATGCAATGGTGGGAACAATAGTGATTGTCACGTCGTAAGGATGTAAAGTTCCCTCATCTTTGTGCCAAATGATTATTGTTGCAATTTTCTTTGTTGTTTGAGTATAATTCAATTTTTTTTTTTGGATTATCATATGTTAGTTTAGATATTTTCCGGTGTTTGTGTTTGATTTTTCTTGAGGAGTATAAATACCTCACTCCTTTATATTTGTCACCTTGCAATTACTATATATTTGAAGTGTTGCTATAGATTTTTGTGAAATGTGGCTCCTCTTGTTTTTAATAACAAGTTCTTCCTATGTCTTTTAGAATGCTGAAGCGCTATAGCCTTCCTGGGGTGCTTCCTCCTCAACTTGTTAAGCTTCCTTACCTTCAACAAATGTACGAAACTTTTGAGCATTTTGGTATCATTTTGATATTAATTTTCAGAAGCAACATAATAAACTGCTTACCATGCTTCTTGCTTATGTTCCTCTCAAGAGCAGTGATTTCGCTTACAACTATTTGAATGGCACCATACCGATTGAGTGGTCTTCAATGCAATTGACTAACATGTGAGCCCCTGTCATTTGTCGACGTAAGGATCAAGTTTAATTCCTTAATGAATTAATTAGCTATCATATTCCATGCAGCTCTCTTCTTGTCAACCGCTTGTCCGGGGAAATTCCGAAGGAATTGGGAAATATTACGACCCTTCAGTACCTGTAGGTTTGAGTTCCCGTTACTTTGCTAATTTTCAGTTTTATAAATTATTATTGTAATTGAAGGTACGATCCTCCTTAGCATAACC
Organism: Carallia pectinifolia; assembly: GCA_037832335.1. Classification (NCBI taxonomy): domain Eukaryota; kingdom Viridiplantae; phylum Streptophyta; class Magnoliopsida; order Malpighiales; family Rhizophoraceae; genus Carallia; species Carallia pectinifolia. The sequence goes on along the minus strand of CM075454.1, from coordinate 20,819,294 downwards.
TCAAATTACTGAAATGTTTCTCTGAGATCATAGGAATCAGACAACGGATATAAAAGTGCATTTGTTTCTGTTTCTGCAAAAGAAAATGTTACAATCTTTGTCTCTTAGTAGTCTCTATGACTCCTGTAACTGTTTTTTGAGTTTTTTTTTTTTCCCTCTTTGCTGCAATTCTTTTCCTTGATTCAGGAACCTTGAAGCAAATCAATTTTCCGGTGTTGTTCCTCTTGAACTCGGAAAATTAACCAACTTGCAGACATTGTACACCCTCATTTCTCCTACTTTTATGTTTATAATTTTTCTCATTTCCCATAATGGAATGCTGTTAACTGTTTACTGATGAAAGGGTATGTTTTCTGATGCTTTGTTGCTGTGATATTATATTTTCAGGATGTTGTCTTCCAACCAGTTGACTGGGAATTTGCCAACATCATTTGCCGGGTTAACGAACCTGACAGATTTGTAGGCTTTTGTGACATTCACCATTAGTTCAGATATTTACAGTGTTGGCTGTATTAAACTAACATTTTGGTGTTCAACACAGAAGGATAAATGATAATAACTTCAATGGAAGCATTCCTAATTTCATACAGAATTGGGGAAATCTCAGAAGATTGTAAGTTTTCTATTTATTCACAATCTTAAACATGTTTGAGGTTGGTTTTTAATTTGTACTTGTTTTGTACTGATTATACTTTTCTGAATTCAATTTAATGAAGAGAAATGCTTGCAAGTGGACTAGAGGGGCCCATTCCATTGAACATTTCTCTTCTGCGTAATTTGGTTGACTTGTAAGTGTAAAGCCAATAGTTTCTTTCTTACCCTTATCTGGCCCATATTTCTTGTTGGTCTTCGTAAATCATTTAGCTCATGGTGGTTAATCTTATGCAGGATAATTAGTGATATAATTGGACCAACCCAAGCATTCCCTTTGCTGAGCAACATGCCAGGCATGACAAGATTGTATGTGGGAATTAAATACTTTGAAGGTGTGAAAAATGCTATATTTCCTCATGTGTGTGCTTGACCTTGATCATTTGTGCTCCAGGGTGTTGAGAAACTGTAACATTTCTGGGGAGCTCCCTGCTTACCTCTGGAGAATGCAGAATATGGAGATGCTGTAAGTAAAGCATGCAAATAGCACATATAGGTTTTCAGGGTCAGTGGTGTCTGTGTTGCTCTTCATCTATAATGCTGATAATTTATATTTGTGATACGTCCCCTGGTTGTCCTGTCTATCTAATTTGGACCGCCTTGGATATTAGTCAGTTGCATTCTTCAAGTTGGGGTTTATGATTTAAATGAAGAAAATTATCGGAATCTACACAGCTTATGAGTTTTTCTTCCATGGCGTTCTAATGTTAATACTTGGTACAGGATTCTGGTTGTAACCCTATTGCCTTGAAAGGCATTCAGTCGCCAACAGTTGTTAATTTTACATGCTGTGTAGTTTGAAACTTAATTTTTCCTTTGTGTAATTCATTTCATTTTGGTTAGTTAGCTGCCCTGAATTCCTTCTGTTACTTTTTTCTTCTCATCTCGTTATAGTTAGTTTGTATTAATTGCATAGATTTCAACAAATTGCTCTAAGATGTTGCACTAACTGTTAACAATTCCAATGTTCAGCATTTTCCTTCAGGAGTAAGTCAAAGCACCTTCAGAATTCTGACAAAAAAAGAAAAAAAAAACAAATAATGAAAATGGACTTGCATCTGTTGGCTGGGAAAACTTGTTTGCAAATGAATATTTATGCAGTTTATTGCGATCATTTCAGGGATGTCAGTTACAACAAGTTAATTGGGAATCTTCCAGCCACCATGACCGCAAAACGTCTGCAATTTGTGTACGTATGTGGTTAAATATTTTTGTTGCATTTGTTTGATTGCCTGTTATTCTCATCATAAAAGCACATGATTTAAGATTTGGGTAAATGGTTGATTTTATTTATAGAACTGAGCTATTAGCACTTATTGGCATTGACACAAACATGAAATCATTCATAATTATGTCTCTTTCCTCTCCATAAATGTCCAATAATCCTATCAATTAAAACTGGATGTTTTTGTTTGCTTTATGTTCTTTTACTGAAACTACCATTCTTATTATTTTATGATGGGTTTTCAGCTTCTTAACCGGAAACATGCTAAGTGGAGATGTACCAGATTCAATTTTGAGGGCCGGAATTAGTGTGTACGTATTTTGTCTTGATTCTTTTCAGAAGTCTCATGTTTCATATCGCGGGTAGCTTTGGCATATTGTATCCATGTGTGAGCACTGTCTAATACTCAACCCACTAGGCGTGTATTGATCACAGTTTTAGAGGCAAATTACATTGCGGACAATTAGCAGTTGCACAAAAGAATAGAAGTATTATATGCAATTATGGACACAGTAACATATCTCTGTCAAGTACTTTTTGCTAGGAAAGATTTTGGACATCTAAAAGCTTTACACTGCAGCTGCAAGGAGATTCCATTTCTTGAATGCTTTAAGAACAGGCTGACCACCATAACAAAGTTAAAAGTGTTGATCAAAGATACATGCGTAGAAAAATAACAAACTTTGAGGTTTTAAAGCGCATGATGCCATGCTGGCAAAGGTTTGAACAGGTGATGGGGCACTGGGAAACATGATTGACAACTCAACAATTAAGCAGCTTGTATCAAACTAAATAGTGATACCAAAAAGTAGATATTTTCTAGTGATACCAAACAGTAGATATTTTCGGGATAGCATGCTGTTTCTAGTACAAAATTCTGGGGAGATTTTCTAAGCTTAACGATGTGTGCATTAAATTCAGGTCATGTCAGAGATAAGTATCTGGGAACCCTTGAATTTCCCATAATATGCTTGTTGAATTCACACCAGTTAATCTGATTCAGGTGCATTGTTTCTATACTTGGGTTGAGGTATGAAAGCTGCATTAAAGATGCGCTGGTACACATTTTATACACTTGGGTTGATTTGTGAAAGCATTAATGCATGCAATTGCAAATCATCCTTGTAGGTGTCCTAAAGAGAGCCTTTGTATTTTATAATAAAAACGATTGGAAATTATAGAAGTTTCCGTGGTAGAACATATTTGTTTCGAATTTTTGACGACAGTATTGTCACCAATTTATGTGGTCTTTTAAACATGAATTAGACAAGCTTAGAATTATTCAACAACAGTTAAAATCCAGATACATGATGTGGGAAAACAAAAAGAAAATGAGGCTTGGAGAGTGACAAGAGTGTCTTTGAAATTATGAAACATACTTAAACTGAATTCCTGGAGTGAAGTTTAGACAAAGCTATGCATGAATTTTTTGCCATTTCACAAGAAACATTTGAGCAATTATGAAATTGCGTGCATAATAGCACAAGTCATAATGACTAAGCATTCTACACTAAAAGGGACATACACTATAAATATACACTTTGCTGAGATACAGCAAAGACTAGTGGTCAGAATTTTCCTTGGCCAATCACAAAGCTATTGTATGTTCATGTAACACAACAGAGTGCATGTGCCATGAGCTTTCTGCTTGAGTATCTTTACCATTTTCATGTTGCCTCCATCAAAGGTGGCCTAGGTGTGTTTGACCATTTTTAGGTGTAACAGTCATTCTTAATGCTTCTGTGCAGTGATCTGTCATATAATAACTTTACATTGCAAGGACCTGAGCAATCTACCTGTCAAGAAAACATGTAAGGATGCTGTTCTAGTAATTAGGCTTAACACTTCGAGTTTAATGTAGTTTTGGTGCTGATAGTTCTAATTCTTACTACGTACTTTCAATAGGAATCTGAACTTGAACTTGTTCCGAAGCTCTTCAGTAATAAATGACTCGTAAGACATTACTGCATTCTGTATCTACTACTTTGTTCCTCTTTTTGGAAAGCCAAAAAGAAAATTATAGCAGCAGAAATTTGATCTAGTTATAATATTTTTTTTAGAAAATACAACATCCCAAGATGATTTTAAATTACTTTACATTGACTTGGTGACAGAAGGCGAATTCTTCCCTGCATGAAGACTCTTAGTTGTCCCCGATGTAAGTATTCATTTGCAGAAGTTTGAGAAACATTTTTTCTTGTCTAAACTTTTCTTAGGAGAGAAAAAAAATTATATTCTCCAGTATACATCCACTATTTCTGTTAGCTGATATCTATCATATTTAATTGTACACTAACTTATTCCCTTTATCTTCACTTACTTTATGTCTCTTATGGCAGATTCAAATTGTTTACAAGTTAACAGTGGTGGAAGGGATATAACCATCAACGAAAATAACATGAACTTGCTATATGTAGGAGATGGAGGAGTTGAAGGTGGTGTAGCAAAATATTTTATAGATGAACAGAGCTACTGGGGACTTAGTAGCACTGGAGACTTCATGGATGATTATGACTTCCAAAATGTTCGCTATACCACATCTGAGCAGTCATCAGATATCCCTGAGCTGTACTTAACAGCGCGCAGAGCTCCGATCTCTCTAACATATTTTCATTATTGTTTACAAAATGGGATATATACAGTAAATCTTCACTTTGCCGAGATACAGTTTGCTAATAACGAAACTTATAACAGCCTAGGAAGGCGTTTGTTTGATGTTTATGTTCAGGTAAGTTGTCATATTTTAGTAACTACCCATATCTTAAGCTGTAAAAAGAGTTATTGACCATCCCATTTGGTTGCAGGAAAGGTTAGTGCTGAAGGATTTCAACATTGAAGTTGAGGCTGGTGGTGTTCAAAAGCCTTTGGTAAAATCAATACCCAATGTCAATGTGACCAATAATATCCTGGAGATCCGATTCTATTTTGCTGGCAAGGGGACAACAAGGATTCCTAATAGGGGTGTTTATGGCCCTCTTGTATCAGCCATCTCTGTGGCATCTGGTGAGCGACTCCCTGTTGTATCTTGTTTTAGTACAGCGTACTTCTAATTTTTAAGTCTGTTGATAGTCAATTTTATTGTGCAATTCCCTATTCTGTTATGAGAATAATCCCTATTCTGTTATGAGAATACCCTAGAGAGTTATCTTAGAGGTTTCAAAGCCAGAGTATGGTCAAGTAGTGCAGAAAAATTCAGAACTTCCCGTACCATATAATTGTAGAAGTGACTTACACACCCATAAATTATTTCTAGGACCTTATCTTATCAGTTAATTGTAGATGACTCCTCACCCTTGGGACCATGTATTGTGCAATGGCTGCTTCTATTCGGAATTGACCAACAATTGTTCTTTCCCGGCATAGGCGTATTCAACCTCCTGTTTAGTTCTTATGCCCAAGGTTTTTGTGGTTAAGGCCAATCATGGAAGAGACTGAAATTTGGTTTCAACTCTATAATTTATTTGAGGAAGGAAAATTTTTTCACACAACATTTTCATTTCATTCTAAGCTTTTGTTCAAATTGCTTTTTTTTTTTTTTCTTTCATGTGTCAATAATACATTTATGTTGTAACTAATTTCTCCATTGTTGTAATAGTGTTTCTCTCTCTCTCTCTCTCTCTCTCTCTCTCTCTCTGTGACTCACAAGGGAATTGTGATGTTTGATTGGACAGACCTGAAACTTTGTGCAGTCAAAGAAAAGAAGGGAACTGTCTTCATTATAGTTGGAGTTGTTGGAGCATTATGCTTTATTTTTGTTGTCATGGGTATCCTTTGGTGGAAAGGCTGTTTGCCTGCAAAATGCCACAGAAAGAAAGGTATCCACTGAGGATCTTGATATACTGAGGATTCCTTACTCTGCTCTCTATTGCTTATGTGTTTGTCACAATACATGCAATTGGTTGCCTCTCTAGGAAATGAATGTGAGTTGGTGATCATTGAAAGCCATGCACGCTTAGTAAAATTGGCTTGCATCATATTCTTGTTCATTTGGCTATCGTAATCCACCTCAAAGATTATGGATGGATTATATCGTAATAACATGCTGTGGAGAGTTCAGCAAAATTCAATTACGTGCACTGTGAGAGAAGTTCTTTTTTTTTTTTTTGGGTACATAAAGCTGTCCTCTTTAATGTGCTTGATTTGCTCTCTTTATTAGCGTGCATCTTCTGCTAGATCCAACCGAGACTGACATCTGTTTGACTAATAGATTCACTTTATTATGACATCTGTTTGACTGATGGATTCACTTTATTAATGCATTCAAAAATGAAAATTCACTGCATTCAGCATCCTTGGCTTGGCTTGGAACAGATACCGAAGGACTCATTCTGCCTGTTAAGGGGACCTTTTCCTTCAAACAATTAAGAGATGCTACAAATAACTTTGATTCTGCCAACAAAATCGGAGAGGGTGGCTTTGGTCCAGTATACAAGGTATTTTAGCAACATATTTTCCTATAGGAATATGTTTAGAGCACACGAAAACAGCCTCTTTGCAAAAACAAAGGTAAGGCTGCGTACACGAAAACAGCCTATAGGAATTTGTTTAGAGCACACGAAAACAGCCTCTTTGCAAAAACAAAGGTAAGGCTGCGTATATCTGAACTTTCTCCAAACTCTATAAATGTGGGAGCCTCACCCTGGAATGCCCAGTTTAATGTGTTAAGAGTACACATATATCATTTTGCACCTATATGAGATTCTGAGTGAGGAAAGGATGCAGGGTCTATTACCCGATGGTACTGTGATAGCAGTGAAACAACTCTCCTCTCAATCAAGGCAAGGAAATCGTGAATTCCTGAACGAGATAGGCATGATTTCATGTTTACAGCACCCAAATCTTGTCCAGTTGCATGGGTGTTGTATTGAAGGGGACCAATTATTGCTGGTATATGAATTCATGGAAAACAATAGTCTTGCCCGTCCTTTATTCGGTGAGTCCTTTGTTTATAACGTGCTGAGAATGATCTGCAGTCACGTATGGATAAAAATTTAGCCTTGTGATCCATACTTTTCTCGTGGGGGATTATTTGTAGGTCGTGAGGACACTGGGCTTAAACTGGATTGGCCCGCAAGACATAAGATCTGTATTGGGATAGCTAAAGGCCTGGTTTTTCTTCACGAAGATTCAAGGCTAAAGATTGTTCATAGGGACATCAAAGCCACTAATGTGTTACTTGATAAGGACTTGAACCCAAAAATATCTGACTTTGGATTGGCTAGGCTCCATGAAGACGAGAAAAGCCACATCAGCACTCGAATTGCTGGAACTATGTTAGTAAATTCCTCTTCTTCTTTTATATAATAAATGGTTACATGTGTATCATATTTGGTGCATGTTTTGAATGTTGCATCACTAGAGATATTCTCTTGATATGCAGCGGATATATGGCACCAGAGTATGCACTGTGGGGCTACCTGACTTACAAAGCAGATGTTTACAGTTTTGGAGTTCTGGCATTGGAAATTGTTTGTGGCAAGAGCAATAATGATTATATGCCAAACAACCATTGTGTTTGTCTGCTAGATAGGGTACTGTACTTTCTTCTTTTTGACCATTGCACTTACATTGGCATTGCCTCCATCATACAATTGATACTGAAGCAGCTATTAGCATTAGTGTTAATATTTGACGATACAAGCTTGTAGTCATGAAATTCTGAAACAATTCCATATTGCAGGCTTGCGAATTGCAACAAAATGGAAATTTGTCAGAGCTTGTAGATGAGACACTAGGGTCTGAGTTCAACAAGGAAGAAGCAGCAATCATGGTTAAAGTAGCTCTGTTGTGCACAAATGCATCCCCAACACTTAGACCTACTATGTCTGAGGTGGTGAGCATGCTTGAAGGCCGTATGGCCATTCCTGACATGGTTCCAGAACCAAGTACCTATTCGAATGATTTGAGGTTCAAGGCCATTAGAGATCTTCGTCAACATGGACCAAATCAAACCTCCAGTACAAGCCAAACAAACAATTCTATCACCGTCAACACATTTCCTTCTTCCTCTGCATTCAGCCAGGACTTAAATGAGATCGAACCAGAATGAATACTCCAGCAGTTACTGTAGTTGGATATCTGAAAAGTCTTCAAGAGGGAAGTTTTTTGAAACTAGTTATGATATATATATTATAAAAACAGTATTGTGAAATATCCCGAAATTTATAATTGTAAATTTCGGGATGTTTCATGATACAGTTTTGGTGATATCCATCATTGCTCTTTTGAAATTATCACACTACAGTTTTGGCCATTCAAGTAGCTCAGCCATTAGCAATGCTGCATCATTCACCATTTGAAGACTTGGTGGGGGATGCATACATGCATTCATACATTGTACATATTGTTGTACATTTATTTTCCCATGCTCTTGTAGGGTCTATCTCTTTTGTTTTAATGGGGTTGATGGGAGTGGTTTGGTAACCATATGTTCAATTTATTAAATTTGGAAATTAAAATCTGCGCAAGCAAGCCAGTGCCCGCCTTCTCGCTACATTCTATTGTCAATCTAATATGAAAAACACAACTAATTGTTTTGATTTTAGGAGGTCAAACTTGTTGGTGCCATGACTTTGGTCAAGGTGTTTGCTAGCATTTTGATGTCTCAGCAATGCCTCTGGCAGTGGTGCCTTGGCATTGGCATGGCATGGCTGACCATTTTGACTTGCAAACAAATCCAAGTGATCCAATTTTTGCATGTTTGAAATTGACTCATTTGATGAAGATTAAAAGTAGGACATGGCATCACTGTTTAGATAATGAGCCGAGCATAGTATTTTTGCGTTTAAATAATATTTCATTATGGTTTTGTAGCTTCTTTTTTAACTGACTCTTTAAGTAACTTTTAAACAAACTCTTCGTGAACCTAAATTATTCAAGTTTGTTTTTATTCAAGCTTGACTTGTTTATTAATTAAAGAGTTTTAGATTCAGGTTTTATGTTGCTTGTCCTATAATTGAATGAATTCGAGTAAATGTTGATGGACTTGAACTATTGATTTCTTAGCGAATTCATTTATAGTCCTAGTGAGTACAAGCTTGAATGCCTCATTGCCCCAATCTCATTAGAGTATTTTTTTAATTTAAAAGTAACATATTTAAAAATTATTCTTATTTATGTAAGTAACCCCTCAAAAATTTTAAATTAGTTATGCCTCCTAATATTTTAGAATGATTTTCTATTACGAGAATTCAACTTATTGTACATAGAGGAGCAAGTTTTAATTCACTATTTAGTTGAATTAGAAAGATTTTTTATCTTCTTTTTTTTTGTCTAGCTTTTGCTTGCCCATGTATATGCTATATATGGTACAAGTAACAATTTCATTTTATTTTTCTCGAATAACAATTTCATTTTGTTGATATAGATTCGAATTATATCATTTTCTATTTTATATTTATTGGATAAGAACCACTAACTCAATAACTAAGTTTATGAAATGTGTCATATTTTATAATATTTATCCTAAAGGATAAACTTTAGGTTGCATTGGATGAAAAAAATAACTTAAAAAGATATGTCTAACTTATGATCAGCAAAAATTTTAGATAAGAAGATAAATTGCATAATCTCTTTCTTTGCAAAATTATACTCCTTATTGAATTTCTGTGTGATGTTACATGTTAGTATATATTCCTTTAGTTAGTGTGATTGACATTGCTATTTAATAACTAGCTATGTCTAAACAGCTCTTCCAATCAAATTTAGGTTGAGTCATTTCGAGTTTGAGTTGTTTCGTGCATGAATTGCTTTAGTTAATTTATATTTGAGTTGGGTTCCGATTGACCCACGAGTTAACAAAAGGCAGCAATTAAATAGTCGAACACTCTGCAATTACTACACAAACCCCACTAAAGGGCCATGGCCTTTTGGGACCACCAATGGATTTTGAAACTAAAGATACTGAAATCTTAATTTTTATAAGTCGATACAACATTCCAAAAATTATTGCCATTGAGTTGTATGGCAAAACTCAAACTTAGGATGGCAAAGATTGTGTGAACTTTAAAATACCTTGAACCCAACAACTGTTATAGTTAATAGTCCTTCTTAGTGGCACAAAATGATTCTAATTTAGATCCAAGGTCACCAAAGAATCACAGATGGAGCTATACAAACCATACTTAAAATAAATGATCCTCTGGTTTGTTAATCGAATTGATAGAACCAGGAGAGAAACGAAGCAACAAAAGCCATCGAGATGTTGTTTGCCAATTGAGATACTATTAAAATAATCAATAATGGCTGGCGAAAGAACAACTCCAGGACTTGATAAAACTTGTGTTCCAAACAGATCAGACTGCCACAACAGCATACACCAACCAAAAAGCAAGTATTTTGAAAGATCTTTCTATCCATATATAATTGATCACATAATTCTCCTCCAATTATGTGCACCATATGAAATTGATGCTAATAGCTTAAGAAGCACATAATTAAAAGTAAACTGGCTTTATTAACAAAATGACAAATGACCTTTAAGAAGGCTGTTTAAATATCTAAAAAACTGAAAATAACCTTATCCAAGGTTTTAGAAATATAAGACTAAAAGCCACAACCAAAACAGCAAGTCCAAAAAAATTCTTGTTCAAGACCATTAATATTGATCATCAAACGCAACAGGAAAGAAAGCAAATGGTCTCGCAACTCAGTAACCACCATGAAGGCACAAGACAAGGTGCAAGTTGGACTCCTTGTGGATAAGGGTCAATCATCTGATCCTGCACTAACTGATCATGCACTATTTCAAAACACAAGGAATTCTGACACTAACATAAACTCAATTCATATTTTTAAACTTCAAAATTCAAGAAATTGGATGTCCATTAAACATCGGTATTCAATACTAAATGGAAACAAAGTGTTAACTATCAGACTGAGCTTTTTAATTCTCCTCATCCGAAGTCATTGAATTTAAAGTTATTGAGGATGATTCTCTAACAACATTTAATTTTGAAAATTGTATCTCTCACACAACAATTTCTTGGTCATTGTCTTCATCGTCAACTACATCAATATAAATAGTAAAAAATAAATTAAACAGTACTCAAACAATATAATAATATAAACTTAAGTAAAAAAAATGAATTTACCTTTATAGCCATACAACTAATTGCGTGTCGTGATTTAAACTTTTTACAGTTTTCAATAAAAGAGAAGCTCTCCACTTAGTTGTAACTCTACCTCCCATGCTAAAGTGGATTCTGAAGTAATCGTTATGATTGGTATGCTTAATATGTCTCTAGCCACGAAAGAGAGAATTAGAAATCGATTTTGGGGCAATTTCTACCAAGTAAGACATCCAAATAGAACTTCTGAACTTTTCTGGGTTCCTTAAAGTATAAATCCAACTTTGTTTGTTCTGATTCTAATGAATAATTTTTAAAAAAATCAAATTTTTATATTAACAATTAACAAGCTAGTGATAATTTGATTTTTCAACAATGTACTAATCATTCAAACTAAAGTAACTTAAACATGAAAGCAATCAAGAATCATACTTGAAATTTAGGGCAAGCGCACATAGGGCTTATGAAAGTCTTACTGAATTGGAATTTGAGTTTTCAGAATCTTCTAAAAAACTATAGCCGAAAATCAAAGACATTACCCTGAGCAACTTATACAATTAGTATGTAATATTGATGGTCACAAAGAGAGATGGTGTCAAACTGCCAATTAAAGCAAAGGATCTAATTCAATGTTAAAACTAATTGCATAAGTATTATGTGTCGCTGGTTACACTGTCACACTCCCAGGTTATGCTATTTAGTTGGGTTTTTCTTGCGCTGTTCACCTAATTCCACTTTTGCTCTTTCTGTTTCTTTTTTATAAGTACACTATATTGTGAACAACAACATAAAAGTTCTGCTCCACTGCATATTGCTGAAGAATGATTGGTCTTCATTTTCCACTTTAGTTATTACCTCCACGATTAGTCATTTTTTTTATACTGGAGGATTCTAATGAAAACCAAAATAGTGACCCATTTCCAAAATCTTTTGTATAGGAGACAAAAGCAAACCTAAGAAATTGAGCCACAGAATGAAAATTGTACAAAAGGGGTTGCATCAGACCTTTGAAAATTGTCAATTATAACTGGACAAAACCCCTGGAATAAGATAATACTATGATATTTCCTATGTTCGTCTCGCCAAATTATATGTTATATTAGATACACAAACGATATGAAATAGGAAATAGCTTACAACATGATTTACAATCGACAGTGCAATGGAAAGCAACTGTTAGAGGATAGAGATTTTTCTGATCAGACCAAATTTAACATGTTTATAGGCCCTTGGTTGATAATTGCCATGAATCTGAAAAAAAAAATATAAAATAAAATAACTAACTGCAAATACATTATGCAAAGTCTCACCAAGAATGTTTGAGAATTAGTTCATAAGATTGTGAAAGAACCTACTTCACCTAATTTCTTAAGTTGTTGAACCAAGATGGGAAAAGGAGACAACCGTGTATGGTAATTTTTCTCATATTTCTCTCTGTTTTTTTTCTTTTACTACTCTTGTTTTGTCTCATGTAGGTGCCTGCTTATATATTCTGTCGAGTCCTTGGATCAAAATTGGCAGCCGGAACCATTAGATTACTTTTCAACGGCAAGCAAGATGGATTCACAGGAACATTACCATGAGGGTCAATCTCGCAATCCTTCGTGATTGAGTTCATCATCACATTCTACCTCATGTTTATTGTATCTGGGGTGGCCACCGATAACAGAGCCGTAAGTTGCTGTCGATTTCTCCATTAGGCAGCCCTTCTTAGCTAACTAATTAGGGTCCAAGAACAGAGCCTGGTAGCCACAAAGGGCCATACCTCGTTTTGAAGTGGTCCCCCCGTTTCAAAACTAAGGGCCTTTTGGCCCCCTTTTGTAGGGGTGTCTGCCCCCAGTTTTTTTTGAATTAATTAATAATAAAGATCTGATATATAGACGCGAAAAAATTCGTTGACACAGAGTTAATGCGTTTATTTTTTTTGCACATATTTATTATTCCTTTTACACATCAGCCATAATAATATTGTACATTATGAGTCGACGAAGTCAAAAAATTATTAAAACCTTTGAAACTTACAATTAATTTCAATGTGCAACAAACATAATAACAATATGTACGACAATTAACATAGTCGTGTTCACCTGCGCCTGTGTCCAAGAATCATTTTCCTTAATAATGAGTTAACCATTGGTGGTATGAAAACTGAGACGACTAATGAAGAGCCAATAATTCAGTTGCCAACTTCGTGATGTTTCGTGTCTATGTTCTTGAAAATATTTTCATGTGTTGACGTTTGACAGTGATGTGGAACCTTTTGAATCATTCCATTAATTTTTTTTTTTTTTAATTATTGCTTATGCAGATTGGTGAACTCGCTGGTCTTACTTTTGGTTCAACCGTTGGACTAAATGTTTTGTTCGCAGGGTATTTGACATAATCTCTTTCTTTATAATTTTCCCCTAAGATTATCAAATCGATTGGTACTTCATGTAAATCAACCATTAGTTTGAACTCAGAATACTGCACCACGAGATGGCATCGTTTGGCCAGACTATGGTCTATATTTTACCCAAATAATTCATTAGTGATGGGACTCGACACATTATGTGACTGTTTATTTGCAGAATGATAATTACTTATTACAATAAGATTCTCATAATATAGAACTTGAGAAACAATTAAGACTTATTCGGTTTTGCTCTCATTTTTACAAAGAGATTATTTTTAATAATTTAAACAAATGATCCATTGACCACCAAAGAATAATCTTTAGCATTACACCAAGTCAAATTGTGCAAAATAATTTTGTGCTAATATAGCCAAGTAACCATGTATCATTTTCAGCTTGCATATTTGCTGGTTAATTAATCCATATATATATGCTGCTTTACAGGGTAATTTCAGGAGCATCAATGAACCCAGCAAGAAGCTTGGGGCCAGCAATAGTGTCGCACAAGTTCACAGGATTATGGATATACATGGTGGCCCCAACCCTTGGAGCTCAGGCAGGGGCATTGGTGTACAATACAATAAGGTACACAGAGAAGCCACTGAGGGAGATCACCAAGAGTGCATCTTTCCTGAGGAGCGAAGAACGCAGTTGACCAGAAACTGTTCACTAGCCACTTTCATCTGACCTGCTAGCTACTCAAAACATATACAATTCAATTTGTAGGCAATGTTTGGTGTTGAAAAAATGTACCGCGGGTAATTAAGGGTTCTTTTGGCTAGGCTGCTATTTTTTTATTGTTTGGTTTTTGTTATTTGATGTTCTTTATTGCCTATTGTTGCCAACTTTTATTTATTTATTAACAATCATTTTTTCCTTAAGGATCTCTGTTTTTTTTTTTTTTTTCTTTTTGAGAAACACTATTTGTATGCATTATTAATAGTAAAAGTGAGACGAGTTATATTTTGAGTGAGAATAGAATTGAAAATATTATCAATAGTATTCAAAAAGTTACATAATTTTGATAACAAATACACATAATAATTTATGATATTAAAAATAACGTTCGTACGTCAAACTTTCTATCCCATTCTCCTTTGAAGTACAATGCAATTACAAGGGCAAGGGCTGTGTCTGCGTTGAGACGGCTGTGGTAGGAGGTCCTTGATAAGTCCTTTTGTTGCATTTTCTGCCCATGAATTGACTTCAGACACCACATTAGCCTTCAAAGGATGTAAATGCCTCGGATATGAGTTCTTATAGCTTCTCATAGCAAGTCAACGTACAGAAAAGGCGTTTTCCAAACTTCATAATAGAGATCAATTCTGGCATAGCAAGTCGTCAAATTGTTATGTAAATCATTTTCTTCTCTTCTAGTTAATTATTAATTCAACCTTAATTTGCAGTTTGATGAATTTAATAAACAATATATAAATTAGAATTAAAAACATCACCTTGTTCACAAAATCAACCGATTTTGTTGTGGCACCGTATGCCACTTCCACGACCTCCTTAAAAGAAGTCTTCAAATGGAAGCTTTGATCGATCCAAGCACTATTGAGGAATAATAAAATTGTACCTCCCTTGCCATCATTTGCCTACGAAAATGCAAACATAACAACATTTGAAGCCAGAGAATTTAGCTTGTTGACATTTTCTATCCAAGAAAGAAGAGCAACTGTTCTAAAGTAGACCCTTTTGAGCCCACAGCGATCAGGATTAAAATGGAACGAAATGAAATAGGAGATAACACAAAATTTGACTCTTTTTGGCCTCTTTTTGCAGGACATGAACTGTCATTTGTAAACAGAAACTGATGTTGAGGTCAATTGTTATTTTTTATATTCATGTGAAATAATAATTTTATCTAAATAAAATTAACAAACACCATAATTTTGATGAGTCAATGCTCTCAATAAGACATCATTTGTTTCCCTTGACAATAATTATAATGAAGATAAGGAGTCTAAGTTTTGTGGAAAGAGGAATCTATTGAAATTTTTTTGGAAAGAGACCATTGATCATGTGAACTCATAAATCTTTTCTTAATGAGTTTTAAAAAAAAAAGTTTATTCTTGTGATTAGCCATGTCTAACCGGGCAGACCATATATTATATGTAAATGAAAGAAAAACACATTGGCAAGGTCACTTTTCCAACTGTCGGAGGTAATATTTTGTCACACAGTTTGAGGAAATTTTCATGGTCCTGTTGTAGTAGAAATCTATCAGACATATGATAGACATAGTGACTGCAACCTTAAACCAAACAAGATGAAAAACAAATCCCAGCAAGGGAAATGTATCCCAGAAAAGTTTTTTTCTTAAATCACTTATATCGTTAAAACGGTTCAAATTGCAGTTTCTATATAATATTTAGGAGTTGTTGGAATAAACTTTTAAGGGAATACATTTGTATTTCATTTTTAAAAACTAAGGAAATGAATGTTTGGTAAATTTTTTTTATCATACTATTTGATTTTACTTATTACTTTGTATGATTTCCTAACAGCAGTTGATTGGAAAATAGTTCAAAACTACTTTTTATTACTTTTCAGGTTACTTTTTATTTTTTAATATTAATAATAATTTATATAATCTAAATTACCCTTACATAGTATTTATATAATTTTCATTTTTTTTTACTTGCTACATGAATTAGATATATTAATCTATTTCATTAATATTTGTATAAACACAATATTATCTTTTTTCAACTATTCTTAAATAATATTTTTCACTTCAAGTTTATTTAATATTGACACTAGTAAAAAAATCTCAATATTATATTTTTTTACTTTTTTTTAAAGAAAAAGTTAAACATTAAGTAGAAAAATTCTCAATATTATTTTTACAATATTATTCTAAAAATATAAAATTATAAAGCATAAAAATAAATTTTTTAATATGATATATTTACATAAATTAGATGTCTAAATTAGACGTTTCATTATTCAACAGTAATAGTAAATATAAAATTAATCAAATATTTCATTAATTTTATCAGCAATAAGTAATAGGAAACATGAATTTATAATTAGTAATCAATAACAGCAAATAATAGCAACAATCAGCAGCAACAACATTTAACAGACAACACAAACAGACTCTTAGATAATATCCTTAAGTCAAGGATAATAATACTGTTTAATATTTTTTCCTAAATTGTAGGATCCATTAATATCGTATTTTAATCATTTCTTGTGGTCCTGTGAACAGGCATAAATATAAATATAAATAAACAAACAAATATATATATATATATATATATATATATATATATGCATGTGTGTATCTTAAATCCCGGTATTTGGAAGTATATGGAGTCCGACTAATTCGATTTGAGCGTCTGTAGGACTCTTTGCAGAGAAGCGCTCTCCTAATATTATTTTTTTTCATCTATAAGACTCGAACTTGAAACTTTATTTAAAGAAAACTAAACTCTTTTCAATCACAAACATATTTTATTCATCAAATATTGATCAATTCAACTAAATTTGTTTTCCTCCTTTGCTGCAGTCATTTTTATTTGGATATGTGTGTTATGCCAATCGAGACAAAACCTTGTAATTGAAATTTTACGGCTTTTTTGTTTTTCGATGCATATAACATTCGACCACTTTAAATTCAGTGTTTCGTTTGGTTATCATCCACTGTTTCAACTTACTCAGTTTAATATGTTGATCCAATGTGTAAGTGGCCTTTTTTTTTTTTCTTGTAATGATGAAGAAAAAAAATGAAAACAATCTGAATTAAAATATAAGGACTCCGCTAGCCATGTTTAGGAATAACAATTCCAAAGAGATTTATTCGGAGAAGAGCATTCATGTCGGGAGAAGAAGATTCCATTATTTGAAAGAATCAGAACTGGTCACTCTAAGATTAATAAAAAAGTCCACACACTGCTTGCCTTCGAGGTGTGCTATAGTTTACATATCTATGACTGTCTCAGTGTACAGACAATCCATAATAAAAGTGTCATAAGTATATTTTTCAAAAAATATTGTACTTATTAGAATTTAGATTTTTATTTTTAGATATGTTAAGTTTTAATATGAGAAAGATGGGTGTGAATTTTTTTTTTTTCCTTTTTTGGTATTAGAACTCGACATTCAGAAACTATACTGGCCCAACTAATTATGTTCAGAAAGAGTTCACTAGAGGAGCAAAATTCTTTCAGTATCTATTTTTTTTATACACAAAATTCAAACTCGTGATTTTATTTAAAAAAAATCAAACTTCAGCTACTTGGACCAACAAGCATTGGTTAAATGTGAACTTTATGATAAAGAAATAATTACTTCATTTTATAACTTATAGTCAAATAAACATCATGATAAACAGATAAAAAAAAAAAAAAAACGTCCAATAGGTATCAAAGTCTCATCCATCTTTAGTAATTTTCGTCAAGGGCCCTATTGTGCCGCTGTCCTGGGGCCGACAGAGTGACTGTTTGGGCCCAATTAAACATACGGGTCTTGTTTCCGCGGATATGATGATTTGATCAATTGTTCTAAACCCCCCAGTCCAGTGCAGGCAAGTCCAATCTACCCTTTTGGTATAATTATCGCTCTCGTTTCTTATTGACCAGCGATTTTGTACATATTTTACGTAATATGTAAACCACTGGGAGTGGAAAATAAAACAAAAATCAAGGTGAAAGTGTAATTACAAAGCATGATGAAGTTTTGTCGGGATGATGAACAGACTTGCAAAGGAGATGATCCCGATACAAATATATGTGCCTGATAAATGATATCCACTACTGCTACCTCATCATTTGGCTCCGATTCTTGCACTTGCTAGCAATAGACACATGATATAGTAACCTTTTCATTCTTTTTTTTTTTTATTTGGCATGCATTGTCTTGTACGTAGATCTCTACATTAAAAAATAAAAATAGTAAACTATCTTGGGCTGAGATATTGGGTGAAATTTTTTTCTTGACATGACTTCAGCTGTGCTTTATTCACTTTTTCGGCCTATTTGAATTGCATGTTAAAAGACTTATTAAATTTTAATATATCATTCATTTTAAACCTCACAAAGAAATTAAGTAAACTATAGAGTTAAATGATTAACAAATTTTATAAATGAATTTGAGAGTTTTGAAACCTCTAAATTCTATGTCCAGCAAGAGAGAAAGTGATTTATATCATAAAACAAAAAGAGAAAGTTTTTCTTTTTTATTAGTCTAATCAAGATGGCTAGGGAGAGCTCACCAAAAGCATTGGGGAATAAAGGTGTCAAAATTTGATCCGATCTGATGGGTTGATCCAAACTCACTCAAAATAAATAAATAAATAACCTGAACCCGACTCAAAGAATGACCTAATTTAAAATGACCCGAACCCAAAATGATTCGAAAATATTGGGTCAAATTCGAACTCAACCTTAACCCGATCTGTCTAACCTAAACTTTTTTTTTCTTAAGGAAACAAAAAAATAAAATAAAAAATTTAGCATTTTTTATATTATAAAAAATATAAATTTTACTATTTTTAATATAAATCTTAATTATAAATTTTTTTAAAATATTTTGAAATTTTTTATACAGTTTTAAATTTTATTTTAACTTTTTAGAATGTTTTAAAAGAAACTTATTCAATTATTCTTTTAGTATATATTTTTCTTTAATTTTTAAGAATTTTTCGTTAAATTTTTTAAAATTTTAAAGTTTTTAATAAAAAATATCATGTCATCATTTTTTTATGACGTGACCAATCTGTGAGTTGACTCAAATTCAAACTAAATTTGAAGTGATATAATCCAAAATAACTTGAAAATAACTTGACTCATAAGTAACCCAAGTCAAAATAACTTAACTTGAACTTGATCTGATAACTTATTTTAACACTTATATTAGGGAGTGTGGCTGGGGAGCACTCCTCAACCAATTGGGCTAATATCCATCATCCCAAAAAAAAAAAAAAAAAAAAAAGGTACGTGGCTTAAGGAATAAGGGAAGATTAATTTTCATTACGTAACCTACAGTCTAATCGAAGGAAAAAAAAAAAATTCATACAAGAAATTCACGTGCATGAAAGCAGCTAGCCTAGCCTTTGTGAACAAAAGAAGCCTCTTTACGTAACTAGTGGGAAAGCCCAGCCTTCGGGTGCCTTTCTTGGCTCCTGGTTTTTGAAACCACAATTTGACTGCATTAAACCACTCAATTGTATTGTAAAACAAATATATTAAATATGTTTTGGTCATGATCAGCATGTAATTTAACGGTGCGTTTGGAGTGAGTGAAAGAGTGGGAAAAAGAAGAGAAAAGAAAAGAAAATAAAGAGAACATAAAGTTATTTAGAGTTGTTGAGAAAGTGAAGAGAATAAAAGTACGGTGAAACAAAAAATAAATAATAATTTATGAGAGAAAAAGTGAAAAGAAAATAAAGTTGTTTGGAGTGATAGAAAAATAAAGAGAAATAAAATATAGTGAAAGAAAAAATAGATAATAATTTGTGAGAAAAAAAATGAAGAAAAAATAAAATTATTAAAAATAGTGCAGAAAATAAAAAAATATATATATAAAAAAAATTATATAATAATAATTATATTTTTTTTTTCTCCTCTCATTTCTGTTATATAATAAACACACCTTAAGTCTTCGAGAGCTATTTGACGCATTGGCTTCAACGAAGAAGCTTTTATGGCAACTTTCCCGCATGCGTCACGTCAGGCATAGGTTAGTGCCATTGACTTTCTATTTAA
The DNA here is from genome assembly GCA_037832335.1 of Carallia pectinifolia. Taxonomy (NCBI): domain Eukaryota; kingdom Viridiplantae; phylum Streptophyta; class Magnoliopsida; order Malpighiales; family Rhizophoraceae; genus Carallia; species Carallia pectinifolia. The sequence continues at coordinate 20,799,242 of CM075454.1, read as the reverse complement.
CGAATTGCAGACCTAGATCTATACTATTACAAAGAATGGTTACTTGCCGGAGGAAAAATTTATAAAAAGAGTGTTTGTAATGTATTAAATTTAAAAATTTTTGTAATTATATTAATAAAAAATATAATTAAAAAATTATTATTTTTTATTTTATATTTTAACATTGTACTTATAAAATGTTTTAAATTTATTATATTATAAATATTTTTTTATTAATTTTTTTCACACACACATATATTTTTTATTATTATAATATTATGGTGGTCAGATTCACGTGTAAAACACAGAAGTTCATGAACTGTTATAATCATGAAAATACAGTTAGACTAGAATATGAGGGCAATTGTTATTTACACGATTATTTTAGTTCCTTACACGCATATAATAAAGCTACAGTGGGGCTTACAATGATTTTTTTGTGCGTGTAAGAAGCTAAATAGGGAGTGTAAATAACAACTCTCGAATATGAAACATGTCAAATTTAACAGTGACGGAAGCTGTTTCCAGAATTGCTTACGATAGCATCCATGTACTAAGAAGCACTCTCTCACCATTATGAATTTTCCAGTCCTCCCTACGTACTTAATTTTTGTCAAAGGAGATTATTGTGTGAGTATTAAGGAAAGCGAAATGCTTTCCATGGGCGCAACAAAATATCCACAAGCACGTGTGAACTTTTGCAGGCAATGAGAGAACTTTGTTAGAAACCAAAGAAACCAAAGAGAATTTTGTTGTTTATTTGAAAAGATAAAATTTATGCTGTGTGTTCGGTGTGCAAAAAAAAAATTAAGAGGAAAGGAAAAGTATAACTATTATCATTTATTATTCTTTCTCATTTTTCTTTTTCTTCACTTTCTACATCACTTCAAACAATTTTATTTTCTCTATATTTTTTTTCTCACAAATTACTATTCACATTTTCTTTCATCGTGCTTTTTTTTTTCTCACATTTTTCTACCACTTCAAATAACTTTATTTTTTTTTCACTTTTTCTCTCACAAATTACTATTTACCTTTTTTTTCACTTACTTTCTTTCTCTCAACTTTTTCTATCACTCCAAATAATTTTATTTTTTCTTCACTTTGTTTCTGTTTCTCCTCTTTTCCCTTCCTTTTATCTCATTTCTTCGCACTTCAAACACACTTTTAAGTATTTACTGGTTTTAAGTTTGAAGGGCATCTTAAAAATAACAAAAGTATAATTTTAAGTAATAATAATCATATTTTTAATAATAAAATTTTAATATCTTAATTTTTATTACTTAAAATATGTATATTATTATTAAAAATTACAATCTTATTATCACCGAACTGAAAAATCAGACTAAAAATTCGAAGAGCCTAACCAAGCCTTATTTGAAATGTTAAATATTGGGGGTATAAAAGGTAAAGGACTAGAGAGGCAAAACAGTTGCCGTTGTCTCACTGTAGCGTTTTGTGGCGCTATTTGTGTGGGCGTGTAGTCGTCCCCATAAGGTAATGTGCACAACAAGGATGGAAAATTGGTTATACAAATTTCTTACTTTTATTTTTTTTTTTTTATTGATCATAGAATAGCGTTTCAGTAATGGTCATTTTCAAAGAATATCTTTATAATGTGAACAATAGGGTCATCGTCTTTTCTTAATTTATAATGTAGTATATCATATAAAATTGATACACGATGAAATTTTCAACTAAAGTCGTTATTACGCTATCATGTGTTATCTTTCTATGCAGCGGTTATCGTGCGTCAGTCATGTTTGCGATCGTTTACTCTCTTCCCAAAGGTGTTTCTATTAGTGGTTGTTGCTTCCTCGGTGAAGCTTGGTCCCCGTTGGGTTTTTCTGGTGTTTGGGTGTCCCGTCTGCCTTGGTTAGTGTGGTTTTCCGTTTCGTGTCTTATTCTAATTTCAGCTCAGGGTGCTGTGTGGCTCCCCTACTTTCCCCCTTCGTTTTGAGCGGTGGAGGCGGGGAAGGTGGTTCTTTGGCTTTTTGGGGGGCCCTTTACAGAAGCCTCGGCGCCTGTCACGCTCACCGTTCGTGGTCACCAGTTTTTGTTGGTTCACTGGTGCTTCATCCCTATTGCTCCAGCTGGTTGGGTCTATTTTCAACGCCCTTATGTGGTACTTTTGCAACCCCTGGTGTGCTTTTTGCCGTGAGCGGTGTTTCAGCCGTCGCAAGCTCCTCTAATTCCCACCGGTCCTAGTCGTCGACATTGCCAGTTTGTGATTGGTGGGAGATCGGTTGTGTGGTTGTGTTGTTTTCGAGCCTTAGGCCTGTATCCTTTGGTTCAACGAGCTTGTTTCTTCTCTAAGCTTTGGGCTTGAACTTGTTTTCAGTGCTAACCTGTTAGTTTGCTTGTAGGACTAGGGATTTAGCTGGTTCTGGGCTAGGTCTGTGTAAAAAGGTAGCCTTATTGTATTTTACTGCTCATTTGTTGTGAGCTATGTGGACTAGATTAGCCCCCTCTGTACATGAGTTTGTTTTCTTTAATGAACTTTTTCTTTGCTCTTGTTAAAAAAAAAATCAAAGAAATTGGGGTAACTAATTGACTAATTATTGTCACTTTTATCTATTTTCTGTTTTATAATAAATCAATAATATTTTATTAATTATATTTGGTAAAATTCAGATTCAATCAAAGATCCCATCAAAATTCATCAAGAAAATGAATTAAACTTGTCAGCACTGTCAAAAATAAATATATACTAAAATTTGTTGTGACACCCAATTACATAATCAGAGCCATGCAATTAGGTGAATTGGACTGGAAATCCCTTGTTTTAAAAGTCATCTCCTACATCATGTTGACCTTCCTACTAATGTTTGTTTGACCTCTAAGCTGTTATGACCTCCCCGCTAATGTCACTCTTGTCTACCTATTATTTTCCGCTTGTTATATGTTAGGAATTTTGTTTGCATACTATTACAAACAGAAATTCCTTCGTATTACATCAAATTCCAAACGCCATGCTGGCCGTGTACGCTCGTTTTCAGCTTTGCCTTTTCTATTTTATGATATTTCGTTTTTTCTTTCTGTTTCCAAGGAGAGATGAAGCACCAGATCCAAAGGCAAGGAAGCCTTGATTGGAAGATGCCATGGTTATAAGCTAACAGAAAAGATTGGGGTAACGAAGTTAGTACCCAATTCATGTACCGAGGAATATAATATTATAATTATTACTTTTTTGTGATTCTATTTGTAATTAGTATTTTGAATAATTTTGGAACAACACTCATTTATATCTACTTTTTAATTTTGTAAAGATAATAATAATAATAATAGTCTCGCCAAAGAAAGTCTTGGTACATGGAACTGGACTCATAAGATAAATTGAATTCCCGTTATGGGTACGACTTATAAGAGCTCTTCTAGCATGACCAAATGTCCACCGCGTCTGTCATTATTTGATATTTATTTATTTTTTTTACCTGGTTTTGCCATGCTTCAATCCCATTTCATAGCGTGATTGTCAAAAAATTATTCAATCCCCAAAACTTATACTGTTAGGTGAATTTTGAAAACATTTTCTAATGAATTAAAATATCAACTTAAAAATCATTTAGTTTAAACTTAATATTAAACCTTAACAGCGTTACACTTAAATTATGCCATCGTCGAGCCCAATTAGGATGACGATAAAAGTTTGAAATGGAGATAATAATATTTGAACTTTGGTTACTTTTTTTTTTAATACCCAAAAATATCATCAATTTTACTTAAAATAACAAATTTAATACTAACTTTAAAAAGTAACAAATATGTTATTAACTTTATTTAAAATAATAAATCTAGCACGCTGTAAAAAATTTTAAACAGAAATTATCTATTTTGATGATACGACACTAATCTATATGATTATAATATTATCGAAATAAATATATTTTTATAAATTTTTTATCGAAACTGACAGATTCTGTTCATATAAAATTATTGTGTATTAAATTTATTATTTTAGATAAAATTTATGCTAAATTTATTACTTTTTAAGTTGGTGTTAGATTTGTTATTTTAAATAAAATTGATGATATTTTTGTATATTAACTTTTTTTTTTTTTGAACGGAAAAAACATTCATCAACAATATATGAGTCATTGGATGCGCGGACAATGCCGAGGGTCACTCATTATGTTTTCAGTCAATCTCGCCCAAATGAAAAACCCACCACTTAAGGATTGATGAGGCCGAATGTGTTTTTCTCATATCTAATGTCAGTTTTAATAAGTTTTGAACCAAATAACATGTTATAACAACTTCATCCACTTTATGGGGAGAGTGACAAAATTGAGACTCGAATTTGAGCTAATGTAGAAACAGACTCGTCGACTTGCTACTAAATATTACATTTTTTGAGCAAAGTCGGATCTTTGGACTGGAGGAAGGCTTCAGCTTCTATACGCCCTCCATTCAACCATTCCCTAAAAAACGAACTCACCACTAGAGCACTACTAAACTTAAAATAAATCTCTCTTAAACTTAACTATAGTGGTAATCAGTCTGAAATTCAACGGTACGCTTAATCTTTTACCACTACATTACGTAGCCACTCAACTTCAGTTACAAAAAAAAATTACAAACTCAAAAACTCAAATTCAAATTAATATTAATGGCGATACACTAAAATATTATTAAATTATTATCTCTAATAATTATCAAAGTACTACGTTGAGTGATAAATTTAGATACATTACAATGCAAATTTATGCATGTTCATGTTAACGCCAGAGCTTGTTTGAACGAGTGCACGTGTTATTCAAACAGTGTTAGTCAAATACAAGTACACGTATTATTCAAACAGTTTTAGTCAAACATGCGTATTCATGGCCACACGACAAGTGACTTTCATCGGAACACGGAAAGCTAAAAATAAGTGATATTAGATGTTCGATACCTACTTGATATAAACACGCAACAGATATGGTTAGCAGTGTTCGTTATAAATTTTTTTTTAAAAAATACACACATGTGTGTTAGATATAGGAAGTACAAGTGTCTAACACGCTACAGACACATATGAATATTTTTATAATTATTTTTAACAAATAAAAAAAAAATTTTAAATTATAATTTAATACTGTCAATTATCCATAATTTTTCAGGCACTTAGATTTCAATTTATCTTTAATTTTAACAAAAAATTAAATTAATTATAAAATTTTATATCTTTATTTTAGTACTTCACAATAAAGATTAAAGAATTTTAAGATATATTTTTTGAATAAAAAATTTATAAAATTATTCAAAAATATATCTATAATGTACAAAAATTTTATAAATTTAATATATATATATATATATATATATAACTGTGTCCAAACCGTATCCATGTCCTAATTTTTTAAAGTTAGTGTGTCGCTGTATTTGTATCCGTATTTCACAGGTGATTTTCCATTGCTTTTGTTTTTACCAAATTTAGAAGACAATATGTACACTTTTCCTGTTTGCTTTGCCTTCCTGACGATCAAAATTATATATATATCAAACACTACCTTATCTTGGATTTTAGAATCGAACAACAAAAAACACCCCTAAAAAATTAGACCAAACACGCTCTTAATAATCAAGTAAAGCAAAGGTTGTTTTTATAATTTTTTTTATCAAAATTATTCTTCATTCTTCCCATTCCACTCCCTTTAATTATCGTTATTTCCCACGTTAATTACAGCAACAAAGAAAAAAAACGTGTAATAAACTGAAGGGAAACAAATGTTGTATTGTAAAGTTGTGAAATCAATCGGGGAATTCCAGAAGATTTCCATTATAACTTTGACATAAAAATGAATTGGATGACCAGTGGCATTGGGATACAGATACGCAAAACTAATGTGTATTTTCCTTCAATTTGCTAATTTTGAACCAATATTTATGTTGCTTACAAGCACACATACAACTCTTTCCTTTCCCGTATCAAATTATTTTTTCCATATATTTAATGGGGCAAAAGGAAAACTCTTTGTGATCACAAAAGTGATGGCCAAAAATAGTTTTTGTATAACTATAAATAAAAATAAAATAATTATGTATTGATCTAATGACATATAACAATTTATCTGTTATTTTTTTAAAAATTTTATTCATTAATTAATATTTTATATCACTTGTTGTTATTTTATTTCTACTTAAATATTACTATATAGTATTTTTCTTTTAAATAACATACAAGACACAACAAAATATATTGACACAACATATTTAAATACACGCAGAAAAATATAAATGTGGAACAAATATATAAAATTAATTGATAATTTTATACAACTAACCAATTAATTTTTTAAATAAAAATAAATATATTTTTTAATAATTTTTTATGACAAAATTAATTTTTTGATTATATAAATTAAATGGTTCTATCTTTGTTTCTATTTTTTTTAATTCATTAATATAATATCTTATATGTTGTACGAAAATTCTTTCTTGGATACTACTTTCGGAGCCACGTGGACGGTCCTTTTGGAGAGAAGGTAAAAACGTATTGTCCGCTTGGCACAGCATTCTAGCTCAACTGTCAACTGTGGACGTTTTTCATTCTTTTAGATGGCAACTTGCTGCTGATATTTAGTTTGAGCAACCGTGTCTAAAAAGTAACCACATCGTGCAAATGTGTAGTACATGACTTTTTTATTCTTTTTCAGAACAACTAAAATGATAAAAATTATTTTAGATGATAATTTAATATACATTTTACATTGATAATTTAGATTCAAATCTTTATATCTGTATTCTCTGCTAACAAATGGATAGGTACCTGTTATAGTGGAGAAAGATTGTAGTACGCTAATGAGTTCAAATTTCGATAATCGTCGTAATATCTAATGACAAAGATGCGTTCGACCCTACTAATATTTGATGGTGAGTCTGTCCTATTAAATGTAGTTGTACGAAGTGTTATAAATGGAGATTACTTCAGTATCGCCCCGTTAATTTAATAATCGACATACTCATAATTTTTTTCAGTTAAAAAATTAAAATGACAAAAAATGATTAATTAAATATCATAATATTATATAATACCTAACTCATTTGATCTGGTCAGCATTTAGCTGTGCCCTTTACTTTGTCCGTTCTTCTTGATTAGCATTTTTGTTAGAAAAATCTTTTTTTTTGACCGAAAGATGAGACAATTATATGATTTTTCATTTATAATCTTCTCTTTTGTTGAAAGGAGTAGCTTGTTGGTAGGGTTATACCAGTTGGCCACCTCTTTATGAGGAGTAACACTTGTAAATTTCCACAAATTTTTGCCTCTTTTTGATTTGACTCACTTGACTTTCTTTATTAACAATTAATAACAAACCAACTACTAATCATTTTCTGCATTCAAGAAAAGGTAACAGAAGAAAATTTTGAAGTTCTCTTTTTGTTTTTATTACGAAATGTGCTTCAAACAATATTTTAAAAATCGAACCGGTCATTAAACCGGAATGCTAAGAAATTTAAGGTTCAACCAGTATAACCGTGGTTGAAACGATAAAACCGGTATGTAATATTAAATATATAAAAAATTTAATATCTATATATATTATGTAAAAATATTGAGAAGTAAAATGTGAAAATATATAAAATATAAGTATTATAGATATTATAAGATTATATTTGAAAATTTTAATTATATGTAATTTATAATTTAATATACGATAATATTAAAAAAATTAAGTAATATAGTATAGAGGTAAATAATTAAGGATAATGTAATTGAATATAATTTAATACATATTAAAATGATTAATATAATGTATTTATAGAGACAATTAAACTAATTCCTTCAATTAAGGACAAAGTATATTCTCATTTATATATTTTTTATTTTCAACTAATGTATTTATTTTCATTTGTTAAAAATGAATACACTAATAAATAAATAATCTAAATTATAAATTTGTGATAAAATTAACAAAATATTTATTTTGTGGAAGTAAATGATTTATGTCAAAAAATTAAAGTATAAAGTATATTATAATCATATGTTTTATTTTAAAGTAATTTAGGTGAAAACATTTTAATCTAAGCAAATTTTCTACATTAAAAAAATTTAATCAAAAAATGTTTTGTATTTTCCTTTTTTTTTTAATTATTTTCTTCAGATATAGGATTTTTAAGAGAAAAAAAAGAGACAAAATACTAATATATATTTTATTTGTCATGTTATTATTAAGTGAAAAATGGTGGAGTAGTGATAACCCCTTTTTTAGTTATCTTTGAAGAGAGGAGTTCAAGTCTTCTTAAACTCAATTTTCTTTTTTTTACAAAATATTCAACATTAACAAAGAAATTAACCACTCTCAAAAAGAAAAAAAAAAAACTAATCAACCGGTAGAATCGGGATTGGTTCACTGGTTTTTACCCGGTTTTTGGAGTCCTCAGCCTTGATATGAGAACTGAACCGAACATGAAGTCGATTCCCAATTTTTTCAGTTTAACCGATCGATCCGATTCAGTTCTCCAAACCATGACTTCAAAACATTACAAGTCATTAATCCTTTAATTATTAATTGAATTGAAGAATAAATAAATTTAATGCGCTGTATGGAGGTTAACTTGAAAAGTTATCTCACCACAGCAAAAATAATATTTTAGCACCTTGTTGCGGCCCTCGATCATTTGATAGTATCAGAGACATCCATTAGTCAGGCAGGGCATTACCATCTTAATTAATAATTATAACAAGATGGCAGGTCCCTTGAAGAAAATGGTCCACGTAAAATAAAATGAAATTTTCTTCTTTTCTTGTGAACTAGAATGAAAAATTTTTGGAAAGAACACAAATTTTTTTTTGTGATCCAGGTTAAGTAAGACTTAATATTTATGAGATCTGTACCATGTGAAGGAGGTCAATGGTGGACTCGGGCACAGAAGAATGATTTCATTTACATTACCTACTCTGTGGTTTGCGTTATTATACTCTAATCTAACAAAAATATTTGCCCGATCTAAGAAGAAAGGGAAAGAAAGATAATAGGCTTTTTTTTTTTTTAATACAGAGAAATCATTATATTAATATAAATTAAAGTTATACATAGATTCTACACAAAGTCATTGAGATGATCTGCATAAAACAAGAATACTACGCGGTAAAAATGACCAAATACAAATTAGGTCAAAGAGACCAGATAATAAGCCTTAAAGGTTGATTATGTAACAAGCAGATGTTTTCCTCATCTCGTGGATTTCAAAATTTAACATGTTAAATAATTTATTGTTTGTGATTACAAAGTTTACACTTGATGCAGCATGTAAACTCGGTACTACCTAATCACCATGTATAAAATACAATAAAAAAAAAGTATACTTGTAATTAGGATAATTTGGGGTGGGTTTGATTCGAATTTTTAAATTAAATAAACGTGATCTTCTTGAAATTATATCGTAACTTTATTTTCATTGGGTTATTTAGGAAGTGACGGTCTAAATAGTATGTAAGAGTCAATCCCTACAAGTTTCGAACCTTAATTGGATCAGATGTTTTGTTGATTGGACTAATTTATAGTTCGGTTTAATTTTGGTCTGATTTTACTTTAAAGTGAAGCTAAGCTGAGCCTCTGGTAACAATTGAAAAAGAAAGAAAGCGTTAAGAGATAACTGGAAACGGGAAGCCTCCAACTTGATTTCCAACACTTTGCTTTCAAAGAATTTTAATTTTTGTTTCTTTGTTCTCCTTTTTTTTTTTTCTAAAATATATTTTAATTGTAACAATTTATCACATAGCTGCCCTATTACATACTAAAAATAAATGTGGCAACACCGGTCAAGAGGATCATGTTATTGACTTTTTTAAAGGACGAGAAGTCCCATTTTCCATTTTCACATTTTCACATAGAATACTGTTGTATGCCCGGAAGAATTTTATGGAAAAAATTTTCGTAATACAATTTATTAAATTTAAACTCGATACAATGTGTAAACTTGATACTACCTAATCACCATGTGTAAAATATAATTTAACAAAAAGTATATTTGTAATTATGATAATTTGAGGTGAGTCTGATTCAAATTTCTGAGTTAATTATTCTGAATTAAATTAACGTGATCTTTTTGAGATCATACCATAACTTTGTTGTTATTGGGTTATTCAGGAGTGACGGTCTAAATAATATGTAAGAGTCAATCCCTAAAAATTTCGAACCTTAATTGGATTAGATGTTTTGTTGATTGGACTAATTCATAGTTCGGTTTAATTTTGGTCTGATTTTACTTTAAAGTGAAGCTAAGCCGAGCCTCTGGTAACAATTGAAAAAGAAAGCGATAAGAGATCATGGGACACGGGAAGCCTCCAACTTGATTTCCAACACTTTGCTTTCAAAGAATTTTAATTTTGGTTTCATTGTTCTCCTCTTTTTTTTTCTAAAATATATTTTAATTGTAACAATTTATCACATAGCTGCCGTATTACATACTAAAAATAAATGTGGCAACACCGGTCAAGAGGATCATGTTATTGACTTTTTTAAAAGGTGGGTCTGATTGGAATTTCTGAATTAAATTAAAATGATTGACCATATCGTAATTTTGTTGTTATTGGGCTATTCAGACGGTCTAAATAATATGTAAGAGTCAATTCCTAAAAATTTGAACCTTCATGGGATCAGATATTTTGTGGATTGGACTAAACTATAGTTCGGCACATTAGCACCTGATATATGGTTGGAAGAATTTTATGGAAAAATTTTTAGTAATATAATTTATTAAATTTAATATATAATTATTTTTATTATAAATATAATAAAAAAATAAAATAATAATAATTATTTTTTAGATATTAAATTTAATTAATTATACACTAAATTTAATTGATTACATCTGAACACTTTTTTTTTTTTTTTTTTTTTGACGATCAACCTTTTTCCTTTCACATACTCTGCTTTATTAATAGATTTGTCTAACTGCACCTGCGCGGGATTTCCTTATTTTATTATTACTAAACTGCTAAACTATTAGCTCTTTGGCTAAGCTTCAAAACCTTTTGCGCCAACTGTGCGAAAATTCAACAAAAATTCAGCCTTTTGAGCTGAATCTGCTCTCTCTAGTTGCTTTACAGATTCAAATATCTCTGCAAAGTTAAGTTCTTGGCCATGCTTGCTGGCAAGCCCTTTGCTTTCTTGATTATTTCTCTGAGCTGCTTCAGGTTGCTGACATATGCTGGGGGAAGACTGGTCCAAGAAGAAGGTAACGGTTTTCTATTTTTTTTTCAAAGTTATTTGTAGGTGTTCTGTTCTTTGTTGCCGAGGAGAATGTGGAAAATTTATGAAGAAATGTAATTTTTATGGAAAAAAGTTTGGAATTTTGGGTCCTGGGATTTGTATTGTTTTGGGTTCAATGAAGGAACACCCACTTGGTTCTAAGAATGTGGGAAAATGGGAGGAGATTGAGACTTTCAATCATTTTCTGTTAATCTGTTGGGTTGCTTTGAAAATGTGGGAAACAGAAGGAAATCTTGAGATCTGAATATTGGGACTTGGGTCTGGTTTTCACTTTAATCTTGGGGAGTCCAGTTATTATCTCTCAAAGAGATTGGCTTGGGTTGGTTAAATTAGTTGGGTAAAACTTAAATCATCTTCTTGCCCTTTGTTTGCTTGATTTTTCTCAGCAATCGGCAGGGAGTGACAATTTTAGTGTTCACCCTTTTTTTTTTTTTCCCTCAAAGAACAGCACAACTGAATCATTTTCTAGTGTTCTGGGTGGCTTCCAATAGTGAACTAACCACTGAAAATGACTTATCTGGTGATGATTTAATTGATGGACATCCTAGATTTGGAATAGAAAGGGATAAGAATTCCATAAAACAGCATTAGAGATAAAGAACCATATGATATTGAAGATATCAAAATAGAAATAACAAGAAAGCAATCATTTTTTATTCAAAAATAAGCTTTAACAATAGTGTAGGAGTGAAAACCACACCTCACCAACTCTTCAAGCCATCATATAATATCAATGATAAATTTTGGGAGCAGCATATTTCATCTGGATGTAGTTTTTCTTTGATGGAGCTTTTCACTTCTTAGAAAATTGATAACTTGCTGTTATTTTCTGATGGTTTGCATCTCAGAACATTAGTTGGTTTTTTGGTGCTTATTTGCTTAAATGGCAGTTGATGCTCTTGAAGAAATTGTAAAGACAATGGGCTCGACAAACTGGAGGTTCAATGCTGATTCCTGTGAAGTTGAAATGGTTGGGGTAACACCTGTGGCACCAAGTGATGTAGTGAACAAAATAGATTGCCAATGCAATGGTGGGAACAATAGTGATTGTCACGTCATAAGCATGTACAGTTCCCTCCTCTTTGCACCAAATGATTATTGCAATTTTCTTTGTTGTTTGAGTGTAATTCATTTTTTTATTTTGGATTATTATCTTTTATTTTTGATATTTTCTGGTGTTTCTGTTTGATTTTTCTTGAGGAGTATAAGTACCTCACTCCTTATATATTTGTCACCTAGCAATTACTATATATTTGTAGTGTTGCTATATATTTTTGTGAAATGTAGCACCTCTTGTTTTTAATAGCAAGTTCTTCACATGTCTTTTAGAATTCTGAAGCACAATAACCTTCCTGGAGTACTTCCTCCTCAACTTGTTAAGCTTTCTTACCTTAAAGAAATGTACGGAACTTTTAAGCATTTCAGTATCGTTTTGATATTAATTTTCAGACACGACATAATAAACTGCTTACCATGCTTCTTGCTGATGTTCATCTCAAGAGCAGTGATTTAGCTTACAACTATTTGAATGGCACCATACCAACTGAGTGGGCTTCAATGCAACTGACTACAATGTGAGCCCTTGTCCTTTGTCAACTTAAGGGATCAAGTTTAATTCCTTGATGAATTAATTAGCTAGCATATTCCATGCAGCTCTCTTCTTGTCAATCGATTGTCTGGGGAAATTCCAAAGGAATTGGGAAATATTACGGCCCTTCAGTACCTGTAGGTTTGAGTTCCTGTTACTTTGCTTATTTTCAATTTTATAAATTCTTATTGTAATTGAAGGCACGATCCTCCTTAGCGTAACCTCAAATTACTGAAATGTTTCTCTGAGATCATAGGAATTAGAGAACGGATGTAAGCAGTGCATTTGTTTCTGTTCCTGCAAAAGAAAAAGTTACAGTCTTTGTCTCTTAGTAGTCGCTATAACTCCTATAACTTTTTCTGAGTTTTTTTTTCCCCACTTTGCTGCGATTCTTTTCCTTGATTCAGGAACCTTGAAGCAAATCAATTTTCCGGTGTTGTTCCTCTTGAACTCGGAAAATTAGCAAACTTGAGGACATTGTACACCCTCATTTCTCCTACTTTTATGTTTCTAATTTTTCTCATTTCACATAATGGAACGCTGTTAAATATTTACAGATGAAAGGGTATGTTTTCTGATGCTTTGTTGCTGTGATATTATATTTTCAGGATGTTGTCTTCCAACCAGTTGACTGGGAACTTGCCAACATCATTTGCAGGGCTAAAGAACCTGACAGATTTGTAGGCTTTTGTGACATTCACCATTATTTCAGATACTTACAGTGTTAGCTGTATTAAACTAACATTTTGGTGTTCAACACAGAAGGATAAATGATAACAACTTCAATGGAAGCATTCCTAATTTCATACATAATTGGGGAAATCTCGAAAGATTGTAAGTTTTCTGTTTATTCACAATCTTCAACATGTTTGAGGTAGGTTTTTAGTTTGTACTTGTTTTGGGCTGATTATACTTTTTTGAATTGAAATTAATGAAGAGAAATGCTTGCAAGCGGACTAGAGGGGCCCATTCCATCGAACATTTCTCTTCTGAGCAATTTGGTTGACTTGTAAGTGTAAAGCCAATAATTTCTTTTTTACCCTTATCTGGCCTATACTTCTTTTCAGTCTTCGTAAATCGTTTAGCTCATGGTGGTTAATCTTATGCAGGAAAATTAGTGATATAATTGGACCAACCCAAGAATTCCCTTTGCTGAGCAACATGACTGGCATAACAAGATTGTATGTGGGAATCAAATACTTTGAAGGTGTGAAAAATGCTATATTTCCTCGTGTGTGTGCTTAAACTTGATCATTTATGCTCCAGGGTGTTGAGAAACTGTAACATTTCTGGGAAGCTCCCTGCTTACCTCTGGGGAATGCAGGAGTTGCAGATGCTGTAAGTAAAACATGCAAATAGCACATATAGGTTTTCAGGGTCAGCAGTGTCTGTTTTGCTCTCCATTGATAATGCTGGTAATTTATATTTATGATAAATCCCCTGATTGTCCAGTCCACCTAATTTGGACCACCTTGGATATTAGTGAGTTGCATTCTTCAACTTGGGGTTTATGATTTAAATGAAGAAAATTATTGGAATCTACACAGCTTATGAGTTTGTCTTCCATGCCGTTCTAATGCTAATACATTGTATGGGGTACTGGTTGTCACCCTATTGCCTTGAAAGGCATTCATTTGCTAAAAGCTGTTAATTTTACATGCTGCGTAGTTTGAAACTTAATTTTTCCTTTATGTAATTAATCTCATCAAAGTTAGTTAGCTGCCCTGAATTCCTACTATTACTCTTTTCTTCTCATCTTGTTATATTTAGTTTGTATTAATTGCATAGATTTCAACAAATTGCTTTAAGATGTTGCACTAATTGTTAACAATTCCAATGTTCGGCGTTTTCCTTCAGATCGAAGTCAAAGGACCTTCAGAATACTGAAAAAAAAAAAAAACAAATAACAAAAATGGACTTGCATATGTTGGCTGGGAAAACTTGTTTGCAAATTAATATTTATGCAATTTATTGCAATCATTTCAGGGATGTCAGTTACAACAAGTTAATTGGGAATCTTCCAGCCACCATAACTGCAAAACGCCTGCGATTTGTGTACGTATGGGGTTAAATATTTTGGTTGCATTTGTTTGATTGCCTGTTATTCTCATCATAAAAGAACATGATTTAAAATTTGGGTAATTGGTTGAGTTTATTTATAGAACTGAGCTATCAGCACTTACTGACATTGACATAATTATGGCTCTTTCTTGTCCATAAATGTCCGATAATCCTATCAATTAAAACTAGACCTTTTTGTTTGCTTTATGTTCTTTTACTGAACCTACCATTCTTATTATTTGATGATGGGTTTTCAGCTTCTTAACCGGAAACATGCTAAGTGGAGATGTACCAGATTCAATTTTGATGGCAGGAAGTAGTGTGTACGTATTTTGTCTTGATCCCTTTCAGAAGTCTCATGTTTCATATCTCGGTAGCTTTGGTCTATTGTCTGCATTCATGAGCACTGTCTAATACTCAACCCACCAGGCATGTATTGATCACAGTTTTAGAGGCAAGTTACATTGCAGACAATTGGCAGCAAGGTTGCATGGACACGGACACGGCGGACATGTATACAGCGACACATTAATCTTAAAAAAATTAGGACACGGACACGACCTAAACACAACTATATATATATATATATATCCTTGTGTTTATATACACACATAAATTTAAGTAAATATTATTATTCAAAGTATAATATAAATTATAACTTAAATTTTAGATTGAATTTAATTTTTGTTGTCAAAATATATAGGTTAATATTTTTTTAAATATCTTTTAAAATTTTATAATATATAATAAGTAGTAACACAAGATACTAAGAGAGCGATGAAACTTGAATAAAGAAAATTCAAATTTTTGGCGCATTCCTTTTGACAATTAAAAGAAAAAAAAAACAAAAAGAAGAGTATGGACGAGACTTGCATCATTACTTTTGAAGAAAAAGAGTGTGTCAGGAACAAAAGAAAAAGAGTGTGCGCCAGCAGTACTTTTTTCATTTTTTTTTTTCAAAACATGTCCTTAGCGTGTCTGATTTTTTTTTTTTAAATTTTTTTTGGCCGATACGTTCTTAGCGTGTCGGACACATGTTCGTGTTGTGTCCAAGAAGTATCCATGTCCGACGCGTATCCGACACGGACACTTCAACCAAATGCACGTATCCGTGCTTCTTAGATTAGCAGTTGTACAAAATAATAAAAGTGTTGTATGCAATTATGGACTCAGTAGCATATCTCTGTCGAGTACTTTTCACTCGAAAAGATTGTGGAAATCTTAAATCTTTAAACTGTAGCTGCAAGGAGATTCCATTTCTTGAATGCTTCAGGAACGGGCTGAGTACTATAACAAATTAAAAGTGTTGATCAAAGATACATGCATAGAGAAATTACAAACTTTGAGGTTTTGAAACGCATGATGTGATGCTGGCAAAGGTTTGGACAGGTGATGAGCACTGGGAAACATGATTGACAGCCCAACAGCAGCTTGTATCAAACTGGATAGTGATGATAATGGATAGTGATTACAAACACTAGATATTTTTGGGATAGCATGCTCTTGCTAGTACAAATTTCTGGGGAGATTTTCTAGGATTAAGGATGTATGCTTTAAATTCAGTTGATGTCAGGGATAAGTATCTGGAACCCTTGAATTTCCCATGAATATGCTTGTCGAATGCACACCAGCTAATCTGATTCTAGTGCATTGTTTCTATATTGGGTTGAGGTATGAAAGCTGCATTAAAGATGCACTGGTGCACATTTTATACACTGGGTTGATATGTGAAAGCTGCGTTAATGCATGCAATCACAAGGTGTCCTACAGAGTGCTGCACTCTGTATTTTATAATAAAAACGATTGGATATTGTTGAAGTTCCCCCGGTAAGAACATATCTGTTTTGAATTTTTGATGACAGTATTGCTACCAGTTTATGTGGTCTTTAACATGATTAAGACAAGCTCAGAATTATTCAATAGTTAAAATCCAGATATATGATGTGGGAAAACAAAACCGAAGAAAATGAGGATTGGAGAGTGACAGTAGGCTAAATTCCTGGAGTGAAGTTTGGACAAAGCTATGCATGAAAATGATGAAATTGCATGCATGATAGTACAGGTCATAATGACTGAGCGTTCTACATGAAAAGGGACATATACAATAAATATACACTTTGCTGGGATACAGTAACGACTAGTGGTAAGAATTTCCTCGGCCAAGACAAAGCTATTGTATGTTCATGTAACACAACAGAGTGCATGTGACACGAACTTTCTACTTGAGTATCTTTACCATTTTTGTGTTGTCTCCATCAAAGGTGGCCTAGGTGTGTTAGACCATTTGCAGGTGTAATAGTCATTCTTAATGCTTCTTTGCAGTGATTTGTCATATAATAACTTTACATTGCAAGGACCTGAGCAATCTACTTGCCGAAAACACATGTAAGGATGCTGTTGTAGTAATGAGGCTTCATACTTCGAGTTTAATGTGGTTTTGGTGCTGATAGCTCTAATTCTTGCTATGTACTTTCAATAGGAATCTGAACTTGAACTTGTTCCGAAGCTCTTCAGTAATAAACGACTCGTAAGACATTACCGCATTCTGTATCTACTACTCTGTTCCTCTTTTGGGAAACCATAAAAAAAAAAAAAAGAAATAGCAGCAGAAATTTGATCTAGTTAAATTTTTTTAAAAAAAAAATAAAACACAAAGGTGATTTTAAATTAATTTACATTAACTTGTTGACAGAAGGCGAATTCTTCCCTGCATGAAGGCTCTTAGCTGTCCCCGATGTAAGTATATATTTGCAGAAGTTTGAGGAATATTTTATTCTTGGCTAAACTTCATAAGGGGGAAGAAAAATTATATTCTCCAGTATATATCCACTATTTCTATTAGCTGATAGCTATCATATTTAATTGTACACTAACTTATCTTCACTTCTTTTATGTCTATTATGGCAGATTCAAATTGTTTACAAGTTAACAGTGGTGGAGCGGATACAACCGTCAATGAAAATAACATGAACTTGCTATATGTAGGAGATGCAATAGTTGAAGGTGGTGTAGCAACATATTTTATAGATGAACAGAGCTACTGGGGACTTAGTAGCACTGGAGACTTCACGGATGATTTTGACTTCCAAAATGTTCGCTATACCACATCTTTGCAGTCATCAGATATCCCTGAGCTGTACTTAACAGCACGCAGAGCTCCAATCTCTCTAACGTATTTTCATTATTGTTTGCAAAATGGGATATATACAGTAAATCTTCACTTTGCTGAGATACAGTTTGCTAATGACGAAACTTATAGCAGCCTAGGAAGGCGTGTGTTTGATGTTTATGTTCAGGTAAGTGGTCATATTTTAGCAACTACCCATTTTTCAAGCTGTAAAAAGAGTTATTAACCACCCAATTTGGTTGCAGGAAAGGTTAGTGCTCAAGGATTTCAACATTGAAGTTGAGGCTGGTGGTGTTCAAAAGCCTTGGGTAAAACCAATACCCAATGTCAATGTGACCAATAATATCCTGGAGATCCGGTTCTATTTTGCTGGTAAGGGGACAACAAGGATTCCTAATAGGGGTGTTTATGGCCCACTTGTATCAGCCATCTCTGTGGCGTCTGGTGAGTGATTCCCTATTGTATCCTGTTTTAGTCCTGGTAGCATACTTCTAATTTTTAAGTCTGTTGATAGTCAATTTTATTGTGCGATTCCGTATTCTATTATGAGAATACCGTAGAGAGTTGTGTTAGAGGTTTCAAAGCCAAAGTATGGTCAAGCAGTGCAGAAAAATTCAGAACTTCCAGTACCATATAATTGTCAAAGTAACTTACACACCCATATATTATCTCTAGGACTTTATCTAATCAGTTAATTATAGATGACTTCTCAACCTTGGGACCATGTATTGTGCAATGGCTGCTTCTGTTAGGCATAGACGAACAATTGTTCTTTCCCGGTGTAGGTGTATTCAACCTCTCGTTTTGTTCTTATGCCCAAGGTTTCATAGTTAAGGCCGATACATGGACAAGACTGAAATTTGATTTCAACCCTATAATTTATCTGAGGAAGGACAAATTATTTCGTACAAGATTTTCATTTCGTACTAAGCTTTTGTTTAAATGGCATTCTTTTTTCATTCATTTGTCAATAACACAAGCATTTTGTAACTATTTCCTCTATTGTTATAGTAATGTTTCTCTCTCTCTCTCTCCCTCACTGACTCACAAGGGAATTGTGATGTTTGATTGGACAGACCTGAAACTTTGTGCAGTCAAAGAAAAGAAAGGAACCGTCTCCATTATAGTCGGAGTTGTTGGAACATTATGCTTTATTTTTGTAGTCATGGGCATTCTTTGGTGGAAAGGCTGTTTTCTAGGAAAATGGTACAGAAAGAAAGGTAGCCACTGGTCAAGCTTGTTCTTTGCATACTAATTCATTTCTTTTCCTCATATTTTTTTAGGAAAACAGAAGAAAAAAAGAAAAAAAAAAAAAAAACCAGAGTTTTTTTGTCACTTGATGTCTATTGTTCACTGGAAAAACTTCTGCACAATAATGTTAAATCTGTATAAATATGATCTCGATGTACTAAGTATTCTGTTCTCTGCTCTGTATTGCTTATGTGCTTGTCACAATACGTGCATTGGTTGCCTCTCTAGGAAATGAATGTGAGTTGGTGATCGTTGAAAGCCATGCAAACTTAATGAAATTGGCTTGCATCATACTCTTGTTCAATTGGCTATCATAATCCACCTCAAAGATTATGGATAGATTATATCATAATAACATGCTGTGGAGAGTTCAGCAAAATTCAAATACATGCCGTGTGAAAGATTTTCTTTTTTTTTTTGGTACATAAAGATGTCCGTCCTCTTTGATGTGCTTAATTTGCTTTCTTTATTAGTGAGCATCTTCTGCGAGATTCAAACTGAGAGTGACATCTGTTTCACTAATAGTTTCACTTTATTAATGCATTCGAAAATGAAGATTCACTGCATTCAGCTCCTTGTTTGGATTGGAACAGATACCAAAGGACTCAGTCTGCCTGTTAAGGGAAACTTTTCCTTGAAACAATTAAGAGTTGCAACAAATGACTTTGATTCTGCCAACAAAATTGGAGAGGGTGGCTTTGGTCCTGTATACAAGGTATTTTAGCAAACAATTTCCACCAGGAATGTGTTTAGAGTACACCGAAAAAGCCTCTTTGCAAAAGCAAGGGTAAGGCTGTGTACATCATGTACATCTGAACATTCCTCAGACCTCACATATGTGGGAGCCACGTGCACTGGAATGCCCACTTTGATGTGTTCAGACTACAAATATATCTTTTTGCACCTACATGAGATTCTGAGTGAGGGAAGGATGCAGGGTCTACTACCTGATGGTACTGTGATAGCAGTGAAGCAACTCTCCTCTCAATCAAGGCAAGGAAATCGTGAATTCCTGAACGAGATAGGCATGATTTCTTGTTTGCAGCATCCAAATCTTGTCCAGTTGCATGGGTGTTGTATTGAAGGGGACCAATTATTGCTGGTATATGAATACATGGAAAACAATAGTCTTGCCTGTGCTTTATTCGGTGAGTCCTTTGTTTGTAATGTGCTGAGAATGATCTGCAGTCACTTATGGATAAAAATTTTGGCCTTGTGATCCATACTTTTCTTGTGGGTGATTAATTGTAGGTCGTGAGGACACTCAGCTTAAACTTGATTGGCCCACAAGACATAAGATCTGTGTTGGGATAGCTAGGGGCCTGGTTTTTCTTCACGAAGATTCAAGACTAAAGATTGTTCATAGGGACATCAAAGCCACTAATGTGTTGCTTGATCAGGACTTGAATCCTAAAATATCTGACTTTGGATTGGCTCGGCTCCATGAAGATGAGAAAAGCCACATCAGCACTCGAATTGCTGGAACTATGTTAGTAAATTCCTCTTTCTTGTTTTATATAATGAACGGTTGCATGTAGTGTCATATTTGGCGCATGTCTTGAATGGTACATCATTAGAGATATTATCTTGACATGCAGTGGATATATGGCACCAGAGTATGCACTGTGGGGCCACCTGACTTACAAAGCGGATGTTTACAGTTTTGGAGTTCTGGCATTGGAAATTGTTTGTGGGAAGAACAATAATGGTTATATGCCAAATAACCATTGTGTTTGTCTGTTAGATTGGGTACTGTACTTTCTTCGTTTTAACCATTGCGCTTACATTGGCATTGCCTCCATAATTTAATTGATATTGAAGCAGCTATTAGCATTAGTGTTAATATTTGACGATACAAGCAGGCAACCTTGTAGTCATGAAATTATGAAACCATTCCTTTTTGCAGGCTTGCTGTGTGCAACAAAGTGGAAATTTGTCAGAGCTTGTAGATGAGACACTAGGGTCTGAGTTTAACAAGGAAGAAGCTGCAATCATGGTTAAAGTAGCTCTGTTGTGCACAAATGCATCCCCAACACTTAGACCTACCATGTCCGAGGTGGTGAGCATGCTTGAAGGACGTATGGCCATTCCTGACATGGTTCCAGAACCAAGTACCTATTCGAACGATTTGAGGTTCAAGGCCATGAGAGATCTTCGTCAACATGGACCAAATCAAACTTCCAGTACAAGCCAAACCCACAATTCTATCACCGTCAACACATTTTCTTCTTCCTCTGCATTCAGTCTGGACTTAAATGAGATCAAACCAGAATGAAAACTCCAGCAGTTACCCTAATTGGGTGCCTGAAAAGCCTTCGTGGGGGAAGTTTTCTGAAATTACCACACTGCAGTTTTGGCCATTCAAGTTGCTCAGCCATCAGCGATGCTGCATCATTCACCATTTGAAGACTTGGTGGGGGATACATTCGTACACTGTACATATTGTTGTACATTTATTTCTCATGCTCTTGTGATACGATTTTTTAATTAATGGTATTTTATTTTGATTGTCCTTAATTATTTCCATATTTGTGGGAGTAATTGTCAATGTAATAACTTGTTTTGATTGTCAAGTCAATAATCTTGATTATCAAGTTAGTGGATTTTTCCTTGATAGCTAAGTCAGGTTTTAACTTATAAATATATACTGTCGTATGACATTTTCTTTCAGGCAATTAAATCTATTAAAGCTTTTACCTTATTGGAAGTCAATCCCCTTGAAGAGATCATTGGAGGCTAATCCATTTGAAGAGATTAATCTTTTTATTTTCTGCAATTTTCTTATTTTTTAACCTTTGGTTCTCATCATCTGCCATTAGAGCAGCGTTCTTAGGGATCTTGTTTTTGTTCCATAGCTCCATCCTACCAAAAAAAAAAAAAAAACAAGGGTTTATGCCCGTCAAGGTTGTCAGAATCGGATCGGACATCGAACCGAAAACATTAGTAGGTTAAGGTTCAACCGATTGAACCGGTCGAACCGGTTTTTAATAATATATATATGTATAAAAGTAATATATAATAGATCTAGGTGAAAATGTTCGTAATAAACTCAGAGAAACCATAGGAAATCTCATTCCTTATAATAAATTCACATATGATGAATTGATAAGTTCGAACCCAAAAGGAAGGACTTAAGATTTGTCAGGATATTAAACTTCAGAAACATTTGAAATGGGAAATGACTTGAACTAAACAGGAACTTGGTAGTTTTTGTAACCAGTTTGAATATAATCCTATTACAAATGATTCTAAAAAGAAATCTTCTGATAAAACTTTTTCAAAAAACAAACGGTTTTCTAACAAACATTTTCCCTCCAAAGATGTTTTTTATAAACCACATTTGAAAAAGAAACGATTTCATAAACAAAAGAATTTTAAACCAAGCTTTCCCGCTCCTTCCACCTCTAAAACAGTTGTCTGTTTTAAATGTTATAAACCTGACCATATTGCTCGTTTTAAAATTTTAAAAACATTGATAATTGGGAAATATCCCGTGTTAAACCTAGTCAGATATATCATCTGTCTAAATCTATCTTTGCTAAACTTCCTTTTAAAATAGATCTCCACATTAAAACTGAACAGAGAGATATTCCTCTTTCAGACTCGCTAAAAGAAATTTCTCTTTTGACTTCTGAGTCACTTAAACAGCATAAAACCAAAGGTTTTGAATATATTCATATTGGACTTATTCAAGTTGCTTTTAGACCTCTTACTCGTGAAGGATTAGACACTTCTATTCTTGCATTTCTTAGGGATGCTCGACATACTAAATTTCAAGATTCTCTGCTTGGACCGGTTGAATCTACTTTAAACACTGGACCAATCTCCTTTAATTGTTATCCTGACTTGGCTATTTCTCTTAATGATAAACATATTTTAAAAGCTGGAGTTTTGCAAATAAAAACTCATAATTATCATATGCTTCCTAGTTTCATTCCAGTTGTATTGATGTTTCGCATTCATTATAAACTCATGGCATCTGCATTCACTCCCATTAAACATTTGCAGAAGTCTGTTAAAGGAGAAACCTTTCTGATACAAACAGATCTCATAAGGTCTAATGTTCAGATTCCTAAACCCATTCAATGGAAAGATATAACTTTTCCAACAGAATGGACTTTGCAAGGAGCTGCCCCACCGGCAGAATTACCTCCTCCTGAGATAAACCCGGACTTAGTCCAGATTAAACAATTTAGTGATGGTAAAGTCACTTTAAAATTTGACGAAATTCCTAAGTCTGTTAGTTCTAGGTTTTCTGATGATTTTATCTCTACAATAAACATAGGTAATGTTTCACAGATTCTTTCTGTTATAAACATTCATGTCACGAAACCCAGGCATTCTACTTTGGATTTGCCTAACCCACGTTTTAAACATGCTAATTATTCTACTAGTATTCCTCATTCTGTCTATGAGACAGGTAAATCATCTAAACCAGAAAAACCGGTTGTACAGGATAGTCCTCCTTCTCAACCAACTTCTCCAACCTATTCTGCTATTACAGAAAATGTTTTAAACGTTCTTGAAAAAGAATTTGTTCTCGATAAAACCTTTTTAAGGAAGGATTTTTATTCTGATAAAAACAAGCAAATACGAGAATGGTTCTTCATGCAGTTTAATCATATTCTGCCTAATTTACAAAAATCATTTTATGCATTTCTTGAAACACATAAAATCCATATTCCATTTTTTGATTAGTTTGAATATCATACATCCACTTCTGAAGCTTGTTCCATATTTTGAATGGCCTACTGATATTTTGGAAAAACCAGTAGAACCGGTTGTACATGATAGTCCTCCTTCTCAACCAACTTCTGCAACCTATTCTGCTATTACAGAAAATGTTTTAAACGTTCTTGAAAAAGAATTTGTTCTCGATAAAACCTTTTTAAGAAAGGATTTTTATGCTGATAAAAACAAGCAAATACGAGAATGGTTCTTCATGCAGTTTAAACATATTCTGCCAAATTTACAAAAATCATTTTATGCATTTCTTGAAACACATAAAATCCATATTCCATTTTTTGATTGGTTTCAATATCATACATCCACTTCTGAAGCTTGGAAAAAAGAATTTCCATATTTTGAATGGCCTACTGATGTTTTGGAAAAACCAGATAATTCATTTTTTAAAACCATAAATCCTATTTCTAAACAAAAAACACTTCCAGTTTGGGAAGTTGAGGGAAAACAAATTCAGTCTGAACACCCTCCTTCACGAAAATGTTCTTTTAAACAAGGAGAAGTTTTCATTGAAGTATCGCCTTATAAAATCCCAACAAACTTTGAAGATAAGAATCTAAAGAGTTTGATTGAACAAAATAATTTTTTTAACGTTAATTTAGACACTATTGGTAATCAGTTAACCAGAATTGAAAAACAAATTTCCAAAACTGGATTTTCAACTGATTTTCCAACCGTTCAAATAAACAAAAATCCTGTTTTTAAACCTTTTTAAGTTTCATCTTCCAGTAAACAACAATTTCAACAAGATAAAACCAGTTTCTTGGATTCTATTAAACAACAACTTCAGTCTTTAGGATCAGCAGAATCTTCTAGTTCTAAGGTTGTTTTAGATACTCTTATTAGACTTGGTCTTCCAACCATGTCCTCTAAAACCATTCAAACCCTAGAGGAATTCAAAATATCATCTGTTTCTACATCAGAAATAGATGCTCCCCAAATCAATAAACTTATTTGGACCCCTTGTACAGTTCCCATATCTAGGGCTCCTGATCTTGATAATGAATCTAAACAGTTAAATACTCAGACTAAGTATAGTGCCAATTCCATTTATGAATGGAAGATAGTTGGAATGACAGAATATAACATTCTGGGTATTTTACACAAGATGACGATGACAGCTAATGTTTATCGTTCTCAAAACACCACTATTTCTGATCATGCTATAGCTAAAATCCTTATTGCAGGATTTACAGGACAGCTTAAAGGATGGTGGGATTACCACCTTACTAAAGGAGATTGATTAGAAATTTTAAGTTCTGTAAAACTTGATGATCAAGAAACACCAATTCTTGATACATTAGGAAACCCTATTCCGGATTCAGTATCCACACTGATTCTAACCATCTCCATACATTTTGTAGGAGATCCCTCTCATCTAAAGGATAAAAACGCTGAAATTCTATCTAATCTTAGATGTAAGAAGTTGAGTGATTTTCAATATTATAAAAACACTTTTCTCACTAAGTTAATGCTTAGGGAAGATTCTAATCAATCTTTCTCGAAGGAAAAGTTCCTTGCAGGACTCCCTACTCTTCTAGGTGAAAAGGTTCGTAATAAACTCAGAGAAACCATAGGAAATCCCATTCCTTATAATAAACTCACATATGGTAAATTGATAAGTTCAACCCAAAAGGAAGAACTTAAGATTTGCCAGGATATTAAACTTCAGAAACATTTGAAATGGAAAAATGGCTCGAACTAAACAGGAACTTGGTAGTTTTTGTAAACAGTTTGAATATAATTCTATTACAAATGACTCTAAAAAGAAATCTTCTGTTAAAACTTTTTCAAAAAAAAAACGATTTTCTAAAAAACATGTTCCCTCTAAATATGTTTTTTATAAACCACTTTTGAAAAAGAAACGATTTCCTAAACAAAAGAATTTTAAACCAAGCTTTCCCGCTCCTTCCACCTCTAAAACAGTTGTCTGTTTTAAATGTCATAAACCTGGCCATATTGCTCGTTTTTGTAAACTCAATAAACGATTAAATAAGATTGATCTTACTAACGATATCCGTCAAAGGATTCAATCTTTACTTATTGAACTCTCTGAATCAGAAGAAAGTTCATCTAGTCACAATCCTGAGATTGATGAACTTGCAGACACTAGTAGTAAGACTAGTTCTGATTCTGATTTTGATAAACAAGTTGATGTTCTTACAAAAGACCAAGAATTCATTTTACAGGTCATTAAGAGCATTGACAATCCAGAAATTCAGAAGCAGTATTTGTTACAGCTTCAACAATCTCTGGAATCACCTCCCGCTACAACAATCACTGCTTTAAATTCTCAGTCAAACCCCTATGATTTTACTACTATTTTAAACAAATCACGAAAACCAAAGTCTTCTGACCTTTATTTGCAGCAATTGCAATCTGAGATCAAGACTATTAAAACTGAACTTAAAGTTTTAAAAGAAAAGCAAGCAAATGATTGTCAAACTTTGCAAATTCTTTTACAAAAAACTTTGGTTGATTCTGAAACTGGTCAAGAACCAGATCTTCAGGTTCCAGGAGAAAATACTGAATTTTTAAATGTTTTAAGGGAAATCACTTCCCAAAAATATTTGATTAAAATTAAAATCGTTTTTTAAATGATTTTTCATTAGAAACTATTGCTCTGTTTGACACAGGTGCAGACCTGAATTGTATCAAAGAGAGTATAGTTCCTAAACATTTACATCAATACACCTCTGAGAAACTTTCAACTACTAATGCTTCCAGATTAACTATCAGCGGTAAGGTTGATGCTTATATAGTTAATCAGGACATTTGGATTTTAACTTCTTTTCTATTGGTAAAAGATATCCATCATACAGTTATTTTGGGTACTCCTTTTATCAACATGATAACTCCTTATGAGGTTGATTATCATGGTATTTCATTTTTTAATAATAAATCATCTCAGAGACATAAACTTTCTTTTCTTGAAAAACCTAAAACCAAAAACCTTCATTTGATAAAAGCTCATAGCATTTATCACAATGAAATCAATAATTTGATCAGAACAAAAAAGACAGATCTTTCTGTATTTAAAACTTCTATTTCTCTAAAACAGATTGAAAAACAGCTTTCAACTGATTTTGTAAAAAAGAAAATTTCTGACTTACAAACTCTTTTTGAAATTGAATTGTGTTATGATTTTCCCACAATATTTTGGGACAGAAAACAACATATGGTTGATCTACCATATGAAAAGGATTTTGATGAACGTCAAATTCCTACTAAAACAAGGCCAGTTCAGATGAATGCTGAGCTACTTGCTCACTGTAAATAAGAAATTTTTGATTTACTTAGTAAGAAGTTAATTAGGAAATCCAGATCACCATGGTCATGTGTTGCATTCTATGTTAATAAGAATTCAGAAATTGAACGAGGTGTTCCCCGCCTAGTCATTAATTATAAACCATTAAATACTACATTAAAATATATTAGGAGTCTAATCCCCAATAAAAAGGATTTGTTGAATAAGTTGCATTCTGCATTCATATTCTCCAAATTTGATTTAAAATCAGGTTTTTGGCAAATTCAAATTGCTCTACAAGACCGTTATAAAACCGCCTTTACTGTTCCTTTTGGACAGTATGAGTGGAATGTTATGCCGTTTGGTTTAAAAAATGCTCCAAGTGAATTTCAGCGAATAATGAATGATATTTTTGCTGCATATTCATCATTCATCATTGTATACATTGATGACATCTTAGTATTTTCTCATTCCATAAATGAGCATTTTAAACATTTTAAAACATTCTTTTTTATCGCTAAGAAGAATGGCCTTATTATTTCTAAACCTAAAATGTCTCTTTTCCAGACAAATATTCGTTTTATTTGGTCATCATATCTGTCAAGGAACAATTACTCCAATCCAACGATCCTTATCTTTTGTTGATAAGTTTCCAAATAAAATCCTTGATAAAACCCAGTTGCAAAGATTCCTTAGAAGTCTTAATTATGTTTTAGACTTCTATCCTAATCTCAGTCAACTCTGCAAACCCCTTCACCACAGGCTTAGGAAGAATCCTCCTCCTTGGACAGATGAAAATACTTCTACTGTTCAAAAAATTAAACAAATGGTTAAAAAAATTCCTGGCCTCTCTTCCTGATCCTCTTGCACCCAAGATAGTTGAAACAGATGCTTCGGATCTTAGTTACGGTGGTATTTTAAAACAACTTTCTAATGGGCAGGAATATATTATTCAATATACTTCTGGACACTGGAAAGGTGCTCAAACCAATTATTTTACTATACAAAAAGAAATTTTCAGTATTGTAAAATGTATTTCTAAGTTTCAAGCTGATTTACTCAATCAAAAGTTTTTACTTCGTATTGATTGTAAATCTACAAAAGAAATTTTAGAAAAAGATGTTAAAAACGTTGCTTCTAAACAAATTTTTGCTAGATGGCAGGCTACACTTAGTATATTTGATTTTGATATTGAGTATATTAAAGGAGAAAATAATTCTTTGCCTGATTTTCTAACCAGAGAATTTCTCCAAAACAAGCCTCCTTCATCATGCCTCCTAAAAAATCCAAAAAACAAACCTCAGATAAAGGTAAAACCCAGGTTTCAGATGAAACAGTCCAAAGCCCTTCTAAACTAGTCACAGGAAAACTGCTCTCAGCAGCCATTAAAGCCATTAAACCCACTTCAGAAAATAACCCCAGAGTTCTTAAAATCGTTAAAAAATCTTGGGCAGATATTGCTGGAGAAGAAGAAGAGCTCGCCAAGGAAAAAGAGCTAGAATCTAAAAAATAGCTCGTTATTGAATGGGCTGCTAAACTGGCTCAAGACCCTTAAATGGTTCTTGCCCTCCAAAACCTCAAAAATAAACCACAGCCTGTGAAGACCACAGGTATTGCCTCTAACAAAAGGAGATTGTCTCATCTTCTACTCAGGAGACATCTTAAAATGAATTTCTAAAACCCTTGTCTTCGGATAAGTGGACAGATTATGTTCAAAAGGAATTTCATCAAAATCTCTTTCTGAATGAAGAAAGGTATACCCCAACTTCAGGTAAACATCAGGGAACCCCATATGGTGCAGTTTTAAATTGTTTTGGCGCCAATTGGGAATTTAAACCTTGGGATTTTTGGAAACCAGTTGCCTACTATATGACCCTCCTTTCTGAAACAAACCATCTCTCAGTAAAATTCAAATTTCAGTACCAAGTAAAAATTGATGGACAATGGAAAACCTTTAGGGATACCACCTTTGATCCTAACAAAGACTATTCATATTCCACTTGTCAGATCATGGATATCCTCCACCCTAAACAGTATGGCTCTCCATTTCTTTTGGAAGGTATACAACTTGACCCTAATAATCCTGATCCTTCCCTTTATTTTTCATATTGGGATTATCAGCAGGCATGGTTTAATGCCTTTTTCTACCAAAATTCTAAACGTGGCCACACTTGGCTAATCTATTTTGATAAAACCTTTCAGCCTAAACAGATTCCAAAATGGTTCCTTCAATGGTGGGATTATTTTGGTTGTACTCAATTCATCCTCCCAGAAGAATTGATACCCTGTTATAAACTTTTTGATAAACACTACAAAACCCCAGAACAGGAAAAGCATTTCCCCAAAATCTTTTCCTTTTGTATAAACTTTTTTATACCATGGGTATTAAAATGGGATTACAAATTTGTACCCCATAAAGCTGGAAATATGGTTGCCAGACTGTTCTACATCCGATGGTGGAACAAGTATGACATTCCTTCCAATGTTAAACTCCCAGCAGTTGACAAATGGCTCACTGTACATCTAAAACAACATGCAGAGGCTTCTTATCCTCAGTTGCCATCCATGAACAAAGAGCATGCTGCTTTTCTGGCCGAGAAGTCTCATTGGCAATTTAAACTCTCCACTGCTAAAACCAGAGAAGAATATCTTGCAATCATGCAAGAAATGTCTCAGGAATTAACTCCTCCTTCTTCCTCCAAGAAGTCTACTGGCAAAACCATTAACCTTGCCAAAGATTCAGAAGACTCCAGTGAAGAAGAAGAAGAAGATACGGTTCCTCCAGGATATGCTCAGGATTCGTTTGATTTGTAAACACCATTAAACTTTTGTAAATGTTGTTTAATTACTGTTTGCTAAAATTGTAAAAAGGCCACCGGTCAATGAACAGTAAATACTGTTTATAAAAATTTCAAAAAAGTCACCGGTCCTACGACAGTACTTAAACAGTACCCCTACCATCTATAAAACCAACCTTCTACCTCATTTGAGAGACAGAACTTGGAAGGCACTTCCTCTCTCTAGTAAAACCCTCTCTCTAAAACTCTCTTCTCCTTTCTAAAACCTGGAAGTCTCCAGCTCTCCAGAAAGGTTCCTCTTCCTTTGTAAAGGTCCTTTCTGTTTAAACTCTGTAACTCCCTTTATGTAATAACTTTCTATTTATATTTCGTTCTTATTTCTGTTCTTTTATTTTCATTTAAGCACCAGATGTCGTAGGCTTTGCCTCCCGAGTTGGATGCTTGTATCTGTTTATTTATGTTTTATTTTCTGTTCTTTCCCTTTATGTTCTTTAGTTATATATATACTTTTATCTCTGAAGTATATAGGCTGGAAACTAGAACCATAAGGATTCTGAGAATCTCTTTGAGATCGAGGATCTAGTTCAGGTGAAACAACGCTAGTACTTTAGATCTATGTTCTTCTGTGCCAATCTGTTTCTTGTTTTGTTTCAACGTCCATGTTTATAGTATTATTTCTTCTTTTAATTTTCTGTTCACAGTTTTAGTTTCATATTTCATTTGTTTAGATCTACTCCTCCCCAGATCCCGGTTGGTATTTGTTCATTTGTTTAGATCTACTCCTCCCCAGATCCCGGTTGGTATTTGGTATCAGAGCCTAGGAAGGCTATAGATTTGTAGAAATTTATTCTGTTTTTAAATAGTTTGGATTTTGGTTGTGAGCCAGACTAGATTCCAATTGAACCTGGTGCAGAGGTAAGTAGCAGTAAGTCCCGACGTACAGGGAATCAGTCTGTGTGCTGCAAAGGTATAACCTGGAGTAGTCTATCATAAACAACATCCATATTATTTTTAAACATGGATCCAAATTTCTATAGATCCACTTCTTTCTCAAACTCTTCTACCTCAGACTCCTCTGAGATCCGTAGAGTAGTAAATCGTGAAGAAATTATTTATGAAAATTTTAAAAAATTGATAATTGGGAAATACCCCGTGTTAAACCTAGTCAGATATATCATCTGTCCAAATCTATCTTTGCTAAACTTCCTTTTAAAACAGATCTCCACATTAAAACTGAAGAGAGAGATATTCCTCTTTCAGACTCGTTAAAAGAAATTTTTCTTTTGACTTCTGAGTCACTTAAACAACATAAAACCAAAGGTTTTGAATATATTCATATCGGACTTATTCAAGTTGCTTTTAGACCCCTTACTCGTGAAGGATTAGACACTTCTATTCTTGCAGTTCTTAGGGATGCTCGACATACTAAATTTCAAGATTCTCTGCTTGGAACGGTTGAATGTACTTTAAACACTGGACCAATCTCTTTTGATTGTTATCTTGACTTGGATATTTCTCTTAATGATAAACATATTTTAAAAGCTGCAGTTTTGTAAATAAAAACTCATAATTATCATATGCTTCCCGGTTCCATTCTAGTTGCATTGATGTTTAGCATTCATTATAAACTCATGGCATCTGCATTCACTCCCATTAAACATTTGCAGAAGTTTGTTAAAGGAGAAACCCTTCTGATA
Source organism: Carallia pectinifolia (assembly GCA_037832335.1). Taxonomy (NCBI): domain Eukaryota; kingdom Viridiplantae; phylum Streptophyta; class Magnoliopsida; order Malpighiales; family Rhizophoraceae; genus Carallia; species Carallia pectinifolia. Next base: position 20,767,550 of record CM075454.1, on the reverse strand, counting down.
CAAATAGATCTCACAAGGTCTAATGTTCAGATTCCTAAACCCATTCAATGGAAAGATATAACTTTTCCAACAGAATGGACTTTGCAAGGAGCTGCCCCACCGGTAGAATTACCTCCCTGGAGATAAACCAAAAAAGTCATTAAACCATACCTGCTGATAATCTCAACATGAAAAAAAAAAATGGAAGGATCAGGATTATTAGGGTCAAGTTGTATACCTTCCAAAAGAAATGGAGAGCCATACTGTTTAGGGTAGAGGATATCCATGATCTGACAAGTGGAATATAAATAGTCTTTGTTAGGATCAAAGGTGGTATCCGTAAAGGTTTTCCGTTGTCCATCAATTTTTTCCCGGGATCTGGGGAGGAGTAGATCTAAACAAATGAAATATGAAACTCAAACTATGAACAGAAAATTAAAAGAAGAAATAATACTATAAACATGGAAGTTGAAACAAAACAAGAAACAGATTGGCATAGAAGATCATAGATCTAAAGCACTGGCGTTGTTTCACGTGAACTAGATCCTCGATCTCAAAGAGATTCTCAAATCCTTATGGTTCCAGTTTCTAGCCTATATACTTCAGAGATAAAAGTATATATATAACTAAAGAACATAAAGGAAAAGAACAGAAAATAAAACATAAATAAACAGATACAAGCATCCAACTTGGGAGGCAAAGCCTACCACATCTGGTGCTTAAATGAAAATGAAAGAACAGAAATAAGAACGAAATATAAATAGAAATTTATTACATAAAGGGAGTTACAGAGTTTAAATAGAAAGGACCTTTACAAAGGAAGAGGAACCTTTCTGGAGAGCTGGAGACTTCCAGGTTTTAAAAAGGAGAAGAGAGTTTTAGAGAGAGAGTTTTACTAGAGAGAGGAAGTGCCTTCCAAGTTCTGTCTGTCAAATGAGGCAGAAGGTTAGTTTTATAGAAGGTAGGGGTACTGTTTAGGTACTGTCGCAGGACCGGTGACATTTTTGAAATTTTTATGAACAGTATTTACTGTTCATTGACCGGTGGCCTTTTTGCAATTTTAGCAAACAGTAATTAAACAGCGTTTACCAAAGTTGAATGGTGCTTACAAATCAAACGAATCCTGAGCATATCCTGGAGGAGCCGTATCTTCTTCCTCTTCTTCACTGGAGTCTTCTGAATCTTTGGCAAGGTTAATGGTTTTGCCAGTAGACTTCTTGGAGGAAGAAGAAGGAGTTAATTCCTGAGACATTTCTTGCATGATTGCAAGATATTCTTCTCTGGTTTTAGCAGTGGAGAGTTTAAATTGCCAATGAGACTTCTCGGCCAGAAAAGAAGCATGCTCTTTGTTCATGGATGGCAACTGAGGATAAGAAGCCTCTGCATGTTGTTTTAGATGTACAGTGAGCCATTTGTCAACTGCTGGGAGTTTAACATTGGAAGGAATGTCATACTTGTTCCACCATCGGATGTAGAACAGTCTGGCAACCATATTTCCAGCTTTATGGGGTACAAATTTGTAATCCCATTTTAATACCCATGGTATAAAAAAGTTTATACAAAAGGAAAAGATTTTGGGGAAATGCTTTTCCTGTTCTGGGGTTTTGTAGTGTTTATCAAAAAGTTTATAACAGGGTATCAATTCTTCTGGGAGGATGAATTGAGTACAACCAAAATAATCCCACCATTGAAGGAACCATTTTGGAATCTGTTTAGGCTGAAAGGTTTTATCAAAATAGATTAGCCAAGTGTGGCCACGTTTAGAATTTTGGTAGAAAAAGGCATTAAACCATGCCTGCTGATAATCCCAATATGAAAAATAAAGGGAAGGATCAGGATTATTAGGGTCAAGTTGTATACCTTCCAAAAGAAATGGAGAGCCATACTGTTTAGGGTGGAGGATATCCATGATCTGACAAGTGGAATATGAATAGTCTTTGTTAGGATCAAAGATGGTATCCGTAAAGGTTTTCCATTGTCCATCAATTTTTACATGGTATTGAAATTTGAATTTTACTGAGGGATGGTCTGTTTCAGAAAGGAGGGCCATATAGTAGGCAACTGGTTTCCGAAAATCCCAAGGTTTAAATTCCCAATTGGCATCAAAACAATTTAAAACTGCACCATATGAGGTTCCCTGATGTTTACCTGAAGTTGGGGTATACCCTTCTTCATTCAAAAAGAGATTTTAATGAAATTCCTTTTGAACATAATCTGTCCACTTATCCGAAGACAAGGGTTTTAGAAATTTTATTTTGAGACGTCTCCTGAGTAGAAGATGAGACAATCTCCTTTTGTTTTAAAGCGGGTTTAGAGGCAATACCTGAGGTCTTCACAGGCTGTGGTTTATTTTCGAGGTTTTGGAGGGCAAGAACCATTTGAGGGTCTTGAGCCAGTTTAGCAGCTCATTCAATAACAAACTGTTTTTTAGATTCTAGTCCTTTTTCCTTGGCGAGTTCTTCCTCTTTTCCGGCAATATCTGCCCAAGATTTTTTAACAGTTTTAAGAACTCTGGGGTTATTTTCCGGAGTGGGTTTAATGGCTTTAATGGCTGCTGAGAGCAGTTTTCCTGTGACTGGTTTAGGAGGGCTTTGGACTGTTTCATCCGAAACCTGGGTTTTACCTTTATCTGAGGTTTGTTTCTTGGGTTTTTTAGGAGGGATGATGAAGGAGGCATGTTTTGGAGAAATTCTCTGGTTAGAAAATCGGGCAAAGAATTATTTTCTCCCTTAATATACTCAATATAAAAATCAAATATACTAAGTATAGCCTGCCATCTAGCAAAAATTTGTTTAGAAACAACATTTTTAACATCTTTTTCTAAAATTTCTTTTGCAGATTTACAATCAATACGAAGTAAAAACTTTTGATTGAGTAAATCAGCTTGAAACTTAGAAATACATTTTACAATACTTAAAATTTCTTTTTGTATAGTAAAATAATTGGTTTGAGCACCTTTCCAGTGTCCAGAAGTATATTGAATAATATATTCCTGCCCATTAGAAAGTTATTTTAAAATACCACCATAACCAAGATCCGAAGTATCTGTTTCAACTATCTTTGGTGCAAGAGGATCAAGAAGAGAGAGGCAAGGAATTTTCTTAACCATTTGTTTAATTTTTTGAACAGTAGAAGTATGTTCATCTGTCCAAGGAGGAGGATTCTTCCTAAGCCTGTGGTGAAGGGTTTGTAGAGTTGATTGAGATTAGGATAGAAGTCTAAAACATAATTAAGACTTCCAAGGAATCTTTGCAACTGGGTTTTATCAAGGATTTTATTTGGAAACTTATCAACAAAAGATAAGGATCGTTGGATTGGAGTAATTGTTCCTTGACATATATGATGACCAAATAAAACGAATATTTGTCTGGAAAAGAGACATTTTAGGTTTAGAAATAACGAGGCCATTCTTCTTAGCGATAAAAAAGAATGTTTTAAAATGTTTAAAATGCTCATTTATGGAATGAGAAAATACCAAGATGTCATCAATGTATACAATGATGAATGATGAATATGCAGTAAAAATATCATTCATTATTCGCTGAAATTCACTTGGAGCATTTTTCAAACCAAACGGCATAACATTCCACTCATACTGTCCAAAAGAAACAGTAAAGGCGGTTTTATAACGGTCTTGTGGGGCAATTTGTATTTGCCAAAAACCTGATTTTAAATCAAATTTGGAGAACATGAATGCATAATGCAACTTATTCAATAAATCCTTTTTATTGGGGATTGGACTCCTAATCCATTTTAATGCAGTGTTTAATGATTTATAATTAATGACTAGGCGGGGAACACCTCGTTTAATTTCTGAATTCTTATTAACATAGAATGCAGCACATGACCATGGTGATCTGGATTTCCTGATTAACTTCTTACTAAGTAAATTATAAATTTCTTGTTTACAGTGAGCAAGTAACTCAGCATTCATCTGAATTGGCCTTGCTTTAGTAGGAATTTGACGTTCATCAAAATCCTTTTCATATGGTAGATCAACCATATGTTGTTTTTTGTCCCAAAATGCTGTGGGCAAATCAGAACACAATTCAGTTTCAAAAAGAGTTTGTAAGTCAGAAATTTTCTTTTTTACAAAATCAGTTGAAAGCTGTTTTTCAATCTGTTTTAGAGAACAGAAGTTTTAAAAACAGAAAGATCTGTCTTTTTTGTTTTGATCAAATTATTAATTTCATTATGATAAATGCTATGAGCTTTTAGCAAATGAAGATTTTTGGTTTTAAGTTTTTCAAGAAAAGAAAGTTTATGTCTCTGAGATGATTTATTATTAAAAAACAAAATACCATGATAATCAACCTCATAAGGAGTTATCATGTTGATAAAAGGAGTACCCAATATAACTATATGATGGATATCTTTTACTAATAGAAAAGAAGTTAAAATCCTAATGTCCTGATTAACTATATAAGCATCAACCTTACCGCTGATAGTTAATCAAGCATTAGCAGTTGAAAGTTTCTCAGAGGTATATTGATGTAAATGTTTAGGAACTATACTCTCTTTGATACAATTCAGGTCTGCACATGTGTCAAACAGAGCAATAGTTTCTAATGAAAAATCGTTTGAAAAAACAATTTTAATTTTAATCAAATATTTTTGGGAAGTGATTTCCCTCAAAAGATTTAAAAATTCAGTATTTTCTCCTGAAACCTGAACATCTGGTTCTTGACCAGTTTCAGAATCAACCAAAGTTTTTTGTAAAAGCATTTGCAAAGTTTGAGAATCATTTGCTTGCTTTTCTTTTAAAACTTTAAGTTCAGTTTTAATAGTCATGATCTCAGATTGCAATTGCCGCAAAGAAAGGTCAGAAGACTTTGGTTTTCGTGATTTATTTAAAATAGTAGTCAAATCATAGGGGTTTGACTGAGAATTTAAAGCAGTGGTTGTTGTAGCGGGAGGTGATTCCAGAGATTATTGAAGCTGTAACAAATACTGCTTCTGAATATCTGAATTGTCAATGCTCTTAATGACCTGTAGAATGAATTCTTGGTCTTTTGTAAGAACATTAACTTGTTTATCAAAATCAGAATCAGAACTAGTGTTACTACTAGTGTCTGCAAGTTCATCAATCTCAGGATTGTGACTAGATGAACTTTCTTCTGATTCAGAGAGTTCAATAAGTAAAGATTGAATCCTTTGACGGATAGCGTCAGTAAGATCAATCTCATTTAATCGTTTATTGAGTTTACAAAAATGAGCAATATGGCCAGGTTTATGACATTTAAAACAGACAACTGTTTTACAGGTGGAAGGAGTGGGAAAGCTTGGTTTAAAATTCTTTTGTTTAGGAAATCGTTTCTTTTTCAAAGGTGGTTTATAAAAAACATCTTTGGAGGGAAAATGTTTTTTAGAAAACCGTTTGTTTTTTGAAAAAGTTTTAACAGAAGATTTCTTTTTAGAATCATTTGTAATAGGATTATATTCAAACTGTTTACAAAAACTACCAAGTTCCTGTCTAGTTCGAGCCATTTCCCATTTCAAATGTTTCTGAAGTTTAATATCCTGGCAAATCTCAAGTCCTTCCTTTTGGGTTGAACTTATCAATTCACCATATGTGAGTTTATTATAAGGAATGGGATTTCCTATGGTTTCTCTGAGTTTATTACGAACCTTTTCACCTAGAAGAGTAGGGAGTCCTGCAAGGAACTTTTCCTTCGAGAAAGATTGATTAGAATCTTTCCTAAGCATTAACCTAGTGAGAAAAGTATTTTTATAATATTTAAAATCACTCAACTTCTTACATCTAAGATTAGATAGAAGTTCAGCGTTTTTATCCTTTAGATGAGAGGGATCTCCTACAAAATGTATGGAGATGGTTAGAATTAGTGTAGATACTGAATCCAGAATAGGGTTTCCTAATGTATCAAGAATTGGTGTTTCTTGATCATCAAGTTTTACAGAACTTAAAATTTCTAATCGATCTGCTTCTGTAAGATGGTAATCCCACCATCCTTTAAGCTGTCCTTTAAATCCTGCAATAAGGATTTCAGCTATAGCACGATCAGAAATAGTGGTGTTTTGAGAACGATAAGCATTAGCTGCCATCGTCATCTGGTGTAAAATACCCAGAATGTTATATTCTGTTATTCCATCTATGTTCCATTCATAAATAGAATTGGCACTATACTTAGTCTGAGTATTTAACTTTTTAGATTCATTATCAAGATCAGGAGCCCTAGACATGGGAACTGTATAAGGGGTCCAAATAAGTTTATTGATTTGGGGAGCATCTATTTCTGATGTAGAAACAGATGATGTTTCGAATTCCTCTAGGGTTTGAATGGTTTTAGAGGACGTGGTTGGAAGACCAAGTCTAACAGGAGTATCTAAAACAACCTTAGAACTAGTGGATTCTGCTGATCCTAAAGACTGAAGCTGTTGTTTAATGGAATCCAAGAAACTGGTTTTATCTTGTTGAAATTGTTGTTTACTGGAAGATGAAACTTTAAAAGGTTTAAAAACAGGATTTTTGTTTATTTGAACGGTTAGAAAATCAGTTGAAAATCTAGTTTTGGAAATTTGTTTTTCAATTCTGGTTAACTGATTACCAATAGTGTGTAAATTAACATTAGAAAAATTATTTTGTTCAATCAAACTCTTTAGATTCTTATCTTCAGAGTTTGTTGGGATTTTCTAAGGCGATGCTTCAATGAAAACTTCTCCTTGTTTAAAAGAACATTTTCGTGGAGGAGGGTATTCAGACTGAATCTGTTTTCCCTCAACTTCCCAAACTGGAAGTGTTTTTTGTTTAGAAATAGGATTTATGGTTTTAAAAAATGAATTATCTGGTTTTTCCAAAATATCAGTAGGCCATTCAAAATATGAAAATTCTTTTTTCCAAGCTTCAGAAGTGGATGTATGATATTCAAACCAATCAAAAAATGGAATATGAATTTTATGTGTTTCAAGAAATGCATAAAATGCTTTTTGTAAATTAGGCAGAATATGTTTAAACTGCATGAAGAACCATTCTCGTATTTGCTTGTTTTTATCAGAATAAAAATCCTTTCTTAAGAAGGTTTTATCGAGAACAAATTCTTTTTCAAGAACTTTTGAAACATTTTATGTAATAACAGAATAGATTGGAGAAGTTGGTTGAGAAGGAGGACTATCCTGTACAACCGGTTCTACTGGTTTAGATGATTCACCTGTCTCATAGACAGGATGAGGAATACTAGTAGAATAACTAGCATGTTTAAAACGTGGGTTAGGCAAATCCGAAGTAGAATGCCTAGGTTTAGTGACAGGAATGTTTATAACAGAAGGAATCTGTGAAACATTACCTATGTTTATTGTAGAGATAGAATCATCAGAAACCTAGAACTAACAGACCTAGGAATTCTGTCAAATTTTAAAATGACTTTACCATCACTAAATTGTTTAATCTGGACTAAGTCTGGGTTTATCTCAGGAGGAGGTAATTCTGCCGGTGGGGCAGCTCCTTGCAAAGTACATTCTGTTGGAAAAGTTATATCTTTCTATTGAATGGGTTTAGGAATCTGAACATTAGACCTTGTGAGATCTGTTTGTATCAGAAGGGTTTCTCCTTTAACAGACTTCTGCAAATGTTTAATGGGAGTGAATGCAGATGCTATGAGTTTATAATGAATGCAAAACATCAATGCAACTGGAATGGAACCAGGAAGCATATGATAATTATGAGTTTTTATTTGCAAAACTGCAGCTTTTAAAATATGTTTATCATTAAGAGAAATAGCCATGTCAGGATAACAATCAAAGGAGATTAGTCCAGTGTTTAAAGTAGATTCAACCGTTCCAAGTAGAGAATCTTGAAATTTAGTATGTCGAGCATCCCTAAGAACTGCAAGAATAGAAGTGTTTAATCCTTCACGAGTAAGGGGTCTAAAAGCAACTTGAATAAGTACAATATCAATATATTCAAAACCTTTGGTTTTATGCTGTTTAAGTGACTCAGAAGTTAAAAGATAAACTTCTTTTAGCGAGTCTAAAAGAGGAATATCTCTCTGTTCAGTTTTAATGTGGAGATATGTTTTAAAAGGAAGTTTAGCAAAAATAGATTTAGACAGATGATATATCTGACTAGGTTTAACACGGGGTATTTCCCAATTATCAATGTTTTTAAAATTTTCATAAGTCATTTCTTCACGATTTACTACTCTACGGATCTCAGAGAAGTCTGAGGTAGAAGAGTTTGAGAAAGAAGTGGATCTACAGAAATTTGGATCCATGTTTAAAAAAAATATGGATGTTGTTTATGATAGACTACTCCAGGTTATACCTTTGCAGCACACAGACTGATTGCCCTGTACGTCGGGACTTTCTGCTGCTTACCTCTGCACCATGTTCAATTGGAATCTAGTCTGGCTCACAACCAAAATCCAAACTATTTAAAAACATAATAAATTTCTATAGATCTACAGCCTTCCTAGGCTCTGATACCAAATACCAACCAGAATTCTTATTAACATAGAATGCAGCACATGACCATGGTGATCTGGATTTCCTGATTAACTTCTTACTAAGTAAATCAGAAATTTCTTGTTTACAGTGAGCAAGTAGCTCAGCATTCATCTGAACTGGCCTTGCTTTAGTGGGAATTTGACGTTCATCAAAATCCTTTTCATATGGTAGATCAACCATATGTTGTTTTCTGTCCCAAAATACTATGGGCAAATCAGAACACAATTCAGTTTCAAAAAGAGTTTGTAAGTCATAAATTTTCTTTTTTACAAAATCAGCTGAAAGCTGTTTTTCAATCTATTTTAGAGAAACAGAAGTTTTAAAAACAGAAATATCTGTCTTTTTTGTTTTGATCAAATTATTGATTTCATTATGATAAATGCTATGAGCTTTTATCAAATGAAGGTATTTGGTTTTAGGTTTTTCAAGAAAAGAAAGTTTATGTCTCTGAGATGATTTATTATTAAAAAATAAAATACCATGATATTCAACCTAATAAGGAGTTATCATGTTGATAAAAGGAGTACCCAAAATAACTGTATAATGGATATCTTTTACCAATAGAAATGAAGTTGAAATCCTAATGTCCTGATTAACTATATAAGCATCAACAAATACCAAACGAGATCTGGGGAGGAGTAGATCTAAACAAATAAAATATGAAACTAAAATTGTGAAAAGAAAATTAAAAGAAGAAATAATACTATAAACTTGGGCGTTGAAACAAAACAAGGAATAGATTGGCACAGAAGAACATAGATTTAAAGTACTGGCGTTGTTTCACCTGAACTAGAACCTCGATCTCAAAGAGATTCTCAGAATCCTTATGGTTCCAGTTTCCAGCCTATATACTTCAGAGATAAAAGTATAAATATAACTGAAGAACATAAAGGGAAAGAACAAAAAATAAAACATAAATAAACAGATACAAGCATCCAAGTCGGGAGGCAAAGCCTACCACATCTCGTGCTTAAATGAAAATGAAAGAACAGAAATAAGAACGAAATATAAATAGAAATTTATTACATAAAGGGAGTTACAGAGTTTAAACTGAAGGACCTTTACAAAGGAAGAGGAACCTTTCTGGAGAGCTGGAGACTTCCAGGTTTTAGAAAGGAGAAGAGAGTTTTAGAGAGAGGGTTTTACTAGAGAGAGGAAGTGCCTTCCAAGTTCTGTCTCTCAAATGAGGCAGAAGGTTGGTTTTATAGAAGGTAGGGGTACTGTTTAGGTACTGTCGCAGGACTGGTGGCTTTTTTGAAACTTTTATGAACAGTATTTACTGTTCATTGACCGGTGGCCTTTTTGCAATTTTAGCAAACAGTAATTAAACAGCGTTTACAAAAGTTTAATGGTGTTTACAAATCAAACGGATCCTGAGCATATCTTGGAGGAGCCGTATCTTCTTCTTCTTCTTCACTGGAGTCTTCTGAATCTTTGGCAAGGTTAATGGTTTTGCCAGTAGACTTCTTGGAGGAAGAATGAGGAGTTAATTCCCGAGACATTTGTTGCATGATTGCAAGATATTCTTCTCTGGTTTTAGCAGTGGAGAGTTTAAATTGCCAATGACACTTCTCGGCCAGAAAAGCAACATGCTCTTTGTTCATGGCTAGCAACTGAGGATAAGAAGCCTCTGCATGTTGTTTTAAATGTGTAGTGAGCCATTTGTCAACTGCTGGGAGATTAACATTGGAAGGAATGTCATACTTGTTCCACCATCGGATGTAGAACAGTCTGGCAACCATATTTCCAGCTTTATGAGGTACAAATTTGTAATCTGATTGTAATACCCATGGTATAAAAAATTTTACACAAAAGGAAAAGATTTTAGGGAAAAGCTTTTCTTGTTCTGGGATTTTGTAGTGTTTATCAAAAAGTTTATAACAGGGTATCAATTCTTCTGGGAGGATGAATTGAGTACAACCAAAATAATCCCACCATTGAAGGAACCATTTTGGAATCTGTTTAGGCTAAAAGGTTTTCTCAAAATAGATTAGCCAAGTGTGGCCACGTTTAGAATTTTGGTAGAAAAAGGCATTAAACCATGCCTGCTGATAATCCCAATATGAAAAATAAAGGGAAGGATCAGGATTATTAGGGTCAAGTTGTATACCTTCCAAAAGAAATGGAGAGCCATACTGTTTAGGGTGGAGGATATCCATGATCTGACAAGTGGAATATGAATAGTCTTTGTTAGGATCAAAGGTGGTATCCGTAAAGGTTTTCCATTGTCCATCAATTTTTACTTGGTATTGAAATTTGAATTTTACTGAGGGATGGTCTGTTTAAGAAAGGAGGGCCATAAAGTAGGCAACTGGTTTCCGAAAATCCCAAGGTTTAAATTCCCAATTGGCGCCAAAACAATTTAAAACTGCACCATATGGGGTTCCCTGATGTTTACCTGAAGTTGGGGTATACCTTTCTTCATTCAAAAAGAGATTTTGATGAAATTCCTTTTGAACATAATCTGTCCAATTATCCGAAGACAACGGTTTTAGAAATTCATTTTGAGACGTCTCCTGAGTAGAAGATGAGACAATCTCCTTTTGTTTTAAAGCGGGTTTAGAGGCAATACCTGAGGTCTTCACAGGCTGTAGTTTATTTTCGAGGTTTTGGAGGGCAAGAACCATTTGAGGGTCTTGAGCCAGTTTAGCAGCCCATTCAATAACGAGCTGTTTTTTAGATTTTAGCTCTTTTTCCTTGGCGAGCTCTTCCTCTTATCCGGCAATATCTGCCCAAGATTTTTTAACGGCTTTAAGAACTCTAGGGTTATTTTCCGGAGTGGGTTTAATGGCTTTAATGGCTGCTGAGAGCAGTTTTCCTGTGACTGGTTTAGGAGGGCTTTGGACTGTTTCATCTGAAACTTGAGTTTTACCTTTATCTGAGGTTTGTTTCTTGGGCTTTTTAGGAGGCATGATGAAGAAGGCCTGTTTTGGAGAAATTCTCTGGTTAGAAAATCGGGCAAAGAATTATTTTCTCCCTCAATATACTCAATATCAAAATCAAATATACTAAGTATAGCCTGCCATCTAGCAAAAATTCAAGCAGTATTTGTTACAGTTTCAACAATCTCTGGAATCACCTCTCGCTACAACAACCACTGCTTTAAATTCTTATTCAAACCCCTATGATTTGACTACTATTTTAAACAAATCACGAAAACCAAAGTCTTCTGACCTTTCTTTGTAGCAATTGCAATATGAGATCAAGACTATTAAAACTGAACTTAAAGTTTTAAAAGGGTACTGTTTAGGTACTGTTGCAGGACTGGTGGCTTTTTTTAAATTTTTATGAACAGTATTTACTGTTCATTGACTAGTGGCCTTTTTGCAATTTTAGCAAATAGTAATTAAGCAGCGTTTACAATATATATATATATATATATATATATATATATATATATATGTAGTAATTAAATATTAATTTTTTTTAGTTTTAAGGATTAAATTGAAAATTTAATAAACTTAGAGTTCAAATTATAATTTAAACAAACTTTGGGATCAAATTAAAATGTTTGAATTTTTATATTTTACTTGGACCGGTTGGATCGGTCTGGTCTTGGCCGGGTTTTACCGGTTTTGACCGGTCTGAGTTTTATTTAATTTTTGCCTTGAATCGGATTGGACAACCGGCCGGTCACCGGTTCAACCGGTCGGACCGACCGGTCCAGTCCGATTTTCACAACCATGATGCCCGTTACCTGTCAGGAAAAAAAAAAACCTCTGCATCACTAATTTGCAATTAGACGCTATGTCTTCACACAAATCATTTGATTCTGAAGCCAAATTGTCTCGTGTTGAAGAATCATTATCTTTTATTCAAGAGTGTCTCAAGAAGCTTGAACAGACGATCCTTCCATAAGGCAAAACCAAGTTGGAAGACACTGCTTCTGAATCTTCCAGTAAACAAAAAGAGTCGATGGAGTCCTTTGGAGGCAACGACCGTGACTATACACAACCACAAATGAAAGTGGAATTTTCTCGTTGGGATGAGAGTGACCCTGCAGGTTGGATTTTTAGAGCTGAAAAATATTTTAGTTTCCATTGTAAAATAGAAGAGTTCAAAGTGGAAATCACATCCATTCAATTGGAAGGCGATGTTATCCAATGGTACAATTGGTTTGAAACCTGTACTAAAGTTCTGATTTGGGCTGAATTCACCAAAGGCCTTCTGGTTCGTTTTTGGCCCTTGGAATTTCAAAATGTTGATGGAGAGCTTGCTAGCCCTGGAATACCAGAGTCGTTTTGAGTGACTCGCCGATCGAGCCAAAGATTGGTCAGAGAGACAGTTGGTGGGAACATTCATTGAAAGGCTTATTCCTAACATCTAGCGAGAAGTTAAGGCTGGCTAGCCATGAACAATGGTTGCTACCATCTCCTTTGCTAGACTACAGGAGGAAAAGTTGGGTGCTGATAACCGTTGTCCATTTACCAAAGGAATTAGCAAGCCTACAGATGGTAACACTGACTCATTTGTTTTTACTCATCCTACTAATGCAAAAAGATTGACTCAGAAGGAGTTGAAAGAGCAGACAGCGAAGGGAACTATGCTGGCATTGTGATGAGAAATGGCACAAGGAGCATCGTTGTAAGCAGGGAAAGCTCTTGATGACGGAGCCTGGAGAGAAAGTTACTGAAGCGGAGGATGAATACATATATGCAGATCATGACGATGTCCATGTTGAATATATGGATGAGCTAGTTGAATCTGCAGTTCATGCTTTAGTAGGATATTCTAATCCACAAACCATAAAGGTTGATGGATTCTTTGAAGGATGCCCAGTTACTGTATTAGTTGATTCAAGAAGCACTAATAATTTCGTGGATGAGAAGATTGCAAAGAGACTTGCATTTTTAGTCGAAGATTGCGACAAGTTTACTATAAAGGTTGCAGATGGGAGAAATTTGACTTGCCAAGGGAAGTGCACAATGGTAAAGCTATTATTGCTAGGTCCTACCATTTATGTTGATATCTTTTTATTACCTTTGGAAGACTATGACATTGTTCTTAGCATTGATTGGTTGTGAACTTTGGGAGATATCACTTGGAATTTTTCCAAGTTAACAATAAATTTTTCGTTAAATGGGCATGTGGTAGAGTTATAGGGAAAGCGCAGTGGCAGAATCACTACAATCACAAGCCATCAAATGGAGAGAGTCTTGAGAAAAGTAGGTCAAAGGTTCCTGGTGCATCTATATAGTGCAAAAGTTCCAAAGTTTCATTCTAAAAAGGAGACAGTGATAGATCTTTTATTGGCTGAATCTTCTGACTTATGTGTAGAGCCCAAAGGACTACCTCCTAGGTGGACACTCGATCATCAGATTCCCTTACTACCTGGGAGTGCTCCTACTAATGTCTGACCTTGTCGTTATCTACATTTCTAGAAGGAAGAGATTGAGAAAATTGTGAAGGAGATGTTGGAAGCTGGCATCATTAGGCCAAATGGTAGTCCTTATTCCTCTCTTGTACTCTTGGTGAAGAAAAAAGATGGAACTTGGAGGATGTGTGTGGACTATCAGGCACTCAATTGCAGCACTTTAAAGGATAAATACGCTATTCTTGTTGTTGATGAGCTACTTGACGAGTTGGGAGGTGCTCAAGTATTCACTAAACTCGATTTGCGATCAAGTTATCACCAAATTCGGGTTTATGAAGAGAACATTCAAAAAACTGCTTTCAGAATGCATGATGGCCATTACGAGTTCTTAGTTATGCCTTTTGGGCTTACCAATGCTCCTTCGGCATTCCAGAGCTTGATGAATGATATATTTAGGCTATATCTGTGTAAGTTTGTCTTGATAGTTTTTGATGATATTTTGGTGTACAATTCTTCTCCTGATGTTCATTTATTGCATTTACGAACTGTATTCACCACTCTGTGTGAGCATTCCCTTTTTGTGAAAAAGTTAAAGTGCAGTTTTGCTAGTCAGACAGTGGAGTATCTTGGCCATGTTGTTTCAAAAAAAATTGTGGCAGTTGACCTTTTTAAAGTTCAAGCAATGCTTGACTGGCTAGTTCCAAAAACAATCAAGGTGCTGCATGGGTTCCTAGGATTGATTGGCTATTATCGCAATTTTGTCCATGACTGGAAAAATCAATGTTGATTCGACCACTCTTTTGAAGAAAGATTTATTCCAATGGAACGAAAAGGCTGAAGAAGCTTTCGTTCGCTTCAAGCATGCCACGACCACTACATTTGTAATTGCCTCACCTGATTCCAGTAAGTTATTCATTATTGAATCTAATGCTTCTAGAGTTGGCATTGGTGCAGTTCTAATATAGGAAGGTCGTCCTATAGCCTTTACCAGCAAGGCGTTATATCCAACACATCTCAGTTTGTTTGTCTATGATAAGGAGATGTTAGCAATTGTTCACGCAGTTACTAAATGGCAACCTTACTTGATTGGGAGGCTGTTTAGATTTGAATGGATCATAAAAGCCTGAAGCATTTATTGGAACAACAAATCTCTTCAATGGAGCGACAAAAAGGGATCTCTAAATTGCTGAGATATGATTATGAGATTGTTTACAAAAAAAGGGAGCGAGAATCTTGGAGCTGATGCCTTATCTCACATTCCAAAGCAAGCTGAGCTGGTAGCAATCTCAATCCTTGCTTGTAGTACCTTGGCACAAGTCAGAGATGAATGGTGGAATGATCCTGACCCCCGAGAATAATTGAGAAGCTGCAAGAAGATCCTTTTTTAGTTGTCCATTATACTTTGGATTCTACAGACTTGCGTTACAAAGGCTGAGTGGTACTCGTCCCTCATTCTCATTATAAGGAAACAATTTTGCAGGAGTTTCATGCGTCTCCTATTGCAGGTCAGTTAGAATTTCTTTGTACTTACAAGCGTATCTGTTAGGATTTTTATTGGAAGGGTATGAAGAGCAAAAAAAAAAAAATTTGTAGCTGAATATGATGTTTGCCAGCATCATATGAGTGAATCTGTGACATACCCAAGTCTTTTTTAACCACTGCTTATTCTAGAACAGGTTTGGACAGATATCTCCACGGACTTTATTGGGGTATTCTATTGTCCTAAGATAAAACGACTATTCTTTTTGTCGTTGATCATTTGATTAAGTACGCTTATTTTTGTACTATTAGTCATCCTTATATTGCTGCCACTATTGGTCGAATATTTATTGAGAATATTGTAAAGTTGCATGGTGTCCCTAAGTCCATTGTCAACGATTGAGATAAAGTCTTTACCAATAATTTCTGGAAGGAATTATTTTATCTGCATGGGACACAGCTAAATATGAGCACTGCCTATTACCCTCAGACAGCTGGCCAAACTGAGGTTGTCAACAGGTGCTTGGAGAATTATCTTCGCTGCTTTACAAGTGACAAGCTGAAGGACTAGGTGAAATAGCTTCTTTGGGCTGAATGGTAGTACAATACCACTTATCATTCCTCTACAAAGATGACTCATTTTGAACCTGTCTATGGTCGAGCTTCGCAAACTCTTGTTAAACATATAGTTGGGTCTTCTCAGGTGGGTCAGGTTGATAAAGACTTAGTAGATCTGGACAAATTGATCTAAATTCTCAAAGACAGTCTTGTCGCGGCCCAAGCCCGTATGAAGCAGCATGCAGATATATACTATACAAAACGTGAATTTTCAGTAGGGGATTGGGTTTATCTCAAGCTCCAACCACATAGATAGATGTTAGTTACTATGTGGTCATCAATGAAGTTATCTTATCACTTTTTTGGACCATTTAAGGTTCTTGAGCATGTGGGTCCTGTTGTTTACCATTTGGGCTTACCAGTAGGGACAAAAGTATATCTTTTCTTCCATGTCTCAAGTTTGAAGAAAAAACTAGGAGAAAATGTAATTGTTCAGAACAAGTTATTTGATATTGCTGACCACAGTGAAGTTTTAGTTCAGTTGCAAGCTATTCTTGACTGATGCATGGTTAAGCATGTCAATCGAGCTGTCACTCAAGTCCTCGTTTAGTGGACTAATCTTCCAGATGAGGATGCTACTTGGGAGTTCTATCATTCTCTTGTGGAGAGATTCTTGAAATTTATTGTTGGCTAGCCTTGAGGACAAGGCTATTTTGAAGGGCAGCAGAATGATACAATTTCTTAATTAATGATATTTTATTTTGATTGTTCTTTATTATTTTCGTATTCATAGGAGTAATTGTCGATGTAAAAAATTGTCTTGATTCTCAAGTCAATAGCCTTGACTATCAAGTTAGTAGATTTTTCCTTGATAGTTAAGTTAGGCTTTGGCCTATACTTATGTACTATTGTATGACCTTTTCTTTTAGACAATCAAATATATCAAAGCTTTTAGCTTATTTGTGGCTGATCCCCTCGAAGCGATCATTGGAGGCTGATCCCCTCGAAGAGATCAATCCATTTATTTTCTGCAATTTTTCTTATTTTTCAGCCCTTGCTTCTCATCATCTTATGGGGGTCTGTCTCTTTTGTATTCATGGGGGTTATGGGAGTGGTTTCTTAACCATGTATTCAATTTATTTAATTTGGAAATTAAAATCTGCACAAGGAAGCCAATGCCTACCTCTTTTTTACATTCTATTGTTCATTGTTGGACAATCTAAATATGAAAAACACAACTACTTGTTTCAATTTCAATAGGTGAAACCTTTTGGTGCCATAGCTTTGGTCAAGGTATTTGTTGGCATTTTGATGTCTCGGTAAAGCTTTTAACAGTGGCAAATGTAAATGCGTTGGCATTGGCATGACATAGATGACCATTTTGACTACAAATAAATCGAATGGATCCAATTTTTGCATATTTAAAATTGGCTCATTTAATGAAGAAGCCCAAAAGTGAAATTTGGTTTCATTGTTTAGATAATGAGCCGAACCAAGGCATTTTCATGATTAAATAATATTTCATTATAGTTTTGCAGCTTTGTTATTAATTGACTCTTTAAACAAGTTTTAAATGAATTCTTCACAACCTAAATTATTTACGTTTGTTTTTATTTAAGTTTGACTTGTTTATTAATAAAAGAGTTTTAGATTTAGGTTTTGTGTTGCTTATCCTATAATTGAACGAATTCAAGTAATATATATATATCTCCAGAGAAGATCCAACCCATTCCTCTGTAAGGATCCTTTCTGTCTATCTTCTTTGTAAATGTTCTCTTTTTAAATAAATGTTCTTTTTTTTATCTTTGTTTTAAAGCACCAGATGTGGTAGGCTTGCCTCCCGAGTTGGTTGCTGTTCTTATTTACTGTTTATTGTTCTTATTTACTGTTTATTTACTATTTATGTTTACTATTTTGATCTATGTATATAGACTGGAAACCAGAACCAAAAGGATTTTGAGTGTCTTATGTGGCACATAAGAACAAGGATCTAGTTCGGGTGAAACAATGTCAGTACTTTAGATCTATTATTATTTTTATTATACCCTTTCATCTTTTATTTTCATCTATTAGTTCATCTGTTTATGCCTTTTTGATCTTGGAGCGATTTTGGTATAAGAGCCTAGAAAAGGCTGTATATTTATTTAAACTATAATTCTATTTAATAATAATTTAGATAAGTGGTTGTGATAGACTACTCCGGTTATACCCTTGCAGCACACAACTATTGCCCTGTCCGTCGGGACTTACTGTTGCTATCCTCTTGGCAATAGTTGTGTGCTGCAAGGGTATAACCGGAGTAGTATAGTCTGAAACCTGGGTTTTACCTTTATCTGTTTCTTTAGGCTTTGATTTTCTAGGCATGATATGAAAGGCCTGTTTTGAAGGAATTCCCGGGTCAGAAAATCAGGAAGGGAATTGTTCTCTCCTTTAATATATTCAATTTCAAAATCAAATATACTAAGTATAGCCTGCCATCTAGCAAAAATTTGTTTACAAGCAACATTTTTAACATCTTTTTCTAAAATTCCTTTTGCAGACTTACAGTCAACCCAAAGCAGAAACCTCTAGTTTAGTAAATCAGATTGAAATTTAGAAATACATAAAACAATACTTAAAATTTCTTTTTGTATAGTAAAATAATTTAATTGAGCACCTTTCCAATGGCCAGAAGTATATTGGATAATATATTCTTTTCCATTAGAAAGTTGTTTTAAAATACCACCATAGCCAAGATCAGAAGCATCTGTTTCAACTATCTTAGGTGCAGAAGGGTCAGGAAGGGAAAGACAAGGAATGTCTTTGACCTGTTGTTTAATTTTTTGAATGATGGAGGTATGTTCATCTGTCCAAGGAGAGGGATTTTTACTAAGACGTTGATGAAGAGGTTTACACATAAAATTTAGATTTGGATAGAAATCAAGAACATAATTGAGACTTCCTAAGAATCTCTGTAACTGAGTTTTATCCAGGATTTTATCAGGAAACTTATCAACAAAGGATAAGGATCGTTGTATAGGCATAATTGTTCCTTGGATGATATGATGTTCAAGAAAACGAATTTTTGTCTGGAAAAGAGACATTTTAGATTGGGACAGAACTAGACCATTTTTCTTTACAATGAAGAAAAATGTTTTTAAGTGTTTAAAATGTTCTGAAATGGAATGAGAAAACACCAATATGTCATCAATGTAAACAATGATAAAATGTGAATATGCAGAGAAAATGTCATTCATTATTCTTTGAAATTCACTTGACGCGTTTTTCAAACCAAATGGCATAACATTCCACTCATACTGTCCAAATGGAACAGTAAAGGCAGTTTTATAACGGTCTTGTGGGGCAATTTGAATTTGCCAAAAACCTGATTTTAAGTCAAATTTAGAAAATATTAGTGCAGAATGCAGTTTATTTAATAAATCCATATGGCATAACGCGTCAGTACTTTATTAACAATCACAGTAAATAATTGATTACCACATCAACCTGGCTCTGATACCAAAATCGCCCCAAGATCAAAAAGGCATAAACAGATGAACTAATAGATGAAAATAAAAGATGAAAGAGTATAATAAAAATAATAATAGATCTAAAGTACTGACGTTGTTTCACCCGAACTAGATCCTCGTTCTTATGTGCCACATAAGACACTCAAAATCCTTTTGGTTCTGGTTTCCAGTCTATATACTTAGATCAAAATAGTAAACATAAATAGTAAATAAACAGTAAATAAGAACAGCAACCAACTTGGGAGGCAAGCCTACCACATCTGGTGCTTTAAAACAAAGATAAAAAAAAGAACATTTATTTAAAGAGAGAACATTTACAAAGAAGATAGACAGAAAGGATCCTTACAGAGGAATGGGTTGGATCTTTTCTGGAGAACTGGAGAGGTTTAGAGAGAAGGAAGAGAGTTTTAGAAGAGAGAGAGAGGAGCTATCCAAGTTCTGCTAACAAATGAGACAGAAGCATGGTTTTATAGGGAGAGGGGGTATTGTTTAAGTACTGTCGCAGGACCGGTGGCCTTTTTGCAATTTTTATGAACAGTATTTACTGTTTATTGACCGGTGGCTTTTTTGCAATTTTTGCAAACAGTAAATAAACGGTTTTTATATGGGGTTTAAACAGAGTTTATAAGTCAAATGGATCCTAGGAAAACGGATCATAACCCGGAGGATCCGAATCATCTGAGTCTTCTTCTTCACTCGAGTCTTCATTGTCCTTGGCAATACTGATAATCTTGCCATGAGACGACTTCTTGGAGGAGGAAGGTGGAGATAATTCCTGGGACATCTGTTCCATGATAGCAAGGAATTCATCCTTGGTTTTAGCGGAGGCGAGCTTTACCTGCCAATGAGACTTTTCAACCAGGAAAGCAGCATGTTCTTTGTTCATGATCTGCTGTTGTGGTTTTGAAGCCTGAAGATAGGTTTTTAAGAATGCAGCACACCAATTTTGTACCACAGGAAGTTTTACATTGGATGGAATATTGTATTTATTCCACCATCGAACCCAAAAGTGTCTTGAGATCATTGTTCCAGCACGATGGCTGTTGAAACCATAATCCCATTTTAAAACCCAAGGAATAAAAAAGTTTATACAGAAAGAGAAAATTCGAGGGAAAATTCTTTCCTGAGGAGGGGATATATAACGTTCAACAAAGAGTTTATAACTGGGAAGAACCTCTTCAGCAAGAATTTTGGGAATACATCCAAAAAAGTCCCACCATTGGAGAAACCAATTAGGAATGTATTCGGGTTTAAATGAACTGTCAAAATAGATGAGCCAGGTATGACTCCTTTTAGAATTCTGGTAATAGAACATATTAAACCAGGCTTGTTTATAATCCCAATAGGAGAAGGTGAAATTCCTATTAGGGTTGTTTTCAAATTCAACGGCTTCCAAAAGAAATGGAGAACCATATTGTTTAGGATGGAGGAGGTTTATAATTTGGCAAGTAGAAAAGGCATAGTCTTTGGAGGGATCAAAAACTATGTCTGAGATGGTTTGATACTTGCCATCTTTTTTAATCTGGTAGTTAAATTTGAATTTGACTGAGGCGGGAGTGGTTTGAGAAAGAATATCCATATAATAGGATACTGGTTTTCTGTAATCCCATGGTTTAAATTCCCATCCAGGGCCAAAAGCGTTTAAAACAGCACCATAAGGCATATGCCTATTTTCTCCTGAAGTAGGAATAAATCCTTCTTCAACAAGAAATAGGTTTTCAATAATTTCTTTTTGTTCAAAATTTGTCCAACTGTCCTGAGACAGGGTTTTAGAAACAGTTTGAGATTGCTCTTGAGAGGAAGATGAGACAATCTCCTTTTGTTTAAAAATAGGTTTAGAAACCATACCTGAGGGTATCTCTGTCACAGGTTGGGGTTTATTTTGGAGTTTTTGGAGGGCTTGAAGTATTTCTGGGTTTTGAGCCAACTGGGCAGCCCATTTTTGGACTTCTAGCTCTTTTGACTTGGAAATAGGCTCCTGCTCTACTTCAACAAGATCAGCCCATGATTTTTTAGTGGTTTTGATGGTTTTAGAAGGATTGGGATTTTCAATTGAGTCAACTGTTTGTTTAGAAGATGGTTAAATGGTTTTAATGGGTTTAATGGCCTTTATTGCTGCTGAGAGCAATTTTTCTGTGGCTTGTTTAGGAGGAGGGCTTTGGACTGTTTCGTCCGAAACCTGGGTTTTACCTTTATCTGTTTCTTTGGGCTTTGATTTTCTAGGCATGATATCAAAGGCCTGTTTTGAAGGAATTCCCGGGTCAGAAAATCAGGAAGGGAATTGTTCTCTCCTTTAATATATTCAATTTCAAAATCAAATATACTAAGTATAGCCTGCCATCTAGCAAAAATTTGTTTAGAAGCAACATTTTTAACATCTTTTTCTAAAATTTCTTTTGCAGACTTACAGTCAACCCGAAGCAGAAACCTCTGGTTTAGTAAATTAGATTGAAATTTAGAAATACATAAAACAATACTTAAAATTTCTTTTTGTATAGTAAAATAATTTAATTGAGCACCTTTCCAATGGCCAGAAGTATATTGGATAATATATTCTTTTCCATTAGAAAGTTGTTTTAAAATACCACCATAGCCAAGATCAGAAGCATCTGTTTCAACTATCTTAGGTGCAGAAGGGTCAGGAAGGGAAAGACAAGGAATGTCTTTGACCGGTTGTTTGATTTTTTGAATGATGGAGGTATGTTCATCTGTCCAAGGAGAGGGATTTTTCCTAAGACGCTGATGAAGAGGTTTACACATAAAATTTAGATTTGGATAGAAATCAAGAACATAATTGAGACTTCCTAAGAATCTCTGTAACTGAGTTTTATCCAGGATTTTATCAGGAAACTTATCAACAAAGGATAAGGATCGTTGTATAGGCGTAATTGTTCCTTGGATGATATGATGTCCAAGAAAACGAATTTTTGTCTGGAAAAGAGACATTTTAGATTGGGACAAAACCAGACCATTTTTCTTTGCAATGAAGAAAAACGTTTTTAAGTGTTTAAAATGTTCTGAAATGGAATGAGAAAACACCAATATGTCATCAATATAAACAATGATGAAATGTGAATATGCAGAGAAAATGTCATTCATTATTCTTTGAATTCACTTTGCGCGTTTTTCAAACCAAATGGCATAACATTCCACTCATACTGTCCAAATGGAACAGTAAAGGCAGTTTTATAACGGTCTTGTGGGGCAATTTGAATTTGCCAAAAACCTGATTTTAAGTTAAATTTAGAAAACATGAGTGCAAAATGCAGTTTATTTAATAAATCTCTTTTATTGGGAATAGGTGACCTGATCCATTTTAATGCAGTGTTTAAAGGTTTATAATTTATAACTAAGCGGGGAACTCCTCGTTCAATTTCCGAATTCTTGTTTACATAAAATGCAGAACATGACCAAGGAGAACGAGATTTTCTGATAAGCTTCTTACCAAGCAAATCAGTAATTTCATTTTTACAATGCTGTTGGAGTTCAGCATTCATTTGTATAGGTCTGGCTTTAGTGGGAATTTGTCTTTCATCAAAACTTGGTTCATACGGTAAATCTACCATATGTTGTTTACGTTCCCAAAATGCCGTTGGAAGATCAGAACAAAGTTCCTTTTGAAACTGGTTTTGTAAATCAGAAATTCTGTTTTTGACAAAATCAGTGACAAGTTGGTTTTCAACTTGTTTAAGAGAGACAGATTGTTTTAAAACAGAAAGTTTTGCCTTTCTTGTTTTTATTAAACTATTAATCTCATTATGATAAATGCTGTGTGCTTTTAACAAATGAAGATTTCTAGTTTTTGGTTTTTGAAGAAATTTTAAAACATGTTTCCGAGTAGGATTTTTAGTTTTAAAACAAATACCATGATAACTTACCTTATAAGGTATTATCCAGTTTATAAAAGGAGTACCCAAAATACAAGTATGATGGATATCTTTTACTAATAAAAACGAAGTTAAAATGCTATTGTCTAAGTCAACAATATAAGCATCAGTTTTGCCTATAATAGTTAATTTAGAAGCATTAGCAGTTGAAAGTTTCTCGGAAGTGTTTTGATGTAGATGTTTAGGTACAATACTCTCTTTGATACAATTCAGGTCTGCACCTGTGTCAAATAGAGCAATTGTATCTAATGAAAAATCTTTTGAAAACACAATTTTTATTTTTATTAAATATTTTCGAGAGGTTATTTCATGTAAAACATTTAAAAAATCTTTTTTCTCCTGTAAATCCTGATACGTAGGATCCTGATCTATAGTTTTATCAGTTTCTGATTCCGAACTAGAATCAGATCTAGTGAATGCCTTTTGAAGCAACTGTTGTATCAAAAGAGAATCACTACTTTGTTTAGTCTGAAGCTGTTTTAATTCAACTTTGATAGTTTTAATCTCAGCCTGTAACTCTGTTAAAGAGAGACTAGCTGTTGTCGATTTTCGAGATTTGTTTAAAATATGAGTCAAATCATAAGGATTGGAATGGGAGTTTATTGCAGACATTGTTGTCTGGGATTGTTCAAGAGATTCCTGAAGTTGCAGAAGATATTTTTTCTGAATTTCAGGATTATTAATGTCCTTAATAACCTGGAGAATAAACTCTTGGTCTTTTGTAAGAACATTAACTTGTTTATCAGAATCAGAATCAGAACTAGTCTTACTACTAGTATCTGATAGTTCACCTATTTCATCTACCTGTGCAGAAGAATTAGATGAATCATTATCTGATTCAGAGAGTTCAATGATGAGAGAATTAAACTTTTGACGAACCTGTTCATCAAGCTCAATTTCATTCAGCTTTTTACGGAGTTTACAAAATCTAGCCATGTGGCCAGGCTGATAACATTTATAACAAACAATTTGTTTAGAAGTGGAAGGGGTTGAAGAATTTTGTTTAAATTGTTTTTGTTTTGGAAAACGTTTCTTTTTAAAAGGGGGTTTATAAAAAGCTTCTCTTGAAGACTGTTGTTGTTTAGAAAACCGGTTCTTTTTAAAAAAGGTTTTGGCGGGTGATTTCTTTTTTGAATCCTTTGGAAGGGGATTGAAATTAAACTGTTTACAAAAGCTTCCCAGCTCTTGTCTGGTACGCTTCATTTCCCACTTCAGATGTTTCTGAAGTTTGATATCTTGGCAAATCTTAAGTCCTTCCTTTTGGGTATAACTTATTAATTCACCATAAGTGAGTTTAGTGTAAGGAATCGGATTTCCTACCGTTTCCTTGAGTTTATTACGAACCTTTTCACCTAGAAGAGTAGGGAGTCCTGCTAGAAATTTTTCCTTCCAGAAAGACTGGTTGGAATCTTCCCTAAGCATTAATCTAGTTAAGAAGGTGTTTTTATAATATTGGAAATCACTTAACTTCTTGCATCTAAGATTAGACAGAAGTTCAGCGTTTTTATCCCTAAGGTGAGAAGGGTCTCCTATGAAATGGAGGGATATAGTCAGAATCAGAGTGGATACTGAATCTGGAATAGGATTTCCTAATGAATCTATGATAGGGACCATATCATCATCAAGTTTTACTGAGGTTAATATTTCTAATCGTTCTGTTTCTAAAAGATGGAAATCCCACCATCCTTTAAGTTGCCCTGTAAATCTTGCAATAAGGATTTCAGCTATGGCACGATCAGAAATATTAGTGTTTTGAGAACGATAAGCATTTGCTGCCATCGTCATTTGGTGCAAAATGCCAAGAATGTTGTATTCTGACATGCCATCTATGTTCCATTCATAAATGGAGTTTGCACTGTATTTAGTCTGGGTGGTCAATTGTTTAGAATCATTGTCTAAGTCTGGAGTCCTATACTGGGGTACAGTATATGGGGTCCAAATGAGTTTATTAAGTTTAGGAGATTCTATTTCCTTACTAGAAACAGAAGAGGTTTCAAATTCATCAAGAACTTGAACGGTTTTAGAAGAAGATACTGGCATACTAAGTCTAACAGGTGTATCTAAAACAACCTTAGAGGTGGATGGACTAGACGATTCTATGGAACTTAGTTGCTGTTTAACAATATTTAAAAAACTGGTTTTATCATTTTGAAATTCCTTTTTGCTGGAAGAGGAAACTTCAAAAGGTTTAAAAACGGGATTTTTATCTGTGGTTTGAAAATCAGGTAATTGAAAATTGTTTTCAATTCTGTCTAATTGATTGCCAATCATTTGAAGACTGATATTAGAAAAGTTATTTTGTTCAATTAAACTCTTTAGATTCTTATCCTCAGAGTTTGAGGGGATTTTAAATGGAGAAGCCTCAATTTGAGTTTCACCTTGTTTAAATGAACATTTACGTGGTGGAGGGTGTTCAGATTGAATCTGTTTTCCCTCTATTTCCCAAACTGGAAGTTTTTTCTTTTTAGAAATGGGATTTAGTGTTTTAAAAATTGGATTATTAGGTTTTATGAAAATGTGAGCTGGCCATTCAAAATACGAAAATTCATTTTGCCATTCTTTAGAAGTTTCGGTATGATACTGAAACCAGTCAAAAAATGGAATATGAATTCTATTGGTTTTAAGAAATTCATAAAATGATTTTTGTAAATCAGGCAGAATGTCATCAAATTGCATAAAAAACCATTTTCTGATTTCTTTGTTTTTATCAGAATAAAAATCTGTTCTTAAAAAGGTTTTATCAAGTTCAAAATCCTTTTCAATAACATTTAAAACATTTTCTGTTATGGCAGAATATGTTGGAGATGTTGGTTGAGAAGGTGGACTTTCCTGTTCAACAGGTTCTACTAATTTAGAAGATGATTCACCTGTTTGGTAAACCGAATGTGGAATACTAGTTTGATAACTAGTATGTTTAAAAGTCGTGTTTGGCAATTCTGATGTAGAATGCCTTGGTTTAGTAAGAGGAATGTTTATTACAGAAGGAATCTGAGAAACATTTCCTACGTTTATAGTGGACATAGAATCTTTAGAGAACCTAGAACTAGAAGACCTAGGTAATCTGTCAAATTTTAAAGTAATCTTACCGTCACTAAATTGGTTTATCTGAACCAAATTAGGGTTTAATTCTGGAGGTGGCAATCCTTTGGGGATTGTAACTCCTTGAAGAATCCATTCTTCAGGAAAAGTGATGTCTTTCCAAAGAATAGGTTTAGGAATCCTAACATTTGGTCTAGAGAGATCTGTTTGGATTAACAAAGTTTCTCCTTTCACAGATTGCTGTAAATGTTTAGTAGGGAGAAGTGCAGATGTCATTAGTCTATAATGAATACGGAAAATGCATGTAACAGGGATAGATCCTGGCAACATGTTATAATTATGCGTTTTAACCTGTAAAACAGCACATTTTAAAATGTTTTTATCACGCAAAGAAATGGTCATATTTGGATAACAATCAAAAGAGATTGACCCTGAGTTTAAAGTGGATTCAACCGTTCCAAGAAGAGAATCTTCAAAGTTTACATGTCTAGCATCCCTAAGAACAGCTAGAATCGAAGTGTTTAATCCTTCACGAGTGAGGGGTTTAAAAGCAACTTGGATAAGGCCTAAGTGAATATACTCGAAGCCTTTGGTTTTATGTTGTTTAAGTGATTCTGGAGTTAAAAGAGGAATTTCTTTTAACGAATCTGAGAGAGGGATGTCCCTATGCTCAGTTTTAATATAGAGATCTGATTTATTGGTGAGTTTAGAAAAGATAGATTTAGACAGATGGTACACCTGACTTGGTTTAATATGGGGTATTTCCCAATTATCAATCTGTTTAAAATTTTCATAAGTTAATTCTTCTCTGTTTATAACATTTCTGATTTCTGAGGAATCAGAAGTAGAAGAGTTAGAAAATGAAGTAGATCTATATAAATTAGAATCCATATTTATTAATAATTTAAACAGTGTTTATGATAGACTACTCCGGTTATACCCTTACAGCACACAACTATTGCCCTGTCCATCGGGACTTACTGTTGCTATCCTCTGCTCTGGGTTCAGTTGGAATCTAGTCTGACACACAACCACTTATCTAAATTATTATTAAATAGAATTATAATTTAAATAAATATACAGCCTTTTCTAGGCTCTGATACCAAAATCGCCCCAAGATCAAAAAGGCATAAACAGATGAACTAATAGATGAAAATAAAAGATGAAAGAGTATAATAAAAATAATAATAGATCTAATGTACTGACGTTATTTCACCCGAACTAGATCCTCGTTCTTATGTGCCACATAAGACACTCAGAATCCTTTTGGTCCTGGTTTCCAGTCTATATACTTAGATCAAAATAGTAAACATAAATAGTAAATAAACAGTAAATAAGAACAATAAATAGTAAATAAGAACAGCAACCAACTCGGGAGGCAAGCCTACCACATCTGGTGCTTTAAAACAAAGATAAAAGAAAGAACATTTATTTAAAGAGAGAACATTTACAAAGAAGATAGACAGAAAGGATCCTTACAGAGGAATGGGTTGGATCTTTTCTGAAGAATTGGAGAGGTTTAGAGAGAAGGGAGAGAGTTTTAGAAGAGAGAGAGAGGAGCTATCCAAGTTCTGCTAACAAATGAGGCAGAAGCATGGTTTTATAGGGAGAGGGGGTACTGTTTAAGTACTGTCGTAGGATCGGTGGCCTTTTTGCAATTTTTATGAACAGTATTTACTGTTCATTGACCGGTGGCTTTTTGTAATTTTTGCAAACAGTAAATAAACGGTTTTTATATGGGGTTTAAACAGAGTTTATAAGTCAAATGGATCCTGGGAAAACGGATCATAACCCGGAGGATCCGAATCATCTTAGTCTTCTTCTTCACTCGAGTCTTCATTGTCCTTGGCAATACTGATAATCTTGCCATGAGACGACTTCTTGGAGGAGGAAGGTGGAGATAATTCCTGGGACATCTGTTCCATGATAGCAAGGAATTCATCCTTGGTTTTAGCGGAGGCGAGCTTTACCTGCCAATGAGACTTTTCAACCAGGAAAGCAGCATGTTCTTTGTTCATGATCTGCTGTTGTGGTTTTGAAGCCTGAAGATAGGTTTTTAAGAATGCAGCACACCAATTTTGTACCACAGGAAGTTTTACATTGGATGGAATATTGTATTTATTCCACCATCGAACCCAAAAGTGTCTTGAGATCATTGTTCCAGCACGATGGCTGTTGAAACCATAATCCCATTTTAAAACCCAAGGAATAAAAAAGTTTATACAGAAAGAGAAAATTCGAGGGAAAATTCTTTCCTGAGGAGGGGATATATAACGTTCAACAAAGAGTTTATAACTGGGAAGAACCTCTTCAGCAAGAATTTTGGGAATACATCCAAAAAAGTCCCACCATTGGAGAAACCAATTAGGAATGTATTCGGGTTTAAATGAACTGTCAAAATAGATGAGCCAGGTATGACTCCTTTTAGAATTCTGGTAATAGAACATATTAAACCAGGCTTGTTTATAATCCCAATAGGAGAAGGTGAAATTCCTATTAGGGTTGTTTTCAAATTCAACGGCTTCCAAAAGAAATGGAGAACCATATTGTTTAGGATGGAGGAGGTTTATAATTTGGCAAGTAGAAAAGGCATAGTCTTTGGAGGGATCAAAAACTATGTCTGAGATGGTTTGATACTTGCCATCTTTTTTAATCTGGTAGTTAAATTTGAATTTGACTGAGGCGGGAGTGGTTTGAGAAAGAATATCCATATAATAGGATACTGGTTTTCTGTAATCCCATGGTTTAAATTCCCATCCAGGGCCAAAAGCGTTTAAAATAGCACCATAAGGCATATGCCTATTTTCTCCTGAAGTAGGAATAAATCCTTCTTCAACAAGAAATAGGTTTTCAATAATTTCTTTTTGTTCAAAATTTGTCCAACTGTCCTGAGACAGGGTTTTAGAAACAGTTTGAGATTGCTCTTGAGAGGAAGATGAGACAATCTCCTTTTGTTTAAAAATAGGTTTAGAAACCATACCTGAGGGTATCTCTGTCACAGGTTGGGGTTTATTTTGGAGTTTTTGGAGGGCTTGAAGTATTTCTGGGTTTTGAGCCAACTGGGCAGCCCATTTTTGGACTTCTAGCTCTTTTGACTTGGAAATAGGCTCCTGCTCTACTTCAACAAGATCAGCCCATGATTTTTTAGTGGTTTTGATGGTTTTAGAAGGATTGGGATTTTCAATTGAGTCAACTGTTTGTTTAGAAGATGGTTAAATGGTTTTAATGGGTTTAATGGCCTTTATTGCTGCTGAGAGCAATTTTTCTGTGGCTTGTTTTGGAGGAGGGCTTTGGACTGTTTCGTCCGAAACCTGGGTTTTACCTTTATCTGTTTCTTTGGGCTTTGATTTTCTAGGCATGATATCAAAGGCCTGTTTTGAAGGAATTCCCGGGTCAGAAAATCAGGAAGGGAATTGTTCTCTCCTTTAATATATTCAATTTCAAAATCAAATATACTAAGTATAGCCTGCCATCTAGCAAAAATTTGTTTAGAAGCAACATTTTTAACATCTTTTTCTAAAATTTCTTTTGCAGACTTACAGTCAACCCGAAGCAGAAACCTCTGGTTTAGTAAATCAGATTGAAATTTAGAAATACATAAAACAATACTTAAAATTTCTTTTTGTATAGTAAAATAATTTAATTGAGCACCTTTCCAATGGCCAGAAGTATATTGGATAATATATTCTTTTCCATTAGAAAGTTGTTTTAAAATACCACCATAGCCAAGATCAGAAGCATCTGTTTCAACTATCTTAGGTGCAGAAGGGTCAGGAAGGGAAAGACAAGGAATGTCTTTGACCAGTTGTTTGATTTTTTGAATGATGGAGGTATGTTCATCTGTCCAAGGAGAGGGATTTTTCCTAAGACGCTGATGAAGAGGTTTACACATAAAATTTAGATTTGGATAGAAATCAAGAACATAATTGAGACTTCCTAAGAATCTCTGTAACTGAGTTTTATCCAGGATTTTATCAGGAAACTTATCAACAAAGGATAAGGATCGTTGTATAGGCGTAATTGTTCCTTGGATGATATGATGTCCAAGAAAACGAATTTTTGTCTGGAAAAGAGACATTTTAGATTGGGACAAAACCAGACCATTTTTCTTTGCAATGAAGAAAAACGTTTTTAAGTGTTTAAAATGTTCTGAAATGGAATGAGAAAACACCAATATGTCATCAATATAAACAATGATGAAATGTGAATATGCAGAGAAAATGTCATTCATTATTCTTTGAATTCACTTTGCGCGTTTTTCAAACCAAATGGCATAACATTCCACTCATACTGTCCAAATGGAACAGTAAAGGCAGTTTTATAACGGTCTTGTGGGGCAATTTGAATTTGCCAAAAACCTGATTTTAAGTTAAATTTAGAAAACATGAGTGCAAAATGCAGTTTATTTAATAAATCTCTTTTATTGGGAATAGGTGACCTGATCCATTTTAATGCAGTGTTTAAAGGTTTATAATTTATAACTAAGCGGGGAACTCCTCGTTCAATTTCTGAATTCTTGTTTACATAAAATGCAGAACATGACCAAGGAGAACGAGATTTTCTGATAAGCTTCTTACCAAGCAAATCAGTAATTTCATTTTTACAATGCTGTTGGAGTTCAGCATTCATTTGTATAGGTCTGGCTTTAGTGGGAATTTGTCTTTCATCAAAACTTGGTTCATACGGTAAATCTACCATATGTTGTTTACGTTCCCAAAATGCCGTTGGAAGATCAGAACAAAGTTCCTTTTGAAACTGGTTTTGTAAATCAGAAATTCTGTTTTTGACAAAATCAGTGACAAGTTGGTTTTCAACTTGTTTAAGAGAGACAGATTGTTTTAAAACAGAAAGTTTTGCCTTTCTTGTTTTTATTAAACTATTAATCTCATTATGATAAATGCTGTGTGCTTTTAACAAATGAAGATTTCTAGTTTTTGGTTTTTGAAGAAATTTTAAAACATGTTTCCGAGTAGGATTTTTAGTTTTAAAACAAATACCA
The DNA here is from genome assembly GCA_037832335.1 of Carallia pectinifolia. NCBI lineage: Eukaryota > Viridiplantae > Streptophyta > Magnoliopsida > Malpighiales > Rhizophoraceae > Carallia > Carallia pectinifolia. Next base: position 20,736,326 of record CM075454.1, on the reverse strand, counting down.
TGATAACTTACCTTATAAGGTATTATCGAGTTTATAAAAGGAGTACCCAAAGTATAAGTATGATGGATATCTTTTACTAATAAAAACAAAGTTAAAATGCTATTGTCTAAGTCAACAATATAAGCATCAGTTTTGCCTATAATAGTTAATTTAGAAGCATTAGCAGTTGAAAGTTTCTCGGAAGTGTTTTGATGTAGATGTTTAGGTACAATACTCTCTTTGATACAATTCAGGTTTGCACCTGTGTCAAATAGAGCAATTGTATCTAATGAAAAATCTTTTGAAAACACAATTTTTATTTTTATTAAATATTTTAGAGAGGTTATTTCATGTAAAACATTTAAAAAATCTTTTTTCTCCTATAAATCCTGATACGTAGGATCCTGATCTATAGTTTTATCAGTTTCTGATTCCGAACTAGAATCAGATCTAGTGAATGCCTTTTGAAGCAACTGTTGTATCAAAAGAGAATCACTACTTTGTTTAGTCTGAAGCTGTTTTAATTCAACTTTAATAGTTTTAATCTCAGCCTGTAACTCTGTATATATATATATATATATATATATATATATATATATATATATATATATATATAATTTTTTTTTTTTTTTTTTTTTTTTTTTTTTGAGTAGGGAATTCGAGTAAATTTGAATGACTTGAACTATTGATTTTTTAGCGAATTCATTTATAGCCCTAGTGAATATAAGCTTGAATGCCTCTTTGCTTCAGTTTCATTAGAGTATTTTTTGACTTAAAAGTAACATATTCAAAAATTATTCTTGATTATGTGAGTAACCCTAAAAAATTTCAATTATTTACACCTCCTAATATTTTAGAATGATTTTTTTATTACGAGAATTCTACTTACTATACATAGAGGAGCACGTTTTAATTCACTCTTTAGTTGAATTAAAAACATTTTTTTACTTTTTTTTCTTTTAGGTTTTTGCTTGCCGATGTATATGCTATCTATGGTACAAGTAACAATTTCATTTTGTTTTTCTTGAATAACATTTTCATTTTGTTCATATAAATTTGAATTATATCATTTTCTATTTTATATTTATTGGACAAAAACCACTAACTTAATAACTAAGTTCACGAAAGGTGTCATAATTGTACTTATCGTGTGCCGTTAGGCCTTATCGTGTGCCTTTTGCACTATCGTGTGTCGAGGTTTGTTGCTTCTCTGCCAATAGATCTGTGCTTTTTTCTCAGCTTTTTATGCCGTTTAACTGCCCTTTCATGGGCTGTGGGGTCTAGTCGCCCTTTTGGTGTTTCTCATAGGTGTGGTGTAGGTGGATTCTTAACGCCTTGTGCTGTTGCTCGTGCTGGTTAGCTTCTGATCGCTTTTTCTTGCATGCCACCGCTTCCCCTACCTTCGGCTTAAGCTCTGCTTGAGAGTACAAGGGTGGGGGACCCTCCCTCTTTTTGGCTTTAGTTAGCCTATATAGTCTCTGATATGCCGAAGTGCTTTGTTAGGATGTTAGGGGTGGGAGGAGGAGACGCCGCCACCGTGCCCTTTATTTTAGCCGCCTTCTAGTGTGGCCAATCTAGGTGTCTACGTAGCTGCAAAGAGGTGCTAGGGGTTAGTCAACTAGCTGCTGCCTGTCTTGTGCCTAGTTACTCGTGTCACACTACTTGCTTTCTTCACCAACATTTGTCTAGCTAAGTGTCACTGCTGCCCATGGTGGGGGTGGTGCTCCCTGTGTTTGTTGAGATGGTTCACGCCTATAAGACTATTTTGGTTGGGTTTCTTTTTTCGGGCTCCCAAGGTCTGTGTTTAGGCCTATGTTTGGACTAGAGTTTGGTCTGCTTTGTAGACTTGTATCTTTTTCTTAATCTAATCTAAGTTACCTTGGATAAAAAAAAAAAAAGGTTCACGAAAAGTGTCATATTTTATAATATTTATCCCAAAGAGTAAACTTTAGGTTGCATTGCATGAGAAAATAGCTTAAAAAATATGTCTGACTTATGATCAATAAAAATTTTAGATAAGAAGATAAACCGCATAATCTCTTTCTTTGCAAAATTCAACTCCTTATTGAATCTCAGTGTGATGTTACATGCTAGTATAAATTCCTTCAGCTAGTGTGGTTGTCATTGTTATTTAATAACTAGATGTGTCTAAACGAGTCGTCGAGTCAGGTTTGGATTGAGACATTTTGAGTTCGAGTTACTTTGTGTGAGGGTTATTTTTGGTTGACTTATGTTTTGGTCGGATTTTGGTTGACCCATGGGTCAACAAAGGGCAGCAATTAAATAGTGGAACACCTTGCAACTAGTACACAAACCCCACAAAGGGCCGTGGCCTTTTGGGACCACCAATGGATTCTAAAACTAAAGATAATGAAACCTTAATTTTTGTAAGTCGACACAACATTCCAAAAATCGTTGCCCTTGAGTTGTAAGGCAAAACTTCAACTCAGGAGGGCAAATATTATACAAACTTTAAAATAGCTTGAATCCAACAATTGTTATCGGTTAACGATCCTTCTTAGTGGCACAAAGTGATTATACTTTGGATCCAAGGGCATCGAATAATCACAAATGGAGCCATGCAAACCATACTTAAAATAAATGATCCTTTGGTTCATTAATCGAATTGATAGAACTAAGAGAGTAAACGAAGCAACAAAAGCCAGTGAGATGTTGCTTGCCAATTGAAATACTAATTAAAGTAATCAATAATGGCTGGCTAAATAACCACTTCAAGACATGATAAAACTTGTGTTCCAAATCGATCAGATTGCTACAGTAGCATACACCAGCCAAAAAGCAAGTATTTTGAAAGATCTTTTTATCCATATATAATTGATCACATAATTCTCCTCCAATTGTTTGCATCATATGAAGTTGATGCTAATAGCTTAAGGAGCAAACAATTAAAAGTAAACTGGATTTATTAACAAACATGACAAATGACCATTAAAAAGGCTATTTAAATGTCTAAGAAACTAACAATAACCTTATCCAAGGTTTTAAAAACATAAGACTAAAAGCTACAACCAAAATAGTAAATCCAGAAAAGTTCTTGTTCAAGACCATTAACATTAGCCATCAAACGCAACAGGAAAGAAAGCAAATGGTCTCGTAACTTAGTAACCACCACAAAGGTGTAGGACAAAGTGCAAGGTGGACTCTTTCTGGATGAGTGTCAATCATCTAATCTTGCACTAACTGATCCTATACCATTTCAGAATACAAAAAATTCTGGCATTAACAGACACTCAAGTCATATTTTTGAAACTTCAAAATTCAAGAAACTATGTATCCAATAAACATTGGTAGTCAGTACTAAGTGGAAACAAAGTGTTAATTATCAAATTGAGCTTTTCAATTCTCCTCATTAAAAGTCATTGAATTTAAAGCTATTGATGATGATTCTCTAACGACATTTAATTTTGAAAATTGAATCTCTAAGCTAGCAATTTCTTGGTTGTCAACATCATCATCAACTACATTAATATAAATTATAAAAAATAATTAAAAACTATACAAACAATATAAGAATTTAAACTTAAGGAAAAAAAAAACGAATTTTACTTCTTGTAACCATACAACCAATTGTATACAGTGATTTAAATTTTTTGCAGTTTTTTGCAAAAGAGAAGCTTTCCACTTAGTTATAACTCTACCTCCCATGCTAAAAGCGAACTCTGAAGCAACTGCTGTGATTGGTATGCTTAATATGTCTCTAGCCACATGAGAGAGAATTAGAAATCGATTTTGAGACAATTTCTACCAAGTAAGGACATCCAAATGGAACTTCTGAGCTTTTTTTGGCTCCTTGAAGTATAAATCCAAATCTGTTTGTTTTGACTCTAGTGAATTACTCTCAAAAAAATTGAATTTTTATATTAACAGTTAATAAGCTAGTGATAATTAGATATTTCAACAATGTACTAATCATTCAAACTAAAGCAACTTCAACATGAAAGCAATCAAAAATCATGCTTGAAATTTAGGGCAAGGCCAGATAGGTCACTAGTTACACTGTCACACTTCTAGGGTATCCCATTTAGTTGGGTTTTTTTTGCACTGTTCACCTAATTCCATGTTTGATCTTTATGTTTTTTTTTTTATAAGTACACTATATTATGAACAACAATATATAATACTGCTCCACTGCTTATTACTGAAGAATGTTTGGTCTTCGTTTTTCCACTTTGGTTATTACGTCCACAATTAGTCATTTTTTATGCTAGAGGATTACTAATGAAAATCCAAACAGCGACCCATTTCCAAAATCTTTTGCATAAGAGACAAAGGCAAACCTAAAAAATTGAGCCATAGAATGATATTTTAACAAACTACAAAGGTAAGTCATCAACTTGTATAAATTGAAGGTAAACTTACTGCAATATCTTCTTCGTCATTGCATTAGAATTTGAGTTGCCACTTCGACTGCAAAATGACATTGAAGTTGTGTTCTTACTTGCATAATCGTTGAACAATCGCAAAAGCTCAAAATGAACGCGATCAGCCTTTTCTTTTACTACTGAAGAATCCAATTTTTTGAAGTAAAACTTCACAAAATCTTAATTGTACTGAGGATTAAAGATTACAGCAAAAAAAAGTACAACACTATAACAACTCCAATACTTGTTAAATTTTATCTTTATCTCCATTAACATTTCACTTATGTGAGGATTGGGATGTTCCTTCCCTTTTAAGAAGCAAATCTCAATCTTTCACACATGTTGAAAATACAAATTAGGAGTTGGGTATTCACTTCCAGAAAATAATTTTGTAATTGCATTAAAATGTTTTAAAAGATCACAGATCTTCTTTCCTCTAGCCCATTCTTCATCAGTCAAATACCATATAAAATTATCATTGACAAGTTTTATACGAGCAAAGGCATTGTGATAATTAAGTGCCCTGATAAGCATCTTATCTGTGGAATTCCATCTAGTGAGACAATATAACTATAATGTATTGGAACAATCACAACCAATAAGTTTTGCACACTCCTCAAATTTCAATTTTCCCTTTTTTAAGCCATCCACATATTTGATCCCTTCTCTGATATCCATAATAGCACAATTAATCACCTTCAATCCATCTTCCACAATCGAATTCAATATGTGTGTAGAATAATAAAAATGAAAGAAGTCACCATCACAGTGTAAGCAATCTTCAAGCTTCAAGTGATTAAGCAGGAAATCTTGCATATTATCATTACATCAAGCATTATCCAAAGTGATAGTGAAAATTTTCTTTGTAATATCCCACTGCTTCAAAATGTCGTAAACTTTGTGATACAAAGCTAATGCAGTATGTAGGGAGGGACATGACAAAAGCTCAAAATTTTGTTATTCAACCTCCAATGTTCATCCACATAATGTGCAGTAAGACACAAATATCTTTAACACAAAGTAGAGGTCCACATATTGCATATCAAACAAATTTTGCTAAGAATTGTTCTCAAAGTGTTTTTCAATTTTCCTCTCTTTATTTTATACACCTTCCCACAATATGCTTTTACTGCATACCTAATTATTGGTTTGGCATCTTCATTCAAATGTATGTGCATATCTCTATTCTTTTCATGTTCAGTAAATGTGAATGGATATCTATGCTTCATAATAGGTATAACAATTTTCTCTTTATAAATATTTTATTTTTCTCATTAGTTTCCCTTGTTCTTCATCTTTACAAATTTTCTTACGATAAGCCAAAAGATAATGATGCTTTTTAGAAGTACCAAATGAGGACTCAACAAGATATAACCTAGCACAATGCTTGAAGCTTGCTCTTGTCTTCCTATCTTTATTTTCTTATTTTGAACTAACTCAATATCTTCCCAAGAAATAGACTTCCTATTTTTCACAATACTTGGGCTAGAAGATTTGTCTATAACAACATCGCAATCATCATTGACATCTATTGAGATCTGTGAAGACATGACTATAAAGGAGAAAAGGAACACTATTAATGTAGCAAAGTAAGCTAACTTGCTAAATTTCATGTTGATGAATTTAAACTTTCAATTTCCATAATAAAAGATGAATATGACTTGGACTTAAGAAGGGAAATGCAAATGCAAAAAGACAAAACAAAAATCAAACAAAACAAATTTTGGCAAATAGAACTTCTTATATCTTTCTACAAATGGAGTAGTACTTGTTATATCTTTGATATAACCGTCATAGTTACAAAATGAGAATGAGTCACAACAAATAGAACTTAGTCTCTGCAATTTGCAAATCAATAGTAGAATGTTCTCAACATCCTTAAAGCAAATAAGCTAACATTCATTCAATCCTCTATCGTCCAAAATGGCAAAAGTTATATTACTGTTGGATTTTACCCAAAAAAAAAAAACAAGTGTATAGATGCCTCTATATAGTCGGTGTAGGTGGTCGTAAATCTCACATTAGTTGGTATTTAGATCCTCAATTCTCTAAACATAACAAAGACATTTCTTAGACATTCCGCATAATAAACTAAAGCAGACTCAAATTTTATTGCCAAACTCTTTGTGCTTACTGTGAGACAAGAATAAGATCCTCTATTTAAGCTGCGGTAGAGGTAGATGGGTTTCCTTCTCCCCTTTTTTCCTTCAGAATGTCATTGATCATGCCCTCCAACTTCTCAACCTTCCTCATCTCTTCAACACCCATAATTTTTTTCCCATATAAGTTTCCCTAAAAAAAAGAGACCTCAGCCTTCGCTCTCTTGATCACTTTGTATGCGTCAACAGCTGTTTTTGTAGTCTCCCTCACAGTATCCTCAGTTGCCTTCAATTTTTCTATCTTTTCTTTAAGTTTTTTTTTTTTCCATTTTCTAAGAGGGACTTGGCAGCATTGTGATGCAGCGTTCAGTAATAACAAGACTAATACATGATTAAGCTTTAGGAAGAGAAACTTTTCAAAAAGAAAAATAACATGAAAAACTAACAGTCTTATTAAATTTGAAGAAATATGTATGTGGAATGCCTTAACCTTTAGACTTATATAGGTATTTATAGCTAAATTCCATAGCTAAGAAAAGAAATACTTTAATGATTAAATCAAAATGAAAAGGAAATTAGAATAATTCGATAATATTTCAGAACAATCGGTACTCCATAATATTCAAGAAATATGCTAAAAAAATGCTTGGAATATTTTAGATATAGTTGGAAGGCAAGTCTTTTCAAGTCTTCTAAAATTTACCTTTGGGATTCTTCTGATGGTCCCTCTGGTCCACAAAGTCTTGGGATACTCATTCTATGTTACATTGATGGCCTCATTTCCATTTGTTCCTTTCTCACCCTTTTTCACTTTCTTATTTTCTTTGTTCAGCACAAATGTCATAATTGTCTACGCTCCTTATTTCCCCTTCTTGCTTAACAGATTGCCCAAACTAAATTTTATTGCTGCTTTGGCTTTGGGCAGAGACAACTTTTGAATAATTCTCCTCATCCTTGTTTGATATGGAAAACAAACAGAAGATGTAAAAATCTTAAGGATTTTAGGGGGTATTTATATACATGTGCTGGTTTGTTTTCCAAGGTAGTGTGATTGCAATAGAGGATTAGGGAGGGAATGATGTAGGAATGTAGTGAGTCAAAGTTTGTGAATTTGTTAGTGTGACATGAGGATTTGATATGATAATTCTCGTTCTACAACTGCTTGTGTCAGCGTCAGGGGCAGGGAGTGGTATCAGAGGTAATGGAGAGTGAAAAAGTAATGATTATCATTGTATTTTTTTTTTCCTTGGAATTAAGATCACAGAATCAAAGTTCTTATTTGCTATTTTTTTTATCACAGTTCAAATTTTTTTATTGATTGTTGATTGTTGATAAGTGTACTTAGTTGATGATTAATTTTTTAGTGAACGATCAATAATTTGCAGATTAAGTTACCATAATATATACTATAATTCTGTAAATCTTATAGTAATAAAAAAGAATCAAATGTCACAAATGATTATTTTAATATTCAAACAATAATTAACAATATTATTGTAACCCAATACTATATATATATATATATATATTTTACTTTTCTAATTTGACAGCGATAGTCATTGATAACAAAAATCATCAAAATGAATCAAGAACAGTAATCATCAACATGTAAACTAAACAGATATTGTCTTTTATTCAAACGATAAGTATAACAAAGCTCATTTGTAATGTAATTGTCAACACACTTTATTGAAAGATATATAATAAAATGATTTTTTATAAATGGATAAATGGATCCAACTTTATGAAAACATATTCTCATGAACTCATTTAAATATAAAAATTTTTATACTACAAGCAAATTATTCTATATTGTACGTTTTTACCACAATAATATTTTATCCATCTTAAAGAGATTTTACATTAATATATCGTATGTAACTATAAATCTCTCTTATATTATTTAAATATTAGACATATTACATGAAGAATAATGAGATATATCACAAAAACTGTATCATAAAACATCTCAAAATTTATAATTATGGAGAAAATCATCAACTTTTTTCCTTTTTTAGCTTAACGGTGTTAAAAAAGTTGATGATTCTTTCAATAATTGTAAATTTTTAGATATTTCATGACACATTTTTCGTAACATATATCATTAATCTAACATAAAATATTTTGTATGTAGTGTAAAATTTTTGTGTCTAAATTTGCATGGGAATTTTTGTCCAATAAACAATTCTCATACTATAAAAGTATTAATACCATGTTTTTATTAATCATTAAATACCTTTTAAAGAATGTATTTAAGACACCCATCATCGCAATATAAAAGAAATAAAATCTTTAGTAATATTAAATGATCATAACTTTGGATTACCTTAAATGAATATCTTATACAAATCCAAGAAACCAATATGGTAATTAATGAATTTTAACAACTATAGTATATCCAAGCATGAACCAGACAAGTTCTATATAAAGAGGAATATTGTTTTGTCGTTACATCCATTACATACACAAGAAAAGTGTTCGGTAAAAACAAAAAGAAGGTAATAAGATGGGTTTCGGTAACATTGCTCATGCCACAAAATTTTTTTTGTTTGTGCTTTTATGCACTATCATTCTCTTGAATGCAGGTGAGACAGAGGACTTAATGTTGTCAACAAAAAATGCATTGCTTTATTGATATCTTTTACTAATTAACACAACTTATTGTTTTAAATGATATTGATTTGTTTGAATTAATTTTCTTAATTTTGGATGTAGGAAAAACTAGGTCAGAATTGGCCCAAACTTGATACCTCGAGGGCCATGTTCAGTATTTGCAAATTGCGAACAAAATTGCTAACGGACGAGGTTCCGATTTGGAGGATATTGCAGACTATACGATGGGGTTTACACATGTTTTTGAGACACTGGTAGCTATATCATCCCGACTAGAGATTCTTACCCTCCTAAGTGCAATCCATAATTTAAAATGGAGTTGCTCTGGTGAGAGTTGTACTAGCAATATGAAGTTTATTTGAATATAATTTCAGATTTTTCTCTAGTCTTTTTGTAATAATTTTGCAACTTTTTAGTTGCAATGAAGTACAACTTCTATAGTTAACAAATGACAAGGCTTCTATCATGCTCTTGGCCTAATTAACTTGTCCATTTTTTTCCCTCACTCTTAAAGGACTAGAATCTTAACCTTAAACGAATAAGGAAATCAAAACATATAAAGTAATTATCCTTATAGCGCTGGAGTTTTGTAAGATGCCAGTAACCTTGACAATTTTTGCTTATTAATGGGGTGCAAACTCAACAAACTCCTCTTAAAAATAAGAGTACAAGAACAATAATTTAATAACAAAGTAGGCAAATAAATACAAATCACTATGAAAAAAAATAAATAGCAATATACAACTCAATGCATAGTTCTCTATCAATATTTTACAACTAATTAGGTCTTTAAAATGCAAGTTATAGCTTTGACTTACAAGGATTAAGATTTTAATTTGTGCATATGGTAGAGGTAAAAATGTTCGTTCATGGCTCCAAAAATCCAACTAATCATGGCCTAGAAGATTGTTTCCAACATGTGGATTTGCGACACTTAGTTTGCTTATTTATTTGATTACTCAATGAATTGATTCTAGTTTTCTTTGTTGATTAAATTATTTATAGTGGTCTAGAGAAGTATATATTTGCTTTGTTGAGTGCATGCTTGACAAAAAGAGGTGAAGTATTTTTATATATTAAGGGAGAGAAGTATAACACTCATTTTTAATCTAGATAACCCTTTTGTACGCTAACAAAAAGAGAGAAAAATATGTTCGGGTTCGTGTGCTTATATTTGCTTTTTTTGTTCTTTGAATCAATTTTTTGTTATTATCACAAAACATTGAGAGTTACTAATATATTTGTTCAAATGTGATTAGTGAAAGGAATGAATCAAACAAAAGCACAATACAAATGAAAGCAACACAAGTGTATGAAGATTAGTGAATCAACTTGTGAGCTAAAGGAGTTGATGAATTGTAACTAGAAATATTCTATGATCAGCTCAATAATGGGCATGACGACTTTATGAGCTTAGCAATGATGATTGAAGGTTGTTTCATGAAGTCTGGAGTTTGGAGAGGTAAAAGCATAGAGATTAGATTGAAGGTCTACTCGGTGATTGCTAATTTTTGAGGCCTGTATGATCAATGAATATGAGTTAAACACTGAACCATACAAGGCAAAAAGCTATTTGAGTCTTGTTTTCAACGCCCTAGCTATGCATTAATTAAAGGTTTATATAGGAAGTTCTAATAAAAAGAGTGAAGACTGTCAAAGCTAAGGTGATAGTCTTTGTGAGTTAACTTTAAGTGGATGTTATAGGAATGAGTTAAGCAATGAGTATATAGTTAGAAAGATATTTCTGTTTAGTTCTAAAAGCCATCATAAAGACGATATTTGGAAATTTGTGGAGGAAGTTATGGGTATTATATTAAAGAGTGTCAAAGCTTTTAAGGCTGATTTTATTGATCAAATTCTAAAAGCCTGTATAAGTCTAGAAGACAAAGGAGTGTCATCGTTCTAGACCCAAAGGCCTCCAATAAAATACTAAAGAGCATCACATATTTAGAATCCTTCATCAATAGAAGTCCTTCCTTAATAGTGTTGCAAGTGAATTAGCTACTGAACTAAATATGAATAGAAACTTGTATAAGTCTAGTTTCTAATGCAAAAACGACATAATGTGGAGCTTTATAGAAAAATATATAAGTGATTTATGAAGGGTGTTTAGAGCTATAAAGTTGATTGCAATATTATCTCACAAGATTTGAAGAGCATTAAATAAATGATTTTGAATATGTGCTAAAAAATCTTATAACATTCAGTTATGATGTTCAATGAAAATTTTTGAATGATTTTTGTTTGAGAAAGGAAAGTGATAAGGTTACTGGTTAATCTCAGAACCAACATCTATAGACCAAGGCCCCAAAAACGCAATATACAATAAACTTTAGATCAAAAGAGCCCTACTAGAGAAATTACCTCAAGTCTTATATAGATACTTTAATATCAGAAATACTTATTCCCTCTAGGCAATAAGAATCCACCAAATCTCTCATAGGTATCACAAGAATGCTATTTTTAAGATAATGACCTCACTCTTATTAGATTTCTTCTTCTTCACTCCTTTTATACTCTACCAACCTAAGCATCAAAGTATTAACGTCTTGTTCAACCTAGTACTCCGTAACTTTATTTTGTTTTGCAGGTCAAAAATTTAATCCAACATCTTTCATTTTTTGAAGGTTGGCCTGCTCTTAGCCATCTAGGTTTAAGCTTGATCATTGGTGTTGTTTGTAGGAAATGAGGTTGTGTCTCTCCCTGTTGTCCCTTTTCTTGGCTTATAACTAGTAAGTGGAGTAAACCGATTTGTTGTCAATGTTAGATGACAACACATCCCCTTATGTTACTCCCAGCCCAATGACTACAACTAGTTAGCAACCCTTCTCTCCAGAGGAGCTTCATACTATGACAGAGCAAATTCGCAGACTTTCGGTTGTAATGGCATCTTTGAGAGAAAACAAAAGAGCCTCACCGTTGCAGACCTGAATCAAACTAATCATCGAAACAACACTATCGAGGAAGGACTCCCTATTATCGAAGACCAACTTCAAGACCCACTGAACACCCATAGTAAGTTTTCGGTATCGTAGAAGATCTACTTCCTCCCTGATATCCGCCACCTCTACATAATTGGACGAATCAAAGGCTATCTTTTTTACCAACCAGAGAGTCAAGGGATAATTCTCTAGTTTAGTCGAGGCAAGATATTCAAAAAACACCCTAAAAAAAAAACTTTTTCCAAAAAATGTTCGGATCACTCTCGAATGCGGGAAGAAACCGCCAAACAAGCCCAACAGCTAATTCTCCAGGTGGCCACACTCAAAGGAAGAAAGTCTTGCTAGTATGAGAAGCGTATATTTGGATCCCTGCTTGCAACAGAGGCCCAGCAAGTGCCAATTCATAAGAAGTTCAAGCAGCCTTTTCTCGACCCTTGTTATGGGATTGCCAATCTGGAAGCTCATTGGATCTGGTTCCATACTTTCATGATCCTGTACAGAGCCTCAAAATCCAATATGTGCAAAGCTTTCTTGACCACCTTAAAACGCCCAATGCATCACTGGTATGCAGAGCTGCCTCACTATCGATTCCAAGTCTAGAGGCGTTGGGGAGGAGATTTGCTACTCAATTGTCAAGAGTAAAAGATGAAGCAAATTGCTGCTACAATAGTTTCTATATGGCATAATCCAAACAAATCCTTGAGGGATTATGTCTCTCATTTCAATAAGGAGGCACCAAAGATTAAAGGGTTAAGCCTAAAATTTACTTTTACGGCTTTTATACGGGATTGAAGAAATCCTGATTCATATTTTCCCTGGACAAAAACCATCCTACAACCTTTGTGGAAATAATGATTGGAATAGAAAAATACATCATGGCATACGATGCAACTACTACACGAAATGTGATAGAAGTCCACCAGAAAGGTGGCGAATCCCAACCAAAGTCGTTCGAAGGTAAGGGAGAAGAAGGCGGGGCCAGACCCCATCTTGGAACCTGCGGATAAGGGTGCATCAAAGCGCCAATAGCACTTTCAAGCGATACACATCGTTGAACATCTAAACTAATATCCTTATGGAGATAAGGAATAGTAATATCCTTAGATGGCCGCACAGAATCATCGCTGAACTTGACAAATGGGATCAAAAAAATTTTGCCATTTTTGTAATGATCATGTCCACTATATCAAGAAATGTCGCAATATCATAGATAAGATAGAGAGCCTCTTCAAATGGGGATAACTTCAAAAGTATGTCCATAATGCAATGGGCAGGAAAAAGGCATTGGGTGTAAATTCAAAGTTCTTGCCCAAGTCAAACCTTTTGGAGAGGCAGGAACAAGCTGGCAAGGCCAACCGAATCCCTCTCAATGCTAACAGACAAAAAGAGTCAGTAATGGAATTGTGGGGGGCTCCCCTATAGGCATCACAACTTTGCCCAGGAAGTCATATGCACACAGAGTATTTAATGTTCAAGGAAAGTGTCCCTGAATATAAAAATCCCCAATTACTTTCGGTACAGATGATATTGATGGAATTGAGTCTTTTTATAATGACCCTCTGGTGGTCAATGCACTAATGAATAATTGTGAGGTATAGAGGGTAATCATAGACATCAGGAGCTTGGTTGATATCGTGTATCATAAGGCTTTGGCAAGAATTGTTTCAAGGAGGAGGCGCTCAAGCAGATTTATTGCCCGCTATGTAGATTTGTGGGTGAGTTGATCATGTCGATGGGCGTCATCGATGTGCTCAGGACCCCAACACACTTGAAAAAGGTGGTCTAGGAATTCTTGGTAGTAAAGACATCTTTGTCATACAATGCAATATCAGAGAGATCGGCTCTGAGATCATTCAACACCGTGTTGTCTATCAAGTATAAGAAGATAAGAAGTTAGCCCGAGAGTTGTAAGTAGCTTGGGTGAAGTTGAAGATGACAAATTCTGATGTATCTAGTCTTGACCTTAAAGAAGAATCATGAGAACAAGGAATTATAATAGAGGGACTAGAGTAAGTATAGCTTCATCATGGAAATCTGTAGAAGAAAGTCCAAATCAAGGAAAGGCTCTTGTCCCAACTTAAAGAAGAAATTATTACTTTCTTAAGGCACAACAGCAATATCTTCGTGTGGGTCCCGACAGATTTGTCAGGAATAGGCTTGGATGTCATGTCTTACAAACTAAACATTGACCCCTCCAACGTCCTGGTTAAGCAAAATAGGCAGAACTTCACACAAATCAGATAAGCATCCATAGAATAGGAGGCAAGCTTTATATGGTCAGTTACATACACCACTTGGTTGGCCAACATGATAATGGTGAAGAAGGTAAGTGGAAAATTGCGAATGTGCGTAGATTTGGATCTTAACAAGGATTGTTCATATGATAGTTACTTTCTACCCACATCAACCAGTTAGTAGATGGTACTTTAGGACATGAGTTGTTGATAATTATGGACGTGTTATTGGGTTACAAGCAAATTCCTATTAATGAGTCGAACCAATATAAGATAGTGATAATCGTAGAGGAAGACACTTACTTATACAATGTTATGCTATTCGAACTCAAGAACATAGGCACCACTCTAGCGGAGGCTGATCAACAAGACGTTCAAAAATCAAATTTGCTAGAATGTAGAAGTTTATGTGCATGACATGCTGGTCAAGAGTCAACAACCTCGAATCAAGTAAAGGATCTACCTCATTTTCATAAAAGTTAATTATTTAATTGTGTTGGGCTTATGTCCATAAAGCCCAAATTTATTTCCATTTGAGATGGATCCTAAGTGTCAAGTTTTTAAAATACTTGTCGTCCAAGTCATCTCACCACGTCACCACCTTTGAAGGTTTCCATCCTTTGAGCTGTGTGGTTTATTTGCTACGAAAAATTATTACAGAAACTAAATTGTGAATTTTTAAAGGTCATCTTATATTTGTTAATTTTCGAAAAAGTCATTAGTTTTTAAGATATTAACCCTTATTTTCATGGTTATATCACAATTTTTTTAAAAAAAATGAGAAATTCTATTTGTAAAGTGAAGCTGCTATAACTTTCAAAAACGCCATGAATAAATTAGACATGCCCTAGTTTCGTGGCATCCCTACTTCAGCAAGGTGCACAAGGTTGCTTGTGTTACTTTAAGGGTTGGTATAGTAAGAGTCTTGAGTCAAGACGGTCATCCCATTGCATTTTTTAGTGAGAAATTCAATGAGGCAAAATAGAAATATTGAATTTATGATAAAATTTATATACTGTGGTTCATTCATTTTGTCATTGGAAGGATTATCAATTACCTTAAGTATTTGTTTTATAATCTCATCATCAAACATTTTGTTATTTGAATTCTAAAAAGAAATTGAATAAGAAACATGTTGTGTGGGTTCATTTTCCTAACGAGTATCTTTTGCTACTAAGGATAGTTCTTGTGTGAAAAATCAAGTTGATGACACTTTTGTTGCGTTGTTTGTGTCCTTCAAATAATGAGTACTCATGTAATAGGATTTGATAGACTACATTAAGTGTACCTTACTTGTCTAAATTTGGATCTCATATCTCAATATTTAAGTGCTAGTAATCGTAGGAATTTTGTTTATTTTGTGATTAATGTTTCTTTGTTTAAGGCCAATAAGTTGTGCATCCCACATGCATAATTTTTTTTCTTAATTTGGGAAATTTCTTGTGGTATATTAGTTGGTCATTTAGGAATGGATGAAACTATTGCACTTGTTGAGAATAAGTTTTATTGGCCTTCACTAAAAGAAGATGTTTCAAAGATTGCATCACATTGTTGCACTTGTCAAGTGACAAAAACTAAAATCCATCACCCTAGTTTTTATAAGATAATGATACTTTTGGTCCTAAATGTTTCAATTTTTTTCCATGTAGTTCTAAATGTTTTATCTATTCCAATTCAGTCCAATATGTTGTCATTCCATTTTAATTTAAATTTTATTAATAACGGGATGTTGTCAATCAATAACTTAATACCTAATAGATTGATAGCATTCTGTTACAAATTAGATTTATTTAAAATAGAATGATAATGTTGAGAACTAAATTGCAATGAACAAAGCATTTAGGACTACATTAAAAAAATTGAAATGTTTAGGACAAAAAATATTGTTATCCTCTAGTTTGTACACTCATCTACCTATTTCATACGAACTTTGATTAGATGTCAATATGGTTTTTTTGCTTGGTTTGGTTAGGACAACTTGTCCAAAATGGCTCATTGTATTTCATATAATAAATCTATTAATGTATCTTATATTGCTAAGTTATTGTTTGAAGAGATTGGTAAGTTGCATGGTTTACCTACTTCTATTGTGTATAATAAAGATGTTAAATTTGTCAGTTATTTTTCAAAAACAATCATTTGGGACTAGTTTGAAGTTTTGATCTACACTCCATCTTCAAATAAAGATTATTAACTAAAATTTAGGTAATTTACTTGAATGATTTGTGGATGAAAAATAAAGTAATTGAGATTTGATTTTAATAACCTCTGAGTTATAGTAATTTTGTGACTAGTTCTACTAGTAAAAACTATATTGAGACTTTCTATGGTTATACCCTAAACACATACATTCATCTTGTTACCATTCCCACATATTTTTGTTTTTCAAAGCTTGCAAACAATTTTCCTAAATATATTTATGAGTTGTATGTTGAGATTAGGCATAGAATGACTTTGGGTAATATTGATTATAAGCTTACTGTTGATATTCATTGTCAAGCCAAATCTTTTAATGTGAATGATTTTATCGTGATTCATATTTGTCTAGGACACTTTCTTTGGCATTCATCCAAAAAGTTATATGATTGAGTCATTATTCCTTTCTTTGTCTTTAAAAAACTTGTGCTCAATGTCTATTTACTTATATTACCTTCTGACATGAGTATTAGTCTTATTTTCAATGTAGAGAAGTTATTGCCTCACGGAGATACTTTTGAACCTCCTTTTCCTTCTAATATTATTGCAAGAATTGTTATGGCTAAGGCACTATCTATTATTTAACATTGCAAGGAGATTGACATTATTTTAGATGATGAGTACGTTGCTTCTTTGCAAGGAGGATTTAGTCCCTACCTTGTCCAATGGAAAGCACACCATTTTCCTAATTCTACTTGGCTTCCTAGGAATGAGCTTTGCTCATGATATTCCACCTTATTCAATACTTATTTGTAGTCCATCCCAACAGAGTTGAGTTTTTGCAACTAGAGGGAAATAATGCAAATACTAAAAGGATGTGTAAGATGCCACAAGAAGTCCAAATTCTAATAATATCCTATTTAAAAAACAATTTTTATTTAATTATTCTTATTTAACCTGACTCTGATACCAACATTGATGTAGGATGAGTTCCGAATTATTCTATTTAATTATTCTTGCTAAATAAGAATGGTTTTCTGAACTAGATATTCTTTAAATTTGGACTTCTTTTTTACTCTCTTGGACTTCTACTTGGTACGTGCATGAGTAAGGCATCCCCTAAGCGTAATTTGCCTTAATTCCTGGTATTAGTCAAAAGCACAGATGCATCTGTTGTTTGTGGCTTATTACCATTCTTTTCAATTATAGGGCCTTAAAATAGCTTTTTCCATCTAGCCTGTGCCCTCTCCTGAGGTGCGTTGTGACACATATGAGTCTACATCATTTGATATACTTCGTTTCATGCTATATTGAGCTCATATTGTATGATTGAAGTAAAGGATAATTGTTGTTCTTGCATGAATTCCCTAAGGTTTCAATCGGCATGCCTCTTGGGGGGGAAAAGAAGCTAGATGCATTTTGATAATTTGCCTAAGTATTGTTTTATGCTTATCTTTGTGGTTATCTTGAGTGGACTCCTATGTTTTGGAGGAGAATATATTAGCTTTTTGAGTGTTGCTCGACGAAAAACGGGAAAAGATCTTTGTTGCATGAAGGAAGAAAAGTAAGATGCTAATTTTGGTCTAGATACTTTATTGATTTGTGGAAAAAAGAGTGTGAAATATTTTGATGCATGAGTGTTTTATATGTGCTTATATTTTTATTTGCATCAATGTCTTGATATCATTAGAAAAGGGGAGATTGTTGAGACCCCAGGTTTCCCACTAAGTTTTGATGAAAAAAAAAATTACTGCTAATTTGTTTGTTTAAGTGTAATTCGTTAAAAGTTTAAATCAAACAAACGGAGGTTTGAAAGGAAGCAAAGCAAACATGATAACAGAAACGAGTCATCTATGATCAAAAGAAGTTTTTGAAATGCCAATTGGAGGACATCGTTTGATCAACTCAACAATTAAGAAGAAGACTCTCGACCTCACAAATGTTAATTAAAGGTCAAATTATGGAGCTCGGAGAATATTGAGACACTGATCAGTGACAACTAAGCTCCCGAGAATATTGTGCTTAATTGAAGATGAATTGAATAATAAATCATAAGTGATCATAAGGATAGACGTGTTTCGTTTACAACGCCATCAACAATGCATTAATTGAGGATGTGCGGAGAAAGTCAAGACCAAAATACTACATAGGGGGTCAACATTTAGATGATGCTATGAATAACAGTAGCTTATTTATGTGAGAACATGAGTAAAAAGATGATTTAGTCTAATTTCTAGTGCAAAAAATGGCACATGATTTTTATTTTCGTAGAGAGACTTGCAATTGATTTGTAGAAGGGCATATAAGTTGTGACATCGAGAAGAAAACAAAGAATTTGAACGAGATTATGATAAGATATAAAATGAGTTTGAATTTGCATAAAATCATAGAAAAACAAAAGAAAAAGAATTTGAAAGAGATTTCCTAAACAAAAAGGAACATTATTTGAAAAAGGATGGAGATGATCAAAAGAGATTGTTCGAAGAAAGGAAAGAAAACAAACACAAAAGAAAAGAACTGAAGGGACAAAAAGGTTCTACAGAATTTGGAGCAGTCGAATAAACCATACGCTGCGGTCGATTAGACTACAGAAGCTAGATTTTACCCGAGAGTTTAGAGTAGTCAATCGATCTCAAAAGTGTAATTGATTACATGAACTATAGAAAATTGTTTTGGCATGAGAATTTTGACGATTGATCGAACTTACTTTTGCGATTGATAGATCCGATATTTACATAATTATTTTGTAAATTATATGTTTAAATTAATTTATTAATTATACAATTTCGGTTGTTTTTGGCATATTTTACTTTTTTATTATTTTGGGTGTTGTAGGTTGATTCGACAAAAAAGAAGTAAAAATTGCTTTTTATCGGACCTATCGTGAGAGTCGTAAGATCGAGGCCTACTGTTTGGACTAGTCCTGGTCTGGTTTGGATTGATTTCAACATTATTCCAAGTTGATTTAGAATTTATTTACGGTTTTCTTTATTCTAGTGGAAATATCACTCTGAAAAACTAACTGAGGGTATTTTGGTCAATTCAAAATATCATATACAATCAAAAAAGCTATAGAAAGTCTTCCAATTAATTCATATACCAAATGAGAGAAAAAGTAGAAGTAAATTGAAGACTGCAGATAGAGTTTGGATTATTTCGAATATCTAAACGGAGTTTTTCTTCTTTCTTCTTGTTCTTATAAATTCAATTATACTTTTAACTTTTGATCTTTTGATTTCTACTATGGATATTTAAATCCTAAGGTAGAGTAAAAAAATATAATCTTGCTTGAGGGTAAATTACTTAGTTTTCATAAAGGTATCTTGTTTTTGGATTAATTTATTTTAATTGAAAGATTTGAATTTTGATTTATCTACTTTGAATTGATGGTTGTTTTTATGATTGACCATCATAAAAATAATTTTTGGGTTGTATCAAAATTTTGGGAGATGAGGCATTAGCCGTACATTAGGTAGATGAACATATAAATTTTGATTTTGGGATATAAGAGATTTATATGATACTAATGAGTTTTTTAATCTTAATAGGCTTAATCTATTTTCCTGTAATTTCAAGAGAATATCACAGGTAAATTAGGGTGTGTTTGTTTCCAGAAAAAAATTTTACAGGAAAAAATTTTACAGGTTTTCCGGCGTTTGTTTCACGGAAAATATTTTACATAGGCAAAATTTAGGGAAAATTTTTAGATTTTCAGGTAAAATAACTTCTCCTTTTGCAGAGCTGAAGTTATTTTCAGGGAAAACACAAACTGTGCTATAAGTAAGTGACAAAGAAAAATCATTATTTTTACTGCAAATATTTTCCCCTGTAAATATTTTACAAATGTAAGTTATTTTACAGCAAACAAACGGACCCTTAGATACGACTTAATTACTCAAGAGAGAGCAAAGATTACAGTAGTAGAAACAATGTTCAAATTACAAAACCCATGAAATACTAGCATAGTTTACCTCCTATTAGATGAAATCTCGAACCTTAGCCTATTCTCAATTTAAAAACTTCAATTTTTAATTTAGCTTATTAGCTTTCAATTAATTTGGTGCTTTAGTTGTTTTTAGTCAGTTTTCAATTTAATTTTCAGTCAATAATTAATTTGGTTAAATCTTAATTTTAATTAATTAGTTTATTTTTAATTTTAGTTTAATTTAGTTTATTTAGTGATACAAATTTTAATTAATTCTATTCCCTATAGTTTTGACACCTGAAACATTTGTTAAAATTTTATTATTACGATTGTATTTGTACACTTGCAGAATTTACTTGATCAACGAGCATTTGATAGTTTACAAACAATGTTTCTAAATTTTGTCTGGATTATGATGGACTCTCAAATGGCAAGATATCTCAATTACAACGTCTAATGGGACCTTAGAAGTCTATATATTTGTGTTTATAAATAGAGCTAAGCATCTTGAACATGAGGTATAATTTGCAGTCAAATAAAGGAAAGTGCTAGTGAGTGAAAGCGTTAATGAATGGTCGAGAGCAAGAGTGCTCAAGTAGAAAGTGAAAAATAATCGAAGTACCCTAGTACGATAAAGAACATCATGTTTTTAAGGACAGCTTTATGAAAGCTTTGTATTCAGAGTTAGATGACTTATGTGTAAAGAGAGCAAATGTTCTCTAATGAGAAGCTTTGGTCATAGAGGACTGTAAACTAATATATAAAAAAAAAAAAAAAAAATATTATATGGTTGGCAGCTGCCAACCTAATTAATTAATGCCACCAACCATTTGGTTGGTGGCAGGCAGACTTGGGGGAGGCCTATAAATGGCCTCCCCAATTAAAAGAAGCAGAAGAAGAAAAGAAAAAAAAAAAGAGAAGCCAGCAGCGAAGCGCGCAAGAAAAAAAAAAAAAAAAAAAAAAAAAGAAAAAAAAAAGAAAAAAAGAGAGAGATAGTAAAAAAAAAAAAATTGAAATATTACAAATCCGGCTGGGATTAAGTCTTATACGGCCCTCAGCAAAATCTAGGCAACTCATCCGAGAACAAGTCCATTCGATCCTCGGTGAAATTAAGTCAGATCAGCTCAGATCGACTCTCTACGGTTCCTAAACGTAGTCAAAACATCCAAATCAGACACAGTTTCAGTCTATCCAGTTCAAGAAAAAGCGGTGGAAATTATTTCTGTCCAGATCAAGCTCGTGCAGCCCTTGACGGAGTCAAAAAAAAAGGAACACTAATCGGAGGATCTACGGAGATCGACCCCACGTAAATTTTCTTTTCTTTTACAATTTTTATTTGTAATTTATTTTTGTATTTTCGAGTTTAATTATTTTAGGCTCGAAATTTACGCTTTACAAATTTTTGGCACGCTCGGTGGGACATCTTCACCTCCCATCTCTTGTTCCTTAAAAAAAAAAAAAAAAAAAAGAGGTAAAAGGGGAGCCGAGAGAAAAAAAAAAGTAAAAGTAAAAAGTTAAAAAAAAAGTGAAAAAGTAAAAAAGTAAAAAGTAAAAAAAAAGTGAAAAAAAAGTAAAAGTAAAAAGTAAAAAAGTAAAAAAAAAAAAAAAATTTACAGGTGTTCAGCACATCAAATGACACCGAAAAAAAGTACAACTGCTGCCACAAAAAAGAAGGCAACGGCTCCATTGCCTGCATCAACTACCCTACCTGGGTACGCAGGACCAGAAACCCGGGGACGGACACAATTTCTTGCCGTCCAAACCCGACAAAATGTCGAAATGGAGAGTCCACAGCTCGCACAACAGGATCTCTCCCCTGACTCTCTTGCCGCATGGAGGAGTCGATCACCCACCCCGATCGAAGTCGGGGGCAACATGACGAAGCCTGCTCAACAAAATCCGACTCACACAGAAGAATCAGAAGAGTTTTCTCCACCAGTCTTTCCCGGAGCCTCATCTGTTGCCGTCATGATGACCAACACAACCAGCACAGAGGAAAGGATTTCAGAATTGGAGAACAAAATTTTACAGCTGATCAGAGTCGTGGAGGAAAAAGATCAACAGATCGCAGCTCTCAAAGGAAAAGCCCCGATCCAAGTTGATCCCGAAATCCGCTAGGAGCAACCATATCCACCCGGTTTCACTCCAGAAGCCACACCAGCCGACGTCTTCCCTGCAGAAAAGCGACCAGGTAGTTCTACACAGCTGCCACCCTCAAATTCTGTAGCTTCGCTATCTGTTCAACAATTGCAGGAAATGATAGCCAATACGATCCGACTGCAACAAGCTACATCCTTCCAAGGATCGCAGATGTACGTCAAACCGTACACCAGACGGATCGAAAGTCTCAACATGCCCCTGGGCTACCAGCCGCCCAAATTTCAACAATTCGACGGACGAGGCGATCCCAAACAACACATCGCCCACTTCGTTGAAACCTGCAACAACGCAGGGACTTACGGAGATCTCTTGGTGAAGCAGTTTGTTCGTTCACTCAGAGAGACCGCTTTCACCTGGTTCATAAATCTTGAACCAGAATCGATTGACAGTTGGGAACAGATACAACGAGAGTTCCTCAACAGATTTTTCAGCACTCGAAGGACGGTAAGTATGATGGAGCTTACCAGCACCAAACAAAGGAAAGGAGAGCCCGTTGTCGAATACATCAACAGATGGCGTGCCCTCAGCTTGGACTGCAAAGATCGCCTGACGGAGACTTCTGCCGTAGAGATGTGCATCCAGGGAATGCATTGGGAGCTGTTATACATCCTGCAGGGTGTCAAACCCCGAACTTTCGAAGAACTGGCGACCCGTGCACATGATATGGAGATAAGTATCCAGACTTCCGGAGGCACGGTTCCCATCCAGTTGGACCAGCAAGGGGGCAGAAGGGAGATTAAGAAACCCAACAGCTCCGGAAAAGGAAAGGAAGTGATGACTGTTGAAGCCGCACCAGTAAAAGTGGGCGCCAGAGCCAAGGTAAATCCTCCGACTCAAATAACTCAGCCAAAACAACAGGAAAGGCGGAAGGTGACATTGCGAGAGCTGGAGCAGAAGCAGTATCCATTCCCCGACTCAGACGTCCCCGACATTCTTGAACAACTCTTGGAGGTAAAGCTGATCGAACTCCCAGAGTGCAAGCGGCCGAATGAAAAGGATCGAGTCAGCGATCCAAGATTCTGCAAATATCACCGGATAGTAAGTCATCCAACCGAGAAGTGTTTCGTCCTGAAGGAGCTAATCATGAAGCTCAAAAGCCAGAATAAAATCATTCTGGACCAGGAAGGCGTAACCTCAGCAAACCAAACCTCCATCACTTCAAAACCATCAGAAGAAGTGACACACCGTAAGGAGGAGCCGCTTGACAGCAAAAAGTCGACAACGGAGAAGGTATATGAAGCTCTTCAAACCCTTCTCGCTAACCCTCAGCTGTTTATAGCTTTGCAATCAACAGAAGTGTGGCAAAATCAAGTCAGCAATACTCGCCAGACCTCAGCTGAATCACAGCCATCAAATGAGTCTAACTCAGCGGAGCAACAGGCGGACCAAAATCACGTCGGATGTTACTCTACTATCTCATTTTCAGATGAGGATCTCCTGCTGGGGTCCAAACCCCACAATCGGCTGCTGTATGTATCAGGCTATGTGAAAGAACAGAAGGTTCGACGTATTCTGATCGACGATGGCTCAGCAGTCAATATTATCCCAAAATCCACCATAAAAGAGCTCGGCATCGGCATTGATGAATTATCAGACAGCCGCTTGATGATTCATGGTTTTAATCAAGGTAGACAGAAAGCAATTGGGATGATTCGTTTGGAGCTAACTATTGGTAATCTCACTTCTAGCACTCTGTTTCATGTGATCGATGCACGTACCACATATAAGATGTTGCTAGGACGACCGTGGATTCATGGAAATGGAGTTGTGCTCTCAAGCCTGCATCAGTGCTTTAAGTATTACAATGGTGGCGTTCAAAAGGTCAATGCTGATTTAAAGCCGTTCGATGATGCTGAATCACATTTGGCGGATGCAGTCTTCTACACTGACACAAACAATCCGGAGATCATTCCGTCAAAAGCTACTTGGACTGGGGGCATCCACAAAAAGGGGAAAGCTGTCGAAGAACCTGCCAATGCCCAACCCCAGGCTCCAACAAATGAAAAGCTGCCACAGCCTGCCGAACTCCGTCCGAAGGATGTTGCATCTTCAAGCTCCACTCCAGTCCTACGCTATGTGCCTAGGTCACGACACTCAGAAGGTCAACCCCCTTTCTCTTATTGTATTGATCTTAAATAGGAGCAAGGACATAGCCAACCCAAAACAAAGGAGCTGCACAACCTGAAGGAGACTTACACTCTGCCGATACCAAAGATTGAGCCGGTTTTGTCTTCAAAACCATTAAAAGGCTTCGTCAAACCACACACGGGGGCAGTCGAAGGCGGCTCACTTCCAGAAAGAAGAACACATGAAGGATTTGATCCTAATGCATACAAGCTTTTGGCAAAGGCGGGCTATGACTTTTCAAACCCGAGCACAATGGGTACGCTGCCGTCCACACATGGCGCCGCTTCTCAAACATCACAGTCCCGACCTGGCTTAGGCTATCAGGAGAAGTCACCTGTGCGGATCACGCTAAAGAGCCGAAGCCGAGCAGCTGATGCACGTGCCATCACCACCACCACCAAACATGACAGGCTTATCCAGTCAAACAAAGAAGGTGAAGTCAGAGGTTCTGCATTTCATGTCACAATTAGCGAGGAGGCTGATTCCGACTCATCAGATGGTGAAGTGAAGGAGGCTCCCCCAGAACTTGAAGACGGTGGCCAAGCAACTGTTGATGAACTCAAGGAGGTCAATCTTGGCTCTCCGGAAGATCCTCGACCTACATTTGTAAGTGCCTTACTTACTGCAGAAGAAGAGCAAGAATATGTTCAGGTATTAAGTCAATACAGGGACGTGTTCGCATGGAGTTACAAAGAAATGCCTGGACTTGACCCAAAAATTGCGGTGCATCGTCTAGCAGTAAAGAAGGGTGTCCGTTCTGTCAAGCAGCCACAACGACGGTTCCGCCCGGAACTCATTCCACAAATCGAGGAGGAGGTGAACAAGCTGATCAATGCTGGCTTCATCCGAGAGGTCACCTACCCAACGTGGATTGCCAACATTGTCCCGGTAAAAAAGAAGAATGGACAGTTGAGGGTATGTGTTGATTTTCGAGATCTTAACAAGGCCTGCCCGAAAGATGACTTTCCATTGCCCATAACGGAGATCACAGTCGATGCAACAACGGGTCACGAAGCATTGTCCTTCATGGATGGTTCTTCAGGCTATAACCAAATCAGAATGGCACCAGAGGACGAGGAGTTGACAGCATTCCGCACCCCAAAAGGTATATACTGCTACAAAGTTATGCCGTTTGGATTGAAAAATGCTGGCGCCACTTATCAACGTGCTATGCAAAAAATTTTTGATGACATGCTGCATAAGATTGTAGAATGTTATGTTGATGACTTAGTTGTAAAGACTAAGAAGCGCAAAGACCACCTCGAGGATCTCAAGACAGTGTTCGAAAGACTTCGGAGGCATCAGCTCAAAATGAACCCTCTCAAGTGCGCATTCGGTGTCACATCAGGAAAGTTTCTTGGGTTCGTGGTGCGCCATCGTGGAATCGAAGTTGATCAGTCAAAGGTTGAGGCAATTCAAAAGATGCCTGAACCTAAAAACCTGCACGAGCTGCGAAGTCTACAAGGAAAGCTAGCCTACATTCGCCGTTTCATCTCCAATTTAGCTGGGAGATGTCAACCTTTCCATCGGTTGATGAAGAAGGATGTCAACTTCGAGTGGGACGAAGCTTGCAGCAAAGCCTTTGAGAGCATAAAGAAGTACCTTTCCAATCCACCAGTCCTGGGAGCTCCAATTCAAGGAAAGTCGTTGATTCTTTACATTGCAGCGCAGGAAAGATCTTTGGGAGCCTTACTTGCACAGGAAAATGAGCAGGGAAAGGAAGTTGCCCTGTACTATTTGAGCAGAACACTAAACGGTCCGGAGCTGAGTTATTCGCCCATTGAAAAGACATGTCTAGCACTGTTCTTTGCCATTGACAAGCTGAGGCATTACATGCAAGCTCACACGGTACGTCTCATTGCCAGAGCTGATCCTGTCAAATATATCTTATCTAGACCAATCTTGTCAGGACGACTTGCCAAGTGGGCAGTAATCCTACAAAGCTACGACATTGTCTACGTGCCTCAAAAAGCAGTCAAAGGACAAGCTCTAGCAGACTTCCTTGCAGATCACCCTGTTCCGTCCGATTGGGAGTTCACAGATGATCTTCCAGATGAAGAGGTCTTTTACATTGAAACACTGCCACCATGGACGATGTTCTTTGATGGTGCAGCAAGGCGTGATGGTGCTGGTGCTGGCATAGTGTTTGTCACTCCTCAACGACAAATACTACCATATGCTATCATTCTCGGTGAGTTATGTTCAAATAATGTTGCTGAATACCAGGCTTTGATCATTGGTCTTCAAATGGCTGTCGATATGAAGATTCCAACTATAGAAGTCCATGGAGATTCCCAGCTTGTCATCAACCAACTTACAGGATTGTATGACGTGAGGAAAGAGGATCTTGCGCCTTACCATCAACGTGCTCGACAGCTAATGGATGAATTTGAAAGCATCACCTTGGAGCATGTGCCTCGACGAGAAAACACTCAGGCAGACGCGTTGGCTAATCTGGCCACTTCTCTTGCAAAGTCAGAAATTCAGGCTACAGTTGTTGCCGTATGCCAGAAATGGATAGTGCCGCAGAAGGATGATGAAGAAATTACAGCAGCCAACGCTGTATCTATACGTCTCGCGGAGGACGAAGATTGGCGCCAACCAATCATTGACTATCTACAGCACGGGAAGCTGCCTGAAGATCGTCGTCATAAGACAGAAATTCAACGACGAGCTCCCCGGTTCATATACCTCAAGGATGCTCTGTATCGAAGGTCTTTTGATGGAGTTCTACTTCGCTGCCTAGCCAATGAAGAGGCAAAACAGGCTCTCACTGAAGCACATTCTGGTGTTTGTGGCGGACATCAATCGGGGCCTAAGTTGCACTTCCAACTCAGAAGGATGGGATACTACTGGCCAACCATGGTACGTGATTCAATTGAGTTTGCTAAAACCTGTCAAGCTTGTCAATTTCATGCGAATTACATACATCAACCACCGGAGCCACTCCATCCAACTGTCTCATCCTGGCCCTTTGAAGCTTGGGGTCTCGACTTAGTGGGGCCCTTGCCAAAGTCATCCCTGGGTCACCTGTACATCCTTGCAGCAACCGACTACTTCTCAAAATGGGCTGAAGCCATTCCACTTAGAGAGGTAAAGAAGGAGCATGTTGCCAATTTCATTCGGACTCAGCTGATCTATCGCTATGGAGTCCCTCGATTCATCATCACTGATAATGGTAAGCAGTTCTACAACAGCTTAATCGACAAGCTCTGCGAGAAGTTCAAGTTCAAGCAGTACAAGTCATCCATGTACAATGCCCCGGCAAATGGCTTGGCTGAAGCATTCAACAAGACCTTATGCAACCTGTTGCGGAAGGTAGTCTCTAAATCCAAAAGAGATTGGCATGACAGAATTCCGGAGGCATTATGGGCGTATCGTACAACTTACCGGACTCCAACACAGGCGACGCCATACTCACTTGTCTATGGTGTCGAAGCAATACTGCCGTTGGAAACACAGATTCCATCCCTGCGCATGGCTGTTCTGGAAGGACTCACACAGGAGGAGAATGCTCGCCTACGTCTGGATGAGTTAGAAGCTCTCGATGAAAGGAGGCTCGAAGCACAACAGCAACTTGAGTGCTACCAAGCCCGGCTCACCAACACATTCAACCGCAGGGTCCGCCCTCGATCTTTTCAAGTTGGAGATCTTGTTCTTGCAGTGCGACGGCCCATCAACATGAAGCATCAGCCTGGTGACAAGCTTACTTCCAAATGGGATGGGCCATACTTAGTGCAGGAGGCCTACACTCACAACGCTTACATGCTGTCAGACCAAGAAGGCGTCCGAATCGGCCCAATCAATGGTAAATTTCTGAAACAGTATTATGTGTAAATATGTTGAAAAAAAAAATCAAAAAAAAATATAGAAAAAAGAAAAAAAAAAAAAATCAAAAAAATCAAAAAAAAAAAAAGAAAAAAAAAAGAAAAAAAATCAAAAAAAAAAAATGCGAAGTCCCGATCTGAAAGACCAAGCGAAAGTCTAAACCCAAAAACTTGAGCCCAATTCAGAGTCAAAACCCAAACACTCAACCCAAATCCAAAAAAATTCAAATCCAAAAAAATTCAAATCCAAAACCCAAACACTCGACCCAAGTCCAAAAATCCAAGTCTAGAAGCCCAAACACTCGACCCAAATCCAATCCAAAACCCAAAAATTTCAAGTTCCAGACACAATCCAAAACCCAAGTTCAAAATCCAATCCAACTCCTGACCCGCATGAGTATAAACTGTGAACGGCCCAAAAATATAAAACCGACGGAGGGTTTGATTCTGAAAGTCAGCATCAGTCTCAACCGATCTTCACCACATACCAAGACCTTTGCTCCTCTGCCGCAAGAAAGATGGAACCAGTTGCAGAACCTCAAGACAAGGGAGAAGAAAGGTCACCTCGCACAAGGTGGCAACCGACTATGGCACAACTGCAAATTTTGGAGGAAGTCTTCTACAACGATGGAGGTATTGTCCCTAACTCTACACAGATTCTCCAACTTGTCTCACGACTTCGCCCGCTAGGGGCAGTCGAAGGAAAAAATGTATATTTTTGGTTCCAGAATCGGAGACATAGGGAAACAGTGGCGCTGAGAGATGGTATTTTCAAAGCACAGCCTGTTGTTCCTATAGTAGATCTCACCAGTACAGCTTCACCCTCAAATGAAGCCGGCCCAAGTTCTACCACTGCAATGGTCTCTCCACGGTACGTTCATCAAAGCCGTAGCCTATGGGAGCATACATACTGGTCCTGGTGGTTTCACGGAGTCAGCCAAGGGTTCATCCCTCCTAGATACTTAAGTCTAGGAGGAATTTTTCTAGCACACAGGAGTCATTCCGGCGAAATTTTGCCTCTCTTTCCAGAATATTCCGGTAGCATCAACCAGCCGGAAAGTAACGTCAACATCATCGGCCCACCAGACGAGGTCGAGCTTGACTTGGAGCTGCGCCTCGGGCCCCGCTAGGACGGCCGACAAGATAAGGTGCAACGACTTCTGCAACGACTTCTGCAGCACGCGGCAACGACTTCCGCAGCACACGGCAACGACTTCTGCCACACACGGTAACGACTTTCGTGACACGCGTCAGCCGCTGCCTCTTTTGTCTCTTATGCAGGAAAGGGACGTGGATGACCCTACCCGATTCTGCATACCTTTTTTGACTTTTCAAAAAAAAAAAAAAAAAAAAAAAAAAAAAAAACTCTTTATTATTTGTATATATATCCTGCATGCCCGAGTTGTAATATTCACCCCTCAGCTCTTCTTTCTCAAAAGAAAATGGCTAGTCTCTGCACTTGTCTCAGGAAGTTCTTCGATCAAGAAGTTGGAGGCGCATGAGCTAAGAAAAGAAGGAGTAGTCTTCTTCGAGGGATCCCTAAAAGCCCTCGAAACTCAGTCTCCAACGCCATCGGTGTCATGGAGTTCCAACTACTCTCCTTAGTTCACATCTACCACAGAGGGATAAGAAGCTGCAATTATCCTAATCTTTCTTTGGATGCAGCGACGTACAGGGAAGTTCCAACTACTCTCCTTACGTCGAAGCAGACTTGGAAATCATCACTACAGTCAGTCTCTCTGTGAGCCGGTCTTGAAGTTCCAAGGTCCTGAGCCTTTCTCTTGGGGAGGTTGAAGTTCTTTGCCTACTGGATCATCCTCACCAGAGCTCTGGAACTTTAAAAGATATAAAAAATCCTTTGCGGGCTATGGAAGCTCGAATGCACCTGGAGCCAAGACTTCAACTTCTATATTGGCTGGGCTGCTAACTTCTTCAAGATCATATCGGTTTCCTATTGCGATCCAACAACAGCAGGCATGGTCAAAGATAGAAGACTCCAAGATTCAATGTTCATCAGGACTTTCCAAATTTCAAACTGGACTTCAAGACTCGGTTCGAATTATCTCTGTAAAAAATCTTTCTTACCGACCCTTGAAGTGGAGGCATTTATAAACTAATATATAAAAAAAAAAAAAAAATATTATATGGTTGGCAGCTGCCAACCTAATTAATTAATGCCACCAACCATTTGGTTGGTGGCAGGCAGACTTGGGGGAGGCCTATAAATGGCCTCCCCAATTAAAAGAAGCAGAAGAAGAAAAGAAAAAAAAAAAGAGAAGCCAGCAGCGAAGCGCGCAAGAAAAAAAAAAAAAAGAAAAAAGAAAAAAAGAAAAAAAAAAGAAAAAAAGAGAGAGATAGTAAAAAAAAAAAAATTGAAATATTACAAATCCGGCTGGAATTAAGCCTTATACGGCCCTCAGCAAAATCTAGGCAACTCATCCGAGAACAAGTCCATTCGACCCTCGGTGAAATTAAGTCAGATCAGCTCAGATCGACTCTCTACGGTTCCTAAACGTAGTCAAAACATCCAAATCAGACACAGTTTCAGTCTATCCAGTTCAAGAAAAAGCGGTGGAAATTATTTCTGTCCAGATCAAGCTCGTGCAGCCCTTGACGGAGTCAAAAAAAAAGGAACACTAATCGGAGGATCTACGGAGATCGACCCCACGTAAATTTTCTTTTCTTTTACAATTTTTATTTGTAATTTATTTTTGTATTTTCGAGTTTAATTATTTTAGGCTCGAAATTTACGCTTTACAAGGACAAAGAAAGATAGTCCACATGCTCTATTGAGAGCTTAGTTTAGTGACCAATGTGTGTGAGAAGATTGATCTTCTCGAGTTAGTTCTATAGTAAATACAACTCTCAAGTAGAGATCGTAAGGAGAAGATGTAAACTTCAAGAATAATCAAATTTCTATAAAATCTATCTCTCTCTCTCATCTACTGTGTTTATGATTTGATATTTAAAAAGCACGAATACTTCTAAAATATAAGTGTTCGTGTTGGACACACGTGTCAAACACGACACTTGTCTGATACTTTTCGGATACGTGTCGGATATTTCGAAACGTGTCCAACAAAAAAATAAAAATAAAAAAATTTAGACACACGTGTCGTACAGTTTTAATTTACGTATCAAATACCTTTAATATATATGTCAAACACTTTTATATGTATTTAATATTTTAATTAATATATTATACACACATTTATATTTTTTGTTTAAATATTTTGTTATATATATATATATATATATATATATATATATATATATATATATATACACACACACACAACCACACACAAATGCATATATAATATATATATACACACATATATAATATTTTTTTAAAAAATTATAAACAAAATACAAGTTATATCATAAAATATTATAATAATAATTATTATGAATTATATGTAAAAAAATTTTAAATTTATTAAAAATATTATGTAATATATATAATATTTAATATATTTTATAGTCATGTATACGCCGTGTCTGTCTTCTAATTTTTTTAAAATTTTTGTATTTTTTTATTTGTGTTGTGTCGTGTCTTTGTCTCGTGTATGTATTCGTGCATCATAGTTTGATATCATTCATTATTGCTTATCATTTTTTGATTACTTGAAGTTCAAATTTGCTGACTTAAGTATGAGCTAGGCCATTTAATCCTAGTTTACTCCCTTATTAAGTTGCATTAGGGACCAACACAATAAGGTAATTGACGCCTTTCACTGTACCGATTTTTCAAAAAGTGCCCGCTTGATCTTTTTGAATATTAATGCAGTTGTAAATCTCACAATTCTTCCAAGAGATGAAAGTTCGAGCATGAAGCTCTGTCAGAATCCTACCGATGACTTGTTCAGACTTCAGACTGGGATACCAAAACCCTATCATAAATCTTGAAGAGGATTTATATATGCAAGAGCAATGTAATGAGTAAATTTGGACACATTTTAGCTAACACTTCTTTGTTGTGGCCTGGGGATAGGACTTCACAACCTTTTACAACCACGTTCCCTGGAAGATTTTTCCGCATTTTTCTTTGTTTTGTCTACTAGAACCCAAGCCTTATCCATCTCCTTGGCTTCTCATATTCTATATAAAATTCACATATTAATTTGGTTTAATTAGTAAGTTTGAGTAATGAGGCATCAAAAATAATGATAATGTTTTTTCTGTACACAAGGCTTATAAAATGATATTGGTTGTTAAGGAGCAAACAAGTTTACAAGGAACAAAATAATGGTCTTTACTAATGTAAATTGACAATAATTATACGCTAATAGTTTTTAAAACTATTATGGTTAATGCCTTCTTAAAAGATAGGTACGAAAAGGTCCTTGTCTGTCAATGACATATGAGAAGAAACAAGGGGAAAAGATGGGATAGATGGTGTTTCTTTATTAGATTGTACGATAGAAATTATGAGACAAGACTAGGAGTATTCAAGTTATCAGAAAAAATTTTCTCAAGAAAAAAAACAAAAAAAAGTTATCAGTCAAAATTTTTTTTTGACTTTGAAAAGGTTTATAACATATAAATATATAAGAAAGAGTTTTGAGAGGAGGTGGAACTCAAATTCTAATTTTTGTGGTGTTTATAAACCGTTTAACTTATAAAAAATTGCTTAATTTAATTTGCTGTAACTAGCATATGCCAAAATTGAAAAAAATAATAATAATAATAGCAAACTAAAAGTGGATTGATTGTTATTTTAAAATTATAAAAATTGTATATAAATGATCTGAATGTTATACCATAAATTTTTGTTTTTCCTGTTCTGTGTAAAGGTTTTAGAGCTATCTGTACCATTCCAATATGTATAAACTGATTAGATTCTTTGTATTTATGAATTACAGATTCATCAAGTAAATTAATTTCTTGGATACGAGCATCAACATGTAAAGTTTTTTCATAAGTATCTATTATATAATTATGTTTCCAACTATCAAAAATAATAATAATAATAGCAAACTAAAAGTGGATTGATTGTTGTTTTAAAATTATAAAAACTGTATGTAAATGATCTGACTGCTATACCGTAAATTTTTGTTTTCCTGTTCTGTGTTTGTATCGTTGTTTCTTGGAACCACCAAAGCAAACTAACGGCAATTATAGTGATGCTTGAGGGAAATGGAAAGAATTTTGCAGCAATGCCAAACAACTGATATGCAAAATTGAAAAGCTGTACATGTTATCTTGTGCTGGAGTGTTTCCCTTCTTTTTTGGCCTATGATCTCATACACTTGACATGTCCTTTTTTTATGAATCCTAGAGATCTTTAATTTGGAACACATGTAGATCCACATCTTTGTCAAGATAAATATATAACTGGGGTACGTCGCACTCTAAGTGAGCAAGAATTTCAGGTTCCCCAACTGAGGTTGAACGCTTCAAAGTGTCAATAGCACTAATTTGAGGTAACTTATGTGTTGCACATGTTGTTGAATTGATATTCTTTCGTTGCACCCAACATTTCTTGATATAATAATTTTACAGTTGATAATGTAAAATTTTATTTTTTAATCCACGACTAACCACCTGCAACTGCCATATTTTTTTTGGATAGTTCATAAGTTGATGGATTGGTTAAGGATGATGTTTTAGAAAAACTATCATTGGCAATTTGGACGTGATTTTTTTTATGAAACCGTCTAATCTAACTTGTAAGTACCCCTACTCAGCCTTATATGCGGGTGTGCTACTCAGTAACCAATTAGACAATACTAGTTAGACTTAGGGGATGATCATTGAATTCAAATTGTATAATGGTGGCTGATTGGGTGAAGCTTGGACTTGGTAAAAGTGCAAAATCTAAGGCCCCATTTGGTATTAATTAAGAGTCCGTTTGGAAATGCTGTCAATTTTTTGTTTTTCCGTTTTTACTGTTTGCTGAATTTTTGTTTTTTTTTTTCTATAAGAATAAAAAAGTAGATAGAAAAAGGAAAGTGAGAGAATTGGTAAAAAGAGTATAAATAGAGAGAGAAAAATGAGAGAGAGAGAAAGAGAGGGTAGAGAGAGAATGAATAGAGAGAATGGTAGAGAGAGAAAAGAAGAGAGAACGAGAGTAGAAAGAGAATGAGTAGACAGAATGACAGAGAGAGAAAAGAGAGAGAAAGGGTTGAGAAAGAATGAGTAAATAGAATGGTAGAGAGAGAAAAATGAGAGAGAGAGAGGGTAGAGAGAGAATGAGTAGAGAGAATGATAGAGAGAGAAAAGAGAGAGAGAGAGTAGAGAAAGAATGAGCAAAGAGAATGATAGAGAGAGAAAAATGGGAGAGAGATGGTAGAGAGAGAATAAGGAGAGAGGGAGGGTAGAGAGAGAATGGTAGAGCGAGAAAAAGGAGAGAGAGTGTGGGTAGACAAAGAATGGTATAGAGAAAAAAGAGAGAGAGAGAGAGAGAGAGAATGGTAGAGCGAGAAAAAGGAGAGAGAGTAAGTAGAGAGAGAATGGTAGCGAGAGAATGAGTAGAGAGGATGCTTGAGGGAGAAAAAGAAGAAAGAGAGAGTGGGTAAAGAGAGAATGAATAGAGAGAATGGTAGAAAAAGAAAAAGGAGAGAGAGGGTAGGGAAAGAATGAGTTGAGAGAATAGTAGAGGGAGAAAAATGAGAGAGAGAGAATAGTAGAGATAGAAAAAGGAGAGAGAGGGTAGAGAGAGAATGAGTAGAGAGAGAAATAGTAGAGAGAGAAAAAATATAAAGGGATAGAGAGAGGACAAGTAAAGAGAGACATGATAAAGATGGTGGATAGAGAGAGAAAAAGTTGTGAGAGAAAGTATAGAAAAAAAAGTAAAAAATAAAATAAGAAAGCTATCTTTTATTATTTTCCCAATTTGATTTTAAAAAAAAAAAACACTTTTAACTTTTCAGCAGAAAACAAAAAATTTAATCCATAACAAACGGGGAATTTTTTGTTTTATGTTTATTTTTCACAAAAAAAATAGAAAATATGTTTGGTATTATTTTTATTTTCTGTTTTTTGTTGAAAAATTAAAAGCATTTTTCAAAGAAAAAAAACAAATTGGGAAAACAATAAAATATGCTTTCCTATTTTATTTTTCACTTTCTAATCTATGCTTTTTCTCACGATATTTTCTCTCTCTATCCACCCTTTTCACCATATCTCTATTTACTCATCCTTTCTCTATCCCTCTCTATTTTTTCTCTCTTTACTATGTCTCTCTCTACTCACTCTCTCTCTACCCTCTCTCTCCTTTTGTAATGCTACCATCCTCTCTCTCTCCTTTTTCTCTCTTTACCATTCTCTTTACTCATTCTCCCTCTACCCACTCTCTCTCTCATTTTTCTCCCTCGACCATTCTCTCTACTCATTCTCTCTCTCCTTTTTCTCTCTCTACTCACACTCTCTTTTTTCTCTCGCTCTACCATTCTCTCTGCTCATTGTCTCTCTACCATTCTCTGTCTACCGACACTCTCTCTCCTTTTTGTTGCTCTACCATTCTCTCTTTGCCCTCTCTCTCTCTCCTTTTTCTCTCTCTACTCATTCTCTCTGTGCCCAGACCCTCTCTCCTTTTTCTCACTTTACCAGTCTATTTACTCATTCTCTCTCATCCTGTCTCTCTCTCTCTCATTTTTCTCTCTCTATAATTCTCTTTACTCATTCTCTCTCTACTATTCTCTCTACTCATTCTCTCTCTACTATTCTCTCTACTCATTCTCTCTCTGCCCAGACTCTCTCTCCTTTTTCTCACTTTACCAGTCTCTCTACCCCCTCTCTCTCATTTTTCTCTCTCTATCATTCTCTCTCTACCCTCTCTCTCTTATCTCTCTCTGCCATTATCTTTACTCATTCTCTCTCTACCCTCTCTCTGTCATTTTTCTCTTTGTATCATTCTGTTTGCTCATTCTTTCTCTACCCTCTCTCTCTCTTTTCTCTCTCTGCCATTCTCTCTGTTCATTCTTTTTCTACCCTCTTTCTCTCTCCTTTTTCTCTCTCTACTCATTCTCTCTACTCATTCTCTCTCTACCCTATCTCTCTCTCCCAATTTTCTCTCTCTACCATTCTCTCTACTCATTCTTTTTCTCTCTCCCAATTTTCTCTCTATTCATACTCTTTTTACCATGTCTCGCACTATCCCTTATCTATCTACTTTTGTATTCTTATAAAAAAAAAAAGAAAATTGACAGTAATAAATACAATAATTTAGCAAACAGTA